>JANEYF010005896.1:2312500-2997500 GCA_029963845.1 Rhamnusium bicolor
TTTTAGCATGTCGCAGTTAAATTTTCCTGTACTATACAACAAAAATGAGTTTCGAATATGTTTGAATAATACCGAGGGTTAAAAAAAAAACAAAAAACTACTTTATGGTCCAGGAGTATCACACGAAATTTGTGAATCATTCTTTTTATATGCATGTTGCAGTTAAATTTTCCTGTACTATACAACAAAAATCAACTTTGATTTTGTTTATGTTTAATGTTTTTCGTTGCTACTTTATATCCTTCCGCTTTAATGGTGTATTAACTAAAAATAATATATATGTCTTGATACTAAAAGTTAATTTAGTGAGGCTTAACTGAATATTAAAAATCTGAGAAAAATAAGCCGACATCTTCATCTATTCACGATCTATGCTTCAAACAAATATTTTACACCTTTTAATGCTATCGGACTGAATTATTTTAGGACATGTGTTCATAGGAACATTCTTATTTAGAATAACTACCTATTTTACAAGCTGTGTGAGTTTTATTTTAAAACAGACACACTTTATAAAAATAACCCCTCTATATCCCAACTCAATGAACCAAATAAAACTCTTTGACAAATGTTTTAGAATTCCTGCTTTTGATGGAGATATAACGAAACCACGCGACATATTGCTAATGTGCGTTAAATTTACCAAATAAAAGGTAAAAGGGTACAGGTAGTTGTTTCGATGAAATACGCATCCGGATGGGCAAATTTAAGCAAGCCGCTGACGCGATTTCTGGCGAAGGCGCTGGTTTTCTCAAAATCGACCATTTTCGTTTACCTACTGCTTTTGAATAAAAAATGTTTGATCCATAACAATTTTTTACTGTATTAAGAAACGAAACAAAATACAAACATGCAGATTATATCGTGCTACAAAGACTTGTACTTGAAGTTTTTTAAGTGTGTTTGCCTGTATTTAATTTTGCCAGTTGTATAATTACTACTATTATATTTATTATGCAGTTGTTGAGTAAATGATTTCAAGCCTAAATACTAATATTAAATGCACTGGCAAAATCCAGTACAAAGTTTTTGGTATTCTGGGAAATCAATATTTTTAACTAACAATACTTCATTACTCGATTGCCTTAAAAGGCACGTAGAAACTGCATTGTACAGCAATTATAGAAATTAAGAGTCTAGGCCTGCGAAAACATTCACAAAAGTGCATTATCCTTCATCATCCATAAACAATTCATTCAAATTGAATAATTTACCGTTAATACTGTTACGAAGATATGATAATTTATACAAAAAAATGTACCCTTTTTAATATTCTAGTCACAATAAATTTTAATCGACCAGTTCTTGGATACCATTTATTACTTTTACATATAATATTATACGAAGATGGAATGTTCTTTTCATATGCAAAAAATTTTTCAAAAATCTATTGAAAACTTTTATAATAATTACCCACAAATATGTATAACTTCATGTCCAATCAATTATCTTTTTCGAAAATAATTTCGGTTTTTTTCTCGTATTTATACATATTATATGTTACGCTTGAAAACTCGGATATTTCGGAAATATCTATTTTTCGTATTTAGTTTTGATTATCTGTTTGACTTATTCGTATTTTTATTTAAAATATAATTCTACTAAGTATTTGAAAATCCTGCTAGTAATTTTCAGGATTTAACTGAATACTTACAAACTTCGAATTCGAATTTTTTAACTAGTTATTTGTGTTTCCTTTTCAAGTGCTTATACGATAACCAGTTAGTAACCAACCAGTTAGTAACCAGTGTGTACATTGCTATTTTTTTATGTAAATAACTGATAATAAATCTTTTGTATAAATTTTCTCAGATCCGATTGAATAAAACCTTTTGTAAAATTATTAGTGCCTTGTTTCTTATATCTGATTGATTTTTCTAGACCCTAGACACATAACCGGTCTTCACTGCAGCTACCTGACACCCTATCAACTGCTAATAGGGAAAAGTGCTGTTCCTGTACTATGAAGAGGAACTGGCCTCCAGAAATATCCGAAAACCGTAATGCCGCCGTAGCCTTGGGCGTCATACGTGACATTTCTTTCTGTAAAGGAAAAAGTGTCAATATTGATATACCAGTATTTACAATTATTATCTGATATTCAAGATATTTGATTCTAAATGTGATTGTAATATTTCCTGAGCAAAACTAAAAATAAAAAAGACGTTTACGTACAAGGTCATCACGCAAAAATGTCTTTTTACTTCCTCACCCCTCAAAGTGAGGAAGTTATGTATTTGTGAAAAAAATTTTGAAAATTTTTATTGCATTTCTGGACGAATCTCAACGAATTATGACGATACACAAAATTTAAGACAAACAATTTTCTGTCTGTGTGTCTGTCTGGTTCGCGATAGCAGCTGCAGTTGTTGAGATAAAGCTTTCAAACTTGGTACACACATTCTAGAGGTCAAGGAAGAGATTGAGTTCGTTAATGAGCAAAATCGGTTCCAATGTCTAAAAAAAAATATTAGTGACATTCCACCAATGTGATTTTTGTGAAACGTCAAAAAAATTTGACTTTTTGGAAACGTCAAAATGTGACTTTTTTGAAACGTCAAAATGTGACTTTTTGAAACGTCAAAGTGACTTTATTGAAACGTCAGAAAGTGACTTTTTTGAAACGTCAAAAATTACTTTTTTATTGTAAACTTCACCACACGTCGAGTTTTACTACGGTGAGGAAGTTCTGATCCCCAAGTAATGGGCAGTGGTTTTTTAAAATAACTTGGCTATTTTTGAAGTTATTGAAAAAGTGTAAAGACCTTCTTTAATTATTTTTTTTCGCAGAATCCAAACTCTGAACAAGAAAAGAATTGCGCATCGTGTTCAAGAAATACGACATATTAATTTGTTTTTTTACTTTCTTATACCTAATATAAGGAAGTATAGTAATCGTGATTTTTTTCGACCTCGAGATTTTGATTGATATATTCGTTTTGAACCCTCCTGAATTCATTCTGACGATTTTCCGAATGAAGTCTGTTGGTGCGTGCGTGCGCGCGCGTTTTGTGTGTGTGTGTGTGTATATCCGCGATAACTCAAAAAATACTAATATTAGACTTCCCAAATTTGGCAGTTAAGGTTGTCAACAACATTTTAGGTGACACTTTAAATTTAGTGAATATGGTACCACCAGAAGCGATATAATGAATGAAAGAAGAAAAAAGGTACAATTTCGGAAAAAAAAATAAAAATTTTTATTGCCTTTCTGGACGAATCTCGACGAATTATAATGAAAAAACATTAACTTTATTTCAGAAATTCAGCTATTTTGTTTTCAAACAAACCGATTAAATTAAAAACAATACCATTCTGTTGCAAAATATTTTCAACTTTATTAAAAAGAAGTCTCATAAGTGACTGGAGTAAGGGGGTGGACATTTTAACTACCTTTTGTAAAAATTTTATAGCATTTTTATTAAAAATAAATGTCCTATTTCAATAAAATTTTATTAATTCGTATAATCGCATCGTATAACAGATTAATAAAAACAAATCTAAGTCCCCTATATTTACATTTGCAATGGTAACTTGACCGCGTTCAAACGCTCATTAAATATATTCGATTATAATTTTTTGCTATCTCCATCCAGACCCCACAAGCTGCCATTGGTGTCAATATATTTAAATTCTATAGTAGTAGAAGATATTTTGGTCTCAAACCTCTTGCAGTAAATAAACTAGTCCGGGTCCATTAACGAAGTAAAGGGAGGAAAGTTAAGCTGAGTCACAATTTGAAAAATACTTTTATCCCACACAGAAACTCCCGACTCTTTAGTTAATTACCACTTACCTCGGCAACTCTCTCGAGAAGCGGTTCCAACCAATTCGTGTTGCACTCGCAATGGCTGTCGAGGAAAGTTAAAACGGATGCTGTGGCCGCGTCTGCTCCACGCACTCTTGATCTCATCAGGCCCTCCCGTTTTTCATTACGCAAAACCCGGACTTTCTGAATCTTGGCTAATTCTTCTCCATCGGTGGCTGTGAAAAAAATATTTTATATTTCTTTTTATACACATATAAAACGTGGAAAAATACTGAAATTCCCCATTATTATTATTATTATTATTATAAGTTTTTAGTTGTGCTACTTGTGGAAGTTCATTTTTATGTCCTTTTATTTATTAGTTTCTTTGTTAAAATGATTTCTTTTTGGATAAACACGATTAAAATCATTTTAGCTGTAACTAAAAATTTGTTTCAAATTTTTTTAAAATTCTTCTTCGCTTCCTATTAAAAAAATATAAAAAAATACTTTTGAACTTTGTAGTCAACTGAGGACTTTTCGCATTTTTTTTCCAATTTCAACTACTTTATTTCTGTTAGTTTTACGAGAAGACTGTAATGAGGTATTCAATATTCATTTTTGCCAAAATTAGCATTAAACACATTTTTCAGCATTACAAGCGAATTGTGATTTACCCTGTAAAGAAAATTTTGTTAGCTTTTCAAAAACTACTTACGATTATCACTAAAGTCGTCCACCAGAATAATTTCCTTTATAAGATGTTCAGGACTTCGATTTAACACACTGGAAAAACATTACATGAAATATATTCCATATAAAAATATATATAAATCATATCAGTAATAGATATATAAATCACTTTGAGAAGTGGTTTCAAAAGTTTGATAAATTACGTATTTAAATTTTGTCTTGGTAAACAGTTATGATGATAGTGGAAGCATTTCGTTGTGTTCCTATTAAAAGCAATTTACTATATTTATATGTACACCTTTAAAACAATTTAGTTTGCAAATCGCACAATTTCACCAATGAGAAGTTGATAAACTTTAATACATGTAAAAAAAATTAATGGATGTTGGATGTTACACAGGGTCCATCAAAAACTGATTATTTTATTTTCTAAACAAATTTTTGTCATTACAAATTTAAAGAAGGAATTGACAAATGATATTGGCTACCGATCTATCATGATTTGAAGGTATAATCCAATGCAGGTCGGGGTATTTGCCCGCTGAGTAGTTGTTTCGTTCAAATCATATTTAATAACAGTAGTTTAGTCCACCTGGGCTAGAGGTCGCCGCTCTCGGTACTTGCTTCGCAAGTCGCTATCCGCCACAGAGACATCTATGTCGGTCGGATAGTAGCATTTGAACCATATGAGAAGTTTCACATCCCTCTCACCACTACTCAATTTACCTTAGTCAGTATATGACTAGCAGGTTGGCCACTATCATTTGTCTGTTCCATAACCTATGGCATACTGAGGAGAACTAATAAATTCGAAACCGGTCTATGTCTGGTTAGGAATTGACAAATGATATTGGCTACCGATCTATCATGATTTGAAGGTATAATCCAATGCAGGTTGGGGTATTTGCCCACTGAGTAGTTGTTTCGTTCAAATCATAGTTAATAACAATAGTTTAGGCTACCGCTCTCGGTACTTGCTTCGCAAGTCGCTATCCATACAGAGACATCTATGATGTCTGTCGGATAGTAGCATTTGGACCATATGAGAAGTTTCACATACCTCTCACCACTTCAATTTACCTTAGTCAGTATATGAATAGCAGATTGGCCACTATCATTTGTCTGTTCCATAACCTATGGCATACTGAGGAGAACTAATAAGTTCGAAACGAGTCTAGTCTATGTCTGGTTAGGAATTGACAAATGATATTGGCTACCGATCCTAACATGATTTGAAGGTATAATCCAATGCACATCGGGGTATTTGCCCGCTGAGTAGTTGTTTCGTTCAAATCAATTTAATAAAAGTATCTGACAGCGCCACCAACTACAAAAAGATAACACTGGCGGGTCCATTACAATAAACTGAATGCAGATTAGTTGGGGAGACCACGCACCAACAAAGTTGGTCCACACTGATTTCGGGCCAAGGCTCTGACGAATTATCGTGTATGTGCTACATTGCATTCACGTGTGCAATATCTTGTTAAGTTTTACCGAGTCGCCATGCCTTTTTTAGGGAATTGTGACTCTTATTTTGATCTTAACCTAAACAAATTTCTCTTTTCCTTTAAGATGCGGTTCTTTAAATTATCTTGTGGATACGCCACTGAATTTAGTAAAGAAACAAAAGTAGCATCGTACTAAACCTTCATGATTAATAACCTTCCTTAGTGCCGTAAGTAAATTTTGGCCTATTGTGTAGGTTTAACACTGTATAATGTAGCGTAATAAAAATGGTCCTAGTATTCTCAGTAATGTTAATGAACGCGATTAAAAGGGTTACTTTCTGTAGGTACTGAAAGAGTTCGTGTTCACTTGTTTGTGTGTAATTAATTAATGTGTGACTGCCGCCTTTCGTGTGGAAACATAATGATAAATTCTGGACGTATAATATTTTAGGGTATGAAGGCATTTTATGCGCCGAACATACTCGAAATACTGGAACTGTATGCAAGGTGCATACTAGAGTTACCAAATCGCGCTGATAATCATGAGCGTAGGCTAAATTAAACGGGACATATCCATTACCAGTTATGGCCGATTTATGCAGCAGATTTAACACTAACTTTAAATTTAGTACTAGCTGTAAATTTAATATTAATTTTAACAAATAATTTATCAATTATATAGGAAATTAAATCCTAAATATCGACCGATGGAAACCTGTCTCTGCGTATATGCACTAAAGATACGTTCAGTACTTTAACATTTTACTGTACAATTTTGGGGTTGTGTTTCTTCTGTTTTTACTTTTTTAGAAAAATAATTATTTGTATGCTCGTTTTAGTGAATTGTGTGGTGAATTTGATATAGTTGTTTTGTTGATAAACAAATAAACCCGGCCACCACCCGGTAGGAATGGACCGCGCATGTGCATTTCAAACATTTCAATTAAAATTAAAACTAAATTAAAGATTAAATGTGTGATAAAATGATTATATGTGATTAGGCACTGTTAACTCTTAAATTAAAATTACTGCTAAATTTAAAATTAGCATAAAGTTGGCACTGTATTTCAATGGCACATGTGTGATATAGATGCAGTATAACCAGCAAATTACTAAACATTTAGAAAACTTCTCACACCCACAGAGAAATAATAGCCGTATTACACGAAACGATAAATCGGTCGACAAATTGGTCAAATTATTTAGAATTTGTTAGAACCCAATCAATTAATTGCAGAAAGGAGCGTTTAATTTCTAGATACATTAACGGTGTTTGAACAAGAATTTCTTGCAGTTCGATCACAGATGGCGTTATTATTATCACGTTAATTTTCGAAGATGTTTAGATATATCTATACTCACTTTCTACTAAATTGTCAAATTAGCAATCTATCTGATTAAAACCGTTAATAAAAGTTTACACGTGATTTGAGCAAAAAGATGCAAGAGATTTCTTTCACGTAACCAATTAAAAATATTTATATTATATCTAAATATTCTTTATTGAAACTGATTAACTAACTGTACAATTTGAGATTTAAACACATAAACGAAACCCGTTCATAATAAATCAATAAAAATATTTATCTCGAATCTATCAGTGTACATTGTACATATTAATTATAATTTAAATTATAATGACCACAGTTTCTATAATTTTAATTAGCATACCTACTCTTTTGAAACTTGGTGAATGGAAAGCTGTAGATAGGTATATATTATAGTTAGAATATTACTTGTAGGTAAGAAATTCATTTAAAAATTTACAGGAGACTATTCGACTGATAAAAAATTATCGACCTCTTGAAAACATCGGTAACTTATTAATAATAATAATAACAAATGATATTATTGGCAAAAGATATACAAATCAAAATGCAAAGAAAAATATGCCAAAGTTCCTTTCTTCATTTTATTCGAAATGATTACATATTTCCAAACAATCCAATATTTTTCAAGGATACAAACATATCAACAACTAGTTTATAGTTGTGTCGACTTTTGACGCGTGTATCTTCGAAAAAACACGAAAAAAGCGTACGCCAATGGAACAATAAATTCTACAACATGAAACGTGGACGGAGTCCCGAGTATATCCTTTGTTTTATATTTTACTCTGCCTTGGAAATGTCGCACCGCAATTTTACCAGAAAATATTAAGGATTTTATGTGTCTTGAGTATACACCAAAATAAATATAAATTGGTGTATAATCGCAAAAAGTCCAAGTAATGAGAAAAAATTATAGTAATATTTTGCGGAGTTGATACAGGACTGTAATATAAATAAATAAGATATTTCTAAATAAATGACACTAAAAATATATGTGTTAATTTCGAAGGTATTAGAGTCAAGCATAAAATAATAATATCAGGGTGGGTAAGAAAAGTGACCTCTTGCATTTATATCACGTTTATTCACTGCCCGATTTTTGTGACTTTAATAATAATAATTAAATCGAAAATGACGGACGCTAGCAATTATTTTCTTAACTAGCTGAGAACACACATTTTGAGCCTCAAAATCAGGGCCTTATACAGTGTGTCCCGTCTCAAGTGGACACACCTTGATATTTCGGTTATTTTTCGACATCGATTTCAAATTTTTCTCTGTTATGAAACTCTTCAAGGCGCATCATTGCTTAAGTCTAATACTTAAGAATTAAATTTCTGAATTTCAAAATTTATAAAAAATATCAAAATATGCATATTTTGATGAAACTCAGTATCTAGGAGTATTTTTTGATTCTGAACAACTTTTCTTAATAATTTTTTGCTGTATCTCTAACGCTAAGTAAAATATAGAAAAAATCACATTTTTGAGTGAACGGAGTTGGTTAGTGTGACAATTGAAAATCATAAAAAAATGCGCCTTGAGGAATTTCATAAGAGAAAAATTTGAAATCTATCTGTCAAATAATAACTGAAATATCAAGGTGTGTCCATTTGAGACAGAACACACTGTACATAAAAATAATTAAAAAGAGAATCCTAAAAAGCCATATTTTACTCGTAATTGCCAAATTATTAAAATATTGCAATAATGTTTAAAAAAAAGGAAAGAGTTAGTTCGCTTTGAGTAAATAACACATTAATTCAAAATAAATTTTATTTAATCTGAAAAACACCATCTAAATTAATTGGTGTTTTTATTTACTGATCGATTTTTGGGGCATTTTCCATTGGCAAATTAATAAATAATCAGGAAAGGAAGTGATAATATAACTAACTATAGATGAATTACTATAATTGAAATTTTGGTAAAAATACTAAAAATTATATTATAGGATCACTTATATATCATATTATGCAACTGTTTATTACCTGAACAACATGGTTTTGTCTGTGAAAGATGAAAAATATCTAATCTAGTTATCAAAACACAATTTATCGGTGACCTTAGATCAGAGAGGTCAAATAGATGTCATCTCTAAGGCATTTGATAAATTGGATCATAAAATTGTACTTTTATTTTTCTTCTTTAGGGCTTCCCACCACATGAATAATTCTTGGTTATCTAAAACACAGTTAGTTAACCAGTATACATACTGGGTAACTACCTGTGTTTCTTAGATAACCAAAAATTATTCAAGTGATAGTAAGCCCCAAGGAAGAAAAAGAAAAATTTAGAGAAATAACACAAATAACGTTCAGACAATAAAATTTTATTGCATAAACCTCAACATTTAGATTTCTTAAATCTAGTACCATTCTTCTTAACTGACCGCTGGGCAATATGTTTAAGTTAGAGGTCATAAATCAGACAAATTTATGCAAACATCTGGTGTACCTCAAGGTTCCATTCTTGGACCCCTGCTTTCATTCATATTTATAAACGATACTGCCGCTAAGATTGATGTAAAATACCTTTTGTGCGCTGACAATTTAAAAATATGTTGTCAAATTAACTCATTGACAGATTGCGAACATTTAAAAAATAACTTAAACCACATAAATGATCGGTGTATCGAAAACAGCCTATTTTTGATTGTCAGTAAATGCAATATCGTGTCTTACTGAAGAAACCAAACGTTTGTCTATTTAACTACAAAATATATCTAATAATGTGAAAGATTTTGGTGTCTTTTTGATCTAAGATTAATATTTGTTGACCATATTAACGCAACTATTACAATATCATCTTTCAAAGATTAAGATTTGTTTTAAGAAACATCAAAGATTACATAAATCAATGTAAATTATATTGCTCAATAATTCTTTAGAAAGATCTAAATTAGAATAATATGCCTCAATTATTTGGAGTCCAATTTACAATTGTCATATTAAAGCAATTGCAAACATCAACGGCGCTTCCTAAAATAATTGCACTTTAAAATATTTGGTAAGTATCCTTTGCAAGAATATCCACATGACATTCTTCTATCTACTTAATACTTTGATAGCCCCTTAAAGAGAAGAGCTACTCAATCAAAAATATTTTTATTTGAAGTTATCCACAATTACATTAAGTGTGAAGATGTCCATAACAACATATTTATGTTGTACCTTGTATTGCTTCAAGACACTGAAGACACATAATATAATCTTACTTCTTTCAAATGTTTTCAACCAATAATAATGTTAATTCTCTTGTAGATATTTTCAATACAAATATTCACAGTATTAAGCCATTATAAATATTATTATCCTATATATGTTTGAATGTATACATATGTAATATGTATATATTTGTGTACATATTTACTATTAAATATTTCTTGTTTTTATACATATTACATAATTTATATTTTGTTTCGTATGTATAATTTTTCTTTTTTATTATTTATCTCTATTTACGTTTTTTTTTTGTTGTATCTACCCCTATCCTGTAAATGGATCTAGGTCTGTTGGAAATTGTAATAAAATAAATAAAAATAAAATAAAATAAATGAAAGCAATTATTTCATTGCAAATAAAATGCACATAGGGGAACTTGTAAGCAAAACTATATCTACTTTTTTTTACTTGTACGAAAAGTAAGTTTCGTAAAACTCCTTAAAACTCCTTCATTTCTCGTTATTACAAATAGAACAAGTTTTAAAGTTTAGAGATGTTATATTGACCACTTGAGGAAGACGCTGCCTTAAATGTTCACAAAATTAGATTCAATGAAGAACCATAATATAAAAATCTGTATACATCCCTAGAGCACATGAATTTCCTGAATATAATTGTGGGACTAACATTTGAGAATCTACATAGTCTTGCAATAAACATCTTAGTTGATTTATATAATTGTTACTTTCATTATCGTGACTTCCGGTACAAACTGGTGATTATTATTGATATGGATGTTTCATGTTAATAGCTGTTATAAATTATAAAGTCGTGTCTTACAATTCAGTGAAGGAATTGCCCCTGAACATAAACAGTTTTATTATAACTGCAATTTTTATATTTATATAGCCTTATTTACAAAACATCTAAAAATGTTTTGACAACACAATAAGGGCTTCTTCGGATGTGAGTAGACTAGCTATTATATCAATAATAAAACAGAGTGGGATCTGTAAATATGGTTATAAAATAAATATAAAATAGATGCAATAATATTGTAATGAATTTGTTTGTACCCAGTTGGTCACTTAAAGTTAGGATTTGTATGTATTCTCTAAATTACTTAGTGCCTAAATATTCTAATGGTAATTATATGCCCTTATTACCTAACACTAGTACTTTTACAAATAACGTACGTCTCATCAATTGGCTCAAAGTTTCTTGTCACATCATTTTTTTTTACATGACTGAAAACAATTTGTGATATGCACATTAAAAAGGACTACCAGTTTTTTTATCCTGCTGCACCCACATTATTAAGGATCATTTTGCTCAAAAATTAGGCTAAAATGGTTTTTTTAAATTTTATATGAAAATATAATGCAATAAAAAGTGTTTGTGAAAATCTCAAATATAGGTACAGTAGTTATGGGATACGAAAAAGTTGTTTTCGCTGTTAATTAAATTACAAAACTAAAAGCTTTTACTGAACATTTTATGCTTTGTATAAACAATAAAAAAATTTGTATATTTTGTAAAAACGCCCCTCAAATGGAATAACCGAATGCCAAAACCATGTATTTAAATTGGATTACACGTAGATCAATGATTAATTGCTATTTTTCATAAAATAATAACCAGTACAGATATGTACGATATTAACTTTGGTGTTCCTCAGGGTTCCGTCTTGAGACCACTTATCTTTCCTTTATTTATAAATGATTTACAACTTCATATTGGTGTGGATTGCGTTCTGCTGTAAGCAAACCATATCTCCATAGCAGAAGAGGCAGACTGAGGGTGCAATACATCTGTTACATTTAGCCAGTTTTCTAGAAAACGGTGCAGTTTATCGATATTTGAACATCTATAAGAATTTGTAAAGGAAACTTTAAAAATATTGTTCACAAAAAGTCTAAAAAATAAAAACAAAACAGAATGCTGTGAGGAGTGCCCTCTACATGGGAATGGATTATCTTACAATAGTCAATAATCTTTTGACATTATCTAAATATGTGTCAAATTTTAACAAAATTTGATGAATAATTATGAGGAAAAACGTTATCCCACAGGCGCATTTGGGAGTGTATAGCTCCGTTAGGTCCTGAACACACTGTCCAAATTTGTCGTTCTATTTTTTAATTACCCTGTATAACATGATAAACAGAAAATTTAAATATTTAAATTGGTTGCGTAGATATTTCTAATGAACTGAGTTTTTCACCTCTGAGAGATGCGGCATATAAAAACATTAACAGTGCAAGTGGGTCAGACATTTTTAATTTAAATTTACTTTCAGTTTTAACATATCTTATATTTGTGTTTTTTTTTATTATTATTATCTTTCCACGCCTGTCTAAAATATTTATCAGTAATGGTTCTGAAATTTTAACTGAAGGACTATAAGTGTTAATATTGTTTTGAATTGCTAAAGAGACCTTTTCAAGTCACCGTAATAGATTACTATTTGAACAATAAAAAATGGAGCAAGTGCATTTAGTTGATTGTTTTTCCACTTTCCTTGACTGAGCTCTGTGTTACCAGAGGCAATACATTTTCTTTATGGAATTACTAACATGTGTATTAATCTTATTTTCCTTTCTCACCTAACGACAGTTCTTAGAAGGGTGGACCTCGCCTCGTTGTGGAAAGTAATGATAACGCTGGTGGCCGGAAGATGTGTTTTCCAATTTTTACGTCGACACCTGCAACAAACAACGTTATCAATATTATTAATTTTAATTAATTAGTAAACAAGTTTTGTACCGCAACTACATGCTACTTTCATATTTTTTATATATAAAAATAGAGCAGAAATATTACTTTATAGGATTAGCAGATACAGAGGTACACTTGATTTCAAAAAAAAACTGGTACAACTCTTGTAATCGAAAATCTTAATAGTTTAGTTGTGTGCATATGTCTGTAAATAGGGCTGGCCAGGCATGTAAAGAGGGGGGTGGAGAAGATGTGATTTACCCCGGACCTGGGTTTTTTGGAGGAGATCGGTTTTCTTTGTGTTTTTAAACTTATTAAACCTTTCTCTTTTATTTTATTCAAATGTAATTTTAAAAAATAATTAGAAAATAACTTTTTCAAAACATTTTCAAGCCTGCCATATTATTGTTTAAAAAAATAATATTTGTTACGGATAATTCTACTAATGGTTGTAATTAAAATACTAACTGAATAATGATAATTCTATTTTTAAAATAAGAACACAAAAATACCACTTGAGATTAAAAAAAAATGTAAACAATAAATAAACATAAAAAATTTTATAAAAAAATAAAATAAATGAACTTCAATTACGTAATACAGAATTAACTAATATTTTGTCATTGCTCCATTAGCGTCTAAAACTGCCTGAAGTCTTGCAGGCATGGACAAAATCAGATTTCTTGCAAGGTCAACTTCTTGCGACAAGTTCTCCCAAGCGTCTTCAATTATCCCCTCCAATTCTTGGGCATTATTTGGATGGTTATTTAATTTTCTTATATGTTTCACCATTAGTCCCCATACATTTTCAATTGGATTTAAATCCGGACTTTTAGATGGCCACGGTAACAACTCTGTTTTTATTAAGAAACCATTGCCTGACACGATGGGCCGTATGTATGGAGCAGTTGTCTTGTTGGAAAATAAAACTATTTTCCGGAAACACCTCTATTACTGACGGCAACATAATATTGTCTAATATTTCAATATATTTAATGGAATTGAGATGACCACCACTGTTCCAACACACACCTAACCCATTTAGGCTCATCCAAGCCCAGACATTGACTGAAAACCTTCCTAATATTTGTGGATCGAAAGTATAATTTTCGTCGTATCTAGTGGAAGGAGGCCTATATACGCGAACATGTCCATCGTTACAGGATTTAAAAACCTTTTTTGTCAGAAAAGACAACTTGTCTCCAGAAGTTTTCATCATTGATTATATAGTTGAGTGCAAAAATAATCCTACCCTGCTTCTTTTCTTCTGAAAGTTTGTATTTTTTAGCCGCTGAACAACTCTTCAAGTCGCTTTGTAGTTTTATTCTTCTGTAAGCAGTAGATACCGAAGCAGGCAAATTTGTCTCTGAAATTGCATTTACTGCAGTCTGAAAAGGAGTTTTCTATTAGGTAATTTATAAGATTTTCATCTTCTTGTTTATTGCTCTTTCTGGGCCTACCGGAACCAACTTTACGGGATACCGTTTGGTTGGTTTCCCATTGTTTTTTAACACTCATTCTCGTGGTTTTACTCACATTGTATTCAGCAGCAAGTCTTCTTATGAACCAACCATCTTCAATTTTAGAAACAATTTGAAATTTTTGAATATCTGTTAGATGTCAAACCATTTTTAATAATGACGCCACTGATTAACGTCAAAGTGACATTTGTAAGATTATTAATATCAATCAAAGAACGAATGATTTACATAGCTAAAAGAAAGTTTTTATTGAAATCAACTGTACATATGTTTAGGTAGGCCAAGACAATTGCCCGATAAGTAAATAATTGTTGGAACAAAGATACGATTTTTGACATTATATTAGTAGCTGCATGAATCCCATAATTTGAAAATTGACGACCAGTAAAATTTAGGGTATGCCCTATCTCAATGTTGGAATATATATAAAAATATTGTTCTCCAGTACATGCCATTACTCAAAAGTAAAGTTAACCTTTAATTTATTTACTTCATATAGCTTGTAATTGTGACGTACGCGCAAAGATTCAAAAAACAAAGTATAACTATCGTACCCAACACAGCGAATTAGCTAAGAGTAATATGCTAAAAACCGATGTGTTCAAAACAGTTACTATACTATTAGCCCAAGATTAAGTTGTCAAATAAAGTAATTATGGGTGCTGTTTAAATATAGCAGGCTCATTGGCGTAACGTTGAGGCGGATAAGTATTATATGTACAAAACATGTATTAAATGGTAAACAGTACTTCGTAAAATAAATAACCACACAAGCCATTTTATTAAATTTCATGGTTTAATGTTCAATAAATATGAAAAATTTTCATCTTGTAAGTAAGTAGGTACTGAAAAAAATATCGACAATAATAATACATAATAATAAAACATTGTGCACTTGCCTAAGTAATAGATTTGCTTTTAAAGTATCTAAATAAAAATTTAAGGACTTTCTAAAGAAACAAGGTGTCAGTCGTGATATGAGCTCTTAGTTGCACCAGACTCCAGGTTGTTTTAAGAAAGGCATAGTTTCAAAGCAAAAACTTTATTAAAATATAAAACAATCACGCAATATTCTTTAATAATACCGTATAGATGTATGGACTCCCTCGGTGGATTGGCTTAGATTTCATTCTCAATAAACAAATTCAATTTTTAATATTTATAACAAATGAATCTTTTTTTCAGTGTCAGTTTATTTTATTATACATGCGCAGAAGTGTTGCAAATAATAGAAACGTATGTCTTCTGGGGCTGTGACGGCAGTACCAATCGCTCCCAAAGAAAGTAGCAATTAATTGATTTGGAAATTTGAAATTGATGACGTAACTGCCAACATTCGTGATATGAACTTTACCTACCGCACAAAAAAATTACGTAAAAATGATGCTTCAGTACAGCAAAATAGTACATATTCTGTATAAGCCTGATTCAATAAATTATTTCCTAATAAGGAATATCTAGGCTAATAGAATCGAAAGTTTACTTACATTTGCTTTACATTGTTAGGTTTCCTTTTGGATATCTTTGGTAAAATCTATAGATTTCTAAGGAGTCGTACATATCTGTATGTGAAGCTACCGTAAATTTTCACTTTTGAATAACAAATAAACGTGTAAATTGATTATTCACCAATTTTATACAAGATGCTATTACATCGTTCTTGCAGATTAAGATTTCATAAAACTGTTTTCTAAATTTAAATAAACTGCATTGGTGACATCATTGGTTATAAATAGTATACAAACTTGCATAATCTCCTGATTTTGTTTTCACTGGTATCAAAATTTATGTAAATCAAAAAGATATAACGAAAAAAATTAAAAATTCAACTAATTAATTAAACGTTAATTAGTAACAGAAACAAGTTAAGCTGGTTGCACTCGAATCTTATAAAAGAAACTTTCTTCATCAGTGTCACAAAACGAATTTTAACGCATTTACTTTTCGCATTTATTAAAGTTTTCTGTCATGTTAGCATACGAATATCCTTGATACTGCATCAGGATATTCTGATTATAGTAATAATAATACATTTAACAACCTTCGTGTATCTGGCATACATCTTAAAATACGCTTCTGTGCCCACAAAATCTCAGATGATAAGGTGGAACCCACCCCAGAAACTTATTCAATAAATTAACCTTTTAAGCATGAAATATAGTTTAGTACAGAATTACTGTGCACATAAAATATTCGAAGGCTACTGACCCAGCTACCGACAGTTATTTGAAAAGGGAGAGGGGCATGCTTTATTTTCTTACACCATATTAACTAATAAATATGATATATTACTTAATACATAAAACATCATTATTCTTATGTAAATATGCTGTGACGATTAAAATAAGAAATTAACAGAAATATACTTGTTTTAACTAAGATTCTTAGGCCTTATAATAACAGCGATTCGTTCCTAACACACTTATTGTCTTCGCGGTCTCTTTGTTTCTTCTCCCGCGTCATATCTTGGATACAGGGTCGAATTTAGAATTTATCAGTTTTACGAAAGACGACGGAGGTGTATCAGGTGGGTTAATAAAATATTCTAGTAGGTCAGTAGATGATATTTTCGGGGGTGTTTTATATTGCTTTTAAGATTTAGATATCAGTGCTATAGGCTAAGTGTGCTTTATACAGTTTGTGTTTACATTATATATTTTAGCAAATTGTGACAACTTAAAGTGTTTAACAGGTATGTATGTGAAATTTTCCTCTGTGTTTAAGTGTATTTTATATATTATGTTTAGACCTTGGGAAAATCCCAAACCACCACAAGCAAAGAATTTCAAGAAGATGTGGAAGATGGTAATGTTTCATAATTTACAAAGAAAGTCAAACCAGCATACCAGCAGTCATAAAAAATAGTTTTAAATGTTTATAGAAATATGAAAGAAAGTGAAAGACAAACAGGAGCCGCGAAAAAACAGTCTACTTAACAGAAGTTCCAGAAAGAACTGTTTATAAATTAATTCCGG
The DNA here is from genome assembly GCA_029963845.1 of Rhamnusium bicolor. NCBI lineage: Eukaryota > Metazoa > Arthropoda > Insecta > Coleoptera > Cerambycidae > Rhamnusium > Rhamnusium bicolor. The sequence goes on from JANEYF010005896.1 coordinate 2,330,062, forward strand.
AAGGGCAATATGAAGAGAAAACTAGGCAACAATAATAATTTAATATGTTAAATTATTATTTTGGCGAAACTGAGTAATAAGAATTACTTGCTAATTTTAATTTAGAGTTAAATTTTAAGCTAGAGTAAAACAGAGTAAGATTTTTTTTAACAGAAGTGGTATCAAATATCTACTTATCTAAGACACTACTTTTAAATCTATTATTATGTTCATTGTAACAGACAGAAATTTGAATTACGGCTCTGTATTCCGCTAATTAAGTCTTGGCGGCACGCGAGAGAGCTGGCTTTGAAGTTTTTATGGCAGTTTTTTTGTAGCTTTTTTTGTGCACAGTATTTTTGCGATAAACTATAAGTTAATAAGCTGTTCTTTTGACAAAACACTTTTTAAACTTTTGAATATATAACACAATTAACACATATGATATGATTTAGATAAAGTTAAGTACAATGTGCCTTCTATTTTACAGTTTTTTTTATTTAAAAGGGAAGTACCACTGAAGGTTATGAAACTTAAGAAACTGAGTTGGCGCTATTATATTTATACTCCAACTTCGTATCTGATATTTCAAACAAAAACAGAAATTTGCCATCCGTGTACATAATAAAATAGGCATTTGATGTCATGGTGTCCAGATCATTCGCAAAGAGCAAAAAAGCAGAGGACCCTAAACTGAGACCTGAGGAACTTCAATGTTTACTTCTATGTATTCCAAATCAAACCTACTAAAAGTTCCATTACTTGGGGGGACTTAGTCACTCTTACTCCCCAACAAAAAGAAAAAACCAATCCGGTACCTCCCAATAAGTTCCTAATGGAAATACTTTTAATAGCATATTCCATTCACTCCCAAGATCACATAAAAATTTGTTTACCTGAGCTCGAAGAGCGACCCTTTGTCGACTTTCAGTCGTGCATAATTCTCTAACATAGGTGCGAGGTGTATTATAAATACACAAAATATATTTATATAATATCGCACGCCTATGCTAGAATTTTATGTGCTTATATGAGATGAATGGACTATAGTATAAAACTACGATTGCTCCATAAATTTCAGGTTGTCCAAAAAATAGTCTTCGATTATGAGGAGTCAGTATTGTATCTTCCACAACGTACATAAATGCTCAGATTTTTTTGGACACTATTTGTAGTGCACCAGAGAGGAATATGGTGACTTTAAGCTAATGAGTATTGTACGTGTTACGTGACCATCTTGATATAACTAGAGGATCTGCAGTTGTATGAAATTTTCAGATATCTCAAGAAGACCAGAGGGGGCAGCCAGAAATATTTAAGACCTATACTATGCTTTTTTTATATGTCAGCATGTTTCTTTCACGTATTATGTCCACCAAATCAGATATAAAGTAATAATTTTTATTAACTACAATTTTAATAAAAATTTTCGCAATGCTTCTCTGCTATGGTGTTTCCAAATCTTTGTCTAACATTTCATTACTTCATCACTATTTTCGAAAAAAAGACCTTGATTTCTGCTTTAATGCGGAAGCTTCCTATAACTAGTTGAATTTTGTTGCAACATCATATATGATATATCTGTAATAAAGTATATGTTACGCAAACAATAAAAATAATTAATTATAACCCCTAAAACCCACTCTACGTTACGCTGGTGTAACTAAATAAAAACTAAAACACATTCTTGGTTAAATCGCTCGAGGGTAACATAAAAAAATAATCGTATTCATAGCTATGCCAGATGTCATCTATATATTTTAAGGCGTCATAATCATAAACTCTTCTTTTTGGACATAAATTCCTCACCAAGAAATAGCGACTTCTGGCTACTGCAACATTTAATCAGCCATTACGACACGACCCTGAACCTGCGTACCTGATCTTATTTTCTTCTGAACAAGCGGAAGTGTTGACAAACCGGTAATATACACTATTTTGTACAGTGACTGACAAATTAAATGTATACATTTAAATATTTGATATTACATCAGTATAGTGTTGATTTCGGCACATGAAGATAATATAATTAGGAAAATATCCTATTGTTGTTGAAGAAACCTTCGAAACTTAATGCAGTTAGCTTGAAATATAAATGGAAATGTAAAAGGTAGAAGAAATACGAGCAAACAAATTTAAAAGTTTGTAGTCGGCGGCATGTCGTTAAAGAAACTAGATAAACAGCGCGAGACGTCTTTATTATAATGCCGCAACTCAATTATCCTTCGTCTTAAACACGCAGTTTTGAAACTGGTTGCATTACCATATTCTTTGAGACTGAAAAATCTGTTTTCCGGCAGGATAATGCCAGACCAAATACCGCTGTCATGACAAGAAGGTTCCTAAAGATGCTGTTGTGAACGTTCTTCGATGTCTCGCAAGATTACGTGACTTTTTGCCAATTGAACATACACATGTTCAGGATCCCATAGTGCTCTCCACAATAAGCAAAATTCAGAGAATTTTTTCTGGAAGAGAACATACAGAGCCCTCATAAATGATCGTAAACCGTTTGGTACCTTTTAACTTGTGATTATGTGTCTTTCATATTACGCAAATACCCGATGAAGATTTTTGCACATACTATGTGACTAAAGAATAGTTTTCAAGCATCTTTTGCTAACGGGACGACTTGACGAGGCTGTTAAAGGTAATCAATTGGTCACGTGGTGTACGATCATTTATGAAAATCAGTTACTAGTAGCGGTGTATTGCACCACCGAAACGTACCAGAAGAAGTACAATTAAATATGTTGTTTCAATTGCAAGAAAATCCGCACAGCACTACACGAGCGTTTGCTGATGATAATAAAATCAGTCAATCTTCTGTTGTGAAGTACTTCAAAAAATATATGGCATCCGTATAAAATGACTTTAGTTCATAAGTTGAACTAAAACGATCCTGATCGCAGGATTAAATTTTGTGATAGGACGATGCTGATGCTGATTTTGCCAATCGTATTATCTTTTCTGCTAAAGTTACATATCTTTGCGGAACGTTTAATAAAAAAAAAATTCGCTATTGAGCTGCCCAGTATTCATACTAGATGGTGGAGGCCCATATCCAACAACCAGAAAAGTTAAATGTTTGGGCTGGCATTGAAGGAACACTAATAGGTGAAAAGTATTTGTCACTACTAGGAGACCATCTCGTTCCTGCTCTAACGGCGCTGTACCCAAGTGACAACGCCCCCCGATGTTCCCAATAATGCTTTGTGGTTCCGGCAAAACGGAGCATTCACTCATTACCGCATCACTATTCGGGATTATTTAAATGACATTTTTCCTGGGCGCTGGATTGGGAGGGGGCAATTGAATGGCCGGCAAGGCCACCAGACCTCACGCCTTTAGATTATTTTGTAGTGTTAACTTAATAGTAAGGTCTACTTTAACAGATAAAATTCAACTGAAACCTTAAAAGAAAGGATCCGAATAAAATGGATGAATAACCCAAGGCGCCTGTGTTATTCTATTGTAAGTCGAATGTCAAGTCATGTGGAAACACAAATGTGTCAAAATGTACGCTTGTTTTTAATTTGAATAGTCTTTCATGCCAGATTTCCGTCCAGGTTTCCACGTACACGGGTTGTTTAAAGACTCCTTAATATGACCTGCATATTCATATTATATTGAGGAGACTTTAGACAACCCATGTATTCGCGGCGTTCTGTAATAATTTGTTTAAATAACTACAATATCAGTATAACATTCGTTCCCAGTATTCAGATCTAAAATGTAAAAGCAGCTTTTACTCGTCGATGTTCAACATTTATATAGTTTATTACTGTACAGATTCCAACGAAAACCAATTGAACTCATTTTTTCCACTTTATTTTGCATAAAATTCCAAGGCGCCTTTTTTATTACCCTATAAATTAGCTGATATACGAAAAACGAAAGTGGAGAGGCTACATTCACTGATAACATGTTAAGTACTTACAAGCAAACGAATTTTTAATCATGATGAGGTACAAGAAATTGGTGATATAAGAAGATATTATTCTAAGGATCTTGACACAATTGGCATATAAATAAAGAAAAAAATGAGTATATCTCTAGATTGTGTATCATAAAAACCACTATCATTTATAAAATTTACGGGGACGTGTTATAACTGAGGACAACTAACCAGCGTCCTTTGATGCTAGTTGTGCACAAACGCGTCAACATTTGACAGATTATCGGTCTGGGCTTTTACAATAGCTATTTGGATAACAAGTTGGGAAAGATGAAATTTTGTGTAACGGGACGAGCGACAGCGATTTCTCGTAAAGTAGCACGAGTTACACAAAAAGTTCTTTACCAACAAGATTTTTTTCTAATTTTGACTACTATTACGATCTTAAATTATAGTATAAAATCGAATATACATAATCGATCCTGATGGTCTTACAGGTCTTTCTTGATGTGTGAAAAACAAATAACTAGCCAAGAACATATAAATAAATTTATTAATAAAATTACAGTTGGGCACTTGGGGGAAAATTACAATAAATTTTACAATATAACAAATATGAAATTATGTATAGGGTACAGTTGATTTCAATAAAAACTGGTACACTTTCTTTTAGCTATGTAAATCATTCGTTCTTTGATTGATATTAATAATCTTACAAATGTCACTTTGACGTTAATCAGTGGCGTCATTATTAAAAATTGTTTCTAAAATTGAAGATGGTTGGTCCATAAGACTTGCTGCTGAATACAATGTGAGTAAAACCACGATAATGAGTGTTAAAAAACAATGGGAAACCAACCAAACGGTATCCCGTAAAGTTGGTTCCGGTAGGCCTAGAAAGAGCAATAATCAAGAAGATGAAAATCATATAAATCACCTAATAGAAAACCCTTTTCAGGCTGCAGTAAATGCAATTTCAGAGACAAATTTCCCTGCTTCGGTATCTACTGCTTGCAGAAGAATAAAACTACAAAGCGACTTGAAGAGTTGTTCAGCGGCTAAAAAATACAAACTTTCAGAAGGAAAGAAGCAGGGTAGGATTATCTTTGCACTCAACTATATAATCACTGATGAAAACTTCTAGGGACAAGTTGTCTTTTCTGACGAAAAGATTTTTAAATCCTGTAACGATGGACATGTTCGCGTATATAAGCCTGCTTCCACTAGATACGACGAAAAATATACTTTCGATCCACAAATATCAGGAAGGTTTTCAGTCAATGTCTGGGCTTGGATGAGCCTAAATGGGGTAGGTGTGTGGTGGAACAGTGGTGGTCATCTCAATTCCATTAAATATATTGAAATATTAGACAATATTGTGTTGCCGTCAGTAATAGAGGTGTTTCCGGAAAATAATTTTATTTTCCAACAAGACAACTGCTCCATACATACGGCCCATCGTGTCAGGCAATGGTTTCTTAATAAAAACATAGAGTTGTTACCGTGGCCATCTAAAAGTCCGGATTTAAATCCAATTGAAAATGTATGGGGACTAATGGTGAAACATAAGAAAATTAAATAACCATCCAAATAATGCCCAAGAATTGGAAGGGATAATTGAAGATGCTTGGGAGAACTTGTCGTAAGAAGTTGACCTTGCAAGAAATCTGTTTGTCCATGCCTGCAAGACCTCAGGCAGTTTTAGACGCTAATGGAGCAATGACAAAATATTAGTTAATTCTGTATTACGTAATTGAAGTTCATTTACTTTATTTTTTTTATTGTATTTTTATGTTCAGTTTGCATTGTTTACATTTTTTTTAATCTCAAGTGGTATTTTTGTGTTCTTATTTTAAAAATAGAATTATCATTATTCAGTTAGTATTTTAATTACAACCATTAGTAGAATTATCCGTAACAAATATTATTTTTTTAAACAATAATATGGCAGGCTTGAAAATGTTTTGAAAAAGTTATTTTCTAATTATTTTTTAAGATCTCATTTGAATAAAATAAAAGAGAAAGGTTTAATAAGTTTAAAAACACAAAGAAAACCGATCTCCTCCAAAAAACCCAGGTCCGGGGTAAATCACCTCTTCTCCACCCCCCTCTCGACATGCCTGGCCAGCCCTATTTACAGACATATGCACACAACTAAACTATTAAGATTTTCGATTACAAGAGTTGTACCAGTTTTTTTTTAAATCAAGTGTACAAAAGGATTAAGATTATCTAATTACTAAAAATTTTACGGATGCGATAGAATTTAATAAAAAAAATTAGTGACAGCAAAAAGTATTTGTATAAAATTAAGAATGGGAATTACGCAAAGAATAGATATACAGGGTGGGTCAATTGTGCGTCCGACTTCGATATGTCGAGTTCTATGGTAGCTAGAACTTGATTTCACGTATCTGCAATAGAAAACGGATATTTACAATTAAAAATTACTAGAAAATACGCAAATTAAAAAAAATCCATAAATAAACAAATTAATGTTTTTTAACTTTTTTTTAAAATCGTATCTACTTGATGTAACTAATTCTTTTAGAGATAATTTTGTTTTTTAAATTTTTTAAAAAGTTATAAACAATTGTATTTTTCAATTTACATTTTTTATGGTTGAAATTAAAAAATATATATATTTTTTTGGTCTTGTTACATTCACTGAAGGTGTATCTATAAAAAGTTCTCTTACCATTACCTTACAATTAATTTCAACCATAAAAAATGTAAATTGAAAAATATAATTGTTTATAACTTTTTAAAAAATTAAAAAAAAGATTAGTTACATCAAGTAGATAAGATTTAAAAAAAAAGTTAAAAAAAGATTAATTTGTTTATATATTATGAATTTTTAGCTAAAAAATAGCAATTTTTAATTGTAAATATCCCGTTTTCTATTGCAAATAGGTAAAACAAGATTCAAGACGATTTTATAGATAATTTCAATATCTTTCGATTTTATTTAAAACATTTTTTCTGTAATTTTTACATTTTCCGAGATATTTGCAGAAAAGTCGTTTTTGGGGTGGTTTTTATTTTTTTTTTTACAACCCCTATGGGTCAATTTTTAATTTTCGGTCATCGGTACTTTATGTACATCTTATAGCTAATTTTTGGGCAAAAAGACCGGCTTGGAGTACAAATGGAAATTTAAAATTCCCCTTTATCGGACTGCTAAATATTGCAGCGCAGGAAGCTCCAAGACCCAAAGTGTTCATCTCGAGCTGCTTCAACAAAAATCAACTACGGTTCGCTAGGATTTCCTCGTAATTGTTCCAATAAGTGAATACTATATAAAGTTACCAAGACAATGTTTTATATAAGTTCTATACTAGGGACAAGCAGTATAATATGATATCCAAAAATCAACTACTATATAACTATATATATATATACTATAAATACATAAATACAGCGTACATTAATGTCAAAGTTTTATAGAAATTTATCTTTTTGTAGCATTTTACTCAATTTTATTTAAGTCTCACGAATGCGTACACACTATTGTTGCGCAGATTAGTTCATTTACTAAAATGAATAATGTTGTTCTGAACACCCTTCTTCTGACGGTGTGAACTGCCACTGTTTCTGATTAACTAGTTTGAATTAACAAAAAGCATTCGCGTTGAGCAACCGACCCTCTGGTTAAAGTTGAATATAAAGGCCATTTGGTATTAGCGTGTTCACAGAGTCTGTGTAAGCACCGTGGGCATCTTCTTAGAGAAAGGAAAATAATTAGCCTAAATACCAATAAAATAGATAGTCTTTACTTTAGTTAAAGCTTAAGATCCTCACTGTCCCAGATTATTAGAAAAAAATTCTTTAATTTATATTCACTGCAATGTTGTGAAACACATTTGCTAATATTATATATATTTATAATATATACAATTTATAATTATTTCAAAATGTCTATACAATTAAATATAGTAATGAATCAATCAAATAATCGATATCAGAACATGCGCCATATATTTCTTCAGAAAACTGGGCATACAAATATACAAAAAAGTAATTAACCCAAAAAATATATTAAAAAATAACACTTCTGTACGTATGTATGCAACACAAGTATACAGAGTGTTCCAAATATACACAGCACAAATTCAGGAGCACATATTACGTCGAAATAAAACAAAAAGTTGCTATAAAGATGGGTCGTTTCCAAAATACAGGGTGATGAAGGGCTTTCGTATAACAGACGCAAGACATTCTTCTGTTAACAAAAAACAGTGTCTTGAATTACCACGATGTTTGGTATAATATTGATTTAAGATAATGAACGAATTATTTGGTATACCAGGTAAACATATATGATACTGTAAGATTATTCCCTCAACGTTTTCTTCCTTTCTAAACGTTTTTTATACTCCATTATGGAGTTTATTTTTAGAACATTATCTTCAGTTTCCAAATCGCTCACGCAATCCCTAAAATGATCCGAATAAACAAATTTTACAAATATGTTGTTTGCAGTAAGAAAACCGATAATATAAAGTATAAATAAAAGGGGGCGATAGTAGAAAATTAAATGCTATGAGTTTCGTAGCCGTTGAATGGTAAGATCATCTCATTCGGCCTAGAGACCTCATCTGTTTCCCAATTTATATAAAACATTGTAGCTAAGCTACAAATGTCAATTAACTTTATTTATTTCCAATATACATTAAATAAAGTAATCTATAAGCATATCATACGCAACACGATAAATTTTATATTACCAAGTCGTTTACATATAAATTAAATACAATCGGTTCAAGCACAGTTCCTTGGGGAAGTTCAGAAAGATTTATTTTTTCTGATTTAGAAAAATGTATTTTTGTACTTTTGTAACAAGTACCGAGTAAACTGAATTATGTAAAAGAAACTTATTTCAGTTTACGATCAAACCAGGTCATATATAAGAATGTTAATTTACCACATTGTCATTATACTATATTGTGAAGATGATGTACTAGAGGTAAATATTTATATTTGTTACATTCATATATGAAATTGTTTCGACAAATAACAAAACTGCATCTATAACTTTCGATCTACAGCAGACAACGAGAAATTTCACATTAATTTTCAACACTGGAGCCCTGATGCATAAACGTAGTGTTAAACTATAATCAAAAACCCAAATCAAAGCTAAATACACACACACACAAGCTTCTCCGTGTTAAATATGCATGACCTATTCCAGTCTCTCTACCGACTAGTGAAATTTCAAAATAAAACAGGAAATTATTAGAAAATTAAATCACACAGTCTAAAAATATTTATAAAATAATAATCGTGTATTAATATAAAAATAACCAATTCATTATATCACATTGTGGCACAATTATAATGAAAAAAAAAAAAAAGAAATTGACTATATAATTTTCAAATACTGGCAAATAGCAATAAATACCAAAAGTAATACCTAAATAAAAAGTACAAACAGTCGTAATCTTTTCACTATACAGGGTGAGTTTTAAGTGTGTGGTTATAATTAAACCACCGATTCTTGACATCTGTAGAAACCCTCTGACATATTTTTTTTAATTCCCACGTGTAACTGAGTTATCGACTATCAAAAAAATACGATGAAACTGTTTTGGAACTGCTGGTTACTGGAAATATTCTATATCTTAGGTAAAATGATGTAATGGAAGCAACGTTGCCGCATTTCTTATGCAATTCTCTCACGTAGGCCCGATTTTATAATCGTGAGTTAACATAAGTTGGAGGCTACCTAGCATTATATTTTCACAAAAATCAATGAGATTCTAATACAAACCACTTCAGCTAAAAGTTACTTCAGCATAAAATATTTGGTGCTATAACCACTTCCAAAACATATGTAAAATTTAAAAAATTCGAATTCTAAAAGTGTGAGTTTAGCTAACCCACGATTGAAAAACCGAGCCCTAGCAGTAAATTCATTCCCGAATTTATAATAACTTTGGATGAAATAATTACCTACTTAAACGATTAATTGCTCCATTTGAAATATTTTTTAAACATTTTGAAATACCTTTCAATGTGAGAAATGTACAATTTTGACTTTCTTGTACCAATCAACATTTCTTTTTAAGTGTTTCGTATGGAATGTACAACTAAAACCAAATTTTCCGATGAACAGTAAACTTTTTTAGGGAATCTCGAGCGGAATTTAATGTTCCCATCTGATTATTCCAAAGTTTATAAAAGGATTATTATTTTTAAAAAGTAGGTACTTACCCTCTGCTATTACAATAATTTGAAATGTGTAGAGGTTCAGGGAATAAATCAGCTCGCTACTATTTTAATTGGCCTCTAATAGTAAAACACTGAAGGTGCAACACAATAACAATCAGGTGATGGAAAATAGTTTGCAGTATTTTCACACACTTCTGTCACTTTTTACACTGGACTGGTTTGTATTCTTTTCCTCCATAATACTCTGAACGGTTAGGAGGATAGTATACGTCATTTCTTATAAAAAAGATCAATTCTTTCTTGAGAAAACAGTGAATAAAGTGATTCGGGATAGAGCATTACATATTAAAAATTCAACCACGCCATAATGTGAACTGCGATATTAGCGTGGCGTGTCAGATATTTACTACGTTTCCATGGAGTATTGAAATCGACTTCAGTTCAATACCGTTCAACGTTTTCATGAACAGTATCTAAAATGATTTGAAATCCCGTTTTGCAATTTTAACATTTGCCAGCTGTTAACTGTCATCTTGGGGCAGGTGTCTTTTATCAACTGATGTTTTTGATTTGTTGGAAACTATAATTTATCACTACATATTTCTATTTTAAATAAATTAAATTTAACAGCCACTCAGCCACAAAACGGAAAATTTGAAAAGGTTGTAATTTATTGGCTATAAAACAAACTTCCCAGTGCGCATGTTTAGATTCAATACAATAGCCGTTCTCATGTAGTTGGATTGATTTGGATCTCTATATGATCCCAGGAAAAGTCGAATCGACCTTGGGATTGAAATCGAATTCAATACCTGTTCGACCTGCTAATAGGTGTGTCCCCAAAAAAAAAAGTTAATATCATACATTTGAGCTATTATCAATATTTGAAATTTTTTGGAAAAGAATCATAGCGACTGTCCCGTGACTGTTAATTGGGTTGACGTCACACAGTGCACTGCGCTATTTCTATTGGAAGGAAAAGATTAATTTAGTTACAATCATAGATTAGAGGTCTTATCAACAATAGTTAAAATTTATTTGGAAAAAAGAATCATAACAGCTCCCGTAGAAATCGTTTCTCCCGTGCTTGCTAATTGGGTTTGACGTCATATGCTCAATGGCTTGGACGATTTCTATTACTAAGAATTAATATTGATAGTTTTTTTTTGTGGGGATTTCGGTCAGGTATAACTAATTTAATTTTTTTCTAACGTTTCGGTTTATTACACCATCATCAGAGAACTACAATTAATTGGTGTAATAAACCGAAACGTTAGAAAAAAAATTAAATTAGTTATACCTGACCGAAGTCCCCACAAAAAAAAATAGAATTTTTTTTGTTTTGTTACAGGAGGTTATTTTAATACCGATAAATTTATTATTTTCAATTAAAACTAAAATTTTTTGCAAAACAAAATTAACAGTACTAATAAAATCATTTTATTCTTATTTGAAAACAGTGCAAAAAAATTGCAGCTGATAAAAAAGTTACACATTTAAAAGACTAGAATATTTCAGGGTTAATATCACCTTTACTAAAATATGCTAAATAGGCGTCTACACTGATATTAAATAAGTCTAATATCGTCTCACAAAATGTCCATAACAAAAGGGTAATAATTTTTTAAAAAATTCAAAATTTGCAATTCATGAGTTAGGATAATTGTGATGACGAACTCTGGCAGTGGCAACACTGCCTTCAGTTACGTCATTTCTGTGAACGGCGTTTACTAAGTTATTTAGTGACTATCAAAATGTCAGTTGCTGGAGGACGAAAAAATTATGAGAATTTCAAATTTTTTTTGTTCAACACGACGAAATATATTGAGGGTTAAAATATAACTACGCATTTAAAACTCACTCTGTATTTAATTAAAAATAAAGTAGCACTTTCTTGATGATTTATATCATACAAAAGCAAGTGATTAAGCTTGAAAAGTTCTTTCGTTACTTCTTACCTTAGGTGAGAATATAGATAACTTTAAAAAACAAGATACGATAAAATAAACAATACGTTAATGGTAAAAAGGCAAACTTGGAAAAAATTATTCCTATAAAGGTATCACTACATGTGCCCTAAGATAAAGATAAAAAAAGCTTCCAGATGACGGCTAGCTTCAGGGGTAAGTAACGATAACGATAAAAGTAATACGGAAGCACAAAAATGGTTAGTAAAGACTATATTACAAGAAAAGATAAAATGGGTACTATATTACAACGTAACCTACGAAAATGGGATACGATAATATACAGCGTGAGTACAAGAATATATACAAAGATTAAAGTAAACACAAACGGTAAAAGTATGGACATTTTTCCTCTGACTACCAATCCGTATTATACAGTTCACCAAACACTCAAAATAACGATACCCATATGACATAACCTACCATATCGATATAAAGATGAACGAAACACTCCAAAAATAAGATAAGACACGCAAAAACGGTATCGTAACACATACATCGATAAATAGTTAAACGAAACACTTCACGAAGAATATAAGCTATCGGCACTTTAAGGTTTCGGAAAAATTTTGAACTACTACCATTATGCAATTGATATTTGAGAGATGTAACGGTCCGTTTTTTAAATAAATAATTTGGACTACTTATAAATTCCTTATAAATTATATGGACATCATATCATAAGTTAAATTTCAAATTCGAATAAAATAGTTTTACTAAACCTTATTGTACTAGCTATTTAGGCAGCCGCTACTGTGCGGGAGAAAAAAGTTGTTTACGAAGAGGTTTTGTCGCACACCCTCAGACGAATTCGGGGGTGTGTTTAGCGGCAGAGAGGCTAGAACGAGGCGGGCAACCGCCGAAGCACGATTGAAGTTATTAGCATGTAGAAATTTGATGACCAACGCCGGTGGTTTGAATTGTTAACTTTGTGAGTGCAAAGTGTTGACAAGGCGATGCCGACTTGTGGAAGGAGCTGAGCTGTTGTGAGTGTTATTAGACCCAGGCCGTACACTCGACAAAACGAGAATGGAGTAAGAATGTTTACTTTTATTGACGTCTCTACGACCAAAATGATATATAACTTGAGAAATTTTAAGTTCGAACCCCCAAGTACCTAGGCACTACTCATTAACTTGTGTCTGACTAAGTGCCTCGCGACTGAATAGTAAATGGTTGACATACATTTCTATAAGATTCGCAAATCCGCCCCCCTGCCTTTGAGCTAAATTCATGTAAGAATTTTACCTTTATTTGTGTTTGCTTATCATTGTTGTTTAAGTAGCTACACATTTTTTCCATCTTTCAATGGTTGCCTGTTGTTTTTAAGTTAAGGAAAAACATTGTATATTTTAAACATAAAAAGATGGTGGCGCCCAATAACAACTAACTGAGTTGGTTTGATATTTTGTACTATTTGAATTGGCGATTGCCGTGTATGACTTTATTTTTGCTTTATTTAGTGGTAAGTTTGATTTGATTTACCTGGTTAACTGCTTTGTTTCCCCGGCCCGAGATATGAGTCGTAAATGTTGCTTCTTATGAATAAATGTATTTTGTGCTAAGTTTTGTTTTATTCAATTAACTTAAACTATTTTTAATGACATGGTGACCCATGTTATAGAGAAATGGTGCAATTTCTATGTGCCAATGGCAGGTTAACACAAAGGGTTGAGCCCTTGGTTCAACTACTAAACCATGTCACCGATTACCAAATTCTAAACAAATCCAAATAAATGAAACATTAGAATTATAAAATTAGGCAATAAAGACATAAAATTACTAGGAATTTTTACACTACTATATCAAAACACAGATACCTTAGCTCTCAAAACAATTACACAAAAGAAGACGGTAATTATACAACCTCTAGATAGCTGGAGCATGATCAAGGTAAAACAATATTTTAACATGAGGTGTTAAATAGGCGGCAATAAAGTTTACAACGATATTAATCTACGTTAAATAATTCAGTAAATGACAGCATAATCTAAAAAAATGGCTATAGCACGAGCTAAGTTACGCAAAATTCAAACATGAAATGTTAAAATAAATTAAATTTAATTTAAATTGAATACCTCAGCAATAGCAAGCATAATCTAATTAATATAATGGACAGGAAAATCAACAGCAAGGGTATTTAAGTAAGCGTAATCTTTGTTGGAGTTTATGAAATATTAAACAAATTATTTAGTTTAGGGGAAAAATATGCAGTGATATTCACAGTTTGTCCAATTCCGGTCCTGTGTCTATCAAAAAATAGCTATAAATTCTACAGATTCCATATATAATTGCAGATCAGCCTTGAGCAAATTCTGATGTTCCATTTCGTTTTCAGATACGTCACAGGTTGAAATTCGACATTTCCCAGTTATGTTTTAACACATTTTTCATCAACCATGGAAAGGATAACTTTAGCAAGATACGGTAAAATCAGTTGCTATCATACTATCGGCCTAGTAGATACCATTCATAAAACATAGATAAGCTTGAAAATCCATACGATAGACTTAAAATCCTTACGTTAAACAAAAATAACAAAATAGCATTGTGCCGTTAGCGCCTTATCACTAAGCCTGGCCAAGGTCATTAATCCTACAGAGACGTACTGGGTATGCATCATATCATAATACTTGAATAAGTACAATAATAAAGACAAAAATATTTTATATATTGTGATGCATCTTTTTGTACTAGTTCGTTCGCTTTAATTTTTTTTTATGTATTTCCTTATATTTTGCAAGCTTAGTGCTGCACATTATTATTAAACTGTTAAATGACGTTCACACATGTACATTGTATATCTAAGTGATAACTAATAACAAATAAATAAATAAATAAATAAATAAAATAAATGGAAATAAATTTTATTAATACTGGTACACTTTATAAAAATATGTACAAAACTCACCTTCTTAAGCAGATTTATGAAGTAGCTTGGTTGTCGTTATCATAAGCACTTCTATAATAACTGTGTAGCATCAGATATGTTTCTACAGTTGCCTCAGTAAGCGATGTTCGCTGTGGTGAAAAAATGTGTTTGTATTTTGAAAAAGACCGTTCGACATCTACGGAAGTAATACAGGTATAAGTAAAACACTCTGTGAACTCACATAACGCAGCTGTAGATGCACCATCACTTTGTCTTAATTTTGTAAAATCAGGATCTTTCCGTAATACACTCTCGAATTTTTCAATAACGGGCTTATTTTTTGCGTCATTTATAGTATGTAGCTGTGTATTTACGTCGTCCACTATTTGCAGCGATTCCACTAACGGCAACGAAGTATTTTGAATTTTTCAATTGTGTCGTGTAGTCCTCTATAATTGTTATAAATAGTTTTTAAATCTGTTTCAAGGGAAACATCTTGAAAGCTTGTCTGGCTTTCCTTAATAGCTGCAGCCTCGTTAGGGTTGAACTGTAGTATCACAGCTTTTATTTGTTGAAAATATTCAGCATAATAAAAAGCTGCCTTCAACCACGTTCCCCAACGTGTAAGAATCGGCTCTGGTGGTTCCGGAATACCAGAACACAGTGTGTGAAATGCTCGAAGCCGTTTAGGAGATTTGAAAAATACTTTTTTTGTATTTGCTATTAATGCATCTACCTCTGGAAAACATTTTCGAATCGTTTCTGCTACAAGATGGAACGCATGCACTTTACACGTAACATGTAAAAAGCTACAATCGTCTCTTTGAAGAAAACGGCCCACCATACGCATTGTCGCAGCACCGTCGGTCACAAACATCAACACTTGACTTGTTGACAGTTCAAATTTTTCGAAAGTCTCCAACACCACCCGCGTATTTGTTTCGCCAGTACACGCAGTTAGTCTTTTTCTAGCTAGTAAAAGTGGAAATGTTGGTTCAACAGGGTCGAGTACACGTACTATAACATTTAAAATAGAATTTTTTTACAATCTGTCGTCTCGTCAACACATAACCACAGCCGTGTATTTTTTAATGCACATTTAATCCTATTTACAATGTCTTCACGAACACTTGGTACATATCTACGTAACGATGAACGACTTGGTAAATTCACCTGGAAATTGTATTTATTCCAGAACTCCCGAAATGCTGGTTTATCCAATATGCGCAGGGGAACATCACAGGCAATCAGCATTAACAGTAAATCAAACATAAACTGAGGTTCCAAAGAAGACACGCCATTTTTTTATTTTTATGCCGGTTACTATTGACATGAATTTTGCAGCCGTATTTATTCCAGCACATTAAGTCTTGACCACAAACTTCACAAATTATTTTACATCCATCATAGAATAAATCCGGAAATTCACCGATAAATTTATTCACTTTATCAGCGTACGGTCGTTTTCTACTCTTTACGCTCAACATTATTTATTATTTATTATTACTCTATGCATCGACCGACAGATAACAACTGAACTGTGTCGTGTCATCGTCATCGTAAACAAGCGCGCGATGGCATTGGTATTGCGCCCGATCCTGAATCTATCATCGCTTGGCCAGGCTTACTTATCACTAAAGCAACGATTCCAACTTAATGGCGCACAACTGTTAGGGCGTTCGTCCCAATCGGCCAGCCAGATAGAAATGATTCTAGTCGATTCTAGCTTGTTCCTCCAGTACACTGTACGACACTGGTCAAGATACCAGCTATTTAATTGCGACTTTATCATAATACCCATAATCTGCTTGGAAATATCATATTAATTACGGTCAACTATTCTCTATTGTTACCGCTAAGGTGTTTGTTAATTCCAGACCAAAACAGCGATATTTAATTTAATGTTAGTGCTCGATTTGGCCTATCATTTTACACTTAACTTTAACTTCAGCGGTTGGTTTTAATAGGCCTCAGTTTACATATTTCCCGCACGAATTTCACCTGAATATAGCACAGGGTCGCACTCTCAAATTGAATAAACTTTTCTAATAATTTATTATTAGAAACGTGTAACGTAAAATGTTAAAATTGTATCGTTACAAGCTTAAACTGCGATTGTCCACTAGTAGAAGATTTTTACCAAATAAATGGAAATACTTCTTAAGGCCGTTGCGTATACCAGTTGCAGATAGGTTTCTGGTTATTGCCTTCATCAGTGCGAGGCACAGATAACATGGAGGATCTCAGAATCATAAGTCTTTAGTGAAAGTAGACTGCTAACGATTTTACAGTAATTCCATCTACCTCGACCTCAACAGGATTTCTATTTATTCGGTAAAAATGTTTTACTAGTGGGTAGACAATCACAATTTAAGCTTAATCACTTCTCTTTGTATGATATAGATTATTAAGAAAGTGTGTGTGTATGTGTGCGTTATTCCTATTCACTTAAGATTTATAAGGATGATTGAATTATCCTGGGCAAAGACAGGGTGATATTTTCAAAATCCTTGCAACCCCTTCCCAACCTCTAATCTCCTCTTTGTCACTCACAATAACTTGCCATACTTACATTGCATTCCTGGTATCAGGAATCTCTCTGTTGCTGGGTAAGCTATCACTGGCTTCTTGATTAAACCTGTTACGTACATAGGGGTCCTCGCCCTGTCGAAGTCCACCCCGAGCTATGTAACCGGCCTCATCAAAATAGTTCCACGTGAGTCGGCCGTCTGTGGTCTCGAGGCTTTGCAAAGATGCGGGAATTGCAGGCCCAGCGGCGCCCTCGTCTGTGTAGGACGATAGGGTAACTGCCTCTTTTAGTCTTAGTGCTTTGTTTTCAGTCTGAAAATAAAAACAAAACAATTGTCAATGAATAATTAGTTTAAACAAAATCTGGCGGTAAAAAATATCTAGCAGAATAATACTGCAGAATTTAGGATACATCATAATTAAACGAAACGTGTTTTAAACCATTTAATGTATATAAAGGTGTGCTACAATGTAATAAATTGGGACCTTTACTATTCTCTGCATATACTACAATTTTTTCTAAATATCTACAATATTCTGATCCTCTTCAGTATAATGATGATTATCAAATATTTTATCACTTTTCACTTCATGTCTGATCTAGAATCTAATTGATGTAATACTTTCTACAACTCTTAACGGTAAATATCCTCCTGTGTATATCGCAAAAATTTGGGCATTATCTTGACGTTAACCTTAGATTTCAAGAGCATATTTTTAACATAATACAAAAATCTTTTAGGGAACTAAGAGTACAGTACTTCTATTAAGCTTAAGATGTGTTACAAATGTAGTGGTCTAAATCACTTTCAAAATAGTTGGGAAAGTAATAAATTAGCTTGTCCAAAATGTTCTCTCACGCATAATACCAAAGATTGTCCCAACAATTCTGTCATTAAATGTATAAATTGCCTTAATGCCAATTTCAATCATTTTGCTTGGGACACCACCAAGTGCTCTGTTTATAAGAAAAAATTAGAGCATTATAAATTATCGTTATTTGCTGATAAATAGAAACTACTTAAGAAGGAGAATAAACAGCTGTCAAATGTGTCACCAGAACGAGCTAAATTATTTCATATTTATTATCAGAACGTCCGTGGCTTAAAAACCAAAACCTTTGAATTTTTTAATGCATCTGTAGCATCTCAATGCGATTTAATTGCTTTTACTGAAACTTGGTTTGACCTTTTTGTCTTTGACACTAAATTATTTTGTAATGAATATGTTACTTTTCGAAAAGATCGATTTTTTCCCAAACTGGTACAGTTAGAGGGGGTGGCGTATTAATTTCTATTCATAAATCATACAATGTTAATTTGTTAGACTTAAATAGCGTTTTAATTTTAGTCCCGAACATTGATCTAGTGGGAGCAAAAATAAATTTGTCTTTTCACTCTGCTTACGTATTAGTATTATATATTTCTCCCAGTCTTGGGTTTGATTCATACGATACACTATTTGACTCATTAAATATCTGTGGATATTTAAATAATGAGGATTAATTAATAATTTTAGGCGACTTTAATATACCCGGCTATACAGGGTGTCTCGCCAGGAACTGCATCGATCGATATAGGAAAAAGTACGCACCAGAAAATTTTGAAAATTTAGGGAATTACTAAAGGCAGTGTGGTCAATCCAACTAAAATAATTACAAGCATGTGGCACTTTCGGTTATACCGGAAGTCGATACCAACTTGCTTGTTTTAAATGGAATATGATACCCTATGCCTAAACCCAACCGTTTCAGAGATATTTGACATTTTAAAAAAAATTTGACAGGTGTAATGTTTTACAATAAGCTTTATAACTTTCATCGTGTAAAAGATACTCTTTTGCTTTTTGGCATGCTGAAAGACCATAAGGTGAGCTATGCTCTACAGTTTAAAGAAATTCAATAATAGTATATACCAAGTGTTCCATTTATGACGTTACATTTTGTAAACTTCCAACCGCGAAACCTTGTTTAAGTCAAATAGAATACTCTATATTTTTTTACACAAATTATGTATAATTAAATTCCTTTTTTTTTATATATAAACATTGTGGGGGTTTAGATTACAACTTTTTGAAATATTTACGATTTTCTTAAAAATTCAAGAATTTTTGGTAAAAATTTTATCAAATTAGCCATGATTAGAAACAATCAATTGAGAGTTTTACACTAGCTAAGTAATATTGTATTATACTGAATTTCTATTATTTTAATTTAGTACTATTGTTATTATTGTAATTTTATTAATATTTTATTTTTTCCTGCTCTATAATTGGAATCGTCTGTATGAGAGTTGTAGCTATAAATAAATAAGTAAATAAATAAATAAATAAATAAATAAATAAATAAATAAATAAGGACATTCTGAGCACTGATATGTCACCAGGTATTCAGATATAAAATTGTACAAATCGGTTTTAATTTTTTTCTATCAATAATAACCAAAAATGAAAACAATAGTCCCATTTTAAATAATATGCAGATTTAGTAGGAAAATTACAGGCAAGGAGTGTTTTGTGGTTCACATGGCAAGATGGGTATGTTTGTCAGAAACGGTGAAGCTTATGGCTTAGAATATTCTATAGTATTTAAGAGTTGATTGTAAATTGCCCAATATTAGTTTAAAAAATTCAAAACAGCATAGAGACGAGAAAACATTCGTATAATTATACATTATAATTCTTTGTTATTAGATGGCTGTTAACAGTGACATATTTATTATAACAAGACAAATAAAATCTCTTTGTTCTATCTGAAGCCAGCAAATGTCAAAAATGCGCATGGACAGTACCAGAGGGCAATACTGCTTTCTTGATTTTTCTTCATTAATACTACTCAATCAAATTATTTGTCACATTTATTGAAAGAAGTATAACGGATTATTACCTAACAAAATGTTAAAGAATAATATCAATGCAGCAAGAAGGATATTTTAGTGTCGCCCCCTGATACTGTCCATACGCATTCTTAACATTTGCTGGCATAATGAAAACAAAGAGATTATTTGTCTTATTATAATAAATATGTCACTGTTAACAGCCATCTAATAATAATGAATTATAAAGTTATAATTATACGAATGTTTTCTCATCACTATGCTGTTAATGTCCTTTTATAATTTAAGTTATGTCAAGGAGTAAAATGGATCTTATTTGTTTATGTGTTAAAACATCTTGCAATTGAAATTGAATACTTCTGTTCTTACAAACTTGTTCAAGTAACTTCGATTTTTTATTTGTATAGACATTATGGGATTTCGTAAAGTTCTATTAAACTTGGTAAAGTTCGATTTCTTTTCTGAACCAGAACATTTGGAAATTAACAGGAACGGAACATGATAATAATAATACCTAAAAACTAATGGCAGCCAATTTGGATCTCAAATACATAGAAGAAAACATTGACAGTACAATATTTTATTTATTTTTATTTTTTATTTTTTTTATTTATACTACACTACCAAACAGAAAAGTCCAATTACTGGGTAGGACATAATGATTACAATTATTAAAGTAAGTGAAATACATAAAAAAAAAACATAAAAAGACATACAGAATGTGATACACAGTGAGAACATGTAATACAGGTACCTACTAATATATAAAATATGTACTAATAGCATGTATTTTTAGAATTCAAAAGAATTTACAATTTATTGCTTTAAATTTCTTTTTATCTCAGCTACAGTACAGTGAACGATATCGAATTGATTTTGAAGATTTTTATGGTTCTCACACATCTGGTAAAGTGGCGAGAACTTTTGAATATTGGTTCTAGGAGTAGGTAGATAAAACAGTGAGTTTTGCCTGGAACCCGACCTGGGTACTCGAAAATTGAGTAAACTGAGAATATGGCTACAGTCTGTTATATTATGTATTAATTTGTATAGAAATGTTTGCTGGGATATGATTCTGCGAGTCTCCAGACTCGAAAGCGAAAACCTGTTCAAAAGTTGAGACTGTGCAAATCCAATAGCAGGATATACACCATCTTCTTTATAACATAGCGTCTTCAAGAAACGTCTTTGTATTATCTCTAAGCTTTGTACATGTGTGTTATAATGAGGAGACCATATAATTGATGAATATTCCAGTTTAGATCTTACAAAGGATTGGTATAATAATTTAAGCGAATGGATGTCATGAAAGTCGCTAGAAGTGCGTATTATAAATCCGAGTGTTTTGAAACTTTCTTTTATGATAGTATTTATGTGAGAATTAAAGGACAAATTACTGTCAAAAATTACTCCAAGGTCACGGAAAGTCGAGGGATGCATAAGAACCGACTCCTCGATAGAGTAGTTAAACTCTATATACTGATTTTTATTGGTAAAGGTTAGAACATTACACCTTTTTATATTTAGCTGTAACTTATTCACACAGCACCACTGACTTATTCTATCAAGGTTAGTTTGCAGTGCTAGACAGTCATTTATGTGATTTACTTTGTTGTAAAGTTTCATATCATCTGCATATAAGAGACACTTGATATCTAGTTCAGCTGTAATGTCATTGATGAAAATATTAAAAAACAGTGGTCCCAACACAGAGCCCTGGGGTACACCCGATGTTGAAATAAATTCCTCAGACTGCTGGCCACCGTGGTCAACATGAAGATGTCTGTTTTCCAGGTATGATTTGAAAAATAACAAGTTACTTAAGAAACCAAGTTTCTGCAATTTTGAGAACAAAATACCGTGGTCAAGTCTATCAAATGCTTTAGTGAAATCTGTGTATACTACGTCCACTTGTGAGTTGGCATCTATGGCATCGGATATGTATTGCGTTATACAGAAAAGATTGGTTGACGTAGATCTTCCTCTGAAAAAACCATGTTGGTAATCGGTAATATGATTTTTTATATAAGAAAACGTGGGTTCGTATAGCAGTATTTCAAAAGTCTTGGAGATATTGTTGATAATGGTTATAGGTCTGTAGTTTTCGATGTTATTCTTGTCCCCCTTTTTAAATATAGGTATTATTTTGGAGCTTTTTAAACAATCTGGAAATATGTTTGATTTGACGGCTAAGTTAAAAAAGGATATATGGCATAAGACCACGATATTAAATTTAGAAAAAAAAAACAAACGGTAAATTCTAAACCGAAAGTATAAAAATTTTACTAAATTGCTTTGCATATTTTCTACACATTTAATAACAAAGTTCCGTGCAGTGCAACACTGTAATTGAAACAAATCTTCATTTCTTTACACGTGCGCATCCACCAGTTTATAGCATTAAACGTATTGCTTAACAAACTTTGCATATTCTAATGTGTAAATTAGTATGTTCGTTTTATCTGAAATTATATATTTTTACCTGCACATCGTGATTAGAAAAATATATTTTTTCATAACAGGTAATTCTTATGTTTCATATTTTACTTTAATTTGTATTATTGAGACAGAATATACAGGGTGTTCCAAAATTATATAGCCAAACTCTTACAGTAAGTAGATGGATACATATTGGGTGCGGCGAAATATACCCAACCAAGTTTTTTTAAATTAAAAAAAAATTTAGCGCAAAAAAAAATTATGAAAACTACTTATTAAAACATGTAAAATTGTTTATGAAAAACAACATCGAGTAAATGACCGCCACGGAAAGTCAGACAATGACCAACTAACTCTACTTTGAGCGTGTAGCATAACTTTGCGCAATATTTCAGCTGGAACTTGCGCAATTTCTTCACGAATATTTGCCTTTAAATCTTCTAACGTTTGTGGGCGATTAATATAGACTTTATTTATCAAGTATCCCCAGAAGTAAAAATCTGGTGCCGTCAAATCAGGGGAATGAAGCGGCCACTAAATATCTCTATTTTTTGAGTGCAGCCTGGCAGGGAAAATGTCTCTAAGAACGGTGACCATTTCACGCGCTGCGTGGCATGTAGCGACATCCTGTTGGAATTAGAAGTTTTCTATACTAAGTTCTTCCTACTCTGGTTGCAGAAATTCACGTATCATTGTTCGATACCGTTCTCCATTAACGGTATCTGCATTGCCCCTGGCATCTTCAAAAAAGAAGGGTCCAATGATTCGTTCGGAGCATATTGTGCACCAAACAACGACTTTTTGATCAAACTGCACGTTCTCTTGAATAAACCGAGGGTTTCCTGTTCCCCAAAAACGATCATTTTGCTTGTTGACACGACCAGAAAGGCAAAAATTTGCTTCGTCGCTCGTTATCAAATTTTGCCAAAAATTGGGTTCTGCTTCCACTAAGTTTGTAACGATTTGTGCATATTGCAAACGTCTTTGAATATCAATTGGCCGTAGTTTGAACACAGTTTGAATTTTGCATGGATACATATGCAAGTCTAAGTGCAAAATTCTTGTTAAAGTCCGCTCAGATAACCCTAATTGCGCCGGACGTCTTCTTATGGAAGTTTTTGATTATGCCTGAACATCAGCCCGAACAAGCTCAATATTTTTATTTGAACGACCAGAACGAGATCTTCCAGTATGCTTTACATCAATTACTGTGCCATTCTGTAAAAACGCGTTTGCTAAACGCTGAATTGTTTCTCCGTGTGGAGCTCTTCGATCGGGATACGCGCTCCTGTTCCACAAGTGGAATAAAATGATATATTTTTATGCAATCATAATTCAAATTTGTAAAGAAATCAATTTATGTGATTTTTAAGTTTGTACAAAAATTTCAAACAATGTCAATGCATAAATTGTACAAAATCATTGCTCCAAAAATGTATTATTTATTTGCACAAATTGTTCCTGTCACTTTTTTAAGACCAATTTGGAGTACAATTTTCTACAATTGTGGTAAAATATCACACACATTTTTCCCTGTGTAATCTGTCTTGAAATTCTGTACGAACATTTCTGAACACATCTGGAGCCAATAAACGGCATTCTCGAACAATTCTTTCACGTAACTCTTCCAGAGATGTTGGTTTTGTTGCAAATACCTTCGATTTCAAATGTCCCCACAGAAATAAATCCAAGGGGAGTTAAATCGGGTTACCTTACGGACCACTCCACAGGACCTCTTCTTCCAATCCATCGCTCAGGAAACCGATTATCCAAAAATTGACGGACTGCTATAGCAAAATGTGGGGGTGCCCCATCCTGTTGAAAAAACAGTTCGCCTTCTAAAAGATTATCGTCTTCTTCGAGGATTTGGGTAATCATTGGGTCGATGTTATTTTCTAACAGATTGAGGTACCTTTCGCCATTTAAATTGTCAGGAATAAAAAACGGCCCGACAATGTGATCCCCTGCTAAGATGCCAGCCCAAACATTCTTCTTCTAAGGCCTTTGGGTATGAGTTTCCATGAACAAATGTGGATTGGTTTCACTCCAATACCTACAATTGTGTCTGTTTACCTCCCCATTTAACTGAAATGTCGATTCATCAGAAAAACACGTATTGTACAGTAGATTGGCATTACTGTTTAATTGCTTACTAGAAATCTCACAGAATTCAAGCCGATGATCGGGATCATCTTCGTTTAATTCGTGTACCAATTTAAATTTATATGGATGAAATTTCTGGGCCTTTACAATTCGATGAACACTGCTTCGTGTTACACCGGAAGCCTCGGCTACTGTCCTGATCGATTGAGTATTATCCATCTGCAAATGACCCTGAAGTGCCACTTCGACTGCTTCATTCCTAATCGGTCGCTGAGGTTCATGCGTTTTGTTTCCTACAGAACCTGTTTCCATAAAGTTTGTCAATAATTGTAAAACATACTGAGAACCAACCCTTCTATCTGGGTGATTTCTATTGAATATGCGCTCCGTAGCTGTAACACAATTACCGTTTTTAAAATAAATGCTGACAATCTCTATTCTCTTCTGAAGGGTATAAACCATTTTGAGAACTCACTCTGATAAAATGTATCTTGATTTAAAATTGGTTGTGAACAAATTAATGTTCATGGACTATCAAATACTTATGAGTCTTTTATTATTCTAAAACTAAACGGACAAGGAAAGTGTTTTTTGTCGAAAAAACTCGTGTTGATTTGAGAGCACTAAAAAATGTAGTTTTTTTGTAAATTCCAGTACCCAGTGCCGTGTATTTTAGATTTTTTAAACGATTTCGATTGTGTGTAATCATCAAAAATAAAATTATTTTCCTTAAGAACGAATCGATAAAAGTTAAAAAAAAATACAGTTATGTAGGGAATTGAAAGACCTTTCAAAAGATCTATCACTCGACCCCCCTTGCTATTTGAATTCTTTGAGGGGTCGGCCGTGTAAGGTACAGGGATGATGATAGGTATACAAGTATTACATTAAAATATGTCCCCATTGGAAACAAGGTCGACGTGTTTCACTAATTTTTCAAAAAATTATTATCTCCAAAGTTATTCAGGGTGCCTACTTTTAGTTGGAACACCGTTTTTTCCTCTATCTTTGAAAGGGTGTAACTCCTTTAATATGTATTATTGACCAAATATTTATAGGAGTTTTTATTTCATATTGAGCCTATCTATTTATCGTAAGAGTTTGGCTACACAGTTCTGGAGCACCCTGTATATCAAGCTTAAGACTTTTAGATTCATATTTCAATTGTTACAAAAGATAAGTAAATTAAATTAGCTGGGTATACTTATTGTAGCATTATACATACACTGACTAGCATAAAAAGTGAAACAGCAAGAAAAATTGGTATATTTTTAATTAAAATTTTTCGCACTGTACACAAATTATGTAGAATTATTTGTTTTGCATTCCTGCAACTTTTTTTGTTCATTTTTTTCTTTTAAATTTTTTTCTTGGCCGCATTATTTTAGAAATGACGAATTATAACATTTCTAATCACTATGAGAAATCATTCTTTAGTATTGGCTTGCATTCTGCCGATTGTTTAAACTGCTGGTAATTTTAGAAAATGCCTTTATCTTCGAAAGATTCCCCTAGAGCAGTTGTTTTAATCGATGCTGGGGCTTTAGTATCCGCGAAGTCGCTAAAAGATTGGGTTTTCCTCGATCCAGTGTCCATAAAGCAGTTGTTCGCTTCAAGAAACAGGCGAATACCACATAACGCCGGGATCTTGAAGAAATCGAAGCACAACTCCTCGTAATGATCGATTCATCAGGATTTTTATTCTGCAAGATCAACATATTATTATGACTGCCGTTCAAGTAAGGAATGGACTGCAAAATGTGCGCCAGGTCAACGTCAGCGATAGAACTGTTAGGAGAAGGTTGGTTGAAGCAAATTTATCCCCTAGAAGACCAGCAACAGGCCCCGAGCTTCTCCGGAGTCATTGGCTCAATTTCGGACCCGAACATCTCAATTGGAATATCGGGTAGTGAAGCAACGTTTTTCTCTCTGATAAGTCCCGATTTGCCCTGAGGTCTCAAGATTGACGAGAGAGAGAGTGTGTGTGGAGAAGGCGAGGAAAAAGATACGCGCATTGTAACTTTAGTGAGTGGGTGAGCTTCGGTGGTGGATTAAAGACCCACCACCAAAGGGACTGGCATATCTTACGCGGCTCCCACGCTTTGTTCGTAGATTGAGGTGGTTTAATGGCTAGAAGGTACATAAATGTACCTTCTAGCCGCACGTGACCTGAATTGTTAAAAACTACCTCCATGACGTCGGCATTGAAGCCCTCGGCTGGTCAGCACGTAGTCCTGATATAAATCCCACAGAGCATGTATGGGATATGCTGGAAAAACAGATCAGGCAACGTCGTGAGCAGTTGTTAACACCGCAGCAACTTAGTGATGCACCCACTACAGGAAAAGTGGGATAACATTCCTTAAGAAGCCATCTAACAAGTAATTGAAGGTATGCACCATAGACTTAAGAGTGTAAGCAGAGCTAGGGGAGGTAATACTCGTTATTAAACGAACAATTTTATTTTATAATCGTCTATTCTTTGTTCATGTCATGTACCAAAATTCTCGTCGACACATTTTATCCTAAAAATTGAAGTTACCCTTCTAAAATAACTATGTTTTTAAGCGAAAAGGTTCATAAAAGACACCAAGAAACAATTTTGCACGTTTTGTTTACACTAGGAAAAATTTTAAGTAAAAATATACCAAATTTTCTTGCTGTCCCAATTCTGTGCCGGTTGTCCCACTTTTAAGAAACACTATTTTATTTTCTTCATATTATTTATAAAGGGTATGTCCAATTAAAAAAAAATTGTTATGAGACACGATTTCACTGTCTAAAATCGACTACAAAAGTGTACCGTATTTATTTTGTATTTTTCTCACAAATGAATTAACTTACATACCATTAACCTCAATCTAATCTAGTAGTTCCAATCTAATTAAACTACAAGTAAACAATAACAAAATTGTGTCCAAATTAATGAAAGTTTGAGAATAAAAATATCTCATTAATGTGTAACAGAACAATTTCTGTGGTAATGGTAATGATTTTGTTTTAAATTACTACATTTCGACCATGTAGTAATTTAAAACAAAATTTGATTATTAAAGTTTTATTTTGATATTACACTTTGCGTATGATCATATATTTCAGAAATAAATAACGAAGTAAGACATTGTTTTTTTCAATAGAATAGATACATTTATAAGAAAGGAAGGATTTTACATTATTTTCAGAAGTTTTTTAATAATTAAACGCCACAGCTAATACAGCGCCCTGTATCCCTAAAGGAACCTCGAGGTATCTTGTGCGGGAGTGGCTACACATCACGAATTTCTTAATATAATCTGGTCTCTGATACAATACTAATAAAATGTCCCTTACACGTAGGCTGCCATACTGTGGACAATTTATATTGGCTATATGTTAACCAATTATAGAAGGTTATGAGACCGCGGATTTAAATCGTGTTTACCACACTTTGGCCTATTTCCGTGATTATTTTTTTAAGTTTTTCTTTTCCAATCATTTTATTGATCAGTGTTTAATTTTTTCCAATTATATTATTATTATAGTGAGAATAATCTAATTATATTATCCTACTGAGAATAAAATATATAAAATATACCAGTCAAGGATCAAACATTTACAATAATTGTGTTTTCATGTCCAAACCTTAGCACAGTTTAATTTTCATGCACTATGAAGTTACTTTATTTAGTTTAAATTAAGACAGTTGTCGAAAAAAAAAATAATTTTAAAAAGTTATATTTTTTTGGGACATGAATAATTCCTCGTTATCTAAAAAATATGGTTAGTTAACCCAGTATGTTACTGGAAAAATAAACCTCTGCGCTTGTGACTTTTACGTCAAAGATTAGTCAGAGACTCTTTTGAACACTAATATGAGACACAAAAATAATAATATAATTCCCTAAGGTGTCGGAAAGCGAATCTGGTTCCTTTTTCAAAGTTATTTATTTCTATAAGGTTAGGTGAGTACGAGTATAAAAGTTATATTAGAAAGAGTAAAATTAAAAAATCGAAAATTTGCGACCATGCTTGGGAAAATTGACATAGAATAGACTGGGATTCAGCAAAAATTTTAATCAAAGAAGCGGATAGCAAAAAAAAAGAAAAATTAAGGAATCCGCAATGATATTATTGAATGAAGAAACATGTTTATCCCATTGCTTTGTAGATTTTGGTACAACGTGGTTAACCATGTTAAAAGAAGAACTGAACAAAATTAATATTGTGTAATTTTTAAGTATCAACAGTTCTATGTAAGTATCTATGGATACTACGTAAACAAATAATATATGTGTCAAGTTTCACGCTTAACATATTCCAAAAAAAAGATGAATAACTTTGAAAAAGGAAACAGATTCGTTTTCCGAAACGCAGGAAATTATATTATTATTTTTGTGTCTCATATTAGTTCTCAAAAAGCACTCTCTGACTAATCTTTTGACGTAAAGTCACAAGCGCAGAGGTTTATTTTTCCAGTAACATACCGGGTAACTAACTATATTTTTTAGATAACAAAGAATTATTCATGTGGTAGTGAGTCCCAAAAAAGAGAAAGAAAAACTTAGAGAATACCACAAATAACGTTCAGACAATATTTATATTTTGTATTTGAACATTAAAAAATACGATTCGAGAGTGAGAATAAATTAGAAAATAATTCTCCAGTTCCTTTCTCAAACTGGTTGTTATTCAGCAATAGACACTTGAGCCCTACGAGTTCTCGTGTCTATTGCTAAGCAACAGGTTTTCGAAAAACTGTCGAATTATTTTCAATTTATTCTCACTCTTTTGCACTGGTGGTTCTTCTATAGGGTCATTTGGTCAATTACCTCCCACATACAAATAAAAAAATATATTCATTTTCTGAAGTTTAAAAATATATAATATGTATATTTTTAATATTCTTAAAAAATATATTAAAGTTTCTAGTTCATTCTATGCACAATACTATTCAAATATCTAGATCGCAGGATTTCGTATCCCCCCGAACACCAAGCTTCTACATTCATATTCATTACATTAGTCATTTATAGAATTTAAAAATCTTGGGTCAATCCACAACGTGTCCTCAAAGCTAGCTACGGACCGAATTTACAACGAATTAAAGTGAAATAGACTTATGCGCGAATCGTCAGAAAGCAAAAGAGACAGAAAACACTGGCGGGGACAATGTCCCTGACACATTTTACGGAAATGGTAACGCATGAAGTTCACTAAGTTCAGTAGAGCAGTGAGCAGTCTTAATGCTGACTAGATACGCGTTGGTCGGTAAATTCTGTCGCGTTGTTTTTAATGTTTTAATTTGTGAATATTTTATTAATAAATCTCTACTTGTCGTGAAATTAAGCAAAACAGTGTTTTTGGTGTTTACTATTAAATATGAGTGTTGTACAAAATATATTAAAACTGAAAGATGGGCATAAGTTGGGTTATGAATAAAGTACAAGTAGTTTTTGTGTTTAGATACGTTTTAGACGGTGTTGTATGTGATAGATTTTGGAGATTTATTCAGCTTCAAGGAACGACATCGCAGCATTTGACAGATGTAATTTTAAAAGAGTTAGAATATCTGAAAATTAATGAAAGTCCTGAAAAATTGATAGCACAAAGTTACGATGGAGCATCAGTAATGAGTGGTGCTTTTGGAAGTGTACAAGCCAAAAATTAAAAAAAGTTATCCTTCAGCAAATTTTATTCATTGTTACGCTCATCAACTAAATTTAATTTGACAAAAAGCATCAAGTCAGGATAAAAGCATAAAAAATTTTTTTGCTAATTTACATAGCTTTTCTTCATTCTTTGGAAAATCGCTAAAAAAAACCGCCGTGTTAGATAATGTTGTTAAGGTGAGATTACCTAAAACGGCTCCAACACGATGGAATTTTAATACAAAGTGCAGAGACTGTTTATACTTATCGAACAGAATTATTAGACTGTTTAGAAAACATCATTGATAATGAATCAGAAAACAACACTCTAAACCAAGCTATTGGTTTAAAAAACTACTTACAAAATTAACATTTTCTTTACTGGTTAAATTTTTTTCATTTAGTTATGCCTCATTGTGATTTATTGTTCAATCAATTACAAAAATGTAATATCGATGTCATAATAGTAAATAAGTGTATTGGCGTTTTTAATAGAAAAATTGAAGACATCAGAAACAAAATTTTGAATAACTATTTGGAGGACACATCCATGCAGTCTGCCCAGAGATGTAAAATGGAAGAATCAAAAGGAGAATTTCATTAGAAGTTTGTGATATAATTACATCTGAGATCAAAAACAGGTTTGGCTTCAGTAATCATTTAGCAGTGCCTCAGTTATTTCACGCAGATCGATTTAAAGATTATAAAAAAAAGCTTTCCTCAAGATATGTTTAAATTAGTTAAAACGGAGTATCCAGTCATAAATCATTTGAAACTTAAAACTGAATTAGAAGTATTATATAGCCGAGAAGATTTTTCCAATAGTGAAGGTGTAGTTGCTTTGTTACAGCTTTTTATTAACAATAATTTGTGCAATACTTTTTCTGAGTGTCAAACTGTTAAAAAATCTTGTGAACTCTCCCTATGAGTACCGACGAAAGTGAACGTTGTTTTTCCACCTTAAAAAAGAATAAAGACATTTTTAAGAAATACCATAGGTCAGGAAAGGTTATCTTCTTTAGCTATGCTTACCATAGAAAGGGCATTAATAAAGAAGATAAAAGACTTTAATAATGAAAAAGACCGGAGGATCGACTTGGAATTTAAATCACTTTAAAAGGTAGATAATACAGTGAACTTTCCTAATTGACCTCCCTATCTCTTGACCCACGAAACGCCACTGCTCTTTTGTGATATTACTACTGATTATTGACAACTAGCAGACAAGTTGTGTTATTACCACAGTCGTGTATTACAAATTAGTTAAACACTATCTGAAGAAAACAATATTTCACATTTGAGAAGAGAAAACAACTCGATTTAAAACTGTTTTGTTACAAAAAATTACAAAACTATTCAGCTTTTAAAGAAAACCTCTTGGTGTGTAAATACTACCAGACTTACGATTGAACCTTTTCATTTACACCTTTCCTGTTTTTTTTTTCTAGTGGAACTTTCGCAATCAGGAACCATAATTACAGAACAAATCTAATAAAACTGACAAATCTGGCAAAAAGTACAATAATCAATAAATCCAGTCACAGCACATCACATACACAAATCCTCCAAAGATGACAATTGACAAATCGAAACCCAGTGGGGCAACGCGAAATCACTAATTTTCTCCAATAATAAGCTGAAATGTAACTAAATTGATCACAGTATGGCGGCCCCCTAACAGGGACATTTTCTCAAGATCGAGCAATACCAATTAGAGATCCAGATTATATTGAGAAATTCATACTACACATTTAGAGACAACGGACATACACCCAATATCCGAGTGGGTATGTTAAGATAAAATTCTGTTAGAAAAAAATCACCGGAGATCGGGTTGAGAGGAAAGTGTCCCTACCATATTAATGAGGATTATTTTTACACATGCGGAACCAGCGTGTGTGAGGAATATGAATAATTCAAAAAGGATTTCGATCTACAGGAAGGACATAAGAAGATTAAAAGTAAAAGAATACTGAATATGTTTTTTGATACGGCATTCATATGTGCTGTCCTCGAAATGCTTGGTCAAATTCCAAGAGTGTTATATTCACAAAAATACGAAAAAAATCATAAACATGTTCTAAAAATGCTTCATTCTCGAAATAGACGTATTAATTGTATTAGTATCACCCTTGATTAGTTTTCTATCGGTGATTGTAAATAAAATTAATAAGGTAAGGCAAACAAAACTATCACCATCATTTAAAACTTCGCAATATAACCATTGATAGAATAATGTTAAACTTAATGATAAATGAACAATACACTAAAGGAATTGCAAAATGCATGCGCAGGACATTCACATAAATATAAATGTCTGTTAAATATCATTAAATATTTAATTCCACATTTATTTTGCCACGGTCTCGTCGGATTATACAGCAAATTATGTAGAGCACTGTATTAAACTGTTTATTGTGGTTGTCGTAATCCATTTAAATTGCGGAAGAGAAAGTGCAACAATTATGTCAGATTCGTAGGTTAAATCTTTCTTGAGAATCGGAGTACGAACAAAGAAAGATACATTTCTATTTGTTTTAGGTTTTATAGTCGATTACATGCTCATTTAGTATTAGCAAAGGTATGTATAGGGTGTTCACTATAACTTTTCTCGGGGGGCTCTTACACCATCAGTTTACGCGTTAGAAAAAAAAGTTAAAAATCGTATTTTATATAACTTTACACGTTGATTTCCAATATATCTTAGAAGTTAAAATATTTCGTAAATAAATGAGGAACGTAAAAAAGTTACATTTTTTTAATGTAATGTTAATTTTGAAAGAACTCGAGGAAAATAGAACTGTGGTGTCTTCTATAAGAACATAGAAACACTCGGTTTATCAACCAGGTTGACATTCTCCTTTCTCAGATCAGCCGGGCTTAAGTCGGAGACCGCGGGATTCATTATGACCTGCCAAGATGGTGTTATCAACACCTTGGTCTACCGTAGCCGCGTGTGGTGTGTAGAGGTTCCTGACATCAACTGCAGGACCTGCCATCAGGCGCCGGAATCGCTCATGCACTTACTATCTGCATGCCCCGTATACACGATTTCGGCCTACATCCACCAACATAACGCGGCGTTACGAGTGCTACACTACCATCCACAGTATGTAGTCTGTGCTACCATCTAAGGCACTCGTACGGGGCAGACCTGACACCAGTGCTGCCTTACGTCCCCGGAGATATTGAGTCCGTTGTTGAGAACGAGAAATGCCGGATTTACTGGAACTACTCATTCCCGACGGTCAGGCTAATGCAAGCCAACAAGCCTGACATAGTCCTCCTCGACCATCAACTCAAGGTGATTAGTGCTATTTGATTCAGTCAACCTAATATTTTTCTTATATTGCTTATTTTTAATCTTATAGATTTCTTTAGTTTCTTCACAGTTTAAGTTATTTGCCAACCAGTATAGATTTTTTAATTGATCTCGTTATATTTCGAATTCTCTACTAAACCAAGGATTGTATTGTCTTGAGTTTTTTTATTAACAAGAGGACAACTAATGTTCAAACACCAAGTCAGATTATCAACTATAATTAGAAGCTAGATTCACATCATCTAAATATATGAACCACCAATCAATACTATAAACATTTTGTATAAACTGGTTTATATTTTCAACCGACATATTTCTAAATGAATTAATTTTCTTTTCGGATTCTTTTAGCTAAGAATTGTGGCCAATGATAAATTCCATAATTTGAGCAAAATGATCAGCTAGAAGGGGATTTACTATCTTGCAGCTATACATATCTTCTGAAAGATTTGTAGTTAAATAATCAATTGCTACTTGTTTGACCATTACACTTTGTAAATATTCGTGTGGGTTCATGAGTAGTTATATCTAACTGGAATGACTGAAAACGTCACTTAATTTTTTTAACTTCCCGCTAAGAAAATTGAAAATTTTCAGAAATCGGGAAGTTATTGATCGGGAAGTTATTGGTTTCACCCCGATTTTCGAAAATCGAGTTTTGTCAGATCTCGACGTTTTGAGGTCCTAAGAAGCTATTCTGACTATTCCCACGATGGTGTCTGTATGGCTGTATATATGTGTGTATGTGTGTACGGTGTATGTAAACCTCTCATAACTTTTGAACGGCTTGACCTATCGAAACGCGGTTTACGGCATTCTAAAGGGGTT
Organism: Rhamnusium bicolor; assembly: GCA_029963845.1. Classification (NCBI taxonomy): domain Eukaryota; kingdom Metazoa; phylum Arthropoda; class Insecta; order Coleoptera; family Cerambycidae; genus Rhamnusium; species Rhamnusium bicolor. Next base: position 2,364,634 of record JANEYF010005896.1, read on the forward strand.
GACTCAACTTCCTGAGAATTAGAACCGATTCGGCCTGGTAGATTTTGAGAAAAATCAAAAATAAAATTTTCAAAAATTTGGTTTTTTGAAATATCTTTTAGACTACTGAACCGATCAATTCCAAAATCTAATCAACTCTTCTCCTTATAAAATAACGTCGATCGTCGCAAACCGCATCAATATCGGTTGATTCGTTCGAGAGATATCAATTACGAAAAATTCGCAAAAAAAGTGTTTTTTTTGAAATAACATTCAAAATTCCTGTCGGATCGATTTTTGGTACTAAGATAACTTTTTGTACTTAAAAAACTGTGTTGAATGCCGTAAACCGCATCAAAATTGGTTGATTCGTTCAAGAGATATCTATTACGAAAAATTCGCAAAAAAAGTGTTTTTTTGAAATAACATTCAAAATTTTTGTCGGATCGATTTTTGGTACCAACATAACTTTGTGTACTTGAAAAACTGCGTTGAATGCTGCAAACTGCATTGGTTAATTTGATGAAAAGATATCGCATTTCAAAAATTACAAAAAAAAGTGTTTTTTTAATATAACTTCGAGATTTTCCACTTAATCGTAGAGCTCAAAAATGTATGTGTATAATATTTTGAACTCGGAGAGCTCAAAAATTAACTAATACGTATACTTTTGAGCGCTTTAAGCTCGAAAATAGCGGGAAGTTTCAGGGATGGCCTGCAGGGTCAACCGATTTCCAGATTTTCTTATTTACTGTGTCTTTATAAAAATTAATGTTAAAATCTCCACATAATATTACATAATTTGATTTTTTTTAAAGCTACCCTGAGTGCATTGATGATAGTATTAAAAAATATGTCGTAATCACCATTTGGAGGATATATACCAAATACCTAATATTTAATAGTGTAAGTAAATTGTAATGTAAAATAACCATAACTATGTTTTTAAAATATTGTATTAATTGTAGTTCTTTGATGATGGTGTAATAAACCGAAATGTTAGAAAAAAATAATAAAATTAGTTATACCTGACCGAAATTCCCACAAAAAATTTTTTTTAAATTAGAAAATTCATGGATGTTATTTAAATATATTTTGCTATATATTAAAGTTCCACCACGCTTATAACTTGCTCTAGAAAAATGTGACATTAATTTAAATTAATTTATATTTATATTCCCAATATTGTTATTTTGTAGCCAGTGTTCCATAATACAAATAATACCTACATTTTCAGTTTGACAAAAAAGTTCAATATCGTCAATTTTATTTACCAGACTTTGTACATTTACATTACAAATTTTTATAGTATCGTTTTTTAAATGGACAGATCTATTATTCCCAATAAGCGAGGATACAAAAAAATTTTCTCATTTACCGAACTACAGTTTGTACAAAGGCAATCAATTAACACACCGGAATTATTGACAGATTGGCTATTGTTAAGGTCGCAATTTATTATAGTATCATTAATTTCAATTGGTAAATTCTCTAGTGGTTTAACAATAACATAATTTGGACATATATTTAATTTCTTATTCATAACAAAACGCTTTACTTTATAACATGCATTAATATTAGAGTGCTTGAAACTGCTTCCTTTAAATTGGTTTTTGTATGTAATAGATACGTTTTTATTTATGACATAATAATAATTGATTGATTCAGCTATCACATTTGATATACTGTTAGCTTCATTAAATTCTGACAATAATATTAAATTGGTAAATTTACTGACTGGTAAAATATTTCTCAAAAAGCTTTTAATTTTTGTTAAATGTGTTATACCATTCTCACTAAATACAAAAATTACATAATCATGAGTCATAATTTCTTATTAAACTAAAAACATTTTCAGATACGTTCAGTATACCTGCATTTAGTTTAGTGAGTCCTTCCACAGGAAATTTCGAATTGTATAATAGGGTGGAGCGAAAAATTTCAAATTTAAATTTTCATTTCGCTATAGCGCGGAAAAGTTGCCTTAGGTGCATACTAGCCTAACAAAAAAAAAATTATCAAAATCGGACAATATCTTCCGATCGCGCAAAACGCCGAAAGTTTTAAAAAATGACGAATTTTTCGTATTTTTTTTTACTATTTGGGGTTTGTATTTTTTTTATCGCTATAGTGCTAAAACGTTACTACTAATGTTGAATAGCCTGCAAAAAAAATATATAACTGCTTTTATAGCATATCTTCCGATCGCGCAAAACGTCTGAATATTTGCAAAAATTGCAAATTTTACGTTTTTTTTATAATTTTTGAAGATTTTGTTTAGGTTTTTTTTTAATGCTATAGTGCCTAATGGTTAAAGTAGGTATTTGTATATAAGAGGAAAAATAATTTTGTTATTTGGAGAATGTCTTCCGATCGCGCAAGTGATATCTATATATCACTGTTTACATTCAAATGTGCAGCTCTTCGCTTGCTTAGAAATAATCTAATTAATTTTAATTTCATAATCTAAACAACCCAGAACTCACCACGAGGAGGTGGCTGCACTTCGAGTTCCACCCATACCCTTCCCTCCATCCAACCATTAAGAGTGTGTGCTATTTACAATATTTACATTTTACATCCTCGTCTTATTTTTAATTTATGCCGATGCCACTTTGTAATCTGCATTAGTTGCGAATTCTTCTATCAGGTCTCTCGATGTAAGTGTCGCTCTAATGTATCCGTCCCTTGATTGTAGTCCGCATGCCTTAAGTGAAGCTTCGGTTACTAGCTTCACGCAACGCTCTACGGCTTGCATGTGACATGGGAACTCTTTTATATCCCAATCAGGGACCTCACCCGATTGTATGAAGCTTTTAATTTCTTTATTACTTACCGCACGGAGAAGAGGTGGAGACGATATTTTTGTAGCGTTCCAATCTATCATTTCCGTATAATCTAATGCATCAAATTTGAGTGAAGGAGTGCGAAAGTTTCTAATGCCTTTTCCCAGTCGAAGCAGATTGCCTGGCTTTTAGCACTCTCCTGAGCCCTAACTCTCTAATGTGCCTCCTCTTATAAAATATCATGGCTATCAAAATGTTTTCAGGATGGGCAATGCCCATTTTGATAGCCATGATATTTGATAAGAGGAGGCACATTAGAGAGTTAGGGCTCAGGAGAGTGCTAAAAGCCAGGCAATCTGCTTCGACTGGGAAAGGCATTTGAAACTTTCGCACTCCTTCACTCAAATTTGATGCATTAGATTATACGGAAATGATAGATTGGAACGCTACAAAAATATCGTCTCCACCTCTTCTCCGTGTGGTAAGTAATAAAAGAAATTAAAAGCTTCATACAATCGGGTGAGGTCCCTGATTGGGATATAAAAGAGTTCCCATGTCACATGCAAGCCGTAGAGCGTTGCGTGAAGCTAGTAACCGAAGCTTCACTTAAGGCATGCGGACTACAATCAAGGGACGGATACATTAGAGCGACACTTACATCGAGAGACCTGATAGAAGAATTCGCAACTAAGATTACAGATTACAAAGTGACATCGGCATAAATTAAAAATAAGACCAGGATGTAAAATGTAAATATTGTAAATAGCACAAACTCTTAATGGTTGGATGGAGGGAAGGGTATGGGTGGAACTCGAAGTGCAGCCACCTCCTCGTGGTGAGTTCTGGGTTGTTTAGATTATGAAATTAAAATTAATTAGATTATTTCTAAGCAAGCGAAGAGCTGCACATTTGAATGTAAACAGTGATATATAGATATCACTTGCGCGATCGGAAGACATTCTCCAAATAACAAAATTATTTTTCCTCTTATATACAAATACCTACTTTAACCATTAGGCACTATAGCATTAAAAAAAAAAACCTAAACAAAATCTTCAAAAATTATAAAAAAAACGTAAAATTTGCAATTTTTGCAAATATTCAGACTTTTTGCGCGATCGGAAGATATGCTTTAAAAGCAGTTATATATTTTTTTGCAGGCTATTCAACATTAGTACTAACGTTTTAGCACTATAGCGATAAAAAAATACAAACCCCAAATAGTAAAAAAAATACGAAAAATTCGTCATTTTTTAAAACTTTCGGCGTTTTGCGTGATCGGAAGATATTGTCCGATTTTGATATTTTTTTTTTGTTAGGCTAGTATGCACCTAAGGCAACTAACTTTTCCGCGCTATAGCGAAACGAAAATTTAAATTTGAAATTTTTCGCTCCACCCTATTGTATAATAAATTATACAAAATTTTAGAACAATTTTTACCGAAATTATTACCTCCTATAAGAATCTTCTTTTTGTTGCACTGGTATGGTTATCCGTTCGACATTAGTCTTTACAGTTTTAGCAGTACCATCCTTTCTAGGCAGCGTATTTTCTTCCAAATATTTGTGTTTTATTTTCTTTAACTTATTCACTTCTGTGGTATCAGTACTCTTGACAGATAATTCATTCGCTTCTTTTGCAGCACCAGTCTGACATTTTTCACTTCGAAATTCCTTCCAGATTTCAGTATGCTTGTCAAATTTAATTAAACTCGGTGTTTGTGTAGCAGTATTAATCAATTCTTTTGTTAAATTCTTGGACAGTAATAAAGCAAGCTGATCCTGTAAATTCTTAATTTCAGCTTTCTGATTTTCCAATTCAACACTGTAATTTTGCGCAATATCGAAAACAGCTTCAAAGGCTTGTGATCTTCTCTTTAGATTTTTTATCTATTAAAGAGCGATTATCCAAATTTTCATAAAAATATAGATAGTGATAAGAATGATATGTATCCAGTACGCGTGAGAGAAAGATCAATAAAAATTATCAGATAAATGTTGTCAAGTAACAGCAAAAATTAACTGATAAGAGTGATAAGTGCCATATGGGCCATGGGAATATAAAAAATATATATATTAGACTTTGCAGCACCATCTGGCTATTGTCAATACACAATGTAAAATATGGGTATATATAATATTTAATTAAAATTTACTTGTATTTGTTGTTCTCGTACGTTTTTATAGGAAATAAACACATTAAAAATATATATCTACCATGAAAAATTAGTTATTTATTATCAAACAATTCAGAAAATTATAGTAAACATTGTAAAATAGCAGTGAAAGGTAACTATCATAATATTTTAGAGGGTGGTTTAATAAGGGGTAATTTGTAAGGGTTGATGAAAATTAGGGGTTATTATTATATTAAAACTAGAATATAACGTAGGTATATAAGTTAATAATCAGGGTTTGAGGTATTTCTAAGTAAATGTATTATTTTACATTACGGAAGCAATCTCAGACAGATGGCTAGCATTTTTTTGATACGAATTTATAAATTAGTGAACATGAATGCAGGACCATATCTACACTCTGTACACAGGATGGATAGCAATTATATTAAATTTTATTCTATCGGTGTTTGCCTCTGAAGATGCCGCCATCCTGTCATCGTGGCACGCAGCTCCTCACACTTGTAATTACGCCGCCCGTCGTCGACTTCATTAGTATCTTTCAAACTATATTTATTAAAAAAATGTTTTCAAGTGTTTATTGTCCGTAGAAATATATTAAGTGCGTTAAAAATTATCGAAAATTCAGCGCATGAAAACATATTGCCTAGAAACGGCTCGAGTTCATTTTGATTTTATTTGACAAAAATATCCCTAGGATATTGATAATGCACGAGATAATTTTATGACAATCGAAAGCACGTTGTTTGGTAACAACCCGACGCCGAAGTCGGAGGGCTGTTACCACAAACGTGTTTGAGAAATTTGACATAAAATTAAGGCATTTGTCAATGTTTTTTGATAAAAAAATCAAAAACCAGCAACACAATAAAACAATTATGTGTTTATTATAAGTACAGCTGGTAAAGGTGCAGTTATTAAAATATAACGTAACATTAGATTGGCTATTTTTTTCTACTTTAGAAGATCTATTAGCACGCATTTATGATCTTATTGTGGTGTTCTTGGTCGATGTTTAAGTATGGTTTTTTCAGCAATTGTTGTTCTTGTACGCCTTTTTTGCCAATTCATTAACAACAGTTGACCTGTTCGAATGGTTTGTTATCTTTTTTGTCCTTTACATTCAGGCCAAGAACCTCAGCAGACGATTTAGTCCATCCATTAATAGTATTTTTCCCAATAGGGACATTGTCGTACCACCAATTATCGGTTTCCGTTTTCCAGTGTCGATTTGGTTTTAAGAAGAGTCGTGGTGAGGTGATATGTTCACCTCGGTTTGATATCAGTTTATGAAAAAGGCGTACAGGGCAGCTTTGACTTTCACTATTGGCAATCAACCATTTACTACTTGTACAGCTTTTTGAACCGCCTTGGCAAGTCTTACTGATCACCGGATTATATTCAATGCGATTTGTTGGAGAGCCATCGCTATTTTTCTCGATTTGAAAAAAATCCAAGCGACAGGCAACTGCCTCGCCTCCTCTTCACGCCAATTCTACAGTAGCAATATGGTAGAATTTACGCATAAGACCTTCAGAGGTATTTTCATCCCAGAACAATATTATTTGGTTTACTTCAGACAAACTTAAAGAAACTGAACTGGTCTTACGTTTACATGGATCTGCTTGCAGTTTCTTCCTGGTTGCATCGCGGGCATCTCGGGCAGATTTAAATGCTATGCTGTTAAACTGGTCAATCATAATCTTATAGTCATTATAGTACTTCTCTTGTAAAAGTTTACACGAAACGTTCTACATAGTCACTACCGTTGCTTTTTTGAATTCTATCCCATCATTCTTCCTTATATTGACCGCCCAATCTTTCAGTACCAATGCCAGTTCTTCTACGCTTCTATGCTTATTTAACTCATATTTTCGTTCATAGCAAAACTCCATAAATATTCCCCACGTGTATTTGTGACTATTTGTGGTATTTTTTTGGAATTTTTTCTTTAATTAGCGCGTTAATAAATTGAAAATTCGCATTGCCAAAACGTAACATTTTGAAATTTATTTGGAATATGAAGCTGTCAATGTCTTGGTGTCATAGTGATAGAAAACATCCCCGAATGTTGTTATCAGTTAAATGTTGAAATGATTGGGTGATTTGTGTCACATGATAAAAAATAACAAACTTTAAATGGCTATTAGAACTGTCAAAAAATGTTCGGTCAAATCACATCAAAATGAACGAATGCGGTTCATTAAAGGCAACACGCTTTGAATACTGAATTTTCAGATTATATTAAATGCACGAAATATATTTATTAGACTATTTCCAGAACAAAACATAGAGCAAGAAATATCATTCAACTGACGTTTTCAGCTGTCGAGCCCAGGGCAATTTTCGCTGTTACTTTATGTAAAATTTTCACTTGGAATGCAATTTTCGCTGAAAGTTTGTTCTTATTGGTCCAAATTTTGAAAATATTGCTATTTCATTGGTTCTTATTATGTGAGGGAAATAATCACTGAAATTAAGAGGGCTAATCGAACCAGTGTTTGTAAGGTAATTTTTCAAAATTTATTTCTTCCATACGGTTTGGTCTAATTACACCAAATTTGGAGGATCAGTAGTTGAAAGTGTACTAGAGAGTACATGTATATCTATTTTAATTAATTTTCACTTTATGTAGGGAAAATTTATACTGTAAATATAAGTGAAATTTGGACGTGATTAGCTCCTGAATTATGATATCAATCGGTAAAATTCGTGGTAAAATTCATACATAGCTTCTAGAATGAATCTTCATAATTATGCTCCGCAAGTTTCAAACTTTTATTCCGTACTATTTGGTTAAAATGAATTTCCTAAATAAGTATCTTTGTCACTACGAATGGAGCAAAGAAGTGTTACCTCTATCGGGAATCGCACCTCAATGAAGTCGGTGAATAAAACGTCCAGTGAAGGTATAGTCAAAGCAAAATTATTCAGCGGCGCATGTATAAAAAGTTTCTAGAGAGTGACACAGCTATCCGAAGCTTTTTCCCGACTAGGTCCCTTAACTACGAAAATTTTTGTATATTTTTTATAGTTAATCAACTTTTTTCAGTTTATGTTGCAATGGAAATCATGAAATCATGTACATTATATAAATACTAACACTATATCTTTTAAAGTACTTAGATGATAACTGTTTTTTTACTTTTTTTATATAAAAACATCATCAACATGAAACACATCTAAGCTGCCAGATTTCTAAAATCACACTAGTAATTATTACAGGACTACATTAATTAAAGAAGATGTATTTTTGTGACAAACACAACAGTGCATTTTTTTGTATGTAAAGCAGTATCTAAGTCTTATGCACTTTACTAGACGTTTTTCTCAGCTTTATATATAATATAAAACTATCTCACATGCTATGTTTAAATTCGTTTTTGAAGTACGAACGAAGTCGATAAATATGCTCAGGGCATATATGAAAGCAATTTTGTATTATATTTTTCTCCTACAAGATTAAATTACATGTCTTATTGTTGGATTTGCATCGAATTTAGTTTTTTATCTTTGTATGTCTACAACAGACTACTTACTACTAAAGTAGTTCAGATATCCGTGCAGCTCTGCTACTGGCATGTTATAGAAAACCGTTACCTGTGTGGTAATACTTTTATTGAAACTGATCATCACACGTGTGCAGATTTAAAATGAAATTTCTTACGATAAAGGAAAATATCAGATAAAAGAAAACGTCATAATGCTTTATTATTTGAAAATAACAAAACTGTATAAAAATATATAAAATGGAAACGTTTTATATTAATCTTCTGTGTGGGCTGACATCAAAGATAGTATATTTTCTATAAGAACACTGAAATCTTAATGTCTTATGATGAGATTAACATTCAAAGTTTGTTTTTAACTTCCCCTCAGCATATTGGTCTTCATCCCACAAAACCTGCGCCAAATTATACAGGCATAAAACGGTGCGATCTCGATGTAAAACAATCTTAAAATTGAAAATTGTAGCTACATATACTTTGCTTTTTAGTAATAAATAAAATAGTAATAAATTCCCATTGAACGATCCTATCTACAATAAGATAATTGCCTTCTACCACGCCCCCCCCCCACCAATTCGCTGTGACCCTCTGTTCATCACCCTTCAATAAGAAAACACTGTGAAAATGGAATCACTCCTCAAGATCTCAAAGTTAACGGGCGAATTATACTTCATATAATTTAATAACGAGTGATATAAACAAAAGACAATAGCCCTTTACTATTCTAATACAGTTATTGAACTTTGACCTTTTCCTGTGGCCAAATCGGATTTGTAATAAAGCCTGGATTAAATTTATTTCCTTACATCACCTTGGATAAATCTAGCTATTACTCTTCACTTTATCATATATTAAACTGCAGTTATTGGAAAACTTTTTACACGAAAACTCATATAAAGTGGATTACTAACTTATAAGCTATATCAAAAATTCAATAAGATATGAATTTCTTACTTGATTTAATAAAGTAGCAGGGTAATTTTAGAATTATTTATCACATGCACTAGCCTTACGTGATCAAATCATGTCTTTTATTAAAAAGAATTTATATATCAAGAGGAATTAAATCTGTAGATTTCTCATACTAATTAATGGCAGTCAAACATTTCAAAAACTACTACTAATTTTCTTTAAATTCCATTATTTCAATAATAATAATTTAATACTGGTGAGAGTTATGAAACTTCTCGTATGGTCTAAATGCTACTATCCGACCGACATCATAGATGTCTCTGTGGCGGATAGCGACTTGCGAAGCAAGTACCGAGAGCGGCGACCTCTAGCCCAGGTGGACTAAACTACTGTCATTAAATATGATTTAAAGGAAACAACTACTCAGCGGGCAAATACCCCGACCTGCATTGGATTACACCTACAAATCATGATAGATCGATAGCCAATATCATTTGTCAATTCCTAACCAGACATAGACCGGTTTCGAACTTATTTGTTCTCCTCAGTATGCCATAGGTTATGGAACAGACAAATGATAGTGGCCAACCTGCTAGTCATATACTAACTAAGGTAAATTGAGTAGTGGTGAGAGGTATGAAACTTCTCGTATGGTCTAAATGCTACTATCCGACCGACATCATAGATGTCTCTGTGGCGGATAGCGACTTGCGAAGCAAGTACCAATAGCGGCGACCTCTAGCCCAGGTGGACTAAACTACTGTCATTAAATATGATTTGAAGGCTATCGATCTATCACGATTTGTAGGTGTAATCCAATGCAGGTCGGGGTATTTGCCCGCTGAGTAGTTGTTTCGTTCAAATCATATTTAATGACAGTAGTTTAGTCCACCTGGGCTACAGGTCGCCGCTCTCGGTACTTGCTTCGCAAGTCGCTATCCGCCACAGAGACATCTATGATGTCGCTCGGATAGTAGCATTTAGACCATACGAGAAGTTTCATACCTCTCACCACTACTCAATTTACCTTAGTTAGTATATGACTAGCAGGTTGGCCACTATCATTTGTCTGTTCCATAACTTATGGCATACTGAGGAGAACAAATAAGTTCGAAACCGGTCTATGTCTGGTTAGGAATTGACAAATGATATTGGCTATCGATCTATCATGATTTGTAGGTGTAATCCAATGCAGGTCGGGGTATTTGCCCGCTGAGTAGTTGTTTCCTTCAAATCATATTTAATAATAATTTAATGTTTTTTTCTTTTGGTTAGTTAACATGTATAAGAATAAAGTAATTAATTATTATTCTGGTACAAAGCATGAATGTAAATAACCTGCTTTTCGCAAGTTTTATAATAAAACTTTTTTCCAATAGAACCTATGCCGGACAGTCCTCCCATGGACTCCGACACCTCACGAGAGTTCGTTTGAACTTCAGTGTTAATGTCGCCATATCAAATTATCTAATCCATTTCATGATATATTTGTCATATATTGAACAGTTCGATTTCTTTAAAAAATTTTATGTTCACTTTACAGTCCAATAATATCTATATACATCTTTGCATGGTTTATAGTTTAAAAAATAAGCAAAACCTGTAATTTTTTAAAATCACTATATTTTTATTGTCGTTATATTCCTGCATTATTTTTAAAACTGGCGTAGTGAGTCCGCTGCCTTACTTATCTCTACGCCTTTGAATGCTGCGCATGTAATGCTTTACTTCAGTATCTAAGGCAACGTCACATTTTTAGATCTCGTGGGGAGTTATTAGATAGCTTACAAGGTAAATTGAATTCGGAAACCCGAACATATATACAAGGTGTTACGTTAGATCTCATGGGAAAATAACATCGGAGTTTTAGATCTCGTGGGAATTAGATTTCGTGGGAATCAGACGTCGTCAAAATTAGATCTCATGGGAATTTTTCTATCGGTCTATATAAAACGCATTCGGAAACCCGAACAGATATAGAGTGGCAATTAGAATTAGATCTCGTGGGAATTAGATCTTGTAGGAATTATATTTCATGGGAAGTTTCTGTTGCGACTGCAAAGATTATAGTTACTGTGGTCGTCAAACTGAGGGATCAAAGAAGATTTAGTACTAGAAAAATCAACATCCACAGTAAATAATGCGATGAATGTCTTATCTTGACCTAAATCTGTAGTATCTTTTCCAGTTATCTGGGGATGTTCTTAGGCTCAAAATGTGATGTTAAACGATAATCAGGGATTTATTTTATTTTATTTTTTTTTTTTATTATACACTACCCAACAGAACATGTTCCAATTACAGGGTAGGAAAAATACACAATAACAAATGCATAACATTAAAAAATACACAATTAACTAATTTTCAGTGAGTATAACGTACATAGGTTTTGAAATAATTAATTACAAGCACATATAATGAGTTAATTGTTATAGCAGCTCTTATATCTGTAACACTGCAGCTCTTATATCTGTAACACTGCAATTAAAAAGGTTAATTTTGTCCTGAATGTCATGCCAGTTTATGACACATAACATACACCGGTAAGAATTCTAATATATTTGTTCTTGATGTGGGTAAATAAAAAAGATTAGTTAATCTTGTTTGCACCAATGGCATATGAACTAGCGCATTAACTTTTGCCAACATTTCAGGACATTTTATTTTATTATTGACAAGTTTATACAAAAACATAGCAGAGTGAAGAAACCGCCTTCTGACCAGTTCATCAACACTGAACCTCTCTAGCAGTTTGTCATGCGGAAACCCTATTGGTGGATAGGTTTTGTCCTCCTTAAATGCCATAAATTTTATAAATCTTCTATGAATTTGTTCGATAGCTTTACTATGTACGGCGTAATTAGGATTCCATATGACAGAGCCGTACTCAAGTTTAGAACGCACAAAAGACGTAAATAGAATTTTTAATGTGTCGATGTTGTTAAGCTCACCGGAGTTTCTAATGATAAAGCCCAGGATTTTGTAAGCTGATGATACAATGATATTGATATGCTGGTTAAAGGTTAGCCTATTATCAAAAGTTATGCCTAGATCTTTAAATACCTCTGGTTTATTTAAATGTACCTGATTTATAGCGTATTCATACTGTACAGGATTCAATTTCCTAGTGTTGGTTACTGCGTTACATTTGGCAGCGTTGAGAGGTAGAAGGTTTGAAGTACACCAGTCGTTTATTAGATCCAAGTCAGCTTGTAGTAGCAAACAGTCAGATTCATCCTTGACAGCTAGATTCAGTTTGAGGTCATCCGCGTATAATAGACAATACCAGTTCAGACCAAGTACGATGTCGTTCATAAATTAAATAAAGAATAAGGGGCCCAACACTGACCCTTGGGGTACCCCAGAAGTACAAACAATTCTTTCAGATTTATGCCCGCGATATTGAACATATTGGTTTCTACATTTTAAGTAGGAGGAGCAGAATAGAACTAAATCTCGGTTAAAGCAGAAAGCAGAAAGCTTCCTTAGTAAAATACCGTGGTCAAGTCTGTCGAACACCTTTGAGAAGTCCGCATAAATGACATCTACCTGTCCATTGCCATCCAACACCTCCGAGATGAATTGTGTAACACAAACCAAGTTGCTGATTGTCGACCGGTCTGCCACAAAGCCGTGCTGATTAGGGCAAATTTGTTTATTGACATGTATGTGGAGCTCCTCGTATAGAGCGAATTCAAAGGTTTTACTAAAATTAATAATAATTATTTATTTCCTTTGAATTATTTGAAAAAAAATTACATACTTTAAACAAGTAACGACCGGTCGTTCCCTGAATTTATGTTGATATGGGTCCAAATTTATTTGCAGAACATTTAGATGCAATACTAATGGCACCTACTTATCATGGTCACAACACTGATTAATTAAGTATGTGTAGTAATTATTTGCCTTGTCTTTCCATATTTAATGATGTTTGAAACTATGTGCGATATCATTAATTACGAGCAGTTAGTCGCAACATAACCTTGGACGTAATGACAGTCACCAAAAGAAACATTGAGCTTATTTTACTGGCATATTGATTATAAATTTTTACTTTAAATTTCATAATTATGGTACGCTTGTTTGCCAACTCTATCTTTTTCACTACAGAAATAAATATTATGAAATTCACTAATCCAGCATTTTCAATACCTCAGATTATTAAACTCAAAGTCGACATAACTCCTAAAATTCTCATATCCATGAAAAGAGCTACCTAATTTCATTATTTGTATTCTAGAAAAATCATTTTACAATGTTTAAAATTAAGTCATTTCAGCCATTTCCTGTCTAAGCTGCCTTGTAAATGTATTTGCTATACATAGTGCAACAAGATTAATAAGTGTGGTTACAATGAAATTATATTAATAAAAAATATAAATAATAATAATTCATATTAATAAAAAATATAAATAACAATAACACCGGCCCACAAAAAAAAAGTTGTTTGACGCCACCTACCTCCCGACATGTATTTCGACCCGCAGAATCCGAATTTGAAGTCAGTTTGGACCGTACACCCTCAAATATCGAGTAAATTGAAAACCCGTGAAAAATAGCGAAAATTGAGTGTTTCGGTAATAAAAAAAAATTTTGTGGATCTAAGCCTAGCCTAATTTTTATGTATTTCGATCCGCTGAATACGAATCTAAAGTATATTTAAACCATAAGCCGTTTTAAATCTAAGTAAATTGTAAAAAACTCTCGAGAATTGCTAAAAATGGCAAAAAATTGTGATTATGTTGATGAAAAAAATTTTCATTCTGTTTATACGTCATTTTTTATAGATTTTACAATTTTTCACATTTTCAGATTCTAAACTTGTATTTTATGCATAAAAAAATACAAGAAACGTATTGAAGAGGGCTAATCGAACCAGTGTTTGTAAGGTAATTTTTCAAAATTTATTTCTTCCATACGGTTTGGTCAAATTACACCAAATTTGGAGGATCAATAGTTGAAAGTGTACTAGAGGATACATGTATATCTATTTTAATTAATTTTCACTTTATGTAGGGAAAATTTATACTGTAAATATAAGTGAAATTTGGACGTGATTAGCTCCTGAATTATGATATCAATCGGTAAAATTCGAGGTAAAATTCATACATGTCGTCTAGAATGAATCTTCATAATTATGCTCAGCAAGTTTCAAACTTTTATTCCGTACTATTTGGTTAAAATGAATTTTCTAAATAAGTATCTTTGTCACTACAAATATAGCAAAGAAGTGTTACCTCTATCGGGAATCGCACCTCAATGATGTCGGTGAATAAAATGTCCAGTAAAGGTATAGTCAAGAGCAAAATTATTCAGCGGCGCATGTTTAAAAGCTTTCTAGGGAGTGACACAGCTATCCGAAGCTTTTTCCCGACTAGGCCCCTTAATCGTGTTTCATAGATTTTTTTCAATTTTTTTCAACTGCAATTTTTTGTTATTTTATCGGTTTTTTGCGATTTTTTGAGATTTTAAGGGATTAATGGGCCAAATATATTTCAGATTTGGATTCAGCAGATCAAATTTACATAAAAATGCTCTTCTATCCGGGTCTACAAAATTTTTTTCATCAACATAATCACAATTTTTTGCCATTTTTAGCAATTTTCGAGGGTTCTTTACAATTTACTTAGATTTAAAACGTCTTATGGTCTAAATATACTTTAGATTCGTATTCAGCGGATCGAAATACATAAAAATTAGGCTTGGTTTAGATCCACAAAATTTTTTTTATTACCGAAACACCCAATTTTCGCTATTTTTTACGGTTTTTCAATTTACTCGATATTTGAGGGTGTACGGTCCAAACTGACTTCAAATTCGGATGCAGCGGATCGCAATATATGTCGGGAGGTAGGTGGCGTCAAATGTACAAACTTTTTTTTTTGTGTGCCTGTGTAATAGTTCAATATAAAAAAAAAACACATAACAATTAATACGTTTTTAGTAACAGAAGCCTGTAATACATGAATTTTTCCTAATTATAACCATTATAATTTTTGAAACATTCATACATACTGGCAACGATTTATGTACATAAATTTGAAATGCCGGGGTCGGCAACGGAGGCCGTCCCTAACAATACAGATTTTGCAATAGCAATAATAGATTAGTCAGGAGCCGGCGCTGAAAAATAACTGTAATTTGTACTTTATAATTAAATAATAATGATTAACCTGAGAGAAAAATTAATAAATCGCTTAAACATATTTGAGGCTTATTTTTCCGCAGCTCTGATCCAATCCAAAAATCGTGGTCTATAAAAAATTTTAATTATTGAAACGGAAACGCACTTTACAGAACATTAACATCAATCAGTTCTGGTAATTAGTGTTAAGTATACTTTCGTTTCTGAATTAGTAGCCTGATAGAAAGAGAGAGAGAGTTAAGTTATATGGGTATTTACAATTTACACACCTTACATAAATTTATTAAAAACGATACTAATAATAGCGAGGTTCCGGTTAATTATGTAAAATTAGGAATGCACAATTATAATTATAAATTAAAATGTAGCAAGTAAAATGTATCCATCCTACTAACAGTAAGAACAAGAATTTGATGACTTCATTGTTCTGTCACACGATTGCCCACCTTCCGATTCAATAGCCCGAAAACGGTTGTTCAAAAAATGTCTAACTTCCACGCTAAAATATATTGGTTCTCTGTCCTTTTGACGCCATAAATTATTAAACAAAAATTAAATCAAATACACACCCAACGTATAATATTTACATATACCAATTTTGACACCAGATTACTCGATAAATAGATGTCTTGGGTAAGTCGGTTACCGATTTTTTTAATAAAAAGATCTACTTGTTCGAGATTTTTTCAAAGTGTATCAAATTTTGAAGAATAAGAAAGATTTACTGGAATTTTTTTAAAACTCAAGGAGAATACTGTTTATCAATATTCTATAAGGTGTCTGAATAAAAAGCTTCAGTTTGTATTTTTCTCTTGAGAGCATTTGTAATTTTCAGTCACTTTTAATATTCATAGATATTTCTTGATTTTATGAGCTTATTCTCAAATCAGAACGCAAAAAGTAACAATATACGTTCTGAGCATTGAAGAAACAGTAACTTGTGGGGTACCACAGGACACTGTATCGGGACCACTTATGTCTATTATATACATATATCAACGAGTCGCTTAACCTAAATTTATCAGCAACTTCGATATCCTTTGCCGACGATACTGTTGTTGATGTGACAATAAACTAACAGTCAAATTAACAAAAACTTAATTCTTACTCTTCACGAGAGATACTTTCCTAATTGTGACTACATAACATTGAAAAATATAAAAATAGATTTTGTCTCCTCGATAAAATATCTAGGCATTTATCTGCGTCTTTTTTGGATGTTCATGTGCCGTCTGTTGTTAAAGTTGTTGATATGTGGCTAATTCTTGGGACATGATTTTGTAGATTTCTTAAGATCAAAATAAATCCATTTTATTCTCCTGATAAAAATATCTAGATGAAAGAAAGCTTATTTGCAGTATTAATCAGTACCTGACCAGGAAGTGAATTCGGTATACTATAAAAGTATGAGTTAGTGGGTGATAGGAGTCAGTGAGTGATGCGCCCGTGATATGGGAAGATATATAAGTCGCAAAATAAATTATTTACGATAACGAGAGATAGGGTGACTAGTGACTGATGAGATTGCATTTTGAAGTAACATTAATGACAAGTGAAAGTTATGGTCGTTTTCGCAGATTTAATTTTGTACGAGCTGGAAAAGTTGTCCGCTAGTCATCATCCCGGCGAGATCTAAATTGTAATATCTTGCTTGACAACCTCATTAGGGTATAATTTCACAACTTCCAGTAACGCCGGTGAACAGGCCTAGATTGTGTTAATGAGATATTCTCATGGTACTTTGCAAGGTTATACTTATTCTTAAACGGAATTATTGTTCCAAATATAATCTTGATCGAAAAGAAACTCGAAGGTTATCACACCTATTTAGTGACTCAGTGTGAGACAGTCCACACATATTTTATTAACTCCGAATCGAACTAGGTGACAGTTAAGTTTTAATTACTTTTTTGTGTTGATACAATAAAAACAGATGAAAAAATGGGGTGTAAAAATTAGCAACAAAATCTCAATATTATACAACTTTTATTAATTAGACTACATCTAACGATGAGGTGCGATTTCAAACTGAAAAGTATATAAACTTGCAATGCACATAAAAATGACTAATTACATGAATTTTCACTGATAAAACTGCATGCCATTTTTTACAAAATTACACGATACATAAGTAAAAATTGGCTCAAATAATAGACTATATTATACAAAATTTGTAAAAAACATTACATTTAAGAACAATTTAATTTATTTCTTCCATGATTTTCACAAAAAATCCTCGGAGGTCAATTGTTTTTCAAAAAATGCATTTTTTCCGATAAATGGCATTTTTTGAGCTATTACGTCATTGGCATTTTTTTTCAAATGACAACCTATATATTACCTTTTATGGATTCTTATAGATGATGCTCTTCTGCATACGCTGGTATAAAAAAAGTAGCATGTCGAAGAGGAAAGTTTTCGAGATATTTGACCACAAAATTTCAATCATGGTCAATCTTTTTAACATTTATAAGTTTTTACGTTTATTTTAAGTTCGTCTTCAGTGTAATAATTATTACCTAAATAATTTAATATTTTAATAGATAATTTAATAAAATTAGAATGAATTAAGAATGTTTGTTTTTTGAATTGAAATTTTTTATTTAAAATTTTGAAGTCGCTGTCATTTTCACAACTGTCAGCTCATATATTTTTAAGGACTTGATTAGAGGTTTAAATTCTAGATATAGACATCGATGTCTAAGCTTATTTTTCCATTTGTAAAGCGACTGAAACTTTGAAGTCAAATATTTCGAAAACTTTCCTCTTCAACATTCCACTTTATTACACCAGTGTATGCAAAAAAGCATCCTTTATACAATTCCGCAAAAAAATATAGGTTGTCATTTAAAAAAAAAAAAGCCGACGACGTCATAGCTCGAAATCAAACCAATCAAAAAATGCATTTTAACAAAAAACATTCCTTTTTGAAAAACAAGATTGACCTGTCCAAGAATCTTTTGTGAAAACCTTCTTGGAAACTTTTATTGAATTTGTTCGATCATTACCACATTGTATAGCCAAAATATACATATGTAGGATATCACCACCAAGTATATAGAATAGAATAGAATAGAAATTTATTTCCCAATTTAGATACATATTATGTACATTTGGTACGTTCAAAAAATAGTGAAATAGTTGTCTATATTGCAATTAATATATATTGTCACATTTTAAAACTTAATCATTATTAGAGCTGTCCGAGGTCACCTGGCCGACAGAGCCGTCATATGACTCATATGTTTACATCATATCATAATACTTGAATAAGTACAGTAAATGGAAATAAATTTTAACAATAATGTTACAACGTAGGTAGGTTGATCCCATATGAGTAATTATTCATGATAAATCAAATAGAAAAATTCTCATAAAATTCCTTTATTAATGTGACCGGTTTCGTGAACAAATTAATTACTTCAATTCCTGTGTCTGATGATGTGAAGTAATTAATTTGTTCACGAAACCGGTCACATTAATAAAGGAATTTTATGAGAATTTTTCTATTTGATTTATCATGAATAATGTTACATTTTATAAAAATTTGTATAAAACTCACCCTTTTAAGCAGATTTATGAAGTAGTTTGGTTGTCGTCATCACAAAGTGGGGAAGATCTATAGTATAATAGCATCAGGTATGTTTCTACAGCTGTCTCCGTCAGCGATGTTCACTTTGGTGAAAAAATATGTTTTGTATTTTGAAAATGACCATTCGACATCTACGGATGTAATACAGGCATAAGTAAAACAATCTGTGAACTCACTTAACGAAGTTGTAGATGCACCATCACAAATTTGTCTTAATTTGCTAAAATCAGGATCTTTCTGTAATACACTCTCGAATTTTTCACTAGCGCGATTATTTTTTGCGTCATTTATAGCCTATAGCTGTGTATTTACGTCGTCCACTATTTGCAGCGATTCCACTAACGACAACGAACTATTTTGAAATTTTTCTATTGCGTCGTGTAGTCCTCTATAATTGTTATTAATAGTTTTTAAATCTGTTTCAAGGGAAACGTCTTGAAAGCTTGTCTGGTTTTCCCTAATAGCTGCAGCCTCGTTAGGGTTGAACTGTAGTATCACAGCTTTTATTTGTTGAAAATATTCAGCATAATAAAAAGCCGCTTTCAACCACGTTCTCCAACGTGTAAGAATCAGCTCTGGTGGTTCAGGGATACCAGGACACTGTCTGTGAAATGCTCGAAGCCGTTTAGAAGATTTGAGAAAAACTTTTTTTGTATTTGCTATTAATGCATCTACCTCTGGAAAACATTTTCGAATCGTTTCTGCCACAAGATGTAACACATGCACTTTACACGTAACATATAAAAACCTACAATTGTCTCTTTGAAAAGAACGGCCTACCATGCGCATTGTCGCAGCACCATCAGTCACAAACATCAATACTTGACTTGTTGAAAGTTCAAATTTTTCGAATGTCTCCAACACCCCACGCGTAATTATTTCGCCAGTACACGCAGTTAGTCTTTTACTAGCTAGTAAAAGTGGAAATGTTAGTTTAAGAGGGCCCAGTACACGTACTATAATATTTAAAATAGAATTTTTTTTACAATCTGTCGTCTCGTGAATACATAACCAGAGCCGTGTATTTTTTAATCCACATTTAATCCTATTTACAATGTCTTCACGAACAGCTGGAATATATCTACGTAACGATGTACGACTTGGTAAGTTCACCTGGGGATTGTATTTATTCCAAAACTTCCGAAATGGTTGTTTATCCAGTATGTGTAGCGGAATATTACAGGCTATTAACATTAACAATAAATCAAACATAAACTGAGTTGTCAAAGGCATGCCATTTTTTTTATTTTGATGTTGCACGGTGTTGATGACGACGACAATCTGTTTTATGCCAGCACATTAAGTCTTGATTACAAACTTTACAAATTATTTTACATCCGTCATAGAATAAATCCGGAAATTCACCGATAAATTTATTCACTGTGTCCGCGTACGGTCGTTTTTTACCCTTTGGCGCGTTTGCCATTATGTATAATTTATAGGTACAACCTCACGCATTAACCTTTCAAATAAGACTGCAGCGTAAATCACTTCTAAATCGGCACGTGTGACGCCATCGCAAGACCGTGGCTGTACTACAGCCACCTCGGACAGCTCTAATCATTATATATAAATATAAACTTAATCAATAGTATACATAGTATGTCACATTTTAAAACTTAAAGCATAAAAAACAAAATAAAAATTGTTATACACTAACAACAGAATCAGATAGACAAACTTATAAAAAAGAAAAAACTATTTTAAACTATTAACAAATTCATTTACACTATAAAAAGTATTTTCCACCAGCATTTTCCTAATTTTTCTTTTGAATAAGGGTAAATTCAATTCTTTAGTTGCCTTAGGAATGCTGTTAAATAAAATAATACAATTACAGTGCAACAAGTTTTCAAATGTTGCTGTTTTATGTACTGGGATCAGCAACAGATCTCGATGTCTGGTATTATATTCGTGATTATTTGCTGAGGAGGAGAAAGAATACAAATTTATTTTAGCAAATAATAGGCATTTATATATATAAATGCAAGGAACAGTCAAAATATTGTTCTCTTTAAATACATCTTTACATCTATGTCTATAATTTAAGTTAAAAATTAATCGTGGTAATCTTTTCTGGGAGATAAAAACGCGTTGTAGGTAACTCGATCTCCCCCAGGTTAATATATTCAATGACAAGTGTGAATACCCTAAGGCATAGTACACACCTAGGAGACCTGTTTGGGTGATTGTATCTTTTAATTGTAAGATGGCGAAGTAAGTTTTATTGAGTAATTTACAGATATGATCAGTGTGTATTTCCCACGTTAAGTTGCTGTCAATATAGGTGCCAAGGAATTTTGTAGTTACTAAAACTTATGTTTTCAGTTATAGTTACCGGTCTTCTAAGATTAAAATGAATGAAAACCGTTTTTTCACTATTTAGAATAAGCTTATTCCTCTGACACCAGGCATGTACATCATCCAACGTCACATAAATCTTATAAAAAAGTTCATCCTGAGTAACAGCTGATACCGAGACAGTGGTGTCATCAGCATACATCGTGGTTTCGCCGTGTGGAATACAATTTGGCAAGTCATTAATATATATTAAGAACAACAATGGACCCAATATTGAGCCCTGGGGTACACCCACAGTTATATCATATATATCAGATTGAGAATCATTACACTTTACCACCAGTTTACGATTTTTCATGTAGGAATCAATACAACTTAATACGCATCCCTCTATACCAATGTTTTCCAACTTATTGACTAGTATATTTCGATCAACAGAGTCGAAGGCTTTCGATAGGTCGAAGAATAGCGACACGACATATTTACCATCATCTAGCTCTTTATAAATATATTTAAAGAAACTAACGGATGCTGTTTCCGTTGATTTGGATGATCTAAACCCATGTTGACACTCAGTAAGTATTTTATATTTTATTAGAAAAGACATGATGCGATTGTAAATTATTTTTTCCAATATTTTTGAGAATGCACTTAGTAAGGAAATTTGTCTGTAGTTTTCAATATTAGTCACGCAACCTTTCTTGAAGATGGGAATTATGGATACAATTTTCAGGAAGTCAGGAAATTCACCATTACAAAGAGACATATTTATGAGATGCAAAAGACATAATTTATTTATTCATCATATCTCAATATGACTAATAACTATCACTATAATATTTCTCTCTTGTATTATGTAAGAGTTTTTATGGGTAGACTATGGTATAATTTAGAGGCAGTTTCATTGTGAATTCCAAACTAGACGGTTGGTATTATATTTTCGTAATAAAACATTGTGTACCAATTATTATACTAACACACCTATAACATATATAATATTCTCTTTAATAAATAAAACGCTGATTTTAGTGATTTTATTTACAAATCTTTTGAAGATATTTTCAGCATATGTTAACTGTAATTTAGTTTTAAATTTATTAAAAAAAAAGGCTCGTATATTTAGAAGTGATGTGGGTTCCATTATTTTTCTTGATAATACTGGATTACAGTATTCTCTCTCTGCATATATTTGCATACTTCCTACGCTAAAAGAGACAGTAAAATACCAGCATTAGCCTAATTAAATTTTATGAACTGATATAAAGCAACGTAGATAAACATTTGCTATATACAGGGTGAACCACTTTTAATTGCTCACCATTTGGATTTCATAAACCGTTTGAGATAAAGGAACGGTTATACACTAGTCACAAAAATTAAAGGATATTAAAAAGAGTTCCAAATTTTAGGGTGATTTTCAATAAGAGATAACTCGGCGAAAAATGGTCGTACAGAAAATAAAAAAAAAGGAAATTGTAGCTTTAAGTGTCTAGTTTTCAGACCTGGACTGTAAAATTTTTTTTGCGTGGGCGGTTTTCACATAATTATCCGAAAATCAACAAAAAAAATTTTTTCCAAATTTTTTCTCGTCTTTAAAATGGTCTGTGGACTTCAAAAAAATTTTTTTCATCATGCGACCATAAAGTTCTTCTAGACAATTTAATTTGCTTTAATTTGATCTCTGAAAGAGCTCCGTACGATGATTTGCCGCGGAGTTATCGTTGATCAAAGCAAAAAAAGTCCATCTCAACTTTGACAATCGATTACTCGGGAACTAATGATCGTACAGAAAATGGAGGTAGGGTTTTGGAAACTGCAAAATATTCTCTATAAGACACAATTAGTGGTAATTGATAAAAAAAATTTTTTTGAAGCGATGATGTTGGCTGAAAAAAAGTTGAAAATTTGCGAATTTAAGGATATTTGGACAATTTGGTATAACTTTGGATATAGTGAATTAACGAAGGATATCGCCGGTAACTTTTTAACCTCGAAGTGTCCCTAAAATACCCTCAAAGTTGCAAAGCGCTGCGATTTTTTTCTTAGTGCCCCGAAGGTTTAAATTGATCGTTTCGGCCAAAAATCATCTTAGCAAGCAATTTTTTGATTTCTATGCATATTTTCGACTTCAATATGGTTTTTTTGGCAAACATCCTTATTTTTTTGCTCAAAAACATGACTCGTTCGAAAAAATTAAAAAAACGAGTCATGTTTTTGAGCAAAAAAATAAGGATTTTTGCCAAAAAAACCATATTGAAGTCGAAAATATGCATAAAAATCAAAAAATTGCGTGCTAAGATGATTTTTGGCCGAAACGATCAATTTAAACCTTCGGGGCACTAAGAAAAAAAATCGCAGCGCTTTGCAACTTCGAGGGTATTTTAGGGACACTTTGAGGTTAAAAAGTTACCGGCGATATCCTTCGTTAATTCACTATATCCAAAGTTATACCAAATTGTCCAAATATCCTTAAATTCGCAAATTTTCAACTTTTTTCAGCCAACATCATCGCTTCAAAAAAATTTTTTTATTAATCACCACTAATTGTGTCTTATAGAGAATATTTTGCAGTTTCCAAAACCCTACCTCTATTTTCTGTACGATCATTAGTTCCCGAGTAATCGATTGTCAAAGTTGATATGGACTTTTTTGCTTTGATCAACGATAACTCCGCGACAAATCATCGTACGGAGCTCTTTCAGAGATCAAATTAAAGCTAATTAAATTGTCTAGAAGAGCTTTATGGTAGCATGATGAAAAAAAATTTTTTGAAGTCCACAGACCATTTTAAAGACGAGAAAAAATTAGGAAAAATTTTTTTTGTTGATTTTCGGATAATTATTTGAAAACCGACCACGCAAAAAATTTTACAGTCCAGGTCTGAAAACTAGACACTTAAAGCTACAATTTCCTTTTTTTATTTTCTGTACGACCATTTTTCGCCGAGTTATCTCTTGTTGAAAATCACCCTAAAATTTGGAACTTTTTTTAATATCCTTTAATTTTTGTGACTAGTGTATTTGTAAAATTTTGGACCATTTTATACTTAACAAAACAGTACCTTCAGAATTGACATACATATATTCATTCCTGAAATATTCTGAAATCACTGAAATTGTAGAATTTCTTTATTTCTTCATAGAATTTCTATGTACACACCTATTTGATTTAAATTTAGCATTATGATATTTAAGCTTGGGCCACACTGATCCGACCGAAATCGGCTCAGACAGAAAAGAAAATTGCCGAGATAATAAAACAAACAGATTTAAATGTGTAAATCCACACTTGACCTGCCAGCACAGAACGGCAGACGAATAGCCGCTTCAGAGTCCTCTAGGAGCATTCCATCGGAATATTTTCAATGAAATGCAAATAAAAGAAATCGACTGCCTACAACACTAAACCATTTAAACTAAAACATTTTTTTCTATGGTCCTCCACAAGAGAATGCGCGTTCTACCATCGGTATTCGGAAACTCTGTTATTGTGTGAACGCACTGATTCCCAAGCCCAAGTTTTAGTCGACACGGAGAACCTAAAAATGCCATCGGAAATGATCTAAGCCTACCAGTTTTAGGATAATGAATGATCTTCAACTTTTTCTTTTCTTATGAGCGCCATAGTGAATTTTTACTTAGTCAAAAGGACAACAAATTTACATATATATCATATACGGCATATTTAAAAAATACATATTTTTATCCTTTAGGTATATTATTTTCGGTATCCCAGTGGTAGGCATTCTTTTCATGGTTTCTGATCCTCAACGAGTCGCATCCAGCAAATTAACTACAGTAACTTCTAACATCCCGTAGAGTTACACTGGTATTCACAGTCGGCCGCCAGCAGCTCGACAGCGGGAGATACACCGAAACTTCCGATTTTCGTTTCGTAAACGAACGCCCGCTGAATAACGAAACGAAAATTTCGGTGGATCTCTCGCTGATCTTTGGTAGGCCGGTATGGTCCTTAAGTTCTAAATCAACAAATCCAATATTGCGCCCACAAGAAAATCAAAAGTTGGTTCATGTTTAAATTAGTAGGCTTAGAGAATGTACTGTCATTATTAAATTTTCCATGTCGACTATCATAAAACCAAATTTCAATCAAATCAGTCTATAAACAAAAAAGTCTATGATGCAATAAAAAAATTGTATAATTTCAGGTTTTTTTCGGAATATTTCAGGAACGGAGTCAAATACGTCAAATCTGAAGGTATATTTTTGTTGATAATAAAATCATGCAACTTTCCCCAAATATAACCGTTCCTCTATATATGACGCTTTGTGAGATCTCAGTGGTGATGAATTAAACGTGGTGCACCCTGTTTAGCGGGAAAAAAACAAATATTTTTTTAATATTCATGAATATTAATGACGATTACATAAGGCTGGTTCGATCGCAATGTAGCTATTAATAGACCATTCAACTTAACGAGAAGCAGACGCATCTCTGAAGGGGCTGAAATAACAAAAATAAACTACTCAACATAGGAATTGAATTGAATGAATGAGTGTTTTAATTTGTAAAATACATATCTACGACATCTATAATTATTTAAATAAACATGTTGTACAGTAAATCAATTATTATGTGAACTGATGAAATTTAAAAATTCATGTGTATATTATTAATGCTATCCGAGACTATTTAGGTACAAAACATTATTAACAAAACATATATTAATACAAGAATATAACATGATAAGTTTTTGATTTGTTTATATTTAGTTGTTAAATTGTCTATAATTATTTGTTTATGTCATCCGATATTGTTTCCTTGCATCTTCTTTGGATATTAGTCTTATACATTATTTAAAAAAAATTATTAAATAAGCTTCCGCGCCAAAAGGATGTAAAAGGTTTCTTGAAAAAATGTTTTTGCCTCTTCAAAAAATATCTCACTCCCACAAAAGATATTAACCTGGAAAGGAAACTTAAATGTCAAATATTTTGTAATTTAGCCTTACAGCATTGAATATTTGAATAATTGTTTAAATTATGTTAACAGAAGACAACCATCAATTAAATTTACTGTAGAAATAAAACATAACAATGAATTACCTTTTTTGGACATTTTAACTAAAAAATGGATGACATCATATATGAAGTCGAGTTTATAGAAAACAGAATCATACCAATGATATTTAAATTTCAATTCTAATCAACATACTACTGAATAAGAGTTTCAGGAAACAACTACTCAGCGGACAAAAGCCCCGACCTGCATTGAATTAAACCTGCAAATCTTGTTTGGTAGCTAAGATCATTTGTCAATTCCTCACTAGACATAGACCGGTTTCGAACTTTTTATGTTCTCGTCAGTATGCCATAAGTAATGGAAAAGACAAATAATAATAGCAAACCAGGCTAGCCTAAAGCAGACTAAGCAAAACAGACATAGTGAGTGATAAGTGGATCCCTCTGTTGGTCAGTGCTACTACCAGTCAGACATCACTGATGTCTTAGTGACTGATAGCGACCTGCAAAGCAGGTACCAAGAGCTTCGACCTCTAACCCGGGTGGGCTAAACTATATACTGAATAAGATTTGCAGGAAACAACTACTCAGCGGACAAAAGCCCCGATCTGCATTGAATTAAACCTGCAAATCTTGTTTGACAGCTAAGATCATTTGTCAATTGCTCATTAGACATAGACCGGTTTCGAACTTTTTATGTTCTCGTCAGTATGCCATAAGTAATGAAAAAGACAAATAATAATAGCAAACCAGGCTACCCTAAAGCAGACTAAGCAAAACAGACATAGTGAGTGATAAGTGGATCCCTCTGGTGGTCAGTGCTACTACCAGTCAGACATCACTGATGTCTTAGTGACTGATAGCGACATGCAAAGCAGGTACCAAGAGCTTCGACCTATAACCCGAGTGTACTGAATAAGATTTGCAGGAAACAACTACTCAGCGAACAAGAATATAAAAAGTTCGAAGCCGGTCTATGTCTAGTGAGGAATTGACAAATGATCTTAGCTACCAAACAAGATTTGCAGGTTTAATTCAATGCAGATCGGGGCGTTTGTCCGCTGAGTAGTTGTCTCCTGCAAATCTTATTCAGTATATACTTTAGCCCACCCAGGTTAGAGGTCGAAGCTCTTGGTACCTGCTTTGCAGGTTGCTATCAGTCACTAAGACATCAGTGATGTCTGACTGGTAGTAGCACTGACCACCAGAGGGATCCACTTATCACTCACTATGCCTCTAATCAACATATTGCCCATAAAATCTAGAGCCAAAATAATACGAGTACCTTCAAATTATGATATTTTAATAAATTAAAAACAATTTATTAAAATTGGTTTTAAAAAATAACCAATATCTCGACTATTTTGTTAAAAAAAAATTCAAATATTGAAAGTATAATAACATACCACAAATACAACGACCTGAGTTTCTACAGCAGTAATTCCATACACATATACGTATTTTATCTGAAAAATTACCCAAAACTGGAAATAAGTTTTCTGTGCGGACGATATGTAAGACCAGTAATATAAATATGTACGTTAAAATCTATATTATCGAAAACTAAACCGATAAATGACGTGCAAATTTCAAAAAATTTTTATTCGATTGCTTTGAAAAGTGTCTTTTTAGTTCGAATATCTGGATGAAAAAATCACCATTTTATAACAGGTATTGGTTTCATAAAATTACTTTTTGTTGTGGTTGCTAGGCGACTATTTTTCCCGGCCGAAAAGTACTTTTCGTCCTAGAACGAAAAGTACTCGTCCGACAGTAAACAATTATGAACAAAATAATGGATACCATAAACAAATGACACAAACTGTCATAATATTTTTATTAGATTGTGTCAAAGTGACGTGAAGTCGATTACGATCAGATTGTTCAATTAAAATATATATAAGAAATAAAAACTTATTATTTTCTTCTTACAATCAAATAAAAAATAGTGTATGACACACGGACGAAACAGTTTTTCGTACTCATACGAAAAACTGCATTTTCGTCCTTGTGTCATAAATAACCATTATAGTATCTCATGTGAGTGTGGTAAATATTATACCGGTGTATCATCTAGACCAGCGGTTTTTAACCTGGGGTACGTAGTCCGTGAAAAAGTGCATAATGGTGGCACACTTAGGTACCTAACTCCCAACTTTTGTGTAAATACGTAATTTACATCAATATTACTATCATTACTGCGGCCGATCGAGTTAACTCAATAATTAGAAAGTTTTATTTATGGATTACTTGTTTGCAAAATGGATGAACAGAAATTTCTGAGTGCCTCTAAGAATAATTTATACAGTATTCGAAAATAATTAATTAGAAAGCCTGCTTTGGGCGTGTGCAGAAAATATAAAAATTGCAAAGTCATGTATGCGACAGAAAGATACTTATACATCGTTGTTGCCTTTTTGAACGTTGTGTTTGCGGAGTGACGAAAGAACACCTCTTCGTCTCCATCCTAGCCGATTTTTTTTTTGTTTTTTCGATATCACCAAAGCAGCGCAAAATGTAATGCAAATTATTACTCACACAAACAAGCACTTTCCATAATGCGTCATGGGACTTCTTACGTTTTGCATATAAATGGTATGCCTTCTGTGCTTATTTCGAAGAACTTTATTTAGTTATATAATTTGTTAAGAACGTCTGCGGATTTCGTTATTTCAAAAATGTTTGGGCAATTAATTATTCTAACCAGGGGCGTGGTATCGGGAAGATCGTTTGAATTTTAGAAAACCGACGCCACTTACAAAAATCTAAATGGCTATCATTTCTAAATTCACCAAAACTGTCTGTCAAAATTCTTCTAATACGAGCAGTTAAAATGTAGTGATTGGTGTTCATGTGAAAAGCGAAAAAATTAACTTACCGTATCAATTATATACACTCAGCAACACATTTATTTCTTGGCATAGCCACGCCACTGGCCTCGAGAAGATCTAGAGGTTTGTTATGTATGGCGCTTGACTAATAATATTCTATTATTAGATGAGAGTGTTTGTCAAACGAGGTTCAGTAATAATGTGCGTTACTAATGGTTATTACTCCTTAATTTGATACTTTAGCCACTTAAAAATGTGCACGATTAAAGTCTATAGCATGTTTCTTATTGACAAAGAGTAACAAATATTATCTAGTTGTGATGGGCAAAAAAATATGTGTAAATTTAAAATGATTTTGATTGAAAGTAATTTTATTATAAGGGACTGCACCACTGCGATCCTGACATAAATAACAATAGGCTAACGAGCGGTCTAGCAGGAGATAAGTGGAAATAGCCGTGCAATTGAAAATTTTAGAAAAAATAATAATAAATAGATACATGCATAGACGAAATAGCCATATACCAATATAAAATATAAATGACAAACAATGAGAAAAATTACTACAACTGTAACTAAAACTTTATTAAACATACATATAAATATTCATGAAAACGTTCGGCCTCTGCGGCAATCGGCCATTTATTATTTACTTGTATTTAAATGGAACCGTATCGTCGCGGGCAACTACATGCGACAAAACTTATTCTCCGAATAGAATATTTTGCTCGTCGCGGTGATGGGGTATTTTGTTTTATATTACTTCTCGATCAGTAAAGTATATCCTTTGCAATATAAGAAGCAGTTGTTTGTTAACGGCGATTAATACCAAATATATTAAAATGGAAGAAAAAATATTTAATACCAGTTTAATTATATGATTACGCCTTTTAATATGTCTTTCATTTTGTTTCTCCTGTTCACAAAACAGAACAACAATTATAACTGTTTCAACTAAATTTTACCATCAATCTAGAAGTAGTATTCGCGCCGTTGTCAATAAATGTGCGTTACGAACTAAAATTACGAACAGTGATCGAGTGTTGCGAAGCCGCCCGTTGCCGAAAATAGTCGCGAACCTTGATCTTGAGTTGAGGCCACACAAACCGCTACGCACGATATGTATACGATGTTTGCTATTCGTATAGAAAAAAAGCTTCATTTATTGACAACGTAAGTACCACAGAGCTGCGTACACCATGTTCGCTTCAAACTACGTCCCGGCTATATTTTGAGGCGTCGCTGATTACACGCATACTTAATGGACACACAGTGGTATCTCTTACATACAGCCGGCAATAGTAGTTTCTTTTCACGCAATTTTACCGTGCATAATTTTAATAATGAAGAAGTAAGTACCCATGCCTGTAGAACAAAACCCTTGAAGAATATCGGAACTAGGACATACGAAATAATGCTTGGGAGAGGATTTCCGAAGAATCGGAAACGCCAGGTAAATACATATCTAATTTGATTCATTATTTAAAAATTGAATTCACAAAAGTATCTACTTTTCACATTTACTTCGTGTACTTGTCACCTCTCCTTTCTCTCTGTTGCCTTGCTGAGAGTGGGTGATGTTGCGAAAAGCGTTTTACCGGTAACTATACACAAATTTATTTAAAGGGCGCCAGCGTATCGAAACACAAAAAGAAAAAAAATGTAGGCGACCCTCGGGGGTGGATTGCTGGTAGAGCGTTATAATACTGTTCGCCCACTTATTTTTCACTGAGGGCAATAGTCTTTGTTTTATATTAAGATGTCCTTAAGCACTGAGGGTATGCTACCTACGCAGTGGTCCTATCTATCACTAATAAATAATTCGGTTTAACTAAAATAGAATTTGGTACATGTCACAAAAGTTTATGCACTGATTGTCGATAATTGTCCTTGCGCAATGTTTGCCAAAAAGAATTAATTAAAAGGGTCTAGCTACCTAAATAGTATGTAATAAACTTTACGACTCGCGATTATCTGTCTATTACAATAATTAGAATGACAGGTTACTCACTACCTGATTTCCATACAATTTACCTGCCTAACTGGCCACTGCGGTTTAGGCACCTGTAGTTGTTAGAACGTATTCTGAAAGTGGGATGAAATAATTATGTGGACTTGCTTTAAATAAGATGAACTGTTCAATTTGTAGCCTAATCTGCAAGTGAATGAAAGAAAAGGCCAGATAAGTTTAGCACAATACTAAATATATATATACATTAAATATATATAAATTTAAATTATTTTGGCTAACAAATTTATTATCATCCTTATGTTTACTAGAAATAAGTGTTTCTTATTGATTTTAATATTTCAGACAATTTACTTTTTTAATTGCAATGTAATAATGACAATAGATTTAAATTAATTAAGAAGTGCAACAATGATCGTCATGCAAGTTAGATGCACCACAAATATAAATCATTTTGATAAATGGACAGGCTACTTTAAGAGATCAGAAAACAAAAGAACAAACACTTTTTGTTATTCTCCACATTTCGCCGCTCTAATGAATGTAGGAACAAAATGGATCGGACCGGAACGGAAACAATTTGAACTGTTAATTTAATTTAAGACGTTCATAAGTAGGAAGGGGGATACAATAACAAATAAATTTAATTCCATCTTATTCAACGTATAATTTCTAATAGCAGGAAGTCATTGAGAGATTTATTTAAAAAATACCATTACACGTGTATAACATTCACAAAGGAACATAAAATTGTAAAAAAAAAATTATAAATTAATGATATATGGGAATTATTTCCAACTAATTTAAAAAAGGCAAAAGCAAAACAAAATTTAATCTACAACTTTGATGATATTAAAAATCTGTATCACAGTTTCAATACGATCTCTAAGTGGTAATTTTTTTTTAAGGTGTCCAAATTAGAGGAACATTAATGAAGTTTGAACTAAAAGTGCTAGATGAATTCGGAGGAAGTTATAGTTATGATGTAATTAATTGTTAAAAGTGCGAAATATGGTTTTTTCTAATTTGATCAATTACTCGCATAATTTGTAATCTTTAGATGTTGTTGATCAGGGGTGAATACAGCCTATTTCAAAGGGGTGGGGACAAGAAAATAATTAATATCCCACACAACATAATTTTTACTCTGAAGAAAAACCAGATTTTATATATTTCAGCAATATATAAAATCTGGTTTCAAGGGGGAGGTAATCGCGAAGTAATCGCCCTTCAATCCCCGTATCCGCCCCTGTTGGTGTTTTTTTTTATATGAACTTGAATATGAACTTCATGCTCATGTGGTCTTAACACAGAGTTAAACAACGATAAATATTTATGTAACAAGTATTTATCTACGTATGTATTTTTTAATCTAGTATAATCAAAGAAACAACTGGTAGTGCTGTAAAAATAAAAGCTAAGCTGATGTCCACGCTAGAAAGTAATTAATAGTTATTTATGCACCATGGGAGTACAGTTAGTGTTTCAGTCCCGGCATGAATACTGAATATTCATGTAAGGGACTAAAACATGCTTTACTCCCAAGGTGCATACAATATTTTTTGTACGAAGAGGCACAATTTTTATTAAAAAAAAAATTAAATGTAAAACTAATCAACAATAATATGCCACGAAGCTTTTGTATCTTATTCCGAATTTATTTAGGTATCCTTGTATGTTTGACATTATTTTTTATTTATTTATGTTTGACATTTAGATTACTGCATATTATTAATTACCAAATATCACGAACTGTGAAAATTACCTTATTAATATTAATTATAATTTGAAATGTTATATATATATAAAATATGTATATAAATCATGAAATTTATATACTTGATTCTTAATTTTCTGTTCTTTTTCCATTAAAAGTTTGACATAATAAAAATTTTGACGTTACGTTATGTTTGTATTGTTGATTGGTTTCCATGGCGACTTTAAATCCCTCGGGGAATAAACGCTCGTTTTACTCCCTGTTTTGAGGCAGTAAAATACTGTTTTATTCCCGTTCGTACACAAAAAATATTAATAACTAATAACTATTTGGAAGCTGTGTATAATAAATTGTCAATGAATTAATACAAATTTAATTACTGCCCAATCACATCAATTTTATAACTGCATCAATTGTGATAAAGAAATGCGTTGTGTACGACGCCACTGTATAAACAACTTTATGCTCAGATCTACTCATAAATTATGAAATCACTTCTGAAAGGACCAAATTTGAATAAAATTTTACGTCACCTTCTAAAAATTCGTAAATGGCGCGGCGAATGTTCCCATTCTTTTTAATTTAAATATGAACCATATTTAATCTGCCTGAGAGAATCGTTTCATAGAAGTTTTGATTATATAAGGAATGAATCTATAATAAATTGCAAATCCAAATACGATAGTTTTTTACTGGTTCTCGTATTATATAAATTTGAAAGCACGTTCAGGGGTCAATAATTCTATGATCTCGACAATAATTTACAACCGTTATTTAATTTTGAAGACGGAAATTCACAATCTGCCAATAATTTTTAGATAAATTTACTTCGCCGAAATATTTATAGATCACGATTGTTCGTTTCTAGACAAAAATAATAAAATAATTATTGGGTATTACAAACATTTTTTCAAACCTAACATGATAATAATAATAAATATCTATAGTTCTTTTTTTATTTTATACTGTCATTATTGTCTGAATGTGCTAGTATATAAGTTTTAGATATATAATAAATCAAAAACAACACCTCCAATATACCATCATAGAAACTATTAAAACAACAGTGTTCTTAGCATTAGAAGCAAATAAATATTGAGATAAGAAAATATTAACTCACCAAAAAGGAAAATTTTTACACTTAAGAAATGTTTTCCTATAGTTACAATACAAAAACGAAAACCCCCGGCCCGATATATATCTACTTTCATTCTTCCTGAACTCATCAGGGGACTGGTTCGCGAACAAATTTTGAAACGATTATTCATATTTACATAACCCTAAAAGAGGAATTTCGTAATACTGCTTTTATTTAATTATTCAATGGTATAGATCCACGATTTATAAATCAAAGTTGGCTAATTGTATGGAAAACACAGCACAATAAACTTACTGTCATTCAGAAACTTATTACTCCATTAATTTAATTCTTATTGGAATAAATCGGCAATATGATTGTTGTCTGTATTATGTGTGGTGTCACAAATCGCTACCATAATAACATAAGATCATATGTGAAATTTTTGGTATTTTGAGATATTAGCACCATCGTATGTAAAAGTACAGTATTTTACGTGACAAAATGATTTATATTATACTCAATGACAACTCTAAAACCTAACAATAATAAATTGAGCATGTGCAAAATTGGTTTTTTACAAAATTTTATCCAAGATTTCAAATCCATTAATCTCAAAACTATTGATTTGAACTATCACCTTATGGTAGCAAAATAATCTCAAGATATTCAGTGAGAAAAAATAATGTAAAATGTAATGTAAAATATGTAGTAAGTACTAACAAAAATTATTACTGATAATTTTCTCCTGACAGGACACGTAATCATGAATGGCGAGAACATCCAATGGTACGATACCGTCAGATACCTGGGAGTGCTCATGGATCAGCCCTTACATGGAAAGGGAACTCCAAAGACATCGTCAAGGAGGCCAAGCTAACATGACCAAAGATCTACCTGATGTTGGGCAGACACAGCCTGCTCAATCTAAGGAACAGGCTCACACTTATCAGAACCATACTTTGGCCTTAGCTCATGTACGCCTCTGTAGCCAATACCGCCAAAACGCACCTCAAGAGTGAAGAACGCGGAACTCAGGAGTGCCGTCGTCATATTCATGGACCTGCACTACTCGATGGTCTCGAAGATGATCCAGGACCGAGCTAGGAAGTTCTTTGCATTCGCAGAGGACCATAAGAGTCTGCCTAGTCAGACAGACAACGGATTAAATCCCGCAGACGTTCCATGATCAATTGGTACATTTTAACTTGTGATTGTGTGTCTTTCATATTACGGCAGTACCTGATGAGGATTTTTGCACATACGTTTATGCCTGAGGAATAGTTTTCAACCATAATTGGTCTAGTGGTGTACGATCATTTATGAAGATCCGTTACAAGAGACTAAAGATGCGGATCATGCACAACGGGTGTGTTCATTTTAGACTGTGAATAATAGGTAATCTGACATTGCAGAAAATAAGTTTGAGCGAGTTCTAAAGCGGTATAACGTTAAAAAAAATATATGAGGAAAAGAAACAAAACGAATGTTCGCCTACCTTTCAAATCCTCGGTTATGTGTAAAGTTGAAAGTTGTTGAAAGGGATGTACCTTTGCAGTTGCAGTTTGCAGTTGTAAATATGAAGAAAAAAGCTATAATTAGCACAGCACTTGACACCAACGTCTCCAGAGTACTCTCAACCAACTCACTGCCACCTGCGTAGTTGCAGACAGGCAAATATGAGTATCGCGGTAAAAAAAAGTTATAAAAAACAAAATAGAAAGAAACCCGATACTAAAGTCTTACCACCGGATTTCTCATGTTGTGCAACATAATAAAAAAAAAATTAAATTGCACAGATTCTGCTATACCGATAAATACCCGAAGCTATATCTTAACAGGTTGAGTATAACTAGTCTACCTTGTCTATTTCAGCAAACACCGACTCAGAAGACTCCTCGAAGAAGAGACACAAACTGTTCACCCATGATTCCAAGTTGTGCTTTGGAGTCATCTTGGAAAATAGCGGCCGATTAACATTTTTTGTATTGTATTCATAGCATTATGTTGTATTGGCTTATTATATGAGATGTATACAAAACAATCATAGTTTTGAAACTTTTCATAGTGCATATATATGCTGTAAAATCAAAAACTTAGAACAGAAGTTATTTTCCAATACGTTGGTGAGGCACAGCTGAAATCATGGTGATTTTTGATGTGTTTCTATAACATCTGTATCAAATTTCACATCTCTTGGAATTAATGCAGGGACAAGTCACTTTATCATTTTTGATGATTTTGCAATTATTATTAAAATGAAAATGGTTAAATTTTCCAATTAAACAATGAATAAAGTATTTAATTAATTTCATTGCTGCGTAAAAACAATTAGAATTTCCCTTAGTAAAAGAAGTGGCGTTGATTCTTAACATAAATTAAGGTTTGAATTTCAGTGTTCGGTAAAAATTTTATAGGTCGTAATAAAACCGTACAGCCTAAACAAATAAAACTGTCATTTAGTACCTTAATGGCAAGTCGTGTATATTAGTCTTAATGAGTTTTCACGCCTACGTAAACTACACAGAACGTCTGGAAGCAAATATAACAAGTGATAATCAAATTTCCTAAGATTAATTAAGAGACATCTTATTTAAAAAACTCTAAATAATAATACACAAAATATAATCTGGAACATTACACAGTCTAAATAAATGACATGGAAAATATGTGTTGTAGAAAAATACAGAACAAGCGAGGCCAAGAGAAAAATGGTTATTTATGTACCAAGTGTGGTGGCCATTTTCGACCCGAGTTTGCTGAACAATTATCGCGTTTTACGCTGCAGGTACAATATTTTTGCACGGCTAAATAATATAAATGTGCAAAAATTCAGAATAACTATTTGCAACATGAAAAGTACGTAAAATAATTGTGGTGCATATTCTTAAGCTAGGTCCAGATTTGAGAACAAACGCGAACAATTAAACAGAACAAAAAGCTCGTTGTATTCAACACATTCGTAGTATTCGTTATGTTCCCATGTATTCCTACTTGTTCGTAGTTTCATTTATTAAATAGACTCAGTGGCAACAAGCGCTTTTTTTTATTCTGTGGAAATTAATGTTATTAAAAAAGAACAACAAATCAAAAAGTATGGATACAATTGCTGTCCAGCGGCAAGAGAAGGCCCTCGCGGCCCAGGAGAGTATTGCCCATAAATCGCTAGATTTCTGCGAAACCTTATACGGGTGATCCAAATTGAACTTTAGGATTTGAATTACGCGCCATTTGCGTTGTGTGAACATTGGGAGTTTGCATTTGTTCAGTTGGTATCGAAACACATGGCAAATTCATCATGGCGCCGTATACTGTGCAGCAACGCATAAATATCGTACAAATTTATTTTGAAGACAGGCGATCAGTTACATTACATTAGAAAACAGATTACATTAACAAAACTTCGACCACTTTTTGGACGCAATAATGTGCCAAGTGAGCGTCCAATTCGCAACGATTTGAACTTGAATGACATGTGGTTCCAACAGGTTGGAGCCACATGTTACACAGCACGTGAAACAGTCATTTTACTTCAAACCAAATATCCTAGTCGTGTTATCTCTCAGAGGGGTGACATCGATTGGCCACCGAGGTCTTGCGATCCAACACCATTAGACTTTTTTTCTGTGGGGCTATTTGAAGGAAAGGGTTTATGTCAACAAACCTGCTACGATTCCAGAGCTAAAAGAGAACATCAGAGGTGCATTTGCTGAAATAGAGCCGCATTTATTCGAAAGCGTTATGAAAAACTTCGCTAAAAGAATGGTATCATGTCAGCGGAGCCGTGGAGGGCATTTGGCTGACATCATATTTCATACCTAACTGCTAAGTTTGTACTTTATACTGATAGCAATTAAATTCGGATTTTTCCAATATTTTGATTTTTATTCAGAAAGCAAATCCGAAAGTTCAATTTGGATCACCCGGAATATAATATCTCTCCCAATGAGTAGGTTTGGATGCAAAGGATCACCAAAATTTGCCTTGCACTACTTCATTTATTTCATTTACGCTTAATTGTGAATGGAATGCAGAAATCGCATTCTTTCCGCGAGTCGTCCATCCCTGACCACACAGTAATTTAACGGTGGCAACAGGCGATTCATTCTTTACAAATCATTAAAAAATAAGAAAAAAATCAAAGAAAGTACGAAATGTATGGGCAGGGTTTCATAACTTTTATCTATACCACTCCATTTTAATCAAAATTCAAAACTAACTAAGAAAAAAAATAACAAATAAAAAATAACAATAAATAAAATAATAATAATAAATAAAATAACACGTGGTCTTGTGCGCGAATGCTGTGAACGCGTTCGTTTCGCCTCGTCCAAGTATCTGCTAAATTTAACTCTGCGCGTTCGGCTCGATCTGTTTGTTCGGGCAAAAATGTTTAAATCTAGACCCAACTTTAGGGAAAATAAAAATTTAATATGTGCAAAATTTGCAAACTTCATATAACAAGTAAAAATATTACACTTTCAAATAAAAAAAAAATGTTTAAAAACTTACATAAGTATAGGAACTGTATTTTATAAAATAATGATCAGGTACAGAAATTAAATCAATTAATATTCTTAAAATAAATTAAAAAACCAAGAAAATTCCAAAGATGTTAGGTTAAGTTAGGTTAGATTTTTTGTGAGTGTGTGCTTGTTGGACCCTCCACTGTCGCCAAAAGTAGGCCTATTGTTGTTCATTCTTAATTATATTTCACCCAATAAGTTCAGTAACCTACTGAAACTGATAACTTTATTGGGTGAGAATGTGTCCAGATCCTCTGGCCCTTTGCCAAATATTGAGAATCGGATCCTCTCCACAGCGGGTGCATAAGACGTAGTCTGCCTTCTCGTCATCCTCTCGAGTGTATACATTCTCAACTGCTAGTTTAGTCGGCAGAGCCCGATATATAGGCCTGTTAGAGTTTTCAGGTTTACGCTGTTTAACTCTAAGTTTCTTAGCT
This sequence comes from Rhamnusium bicolor, assembly GCA_029963845.1. Lineage (NCBI taxonomy): Eukaryota > Metazoa > Arthropoda > Insecta > Coleoptera > Cerambycidae > Rhamnusium > Rhamnusium bicolor. The sequence continues at coordinate 2,403,539 of JANEYF010005896.1, forward strand.
CTTGATTTCAAAGGGTATTTTTATAAACGCCTTCGAATGAGCTAATCTTAGTAACTCTTGCCAATATTGGAGAGCTTTCCTTTCAGCCCAGGTTGAAAGGAAGATATGCCAAGTATTGATTCTGGTCCGCGGGTGATCTCGCTTCATCTCTGGCCAAGTAGTCGGCTATTTCGTTATCATCCATACCAGAATCACTATGTTATTTTCGCTCAAATGATTTAGATCTTTTTGACAGTTCCATACCGTTTTGGAGTTACACCGGTGGGAGCCAAGAGCTCTTGTAGCTACTTGGCTGAGAAAATTTTTATTGATCTGCGTGTATGATGCATGTGTTCCAGCTTTCGCACACACAGTTCAATGGCATGAACCTCGGCCTGAAAAATAGTTGCATTAGTACCCAAGATTGAGGACATCCTCACTTTTGGTCTGTAGCCATGTACTCCGTCTCATGTTTCCTTGGGAGCTTTGGAGCCGTCTGTAAACCAATAACTATCGGCCTCAGTAGGTAGGCTTTATTCCAGTCCCACTCATCTCTTTCCGGAGAAAGGATGTTGAAGGTCAGCTCTTAGTTGGTCATGGTAGGCATAGTATCCGAGGGCATTCCACGGGTGCTATGATTCTCTATATCATCCAGCAACCCATTCCGCTCCATGATTCTAGTCTGCTGCATATTAATGGCCTCTTGTTGTAGTCTGTCCGACGGCATGTCCATAAGGACAGCTTTGCTTTGTGGATTACCTTTTCAAGATGAGAGTTCCAGTTAAGTGATTTATCTAGATATTTCACCTCCTCCACAAATGGAATAATTTCTCCCATTAAGTAGGGCGATCTTAATCCTCCAGCTTCCTTTTCCGGGTGAATGGTGCTATTACTGTTTTTTGAGGATTTACAGACATCTGTTCCCTGTCACACCAGTTACTCACTGCATCCAGTGTCTCTTGAAGGGTATTTGATATTACTCCTTCAGAGTTTCTTCTGACTAATATGACTATATCATCTGCATATGCTAGAACCTCAACCTCCCACAGTGTGAGAATAGCCAGTAAGTCGTCCACAAGAAGTGACCACAAAAACGGGGAAAGAACCCCACCCTGCGGGCATCCTTTATCAAAGATGTACACTGTGATTACTTGTGTGTAATAAATGCGTTTTTCTTGAAATTGCTAAGGGGTAACCCATCATAAGTCGCATGCCAAAGTTAAAATTCTGTTACCAAGAAAACTCCACGAGGTTCGACCGTATGCTTTGAATATATTTTTGCGTCTACCACTCTGATTTTTCTACGCTAAATAGAGCAAACTATGTTCAGCCGTGCTATTATTGTTTTCCAAAAACCCGTAGGAGGCATGTAATATGCAAATATGTGCAAGAATAGAAAATGGAAAATTCGAATTTATGATTATTTTCAGAGTATGCCAGTCGAATTCTTCCACATTATAGTAAAATGAAGGAAAGGTGTTATTGTCAGCCGTTATAAATTAATATTTGGTTACCTAAGGACGTATGGAAATTAACAAATATAAATAACAGATATGGAATTTCATTGTCAGCAGGTATATATTTTCGTAATAAAACAATTTTTTTTTAAATTAATATATTCTATTGTATATTATTCCATTAAGTAACGATGGTATTGTATTGAAGAGTAAAAGTAAAATAGATAATCTTCAACGTAACCTAGTTTTCAATAATAGTGCTATTGAAACTGAATTCATCTTCCTAGCATCCTATATGCAAATGGCCATTACTAAGCCATTATTTGAAAAAAAAACAATCATTAATAATTTTTTTTTTTACATAAGACAATTGTTTAATTTATTCTGGAATATTCACCTTACTACATGCACATGTAGTGTAATAAGTAACCATCACATTGATAACTATGACCTTTTCAATATAAAAAAAGTACAGGGTGTTCTTTAAGTACGTATCAATTAATCAGGAGGCGATTTTTCGAATTACTTCGTGAAAAAAAGTTCATATGAACATGTGTTTAAGAACGCGCCATTGCCATTGAAGGTATCTCTACGAAACAACATTTTGGAATATTGACTCTCCACATGAAGATATTAAGATGAAATTCAGAACATTTATTGAGTTTTGGATTAAAATTATTTTTTTATCGTTAAAATTTCGGAATAACATTACGAGTAACGTGGGTACAGTGGCTGAGCTAGAATTTTCATGAAGAGCTTTATCGTATCTATTCTATTCCAACCAAAAATGGTCATCTTGTTGTATTTTAATAAAATGCATCAAGGTCGAGGAATACTAGAAAAGCCTACGGCTTTTCCTCGTTGAGGAAATATACCTCCACCGTTGGCAACCTAGCCACCTATTTTTGCAAATATGACACTGCTACCACGCTATATTCTTTATAATTTGCAATTTTCAATTATTTTTGACAGTGTACCGTTAGAAAAAATATATTTTACAGCTTTTTTTCTATGAATTTTGTGCGGTGTTTTTGAATAAAATTATGTTTAATTTAAAAAGAATAGATCCATATCGAAAAAAATACAGGGATCGGCAGAATAGACTTTACAATTTAAAATTGCTCTAAAATCAATATACATTTTTTAAACGTAAGACGTTTCTATCCATTAAATAAAGCATGCTTTGGAGTTTCTTTGACAGTTGTCAAAATATTGGATAGGCAGAATTCACTTTATAATTTAAACTGGAAATAAATATTTTATTTGCGAAGGTAGCAACATTTAACAAAGAATTTTATAACGAAAAAGGAGAAAAGAAAAAGTTATTTTTTACGAAAAAAATTGTGTGGGTTAAATGGCCCCCTTCCATTTCCATACACTCTTCTAACCGATGAACAAAATTATTCATTACAGCTCGTAACACCGCGCCAGGAATTCCATGAATTTCGTCGCGAATCGCTTCTTTTAATTGGTCAATGTTTCGTGGCTGTCGTCGAAATACCCGACTTTTGAGAAAACCCCACTAAAAATAATCGGGTGTAGTCAAATCGGGTGATCTGGAGGGCCAGTTTATGTCCCCACGGCGTGAAATTAGACGTGTAGGAAAAAGTTCTCTACAGACAGTTAAACTTACATCTGCGGTATGAATGGTAGCATCGTCCTGTTGAAACCAATACTGGCGTTCGTCGTCATGAAGTTCAGGCTAAAAAAAATGTTCTTATCATATCTGCATATCTCCTAGACGTGACAGTCACTGCACGTTCATCTTCCTCAAAAAAATATGTGCCAATTATTCTCGTTGAAGATAAAGCACACCAAACAGTAACTCTTTGCGAATGTAGAAGTCGTTGATGGAGTTCAAGTGGGTTTTCTGTGGTCCAGTGTCGACAATTTTGTTTGTTAATAAATCCGTCCAAATAGAAATGAGCTTCATCGGACATAAATAGACGGTGTTCAATGTCTGGATGCTGTTGTCGTAATTCTTGGAATCTTACGTAGAACTCTATTCGATTTAGTTTGTCTCGATTACTTAGTTTTTGCACAGTTACAATTTTGTAAGGGTGAAATTTCATGTTATGAAGCATTCTCCGAATACTTCTATCAGATATGCCCAGGACTTGGGCATGTTGCTTAATTGGTCTTGTTGGACTTGTTGTAATTGCATCACGAACTCGCCTTTGACTTTCTTGCGTGTTTAGTGATCGTGGACGACCTGAATGTTTAGTGTTGACAACGGATCCTCCAGTTCGCCATTTTCTGACCCAACACATAATTGTTGGACGCGACGGAACATTTCTCACGCCACGCCAAAAGTTCTTCTAAAATCCCGTTGCACTTGAATAATACTATTATTTTTTATAAAATCTTCAACACAAAAAATTCGTTGGTCTATACGCCAGTCATTAATTTTGACAACTATCAAAGAAACTCCAAAACATGCTTTAATTAATGGATAGAAACGTCTTACGTTTAAAAAATATGTATTGATTCTGGAGCAATTTTAAATTGTAAAGTCTATTCTGCCGGTCCCTGTATTAACTTTTGCATATATAATTGTAACTACATATACATTTTACAGTATAACCCTGTTGAGATATAGTCAAAAGTCAAAACGGATCTCTACATTTGGTTAAATATCACCCTATACAACGATATTAAAGATTTTTGTATCGACCAAAATAGGTTTTCTTCTTTAATACGAGATATATGCCAACATTATTTAACAAATTTAAAAAGCGATGTACAAGTTTTTTAAGTTGCGGATCCATCAGTGTCTTTGCAAGCCTAATAAGGAAAACAAAAAATGCACTATGTATGCATTGTTTATTAAACATTTCCTAAAATTTTGTCAACATATTAATTGTCGCTTTCATGAAGGTCATATTTATGTTTTATTATCGTTATCGTCTAGTCCAGAATATCAGTTTCTGTAATATAATATAGAGAAAACAGCTTTTAGCAAATATTTGCGACTAGCTATATTGCAAAACGTGCGGTTTGGTAATAGACTTCAGATGCTCTCCAATAACAGTAAATGTAAAAGCATCATCCTCCTAAACGCATTAACCTAAAAATTACGACAAAGTTTTCTCCAACAAAGTATAAGAATAAAAGCAATAAGAATTAACTTTTTCGACCATCCTCATTATTTTATATCTTTTGTGTTACCTATTTTAATAAAGTTTTTAACTCGATGGATCCTCAGAGTATCCGTGAATCCTGTGTTGAATATAAAACAAAATTATAAAAGTCAAATTTAAAATACATATAGGAACTGTAAAAAATGCATTAGCTTCGTTATATTAAAAATACATTTAATTTTTCTAAACAATATTTTGATTTCTGAGGGTATATATATTTTAATATATGGTCACATATATTTTAATGTAATTATAATGTATAGTACCCCAAGGTTCAGTGTTAGGGTCATTCTCTTCATAATGTAGGTATTTAAATGATATGCTTCCCCGCTTAAATAAAAGTAAATCTAACAATTTTTTTAGTCGGTTTACCTGCTCATTTAAGATTTCCTTCTTTTCTCCTTAAGAGTTAAAAACTTGCTTATTACCCTGTCCTTCTATTATGGAATTGGCCGAAGAATTTATTGAAATATACAATCATTCAGATAAAAACACACACCACATAAATTAGACAACCCCCAAACCAAAGCCGAAGCTGTTCAGATATGGGTTACACAGTTAAAAAAATGCGGACACACAACCAAACCCCTTGACTTTGCCAGAATCGAAATCGGGATGTGAACACGGGAGTCGATAGGCAGTAAACCAGCTAATATGAACAGAAATATCGCAAAACGGCTATACTACAGTGTCGTGCTCTAAAGTTTTTTAGCGAAAACACGTTGAGGCTTTAGATGTTTTGTCTTAGAATAATTTTTCCTTTAGAAATACCAAACAAAATTCTAAAACATATATCTATTGCCGAATTTTACTCTACAAAATTACAAAATGCTGCCAAATATTTGTAGATATTAATTAACAGTATTTCAAACACAATTTAGAATAAAGTTGATAAAATTAATCTCTGACAGCTTTCTGAACTTTGCAGGTATACTAACATTTTATATAAAATGTTTCCTTTATACCAATTTTCCACGCTTAGAGCAAGTGTTTTTTACAAGTAGGAATTTTATGATTCACGCTTTAGTCCTGTAATATAATTTTCGTAGTTACCTCTTTTATCGTTATACGTTACGAACAAATAAATATTGCAACTTAGTAACGACATAACTTTCAAAGTAATTTTAAACTAAATATAAAATTGATATTGCTTTACATTGCTGCTCGTTGTTTTATATTTACTATTTTTCTAGTTTATTTATTACAACTTTTTGTCTAGATAAGTTAGAAATACAATTTATTTTTCACTCCGTTCCTTGCAAACTTTACTGTAATGTAAACACTATCTACCTTACATTAATTTCTTTATGTACAGATACAAGTTACATAAGATTCTCCATTACCTAGTCTATACAGGCTGTTTCATAGGGAAATGTCCATACATTAACTGTGGATGTGTGGAACCACCTAGGTGGTTCAAAATAACCCATGGTTAATGGGTCTAACAATCTTCACTACCAAGATACAGGGTGTTTTAACGATTATGCCTATTTCTTTCTTAAGCCACAGCATACGAACCACTTTGTATAAAAATTTGATATTTAGTAGGTATGTTTTACTCAATTTACCGAATCGATTAACATATTAACCAAAACGAAAATACAGGTCCAACTTCATAAAAAAAAATATCAAATTCGTATAGCCCAAAAACAACAACCTGTATAACAAAATTTTGAAAATCTGTTTAGATATTTAAATCCCACAAAAAAAATCTAAAGGCGTGAGGTCAGGTGCACGGATGTCATTTATATTTTATCATGTACTTTTTGACGATTTCATTAGCAGCGTTTCGTGTAATGCTGTGCAGATATTCCTGCAATCGCAACAACATATATAATTGTACTTCTTTAGACACGTTTTGGTGTTGTCGTATAATTCTCGTAGCGTGAATTTTGCTTACAGTAGAATGCACAATGGGATCCTAATTGGGATAATTAGTACTAAATAAAATACAGATTTCTTGTGTACGCAGCCTATCCCCATATCCCCTCATAATCAAAATGTCAATTTTTACTGATAGAGAATGTATTGGCGTCGTGAGAAAAACCAAACTATCAGGTTATGATGGAAACAACAGTTTTAATACCGGAAAAAAGAAAATTTAACCGAATTGGCATATGCCGTCTGTGTCGCTGATAATTTGTTGTGACCGCATTGTCTCAAACACGCCTCAACGTAGAAATCTGAAATTCTAGATATAACATCTGTGACGTCCAAGGACGAATCCTATTGAATATCAGTAAAATTGGTGCGCCAGACAGAGCACGTCTCAAAGGGCAACAATTTATTTTCGTTAAATCAAAAAATATTGCAAATAAAAATTTTTCATATTGAGGAAATGTGCAGAAAAGAACTCTTAACAATTTTTCGTAAGATTGTTTGTGAGAAAAAGGTTTAAAATTAATTTCTCTACATTAAAAAAAATTAAGTCGGTCTAGGCAATACTTTCTCATCCAATGAGGGTTACCGCGCTTGAATTCACCACGAGATGCGCTACTGTAGGGTAAGGTACATGTCACTGACATTAATGTTTATTATGGCTTTTTAACGCGGGTTTTTAGTAATTTTAATAAAAATTAGCTGAAAAACCTTTAACACAATGATGGCAGAAGGGGACAGTAGTAATTTACTTGCTCAGTAGGGAAATTATTGTACCTATCAGAGGTGTCTTATGTAATTAAAGTTAGGTTATATCAAGAACGAGCATGATGAAAACAATGAATGTGTATGATTATTACTTACGATTTTCTGTAATAGACTCCTTTGGTAACGCATAATCACCAGAATTAACATGTTTCTACAAACACGCGAATTTTTCGAAGGAGTAAAGTTATCCCTGCGAATTGCTACCAACCACTGTTTTAGGAGACTTTTGTTTCTCGGAAATATATGTCCGCCTTTAGTTTCAAACAAAACGGAACTGCACAACACTGAGGCATAATTAACAAGTTTTACTGGTGTACGAAATAATTATAATAAAACCCTACGAACTTGTTCCGCGCGCCAGTGGCGCCAACTGGTGAGCCTAAGAATGGTAGGCCTCATTTGAAATAAATGAAAAATAAATTATTTTGTTTTGTTTTATTTCGTCTTCGTTTGTATCATTTGTCTCGTTTATATCATTTACCTCATTTGTCTCACTTGACTCATTCGCCTCATTTATCTCGTTTCTCATTCGTCTCATTTGTTTCATTTCTCATTTGATTAATTTGCCTCAAGCGTTTGTTTTATTTCGTCTTCGTTTGTCTCGTTTATAGCACTTCTCATTTGTCTCATGTGACTCATTTATCTCATCTCATCTGCCTCAATTGCATTTGTCGTTTTTATCATTTATCTCATTTAACATTTGTATAATTTGTCTCGTTTGTCTCATTGGTCTCATTTAACTCATTTATCTCATTTACATAATTTATCTCATTTATCGTATTTGTCATATTTATCTTATTTATATAACTTTTCATTTGTTTCACTTATCTTATTTGTCTCATTTGATACTTTTATCTCATTTACCATTTGCCTCATTGACCTCATTTGTCTCGTTTTTCTCACTTATCTCATTTGTCTTATTTGTCTAATATGTCTCATGACTCATTTATCTTATTTGTCATATTTATTATTTATTTTGTTTATATTAATTATTTTATATAAATAAATAAAATAAATGGAAATAGCATTTTCAATTAAAGCAATTTATTTCTTTCATGTCAAATTGAAAATGATGATGAGGAAGTACTGTCGAAGAGCACGTAGCCGCGACCGATTTTTTATTTAGAGTGTTCGACAGCCAACGTTCGTACGGTATATATAATATAAAATGTGCCTTCTGAGGGGTTTGTGAGATAAAACAAAAGTGGACGAAATAAAATGATAAACTGCCCGTACTTGATTAAAGAAGACCAAAGGAAGATACAACAGCCGTGATGAGAAACCGTTTTACTTTATGGCTGTTTCATTCAATTGTCTTTTATTCCAACAAGGCGAATACGCTCCAACCATATTTCACTTTACTTTCATTTTGTTTTTTTTAATATTTATTGTAGCTTAGATGATGTAAGTACGAACCAGTCTTAGTGACCAGCCATACAGAGACGAAAAAATGATCAGAGAGCTCCTTTCCATTTCTAATCGCACAACTCTAAGCAATTTATTACGATGCCTGTAATTTTAAATTACAGAAAATAGGAAATCTCGTTGAATAATGGTTGGCTATTAGATTTTATGTGCTTGTTGTAATGAGTCGTGGTCTGTTGAATTAAAATTTATGCATTATATGCATCCCTATTTAACTGATTGATAAGAATGGTAATTTAATAATGATGATTGGCAATGCTTGATTAAACAGGATGAATGGATTTATCAGAATAATTAATTTGATCAGTTACTGTGAATTATTTCGTAAATTTTATACACTGGGAAATGGATTGCAGTAATATGGTACTGTTTATAATAGTCACAGAAAATAGTAAGTGCCTGTAAGTTAAATGTTAAATTTATACAAAAGGTTACCAGATATATCCGAAACCAAAATAAAACTATTGAACCCAACTTATCTCGTCTCTACCCAAATGTGATTCATTAAGTCAATCTAGAGGGTTAAGATTCTTAAGAAAATTGTTATTTTTTTAATTATAAAAAGAATGTTTTCAACTATTGGAACGACCACAAAAAATAATCACACGACCTTATGTCAGGAAAACGTGGTGGCTAGTTTACCGGAACATCATGACCTCTGCCGAGTATATTAAGGATAAAGTAGTTATTCTTTTATAATTCTATAAATGCTATCTCTAGTCACTCCTATTTCCAGTTTTAAGCGCTTGGTGCTTAATTTTTAGTCTTCTGCAAGTGTTTACGTTCAGAAGCCTTAATCGTACGTCCATAATTAACATGCATAGAGGTAAGCTGGGTTCAATCGCTTTGGAATATGTTGTAGATACAGCTTCATCGCTTTTAAATGATCGGAGGGCGCTGATATCTATGACTGCTCTTGGTGATGGAACCATCATATTATTGAACGAGGTTAACTCAAAAAGCATTAAAGTGATACATCATTTTAATACCATTGAGCTATACTGTTTCAATATTAAGCTTACTGATACTACAACTTGGTGAAAATATCTTAATCAAAACAAAAAAACTACTTTTTTCGACTCATATATATGAAAATAACTATTTTTCCACTACTCTATATGAAAGTGACATTTTTACTTTCTTACACCTAATATAAGGAAGTATAGTAATCGTGTTTTTTTTTTATTTCGAGATTTTGATTGATATATACGTTTTGAACCCTCCTGAATCCATTCTAACTATTTTCCGAATGATGTCTGTCAGTACGTGTGTGTCTGTTTGGATGTGTCTGTGTGGATGTGTCCGTGTGGATGTGTCCGTGTGGATGTGTCCGTGTGGATGTGCCTGTGTGGATGTGTCTGTGTGGATGTGTCTATATGGATATGTCTGTGTGGGTGTGTCTGTGTGGATGTCTGTGTGTGTCTGTGTGTGCATGCCTGCATGCGTGTGTGCGTGCGTGCGTGTGTGTGTGTGTCTGAGATAATTTAAAAAATACTAATGGGAGACTTCCCAAATTTGGCAGTTAAGATTGTCAACAACAATTTAGGCAGATGGGACATAATGAATGAAAGAAGAAAAAAGGTACAATTTCGGGAAAAAAATTAAAAATATTTTATTGCATTTTTTGGACGAATCTTGACGAATTATAATGAAAAACATAACTTTATATTAAAAAAATCTGTCCGCATGTCTGTACTACCGCGATAGCCGCCATAGATAAAGCTTTCAAATTTGGTCCACTTATTCTAAAGGCCAAATACAATAAAAAATTCGGTAATGAGCAAAATTGGCCAACAGGACCCAAACTTTTGACTTTACAAAAAAAAATATTCTTGATGAAAGATTATAAATCATGTCTACTATATCAAGTGAATAAAATATATCTTCCAAGTACTTAAATAAAGCTCACGTAAACTGAAATATTTTACACATTTGGCCTCATAAAATGGGGTTAGGATAAATTTAACAGTTTGATATTTGGAAGGTCTAATTTAGTCATATATTTTAGTAATTTTTTGTTATTGACATTGACATTTTTGTCAATGTCAATAACAAAAAATTACTAAAATATATAACGTGAATTATTATTGACAGTATCGAATGACGCTGATAATTAAATATTTAAAAATTTTAATGAAACATTCAAGGTAGGCTATTAAAATTTAATTGAGTTAAGTGAAGAATTAAATAGAATGATTTTTTTAGATCAGGATGATATATACTGGTATAAGAAAGTTATGCGCTGGCCATATCACCTTTTTTTTCTATTACATTTTTAATATTTTGACATGTATTCCTAAAACGTGATACGTTTTTTTTTTAATTTTAGTGTTATTGCTATTATAACTTGTTGCTTCAATGGTAATTAACACTACACTTACATAATTAATGTTAAATACGTTTGTAATATAATACATAGTCCACTTTAGGAAATAGCCATAAATATATTTTGTATCTGAATGCTGTTTTTATTTTGGTATAAATTATTTTAAATTTTTTAAAATAAATATATTAAAATATTTTACCTAATTTTTTCTTTTCAACGCAAAAATTTGCTGGGAGGTGTTGGCCGATAATTGTGGGACCTTAAAATTATGCCTAGTAGGCCCGACACTGACGCTGCTCATTTAGAAAACTATTGAAAATAAATATTATAGTAAATTCTAGCATAAGTTACTATGTAAAAATTCACATTTCACATTCAAGTATGCTCTAAATTCCTTCCAATTTCTATGTACAATGGATTCTTTGTTTCACTAAAAAATTCACAAACCTTAAAATTTGCAGTTAAAATTGTGGTTTTAAAATCGAGGTACATACACATAAAATATAAAGAATGAATGGAATAAAACTTGACCCGGGGATAATTTGAAAGTAATTGAAAACATTTTTTAAATAGAAAGTATAAAATCGATTTATTTATTATCGGTAGGAAAAAATATAAAAGCAAATACAAAAACTCCAATTTTGTTCGATAATTTAAATGTATATTGCAACGCTTTGTGCTGTCGCCGTCTGCTATAAACCCCAACAACTTGGAATAAATTGATTCATTTATAAAATATTAATCTAATATTAATACATATTTTAATGTACATATAGTTTAGTTTTTACGTTTATAATTAACTTTTACTCTAATATGTACATAAAAGATATAATAGTAATAAAATAACAATAATAAAAATAATGCCCTAGAGAGAATTTTCAACACATGGTTGAACGAAGGGTGGCAGATTCCGGGCTAATTTATCAAGGGACGTATTACTGTGCTCATCCCCAAAAAGTAGGAACTCCCCCGTCTCGGAATTATAAGCCAATCACTTGTCTTAACTCCTGCTACAAGATATTTACATGTATCTTGTATGCCTAGGCATTACCACAATGCATTAGACACAACACACGAACTATTGTTACACTTGCTTAGATGTCTTGCGGTATCAGCACCACTAGTGAAATATATAGAACAGCTTCTACCGCTCTGGAGGACTCGCTTCATCCACGACGGAGCAGGTTGCATTTAGGAGAGGAGTTTTTCAGGGTGATTTCCTGGGTCCTCTAGTCCTCTGCATCTCACTGCTGCCTTTGTCTGTTGGACCCTACCAAGCCTACGAATATCAATGTGGAACACCAAGCGACCAAAAGCATAAACTTTATGTCTCCGGAGAGCCCGAACTACCAAACTTTCTTAAAGTAGTCGAGGAATCCACGCGGGCAATTGTTATGAAAATCAGGTTGGGCAAATACGCAGTCGTCCATCTCAAAAGAGGATAATGCCGGGGAGATCTATACATAGCTGGACGTACAACGTCACTTCTAGGATGTAAAATAAATACAGGATTCTCCTCGCGGCAAATTCAGACAACTCCGTCAAAATATTTGGTCTTCCGAACTTTCGGGGAAGAACAAGTTGTGTGCGACTAACATATTTCCTGCTCCTATTGTTTGTACATACGTTTTTGAGAAACAATTTTGTTGTTTATTTACACAGCGTTACTATGTTTTTCGTTACCATGTTACCACGTTAAGCAATTCTTTCATTATTTATTTAATTCACAATCTGTCAGATGATTTATAATATGTTGAATTTTTCATTCATATCTTGTATACGCAAAAAATCATGTGTGCAACACATGTGGGAAAAGTGTCTTTTCCGTATGCGTGGGAAAAGTGTCTTTTTTTTGATTTCGGCTACACCTCGATCAAAATTCTCTCGACTGGTACGGAAAAAAATTATTGTTCCTTTCTTGTTGCATACATAGTTATTTTCGATTTTAAGATAAAATCTCCTCCATAAAATGTTGAATTTCATTTCCCTTTGTGAATAATAATTTTATTGTTAAATTTCTCAGAAGTAGCTTACGAATAATTATATGAAACAAAGAGTAATTTTGATTATTAAACTAATACTTTAGATAGGGAGTAAATTTATTTGCATATACAGATATTATACAAAAACTAATTTAATTATAAATGTATTTTAATTCATTTAAAATACTTTTTTTCTGTATAATCATAATAGTGTTGGGCGGGTAATAGAGTATTCGTTACTTTGTATTCGTTACTCGCAAATACCCAAAATACCGAATACCTGCTTTTAAAAGTAATCGTTACTATAATCGTTACTTTAATCGTTACTCTCTTTAGGATTTCAAGATTATTTTCAATGTAATGAAAACATAAACAAGTGTGTATCCTGACTTCAAGCCGACATAGGTATCTATTATTATTATTTGTTAGTAAAATGCTATTAATAAACATTCTTAAACCTATGGAAGAGCTTTGTTTATGTTACAAGTAATCATAATCATTAATCACTGAACTTTATTTACTTATACGAGGCGAGTGCTGTATCTATGGGATACGCAGTAAGTATTAGGTAGGTATATACATACCTACTTCATAAATGTACCTTAATGATTACAAAGTAACGAATACAAAGTAACGATTACTATCCGTAGAAGTAACGAATACATACGAGTATTCAAAAGTAACGAGTATTCCCATCACTAAATCATAATGACGAAAAACAAAAACAATATGTAGATATGGTGAGAAATAACACTATACTGTCTATTTTTATTTTTTATTTAATAAGTTTTATAAAATTTATTTTCTCTGATAAGATTATTTTAAAATCAAAATTACATTTCATATAAAAAATAATTTTGTATTTGGCTGGATATGAAGATATTGAAAATTACGTTCTTATGAAATGTCCACATAGCAATAAAGTTGTAGAATGTAGGAAGTTCTTGCGTTTTTGCATAAATTTATATATACAGGATTTATGGGCAAAAATTGGGTAAGGTGTATGGTGGGTTGCCTAGTGACTCTGAAACGCTCTTAAGGATATAGCTGCGAGTAATGGATATTCTGTAAGTTTTATGGATAAAATAATTCGGAAACGGAAATTTAAAGAGTATCCGAAATTTGTGTCGATTTCATTTGATCCACGATTCACCCATGGTATTGGTAATATTTTTAAAGATATAGGTATGACAGTAGTTCATTCATAATAAACCTCAACAACTTTTAGGCAATGCAATAGAAAAAATTAAAACAAACGAAATGTCGAGGATTTACAAAATTAGCTGTAAGGACTGTAATCAAAAGTATGTTGGACAAACTAAACAATCAATTCAAACTAGATTCAAAGAGCATTTGGCCCATCTCAAGTATGGTAGAACAGATAAGTCTAGTGTTGCCCAACATGCGTCTGAGAACAACCATAAAATAGATATGAGCAATTTAAGATTAATCAGGAATGTAACAAATACTAGACATCTGGATGCATTTGAAAGCTTGGAAATCAGTAAGTGCAAAAATAGTATGAATAATGACAGAGGGCTAATCCCAAATAACCCGCTTTATTGGTTACTAGGTCACGGTTCTTCGAACTGTGACAATAGTTTAGGTATATACTAGGTATAGGGTAAAATATATTAGGTATAGGGTAAATATATTAGGTATAGGGTAAATTGTTAGCATAGGTTTAGTTTTAATCATCTCCAGATAATACCAACTTGGTTGGAGAAACGCGCGTCGAGTGCAGTATATAGTGTTTTGGTGTTTCGTAGAAAACTCTCAGTACCAAATAAAAAAATTCCTTTGTCGTATAAAAATAGCTTTTTAATATTACTGACAATTCAAGTTTGCATACATTAAACAAAATCTAAATAGATTGAAGCTTTTAAAATACAAAATGGTAGTCAATTTAATGTCCAGGCTCCAGAGCCTTAATTCAATCTAGACAGCCGATTATCCATCCATCAAGACGGGCTCCGCAATGCAATTTAATTTTGTGCGAACGAAGCCAATGAGACCTAGGTTGGTTATTTCGACAATATAGCTGTCTGTAGAGACATAAGAGATGTAAATAACAGGCAATATTTTGTCCTGTTTAGGAATTGTTAATTTCGTCAGCGTTAAAAATGTGATGTCATTTGCATATTTTATTATATTTTAAGGAAATTGAACAAATCATTCATCGGATTATATGAGGCCTGTAGAAGTTAAGGGCTATTTTAATACCTACAGTGTGTCTGAAAAGTATGAAATAAATTCATTATTTCTTAAAAGAAAAATATATATTTTTATTCAACAATGTTTTCCGGTTTGGTTTTATAAACTTAGTTTTTTAGATGGCCCCACAGAAAATAATCTAATGGATTAAGGTCCGGTAACCTTCGTGGCCATTCGATGGGTCCACGTCTACCAATCCACCTGTTCAGAAATATCTGGTCAAGATACCTTCGAATGTCTGCTGCATAATGGGGAGGCGCACCATCCTGTTGATACCACAGGCTTCCGTCAACATTTCCAAGATTAATTCTACTGGGGAATAAATTTAATAACGTTGGGATGAGGTGGCCTATTAAAAATTGGAGATATGGCGGTCCGTTTACAGTTCTATCGAAAAAATGGGTCCAATGATTCTATTTCTTACAATTTCCGCCCATACATTTACCTTTTGTGGATACTGTATGTGTTGCTCCCGTATCCGTCGAGGGTTTTCCCTTGTCCAGTATCTACAATCTGACGATTCACTTTACTATTTAACTTGAGAGTGCATTCATCGGAGAAAATAATATTTCTATCAAAAGAGGATCACCATTGCACATATTCATCATTGTTTCACAAAATTGTATCCTCCGATCTGGATCATCATCACTTAGTTCATGCACAAGCTGAATCTTAAAGGGATGTCATTTTTCTAATTTTAATACTGTATGTACTGACGTTTTAGTAACATTATAATCGCGACTAACTTTGCGAACGCTGGTAAAATATTTAAATTTGTATCCTCGTCAACACATGGACGACCTGTTTTAGGTAAATAATCCACTGTACCTGTCTTTCTAATTTTTTTTTTCAATTTTACTCACTGTCAATTCAGTTATGGGTCGTTCTGAATATATTATTTAAATAAATTACACACTTCTTGTTGAGTTCGCATCTTATCACCATACCCAATCATCGTAAGAATTCCAGTTCACAGCTTTACAGATACAAGCATGTTATAAATTAAAATAAATCGATAAAAATTTATTAAGTAACCACTACTGGGGTAAAGTATTATTAAGTGATGTCAAAGACGATACTGATAAAACAAAACACAAACATAACTAGCGTACTTCAAAAATTAATAAGAAAGGTGTTTATTTAACTTTTTTTACTTGTTTTTTTTTTAAATGGCCGTATCTTCCAACATCAATTTTAAATCCTAAGTGTGATACATATTTGGAATAAGCTGTTGAAGCAGAATCCAAAAATGGAGAAATGTACAGGGTATTCCATTAAAAAATACCGATGACGTCATAACGGAAACAGTGATGACGTCAAAAAAATAAAGGATAAGGTACGCAATCGATATTAAAAATCGACGAAACCGAGGATTTTTTCTAAATATTTTTTGGTTTAAGAAATAATGAATTTATTCCATACTTTACGGATATACTGTATATTAAATATACAAAGCCAGCAAGAGACTTAGCCTTTTAAATTTTTAACAGTTTGGTAATCATTTCAATTACTCTGGGACTTTTGAAAGGCGTATTTCACGCCATATTTCAAGTTTTGACACTGGAAAACCGAACGATGGTTACTCGAACACCAGGTTGTTTATTGTCAAAAATTTTGGGAAATTAAATTATTTCAAATTAATTTTAGTCGACTCAGGGATAAACAGCCCCTTTATTACTTCCTCATCCCTCAAAGTGAGGAAGTTATGTATTCGTGAAAAAAATTTTGAAACATTTTTATTGCATTTCTGGACGAATCTCGACGAATTATGACGATACATAAAATTTCAGACAGAAAAAATTTCTGTCTGTGTGTCTGTGTGGTTCGCGATAGCAGCTACAGTTGTTGAGATAAAGCTCTCAAACTTGGTTCACACATTCTAGAGGTCAAGGAAGAGATTGAGTTCGTTGATGAACAATGTCTAAAAAATAATTTTAGTGACATTCCACCAATGTGACTTTTTTGAAACGTCAAAATGTGCCTTTTTTGAAACGTCAAAAAATGTGACTTTTTTGAAACGTCAAAGTGACTTTTTTGAAACGTCAGAATGTCACTTTTTGAAACCTCAAGAAATGTGACTTTTTTGAAACGTCAAAAATTACTTTTATTATAAACTGCACCACACGTCGAGTTTTACTACGATGATGAGGAAGTTCTGATCCCTAAGTAATTGGCGGCGGTTTTTTTACAATTACGGTATCAAAATATCGTAATTGTATGTTTTCTCTCTGTGTGGTAACCAATTAAAAGTGATCCACCCTGTATATATCTCTGTTAGTTTATTAAGTTTGTTATTACTTTTATTTTTTCTTTTAAGCATGTTATCTCTTTTGTGACATTTTAATTATAAAAAAAATATTTTTTGTCAAATTTGTTATTTTACAACGGTCGTTGCAGGAGATATAAAGGAGGCATTGAGAAATAAAATCATTTCTCATTATCATATCATATTTTTACCCACATATTATTCACATACTTGGGGTTTTTATTCCATCAGATGCCATACTCCCAGAAATGTTATTGGGGTTCCCCCATGTTAAGGGTCCTTAGGGATATCACTTTTGATTGGGAACCAGGAGTTTACAGTAAAAGCCGTTTAAGCACAAAGTTTCAGATCCTGCAGGATTTCACAAAGTTACACTTGTCTGGATTTACTGTACCTGAATAGTTTAGGAAAGGCGGTGAAATGTAAGTATTTTTTTCTTAATACTGCTTGTTTAAAGTTACTATAACTAACTTTAACTTAATTCCTTTCGCCCACAAGAATGGATAGTTTGTAAATTAAAAATAGTCAAGGACCTTCCGTTTAAATTAGAAGATAATGACGTTAATAATTATTGATTAACAAACAAGTACAATAAACCAAGCTCACAGGCAAAATAACTTCACATTGTCAATAATAATTGTGTAATTTCATCTTAATTTCAACATAGCTATAAAGCCATAATAACATGAAATATGATGCTTCAGCTGTAAAATACATATCTCTTATAAGGTATGTATTCAAGAACCTCTGTTGTTATTACTAGTTGTAATGAGTATAAAAGTAACACTGACGTAGTTTTCCACGAAACACCAAAACATCATATACTGAGCTCAACGCACGTTTCACCAACTAAGTTGGCATAATCTGGAGACGATTAAAACTAACCTTCTGCTAACAATGTATCCTATTTACACCTAAGCCATTGTCACGTTTCGGTGAATCGTGACACACCAACCAATAGCATAAGGTTAGTTTTAATCACCTCAAGATGATGCCAACTTAGTTGGCGAAACGGGCGTCGAGTGCAATATATGGTGTTTTGGTGTTTCGTAGGGAACTAAGTCAGTGTTTTCTTTACATCAAAGGTTCTAACACCAGGAGTATAAAAGTACCTAAAACTTTTTCTCAAAAATGCCTTTATAGTTCATATACACATTAAGTTATTTTTGAAGGCCAAATTCATTTTACTTAAAAAATTACCTCAGATTCCATAAATTTTATAAAATAAAATTTTCAAGATGTAAAAGTTAGCTATTATTAATCTCATAAATTTAACAAGTCATTGAACAACTTGCAAGTTATTTTATTATATCCTTTTAAAAGAAAAAAAGACGTATTCAAATGTATACATTACTACATGTAACTGAAATTTTAAATTGCAATCTAAATAAACAGCCAGATTATTTTTAACAGACAATGAAAATAACAACTTATCATTGTCACTATGATCTAACACAGAAAAGATCTTCCCACGCATTGAATTAATTCCAACACATATTACCACGGATTTCGAGATATTTAGCAAAAGTCCATTTTATTTCGACGAAGAAGATATTAAGCTTAAATTGTTGTTTAGTAGACCTACCGACTCATTAATTTTTAACGAATAACAAAACGTGTAAAACTGAGTATCCATCAGCGTAAAATGGAACATTCTGGAGACAGATCTGAAAACAGATCAAATATAAAGATGGCAAATAATATTGCTTCCAGGATACTCCCTTGAGGTACACCTTGTGACAAAACAACTTCGCTGGAAAGTTGATCGTTGACTCTTACAACTTGTCTATTAGGTAGATACTTTGTGAACAACTTAAGTACAACAACAACAACAACATAATGGAATATTTAACAATTTAGGTCGTTTAGATCGTTTACTTGATCTTGTTTTCTCAAACCTAACTGAAATTTCTCGAGATAATACACCATTAATACATGAGAACACTTTTCACCCAGCTCTTTTCATTAAAATACAACTTCCCCCAAAATGTACAAACTTTGCATCTGCTAATAATCAAAAAGCCTATAACTTTAAAAAGTCTAATTATCCAGCCCTATTATAATGAACTTTTAGAAATGAATTGGTACTATTTACAAAAATTTTCGGATGTTAATTTAGCCGTTGAAGCATTTTACATTAAATTGTACAGTATTTTGGACCAGTATGTACCTCAAATTAAATTTTATAAAAATGCATACAAAATGGTATACTAGCGAAATAATAAATAATATTAAACAAAAATATAAGCATTTCCATAAGTACAAAAACAAATCATTATCACCATTTAGAACAGTTTAAAAGACCCAGAACTTTAATAAAGCAACAGACAGATTTAGTATATCAAAGGTACCTCTCTAATATTCAGTCCTTAATATCATCAGATCCAAAGATATTTTGGTCATTTGCACAATCAAAACGGTAACAAACACGAATATCTGGTAAAATGTCATATAAGGATAATAACTACGATAATCCACAAGATATTGTAAACATATTTGCAGAGTTTTTTCGTTTAGTATATACCGTTCCATGTAATACACAAGACAATCAAGTGACTATAGGCAATAATAACTTTGAACTTTTCAGTACTACAAACACCTCGATGTTAGAAATTCAAGATGCTATAAAAAAGGTTAAAGAACAAAATTACATCCGGTTCAGACCTTATACCATCCTTTTTGGTGAAAGATTGTGGCAATGCATTCTTAACACCGCTTTTTACTCTGTTCAATATTTCAATAAAAACATCAATTTTTCCCAACCGATGATGGAAGGTGGCAAAGGCGTTTCCGATTTTTAAAGCAGGCGATATGTCAAATATAAGCAATTACAAACAAATTTCTCTTTTGTGTAATTTTGCTAAAGTTCTTGAAATCATTTTATACAATCGCATCTATATGTCAACTAAAGACATTTTGTCAGTAGACCAGCATGGCTTTGTATCTAACAGATCGACTACTACGAACTTAGTAATATTCGGTCAAACAGTTTCTAATATTCTAGACAAACGAGGACAGGTAGACGCTTTGTATACCGACTTTACTAAGGCCTTCGATCGCATCGACAATCAATTACTCTTACAGAAATTAGCAAAGTATGGATTTAATTTAAATCTATTAAATTACTTTCAATCATATCTAACAGGCAGACAACAACTTATATTCTACAACGGATATAAATCGTCAATATATTTAGCCACTTCCAGAGTGCCGCAAGGTTCTAACCGTGGGCCTTTACTATTTCTATTATTTATAGACGATTTATGTACTGAATTGAAGTGCGACAAATTAATCTTTGCAGATGATTTAAAAATATTTAAGAGCATAAATTCCGTAAACGATTGTATATATCATCAGAAAAACTTTAATATCGTCAGCAAGTGGTGCGGCCTGAACAAAGTTGGTATCAATGCTGCTAAATGTAAAATAGTGTCTTACACAAAAAAGAAAAATTGCTTTAACTACAACTACAGCATTAACGACACTGTTTTAGAGCGCATACAAACAATTCAAGATTTAGGTATATATTTTGATTCTGAACTGAGTTTTGTCTAACATATACATATCAAATCTAAAGAGGTAATCAAATTGTTAGGATTTATCATAAGAAACTGTAAATTATTTACTAATTTAAATTATTTAAAATCATTAGATTATTCTTATGTACGATCAAAACTTGAGTACGGATCCATAATCTGGAACCCTTACTATCTAGCTTACAAAGGCGCGTTAAAGCAAGTCAAAGAAAATTTGTATCATTTAGAGACACAGGAGTATATCCTTATAAATAACAATTATCTTCTAGGCACATTTCATTTTGAAAGCCCGCGATTTTGTTCTATGCTACTTTTTCTATACAAATTATTACATAATAAAATTGACTGCTGAAATTCTTTCACAAATTAATTTTTTTCACTCCAAGAATGCATTCTCGACAAAATCCCCCATTTTACACTAAACGAGGCAATACCAAATATGTTGCTAAAATCATCAATATATTGTATGAGCTATTATTTTAACAAATTAAGTCAACATTGTGATACAAACCTTTACACACAAAATCAGCTGGTAAAATATGCTAACCAAAATTTTAGTACATAATTTTAGCTTACTATTCCCTTTATTCATTGTTCCTTTGCCTGTTATGTAGATATAGATTGTTTTTCTCATCGTTATTTATATTATTTTATTTTTTCCATAATTAGTTCTTATTTTGTTTTTCTTAACTATTACTATCACACTATCTTTTTTTTAAATTTAATTTTCAGTTCTTTTAATAACATCTACTGTACATACCTTCATGTTTAATATAAAGATTTGTTACTAAATATTATAAAATATTTCGTAGTATTTAAGGATAATTTAAATTGTCCTGTAATTGGGTGTTACCTATTGGGCAAATAAAGAATATTATTATTATTATTATTATTATTAATTACTATGCCGTCACACCTATAAAAGTGCAGCTTTGCAATTAGTAAATAATGATATGACTGAATCCATGGTGGTCTTATAAGCCTTACTGTAGTCCAAAATCGATATATTTGATTAATTTGGATAGAATATTCAACCCAATAAAAATTATCGACGCCTATTAAACTAAGAAAAAAATATGGTTGTCACAAAATAAAATACTTATTCTAAGATGATACGTCTACGTAATAAATTTTGTCACTGTTATTAAACTCACCCTTTCTGATTGCCAGATTGGCTTTTGTTTCCTTAAAAGATTTGTAAAGCCTTGGCGTAAAATTTACGAATCACTGAATTGATTCTGATAGAACGATAAATCGTACGGATTTTGATTTATAAAAAACGAAACAATATAAAAGTTGCATTAAGGTTTACAAGTAGCGTATAAGAAAGAAAAAAAAATATTTTATCAGTTTTTATGACATTTAAAAACCAAACAGGAAAATCAAGGATCACAAATTATCTAATGCTATATCCTCTGCTAGTCAATGGCTCAGTGAAGTGGTATGAAGGATAGTCGCGCTGCTGCCACTCAAACCACCCAAATTCAAAACAGGGCGAGACTAACTCGATGAGGTAGTGATGAGCAGTCCTGCTCGTGTTAATATCTTCTGAAAGGGATGTAAAACTATGGGTTAGGTTTTCTGTGGTGTGAGTAAGTTAAAGATCCCTACCCCTACGACTAAGTGGGGATCTGGCAAAATTTCCAGGTCAGTATTTATCTCGTAGCATCACATGGAGGGCTGGATGGTGATTCAAGCTGGATAAAACACCCTAAAATCAAGTTTCAAACTGACGTGGTTTTCCACACCAAAATAGCATATACAGCCTATCGACTCCCGGGTTCAAATCCTGGTTTCGATTCTGACAAAGTCGAAGGGATTAGTTGTGTGTATCCGCATTTTTTCAACTGTTTAACCCCTGTCCGTGCAGCTTCGGCTTTGGTTTGGGGGTTGTATAATTTATATGGTGTGTTTTATATTTTTTTATGTTTAAGAAGTTCTCCATTGTAGAAAATAATTCCTCATAGTAGTTTGATAAAGAAGAAATTGATCTCCTTAACAAGGGATTAAATTTTGCAGCTTCTGAAGGCATTCTAGATAGATTATTGCAAGTGTGGAAAGTTTAATTCAATACCTTCCTGATTTTTCTAAAGAATTTGTTAGAGGAGCTTGCAAACATTAAATCTCGACAAATATTGTCTATTTACTTTAATCAATGAAAAAGATTGTTTTTAGTTAAAGACAGATAAGGGAATAAGGTTTTTCTTTCAGATAAAGAGAACTATTATAAAAAAATATTTTTGTCCACCTAGACTCGCAATCCTGTCCACGGTGCTCCAGTGCCTGGCCATGGTAGCAGAAATTAGCCAACGTTAAAGAATGATTTTTATTTGACGGGTATTTACAGCCGTAAAACATTTTATAATAATCACAAAGCAAAATAACTGTGTCGCTTGTGATATAACGGCCATTTTATGACGCCTCTCAATGTAAATTTATTATTTGACCTCAAAGTACTGATTTTTGCAATAAAAAAAATCCCTTTAAATTTTGGTTCCGACAATATTCTATAACCAAAGCTGCAAATCGTTTCTGTGTATCATGGTCGTAGAGTACAGATGTATTTACTGTCGCCGGTATTCACTTGACCGCGAAACTCTTTCTCGAGTCCAGTCTATTATTAACTTTCGAGTTGTGTACACGTTAAGTCTCTTGGGCGTATTACATATTGTATTTGTTTTTATTTTATTTTTTGTACTGTATTATTGATATTAATTTAATAATAAAGCATGGCAGATGTGCGCAGGGGTAGAAAACGGCCAATTGCTGACAAAGTGAATACATTCATAGGTGAATTCCCGGATTTATTCTATGATGGTGCTAAAATAATTTGCAAAGTGTGCGAGAATGATTTGATATGCTGGGATAAGCGTGATTGTGGACTTCACGTAAATAGTGTACACCATAAAAATAAAAAAAATGGCGTGCCTTCAACAACACAGTTTATGTTTGATTTACTATTAATGATGATTGCCTGTGATGTTCCGCTGCACATACTCGATAAACAACCATTTCGAGAGTTCTGGAATAAATACAATGCCCAGGTGAAGTTACCAAGTTGCACAAGGTTATGTAACTACCTACCAACTGTACACGTAGACATGGTGACTTAAAAAATACACGGCTGTGGTTATCTGTTGATGAGACAACATATTGTAAAAAAAATCTATTTTAAATGTTATAGTACGAGTACTGGACCCTCCTAAACCGACAGTTCCACTGTTACTAGCTATCAAAAGACTAAATCAGTGTACTAGCGAAACAATTACCAGGATGGTGCTGGAGACGTTAGAAAAATTTGAACTGTCAAAAAGTCAAGTGTTGATGTTTGTGACTGATGGCGTCGTGACAATGCGTTCGGTAGGCTGTTCTTTGCAAGAACGAGGTTGTACGTTTATACATGTTACGTGTAAAGTGCATGCTTTACATCTTGTAGCAGAAACTATTTGAAAAGGTTTTCCAGAGGTGGATGCATTAATAGCAAGTACAAAAAAAAGTGTTTCTTAAATCTCCTAAACGTCTCCGTGCATGTCATAGCAAGTATCCCGGTATGCCTGAACCACCACAGCCGATTCTTACACGTTGGGGAACATGGTTGTAGGCAGCTTTTTATTATGCTGAATATTTCCAACAAATAAAAACTGTGATACTACAATTCAATCTAGATGAGGCTGCAACTATTAAGGAAAGCCAGACAAAATTCGAAGATATTTCCGTTGAAATAGCTTTAAAAAATATTGCGAAGAACTATAAACCATTACATGAAGGCATAAAAAAATTAGAAAACAGTACGTTATCGTTAGCGGAGTTACTGGAAATAGTGGACGAAGTAAATCTACTGCTACACGTTATAGGTGACGCAACAAATGAGCGCGTTAAAGAAAAGTTCGCAAGTGTGTTAAATAAAGACACCGGTTTTACCAAATTATGACAAATATGTGATGGTGCAGCCCCAGATCCGTTAAGTGTGTTCAAAAACTATTTTACGTATGTGTGTATTACATCAGTAGATGTCGAACGGTCGTTTTCAAAATATAAGAATATATTTTCACCAAAGCGAACATCACTCATGGAGACAACCATAGAAACATACCTGATGCTGCAAAATAGCTACACATCTTCTCCAGTTTGTGATAAGCAAGCTAGTTCATCAAGCTAGTTAGTTACATACATTGTTATAAATTGTAACAGTTTATTGTTTCAGGTATTATTAATTTCGCGTACGCCACTGTCCCACGGAACATTTTTGACAGCCCTATCTATAACCATTGAATTTGAAGCGATTATATGGTTATAAATAAATAGCCCTTTTAAAATAAAATGCACTTCAATTATCGAATGCTGGTACCAGTGGTACCAATAAATTTATCAATTATTTAATTCGTAGTCCAACGGTAAGTCGAGGAACTGGGGTTTTAAAGCAGAAATTAATCGTAGCATACTCGGATATTGAGTGTATGTCCGTTGTCTCTATATGTGTAGCACACGGTACCTGAAAGGAACTTTAATTACCTGACCATTAATTTTAATTTTTTTAAATGAATTTTGAGTTAGAGATTTTCATGAACCGTTCCATAATTCGACGGAAAGAAAAGAAAAAACAGCCTTTCCAAATATTGTTGTAAATTATACTTCAGTGAAAAAAAATAAATTATTAGCTACGATTTATTTTCGTTTACCACAGATAAATACGATTCGTAAAAATATGTGTATCTCGTTTTAGATATAAAAATCAGAGCTGCTTCCCTTGCAGAATGATTTGATTTATCAGAATACAAAATCAATATCCTTAAATTAGCGAAAACTAAGGACAAGAATAGCACGGCCCACAACTAACAGCTCACATACTGCGATAATTTTGTATATTTTAGATTAGTATGTTTGTTGACACTAATACCAGATTAAAAGTAAACTAGGCAGAGCATTAAACGCGTATAAAAATTTATTTATTTACGTAATGTTAAGAATGTTTTAAATATGATAAAAAATTTTAATCGGTAATAAAAACCGTTAATAGTTTTATTATTACTTGTTGCTTAAAAATTAAAGATACTTATTCTTATTATTTTCAATAATTTTAAACAGGATCAGTACACAAAATTATTTTCTTCACAGTCTTAATAGAATTTCTGTTCCATAATAAATTAATAGTAATATTTAGAGTTGGCAAAAATTCGCCGCAGGACATAGGCGTACGCATCATAATAAGTGAAATAAAAAAAATTAACTAGTAATAAAAGCTGTTAAAATTTATAACAATGTATGCACAATTTACCCTCTTAACTAGCTTGGTTATCTAAAACTGGAAAAAATCTGTAAAAACTTTGCAGCATCATGTATGCTATGAAATGCGCGAAGATGTTTAGGAGATTTAAGAAACACTTTTTTTGTACTTGCTATTAATGCATCTACCTCTGGAAAACCTTGTCGAATAATTTCTGCCACAAGGTGTAAAGCATGCACTTTACACGTATCATGTACCAATCTACAACCGTGTTCTTGAAGAGAATGGCCTACCAAAGTCGTTGTCGCGGCACCAACGGTCACAAACATCAACACTTGACTTTTTGACAGGTCAAATTGTTCTAACGTCTTCAGCACCATCCGCGTAATTGTTTGGCCGGTACACTAAGTTAGTCTATTGCTAATTAGTAACAGTGGAAATGTCGGTTTAAGAGGAACACATACTTTAACATTTTTTTATAATCTATCATCTCGTCAACACATAACTACAGCCGTATATTTTTTAGTACACATTTGATCTTATTACAATGTCCTCGCTTACAGTTGGTACATGTTACGCAACGTTGTGCGACTTGGTAACGTCACCTTGGGATTATATTTATTCCAGAACTCCTGAAATGGTCGAGTATGTGCAGCGGAATATCACAGGCAATCAGCATTAAGAGTAAATCGAACATAAACTGTGTTGTCAAAGGCACGCCATTTTTTTTTTTAGTTTTCTGTTGCACAGAATTTACGTGACGTTTAAAATCACGTTTGTCCCAGCACATTAGGTCTGTCTCGCACACCTTACAAATTATCATAGCACCATTGTAGAATAAATCCGGGAATTCCGCTTTACAATGCGTAGACATCGCCCACGTGAAGTCAATTTTTCAAAATAAAAAAATCATTATTTTCAGCAGGTTTCCTGTGTACATGCAACCACATGTTCTCTGTAAACTGACTTTTTTTACTTATTAAAATTTTTTTGTGTTATGAATTATAATGCATTGTTTGTTTCTGTGCAGGAAAATGCGTCCATGCACAACGTTAAAAGGTGAAAAATGACATGAGCTGCCACAACACCGGCAATTAGGAGGACCCAGCCTTACCTGGACGGTATTGTCGTCCTGGCTGGATACCATTTTTTGTCAACTTTGTCCCTCATGTTATATTGGTTGTTTGTTTTTATATACTTATATATGAAATAAATAAAATAAAAAGCAGCCTTAATTACAAATATATATAAAACAGGAAATAAAGCTGATTAAATTGGAATTGGAATTGGGAATTCACTGATAAATTTATTCATTTTGTCAGCATATGGCCGTTTTTTACCTTTGGGCAGGTCTGACTTTATTATTAAATTAATATCAAGAATAAAATACAACAAATAAAGTTATCAACAACACAACGGAGAGGTATAAATTGCGTTGTGCACACCACGTGGCATAACAATAGACTAAAATCAAATGTTAGTCTTTGCCAAAATAGTAAACAAGTCTCGCTTACGTATTTGGGTAATTCTCTACCTGGCACCGCCCATGACTTGCGGACCGATATGCCAACTCTAGTAATATTTATTATAATTTATTGTACAAAATAGATCAATAAATTAGCCTTCAATAATATTAAATTAATATTATGAATTATTTAATCATTTTATTTGTAATAAAATTATAAACATACAATTTATAGCAGTGATTTATCAATTATCATTTTAGTTTTGAATAAAAACCTTAAGGTACATACCTTATGTGGAGAGGGCTAAACATTTAGAAAAAATTCTAGCGTCTTGACCGGGGTTGAACCTTGAGAGGCAGTATCCTCACCGCTCGACCACGAAGCCATTTATTATAATAAATATTATATACATATAAAAAATTCGAGTCACAGAACTTTGAACAGTTCATCTTCCGAAAAATCTGTGGAGCTTTCATCCGCTACTAAGGAAATACCTAATAGATGATCGATGATCATCACACAATAGACCTCAAAAATATTTGCATTCATATATTCGTAGTAGTCACCACTCACCAGTACGATTTGATTGAAATGCTAATAAACCACCTACTACAAAACCATCAACAATACCAATATGAGTTAAGTTATAATTAATCGGTGACCTTTTCCCAACGGTGGGGTTATTCCTGTGAACCAACCTCTCAGATGACCTTGACGAGAAGTTTTAATGTTTTCATCGTTCCAACTATAACCCTTGATTTAGCCATGTTTCATCCAAATAAATATTTTAATTTTCACTGCGAAACTTTTGTATAGATTTTCTCCAACAATTAATTTCATACTTGTTATTAAAAGTGATTTTCTGTTTATTATTTTCCCAGTTGAAATCCATTTCTCGTAGAGTTTTCCATAATTTCTGTCCACTTATTGAGAAACATCTTCATCTTCTTTATGTGCACTTACAATTTTGTTCAAGGTGGGTACTTCTATGTTGAAATAAAACGAAATAACTTTTCTACTGTTGCCTTCATACATAATTAATTATACATATAAGCGAGCAAAATGATCATATACTGCTTAAGAATTGCCTACTTTGTATTACACTACTTCGCTTTTACTCACTTTGCAGATAAATTTGCGAATTAAAACTACAGTAACAGGCCCCATGCACGAAATATAATTTTGGCATTTTTGGAATCTACTTAATACAAAAAACAGTGTGTAAAGGATTGTTTTTCTTTTTCAAAATATATTCAGCACAGCACCAATATTGATATTCTGCATAAAAAAATCGGTAATGTATTAGATGAATTTTCTGCTTGGTGTGATTGCAATAAACTTATACTAAACACAGCCAAAACAACACACATGAATTTTTATAACAGGAAACCCTGTAGTCTGCAGAACTTTCAATCTTGTAACAAAAGTAAATTTTTAGGAGTTGTCTTGGACGCAGACATCCTGAAAATCCCAAATTGACATATTATGCAAGAAACTAAATCAGGCATATTTTGCAGTTATACAAATGAAAAATGTGGTTAATCTGAAAACATTAGTAAATATTTATTACGCATTTGCATAGTCACATATAAGTTTTAGTATATTATGCTGGGGTAAGACTACTGAAAGGGACAGAGTCCTTATTTGCTCAAAAAAAACGTACTCGTTTAATATTTAATTTAAAACCAAGTGAAAGCTGTAAACTACGAAGGCGTAGAAGGGCCACAATAAATTTTATTTTATTTTTTCTTAAATTCCGATTTTAAAGTCGTAAATTAACAAAATTCAGACTTTAAAGTCGGAATTTAACAAAATTCCGACTTTTACGTCGGAATTTAACAAAATTCCGCCTTTAAAGTCGGAATATAACAAAATTAAATTCCGACTTTAAACTCGGAATTTCGTTATATTCCGACTTTAAAGTCGGAATTTTGTTAAATTCCGACTTTAAACTCGGAATTTTGTTAATTTCCGACTTTAAAGTCGGAATTTAAGAAAAAAATAAAATAAAATTTATTGTGGCTCTTCTACGCCTTCGTAGTAAACATAGTCTCAAAACAAATAAATTACTCACAACGCCATCTATTTATATCTATAAATGTCTGTGCTTCGTAAAAAAATATTTACACCGTTTTAAAAAAGTCTCATCTCATCATAGCCATATTACGAGAAGCAGTGACCTCCTGACACCATCTCATAATTCTACATTATTTGAGAAATCGCCAATATATTGCTGTATTAAACTATATAATTCTTTGCCGCTTGTATTAAAAAAAATATTCAGTTTCAATTCATATAAACTTAAAATCAGAAATTTGTTGGATGGTGCATTTTATACTGTTGATGTCTTTTTAAATAGATAGATCTATATTTGCCTATAGCTACTTTTATATTATGTATATGTAGATTTGTGTATAATGCGTGTATATATGTGTATATACAATATACATATACTAAAATTTGTGTATAATAATATGTATGTTTGTTTGTATATAATTGTTAGACTGTGTATGTCTTTTAAAACTATCTATTTATACTGATTATTATTTATTTATTTTATATGATTTCTTTATATTATTTTGTTTTGTACAATGACTAAACCTATATCATGTATAATGATCTAATGGACTAATAAATTGAATTGAACTGAATTGTAAAAACCAACTAAATTATAGTTTTTACTTACCAGTGATAAATAATACTTATATCTTATCAAAATGATTGTTTTATTTCCTACGTACAAACAGCTGAAAAATGAAATGAACACAACCTCAGCAAAGTATATTCTTTCGATAATAGATGGCGCCCATGCTTTAAATACTTTCCTTATGCATGTCCTCGCACATTGACAAAGTTACTTGACTGAAAATATTGGGTTTTAAATTTATAAGGTTTATAGAAAATCGATGTCCACTGTAATTGACACGATGACTGAAAGGGTTAAAGTTTAATGTGACGAGAGTATCGTTAAAAATGGGTATAATTTTTGGTATAAATTAAAGAATCTTCATAACGTTTTAACCTAAGTTATTAAAATTTCAATGAGCGGTTTACAATAATGCACACATAATGAACACATATTATTTTTAATTTTTTCCCCTTTTCCGTTTTTGAGATATTCGCGGATAAAATGAGCTCGATACATTTCAATCGTGTAGTAGGTAGTTTAAGTATTAACATTTTAAAATAAAATAAATTTAACTTTATCATGGTGTATAAATTTCCGGTGTTCTGTGTAGGAATATTTCAGTAGATGTTTAAAATATAATATTATGTCTGCATAAATATCGCAGACCAGAGACTACTAAATAATTTTAAGAAACAAGCACCCATACTTAATTAATGCATGAACTAGGTACCGTACCGTTATCCATGCGGAGTAATTAGTTATTTAAACAATTTCCAGGTAGAAATTATTAAAACATAATATAATTGCCAATGTTTAATAAGGCTATATTAGAATATATGAATTAATTAAAAAAATCCGGCAAGTGCAAGGGACCTATTATTGCATTAACGTATTCGTTTTCATCCTTTCGCAAACATCCTTTCACTATCTTGTGTATGCGAATACAATGTGACCCAATGTGAACTCATTAACTAGAAAATGTCAGAAAGTGAATTTTTTAATAGACACCATGAGATGTTAGGTCATAAGATAATTTACGCATATGCTTGCCTAATGGTTTACAGATTAACAGTGAAAGAGGTTTTTTAACGCCATCATCAAAAAAGAAAACGATCTATAACATTGCACGCTTAAATTTTCTCAAAAAATATGTACATCTGTTTAAAGAAAGTTAAGTAGTACTTGTGGCAAAAAAAGTATACAGGGCATTCTGTTTTAACTTGCAGTTAGGAATCTTACACGGCGTAAAAGGTTAAACTGCACCATTTGCAATATTTC
This sequence comes from Rhamnusium bicolor, assembly GCA_029963845.1. Lineage (NCBI taxonomy): Eukaryota > Metazoa > Arthropoda > Insecta > Coleoptera > Cerambycidae > Rhamnusium > Rhamnusium bicolor. The sequence continues at coordinate 2,435,107 of JANEYF010005896.1, forward strand.
AACATCATTTCTTAATTATTATTAAATATGGTTTGAACGAAACAACTACTCAGCGGGCAAATATCCCGACCTGCATTGGATTATACCCTCAAATCATGATAGATCGGTATCCAATATCATTTGTCAATTCCTAACCAGACATAGACCGGTTTCGAACTTATTAGTTCTCCTCAGTATGCCACAGGTTATGGAACAGACAAATGATAGTGGCCAACCTGCTAGTCATATACTAAGGTAAATTGAGTAGCGGTGACAGATATGTGAAACTTCCCATATGGTCCAAATGCTACTATCCGACCGACATCACAGATGTCTCTGTGGCGGATAGCGACTTGCGAAGTAAGTATCGAGAGTGGCGACCTCTAGCCCAGGTGGACTAAACTACTGTTATTAAATATGATTTGAACGAAACAACTACTCAGCGGGCAAATACCCCGACCTGCATTGGATTATACCTTCAAATCATGATAGATCGGTAGCCAATATCATTTGACAATTCCTAACCATTCAAATCATATTTAATAACAGTAGTTTAGTCCACCTGGGCTAGAGGTCGCCGCTCTCGGTACTTGCTTCGCAAGTCGCTATCCGCCACAGAGACATCGATTTTCGATTTCTCAACGGCATATTCCTGATCGCCAAATTCTACAACTTTGTCCTAATTTAACCGATGCTGTATCTCTTACCGTTTCCGAGATCCCTGTAGTGAGAAGCGAATTTGTTGCAGCCTGTATATCATTGCTAATAAACTAAATTTTTAAGCAATTTGCGAATATCTTAACAATGGTCTATGAAGAATTCTTTTGGGTTTAGAATGGACCATAATAAAGCGTCTCCGAGACATACTGATTTGTAACAACAGACGTCTCAAAGATATGTACGTCTTACATCTTAAAACGGTCGTTTTTAAGACATCTCAAATGTCCTATGTAGACGTTCCCATGATGTTCATAGTATGTCCTAGTGCTATCTAGGAAATTAATTTTGAAAACATGTTAACTCCAATTTCCCGCGGATATTTTCTGGTCTTGGATAAACCCGACAGAAAATTAAACCCATATCTGTATCCAAAGTTACAAGATCTTGTAGAGTTTTAATATGATATAGATATAGTTGGCAACAGACATATATCACATTTCCTTAATTGCCACAAAAAGTTGAATTGGTGTGTCAAAGTGTCGCGTTAAAATAATTAGGGCGATAGTGCAGATAGCTCGGTTGTTCTGATGATGAACGAGCGGTTAAAACCTGGTATTTCTTATTATTCACGGATCTTATTTAAATACAGTGTGTTTCAAAAAAGAAAACACAAATCAATTTGAAAATTATCACAATCGGAGACTATATTCTTTAACAGCAATTCACGTCTTTTGAAAACAATTATATTCATAATGACGTCAGAAAATGCACAAATGTGCCTAATTTGCCCCTTCAAAAATGTTCGTTTTACGTCGTATAGTTTAACATTCGCAATGGTCGGGCTATACATTGGCGCACACTGTATTTAAATTATGTAAGGTAGAGGAGTTCATATGTTACGTTTTCAGTACGATATCTTTTTACATATATATTCTCTGCAAACACGTATGCTAAAAAGGGTAGGTCCCTATTTTTGTATATTTAGCAAATGACAGCAGACGGAAAAAGCGTTTCATCTTTATGTAAACTTTATTCAACTCGATCTGCAGATATCCGTGGGGTAAAAAGGAAAATATATTGTCCTTTAAGGAATGAAATTTTTTATTGATCAAACTGAGAATTTATATCAGTCAGTAATACATGCAAAACTATACTAATGATATCTGTGTTATTTAAAACACTTTTTAACAAAAAACTGTAACATATACATAATTAAATGCACAGATTTATTTATGCTCAATAAGTAATTCGATCCACATCTTGAGAATAAATCAGATAAAAATTATTTCGTAAAAACGAGTGTCGAACTCGTACCAACATGTATGACGTCTTTATGAGTTAAATCCAAATGCCAAACAAATTCATTACGTATTAAAATAGTATAATATTGTCTTATCCGGGTCCCCACACCTGGAGCCAGCCAAACATTCACCCGCGCTTTGCAACATGGCAAATGAGTGCTGGGCAGGGTTAACGTCGAGAAGGATGGTAAGAACATTTTAAATATGCCAACTCCTCCGATTTAGGGGATATTGGCTCGTTGCTGTGACGGACAGTAGAATATTCTTCTACCCGAACGACCCGAGTTTAATTCCGGGTCAGACTAAGTCGATGAGGTACAGTGGATAGGCGGGCCTCCTCGCGTGACCATTTTTCGAAAGATGTAAAACTGCGTTTCCGTGTATTTATGATGTGAGTACGTTAAATATCTCTGGCATCGATGATTGTCCTTGGTGACGGAAATACGCCGATAAACAAATGATTAAATAAACTCCTAAGCATCGGTTAAATCTGAAAATTAGGCATTTATTGAAACATCTTGAAATATAAAATTGAGTAATACAAGGGCTTTACGCACACTCTTAGATGTCTTTACCAATTAGATGTACTACAAGTGTGCCAAGTGGTAAGATGTTAATCTCTATACCTATGACACCTTTACATCCATAACCCATACTAAGATTCAATATTTTCGCGGATCCATATCTTAAAAAACCCGTCTACCGCAAATGTCTTGACGTGATTGATAATCATCCTTGAGCTATTGGTTAGTAACTTCGTTAAGTCAATCTCTACTTTACTGATTGTATGTAAACTTACGTAAATCCTTCTACAAGTACGTGACCTCGGATTCAGATAATGTCGCTGTAGAAGTGCACAAAAGAAACCACATTGGTTCTTTCAAAAAGTTTACAATGTAATTTGTAACATTGGGGCTAACTCTTTCTAATGTAAACAATTGTTGAAGAATTACCATCGAACATTATCAAGGAATCTGCTTCGGAACAGTATGAAATTATTTAGTTTCACTAGACAGTGTTAAGAGGTAGTAAAAAGAATTCTAAGAGTAGAAATGAAGTAAAATAGAATCTGTAAGACACGCCTTTTAACAAAATTTTGGAATTCCTATAAGGAGGACTGTTGAAAGACATAGAAATAGTACATGGTAGCACAAAAGTCTAACCGATTCTAGTGCTGGGAGGCGCTAATTGACACCAACGACAAAAAAATAGCTCCAGTTTTATTTCTCATCCAATTTATGTGCTTCTTATCATATTTAGTTTAAATTTTAGGTCACTTTAACAATATTCGAGTTGAGACTTCCTGTAAAATAAAATTATTCTAGTATTATTGATAACATGTGCAAACTGTGAGCCAAAGAGAGTTTCTTACAAAGTTTTTGGAGGTGTAAGGCACCTGTCTTTCTCACAGTGGATTCTATTACTTGTGACGTCACATAATTATGCATGCAACCTACGTACTACTGTCATGACACATCGGTTGCCTATACATCACACTGCAACTTAATACTTAGTGCATGTGTCTCTAAAGGCAACATTTGCTAAGGTTGAAAGCAGTGTAGAATTTTATTTTATTTCTTTCTTGGAGGAAATATTTAAGAACTTTCGGGAATTAATTTATTCAACACATTAGAAAAACTCCATTATTAATTTAATAAATTAATATCAAAAACGGATTTAGTATCCACCAATAGGAATTAAGATCTATGATAATCACATTGTACCTGTCAATTAGTTTGTGGCTAACCTCAGGTTGTTGACATATTATACATAAAAAGAAAAGAGGTAACTTTGATTGTGATTGCATTGTTGGAAGATAATATCCTACAGGTAGGTATTTACGAGAATTTTTAGCCTTAACGGTTTTTTGATTGAAAATGATTTCTAGTTTTTCAGTAGATCAATATACCTATAAAATAAAATGTAGAAACCGATTGTAGGAGTGACATATTTGACTTCTGCAATGAAAGTAAAATCATACAGGAGGAAATTCTTCTTTTAATTTGATATCCTTTGGAAAATTAAACAATTTACATCCACTTTTATTAATATGATCACTCTGGAGCAAATCATAAACCCACAGTTCAAAATAAACACAAAAACGTCAATTTAAATCGATAATACAACATTTGAAATCGAATATACGAAAGTTAGGTTATGAAACGTTATAAAAACCATTTGAAAGGATGATGAAGTTAGCAACTATTAACTTTTGATTTTACTCCTATTGAGGGATATTTCAACTGTTTTTAATATTTAAATTAATTATATTAGTAATAAAAGTTTCTGTAATGCGATATATTTGCATATATTTTCACATGCTTTGGGCACTGTAAATGGTAACTGAAAGTTCTTAAATATTTCTTACAAGGGAGAAATAAAATAAAATCCTATGCTGTGTTCAACACGTGAAAATGTTGTCTTTATGGACATTTGCATTAAAGGTCAAGTTCCAGTGTGATATGTAGGCAACCGGTGTGTCATGACGTAGTACGTAGGTTGCATAATTATGTGACGTCACACCAAGAGTCTATTACCGTCTGACTTAATCACTCTTTTCAACGGTAAAGTTAAATTAATGTGATCTAACTGAATGCTGCCAGTGAGATGTGCATAAGCGTGGATTAATTAAAAACTTCATATAACGATATCTACTTGCGGAACATTTAGAAGCAATACTAATAATGCATTCTCATAAAAAATAATTTAGATATCTATAATTATTTATGTGGTATCCTACAATACTTCCTCCTTGAATAATTCATAGGGTGCGAAGAAATACAGTAAATACAATATGTCAAAAATGCTAATACTTTTAGTTGGTTTCGGAATGAGAGGGTCTTTTTTTAAATTATAAACATTCGAATATTAAGTTATGTTTTAAAACTGTTTATATTATATATGTAAATAGCTTATTTACAATAGGTATTGGGAAAGGTTGTAAACGCATGTTTATTTAAAATAAAATTTAAAAAAACTATATAGAAAACGTATTTCAATTTTTAAAAGAAACCCATTATTTTCAGATGACACATTCGCTAGAAACTTGACATTTAAGAATTCTAAGGGTCGGTTGCATCGATGTGGTTTAGCCAGAGTTCAACTAAACTTCGTTTAAAATCCAAGATTACGATTGTCACAACAATCGTAACATAGGATTTTAAACGAAGTTCAGTTCAACTTTGGTTGAACCATGTATTTAAATCAATTTAGTTGACCGAGATTTTTTTTTTTAGAAACCTGGTATCTAAGTTACTGACTGTCCCACACTTTTTGCGACATAATTTGTTTTATTACGATAAATGCGATTATGTATTCAATTTTCATATTATATCACGATCTTAAATATGAGAGGTGCTAAGTAAATCCTTTCCTTTTCATGCCTATGCACAAGTTATAAAGAGCCCTGAACCTAAAGGATAAAAACAATATCACCACATTTTAAGTTTATTTGTGTTCCGGTGTGCGAGGAAATTTATCTCATATCAAAAATAGACCCTCTGTAAAGGGTGTCAACTCTAATTTTGACCCCCCCCTGTATTTCCTTATTTATGAAGATTTTTTAAAATTTTAAAATGTGGCCGTGTCTGAAAGTTTCCGAATTTTTCAAAAATAATATTCAAAATTTACCTAATGCAAATATATACATATGTACATGAAAGAAAAGTTGTTTTTTTTAATGGGTTTGTACTCTTTGAACTGATTTAAAACATGTATAACTCTTTTGAGTTTAGTTAAAAATCTGCCGAGATATTCGAGGATAAACATGAGAAATATTTGATTTCATTATTTCCAGGTGGCTTTGCATTCTGACTTAATTGATGATTTTTAACTCTCAAAACAATTGACTGAATGTTATTCCAATTGTTATTTTTATATTGTTAAAAAATTACGTGCAAAATAGGGTATTCTGTAGAAGAAAGATGTGCAATTGTCGAAATTTATCTTTTGTGTAATAAAAATAAAGTTGCAGCATGTAGAGAATTTGCTAGAAGATTCCCCAGATTTCGGGGACCTGCAGAAAACATGTTCAAGAATTTATATTGTAAATTTAGGACAAATCATAGTGGTTTAGCAGATAGAAGAAGGGAACGTGTTAAAATGGTGCTTACTGCTGATGTGGAAATGGCAATTCCATTAAATTTTATAGAAAATAATAGAAGATCTACAAAAATGGCCCAAGAACATTTTGAAATTTCTAAAGCAGATATTCATAAAGTTTTAAAAAAACACAAGAATAGATCATTTAAATTTTTGCAATATCAGAAACTATACCCTTAAGATCTGCAAAACAGACCCAACTTTTCTCAGGAAATGCTTCGCATGGTTAAGGTTGATAGACATTTTGTGATAAAATATTCTTTAGTGATGAAAGTATTTTTTTCAACATTTCATAGCTTAAATGGAAATAATGAACTTACCTGGGTGACAGATAATCCTCATTTAGTATTCCTCGTTAGACGATAAGGATGGAGGAGCCTCAACGTTTGGTGTGGGATGTTAAATAATAGAATACTTGGACCTATTTTTGTAGAGGGGAGGTTGAACGGTGAAAATTACCTAAATTATTTACCAAATGAAATAGAGGATCTGTTAGATAACCAAATACCACTTGCACGAAGGTTTGAGGTAGTGTAGCAACAGGATGAGGCACCTCCTCATAATACTAATTTGGTACGCCAATTTTTAAATCAACATTATACAGTGTGGATAGGCGATGGGGCTTCAATTTGGCCGCCTTGTAGTCCAGACCTTAATCCTCTAGATTATTTTTTATAGAGAACGATAAAAAAACAATATATATAAAGAGAAAATTAAGGATGTTAATGAATTAAGACGAACGATCATTGAAGTTAATAGAATAAATAATAATCAATATTGTCTGCAACAAGTTCGGTTAAATTTCTTAAAACGTTGTCAAATGTGTATACAAAATAACGGAGCGCATATTAAAAATCATTTCTAAGTAACTGTATATATATTTTGTGTACTGTTTAAGTTAAATGAGGTTGATTTTTTTTGTTAATTATTGTTCTGTATGTAAATAAGTTTCAAAAATGTTTTCTTTTTTAATAAAATACATGTTTGATCTTGGGAACATCTTTAAGTATTTGATATTTATTACTAACAAAGAATGTTTTGACAATTGAAAGTCGACAATTAAGTCAGAATGCAAAGCCACCTCGAAATAGTGAAATAAAATACATATTTCTCATGTTTATCCTCGAATATCTCGGCAGATTTTGTTCTACACTCAATCAAAAGAGTTATACATTTTTGAAATCAGCTCAAAGAGTACTACAAACTTATCAAGAAATATAAAGGGCGTGTCATTTAAAAAAACAACTTTTCTTTCACCACCCTGTATGTATTGGCATTACGTAATTTTGAATATTATTTTTGAAAAATTCGAAAAATTTCAGATATGGCCACATTTTGAAATTTTAAAAAATCTTCACAAATAAAGAAATAAAGGGGGGGTCAAAATTAGAGTTGACATGCTGTACCTTCTGATTCCTTCTGTAGCCAGCGGAGCACCTTCGAGATTATTTTTTTAATGGAACACTATATATTTTTACATTTTTTTCTTTCCAACGACCTGCAGATTTTCGGTTTTTGATTTGGCGTTGTCGAGTTATTAGAAAAAGTATGAAATTGTTGGTCGGAGTAAGGTTTAACAAATTACTTTGCTACATGGGTATTATTATTACCCACTTAAGAAGATTTATTTTGTATTTATGTAGACAAAGAATGACAACCACCAAATATTGATTACTGTTATACAGGATGTCTATTACACTAGCGCTAATTTAGGGTATTCCAAAGTGCATTTTCTAAATTTTTTCAAATGTATATTATTGTATTTTTGAATTCGCTCGTTAATCCTCTATAATTTTTGTGAATAATATCCTACACCTAAAATAAAAGTAAGAATTTTATAGGAATTCAAATAGTTTAATTATACACATACCAGTTAACAAAGAATGATGTCATCTATGACCATGTTTTAGCCACTCACCTAGAACAAAAAGAGAAGAAACATTGACTAAATGCAAATTCGTTATGATGAATTAAATAATAATATAATACATAATAGAAGCTAATAAGTGAATGTCTTTTGACATATTTAGGAGTCTATGAATTATACTGTTGGCAATAAGTGAAGAAATTGAATTGCGCTTTTATATTACCTATGTGTAATTTTGCAATTATTAGTTAAAGAGATAAAACTAAGTGACTTCAGTTATAATGGTAATGAAACCCTTAAATTATTATAAGAAAAGCCAGAAATATAAAATGATATCTATATATTAAAGAAAATTAAAAATACATTTCAAGAATATTAGAATGTTTACTACAGTTAAAGAAAATATAGTCTAAGTCACCCTCAGTATTAAATGTGTCACATAAATTCGATGTGACAAGTCCCAGTTTATAAAGGTGTGTAGGATAACTGCCGTGTCCAAATTTTATCCTACTGATGATAGTTATATATTTCCTAGGCAAGTTGAAGTTATCATGCCAAAATTCGCTAGGGATTTCGGGACTTATTTTACAATACCTCGTGGGGTTCGTAAAAACGAATTCTTGCCACAAGTTGGACCACTTTCTTTTGGCTTCACGTTTGTAGATATTTACACAATCATCGTAACTTAACTGGTTTGGGGTGTCTGTTCCAGATGTAATACTTTCCTTAGCGATTAAGTCCACCTTTTCATTAGTGTGAATACCGCTGTGAGCTTTAACCCACATAAAAGTAACATGGTCACCATTTAATTGAAATTGGTTAATCAATGTTTTAATTTTTACAATGAAAGGATTGGATGGAATATTTGGGGGATGACTGTTATTGAGGTCAAAACGAACATAGAATCTGAGATGATAATATAGAATTTACCAAGATTTGCGGAGACTATATATTCCATTGCTTTGTAAATAGCAAAAGCTTCTGCTGAAAAAATTGAAGATTCATTATTTAATTTAAGTTTTGTGGAAATATTATATTGAGGAATTATATATATATATATAAGCTGAACCAGTTCCATGAATTGATTTTGACGCATCTGTATATATTTGTGTACACTGTGACCGCCGATCCAAATTTTGAAGAAAAATGCTGTGGGTTTCTACCTGATTCTCAGTGTATTTGAGGATGATTACTGGGAATTCAGAACTCAAATCAAAGAAATCATATTCTGGTGTGGGTGGATATAATGGCTCGATAATTTTAAAAGAATCGGAAATTTGACGGAAGGCAGTACATAGAGGTGGAGAATTTCTTTTTTTGCCAGAATTTATTAACTAGGTCGTGAATACTTATTTTACAAATTTTATCTAAAACGTCCGAATTTTTGCTTTTGCATTTTAAAATAAATTTCTTAGAGAGATATTCTCTTCTTAGCTGCAACGGTGATTCCAATGCTTCTACACGTAATGGTTCAATGGGGATAGATGACATAGCACCTAAACAAATTCGAAGGACTTTATTCTAAACTATGTCAATACGTTTTAGGTTAGTGTTGGAGGCAGAACCATAGAATATTGAACCGTAATCTATAATGGAACGAATATAAGATCTATAAAATAAAAGAGAAATTCTTTGATAGGATCCCCACCATGTTTTTGTAGTAGTTTTGAGAAAATTAAGTCCTTTCTCACACTTATTTATGATGTTCTCGATAAAAGGTTTCCAAGTCAGTTTCTTATCTAAAATGATACCCAAGTATTTTACGTCATTTTTAATAGGGATCTCAAATTTACCTAATTTTATATTATTGGTATGGCTATTTTCTTTAAATGTTTTTTAACCATCTCTCAGGAAGCAGCCGTTAGCGCTCAAAGACTGCAATACAGGAAATTCAACCAGGACATCTGGTTTGGCATCTGACCATTTTGAATGAATTTTAGTTAGTCTTAATGACCAAACCTACTGATACAATGCTAGTGAGACTCAAATTTGAGCTGATACTTGAAGTGGTAATAACTGATCGTCAATGATGGAGGCTTGGAGGACCCAAATTTGAAAACGGATCCCTTATCAGGTATACAGATGGATCAAAGATGAAGGAAGGAGTAGACAACACTTAAAGCTTTAAATCAAGTCCCTTTACCTGTAAGTCTAACATTGTCTGAGAGTGTCTTCAAACATTCATTCATTCAATAATCAGAGGATCTACGGCCCGTCTGAGGCACCACGTCGGCAGTCTTACAATGGCATTCATAGTCGACTGCCAGCGGGAGAGGCCGCGTTGAAATGTCCCTAGAGTTGATTCTCAAACGTTCGTAGCACGTATGCGTTATTGAGCGAGCGTTCGTCTATGAAACGAAAATCAATAATTTCAATGAATCTCGCGCTGGCGAGCAGCTGGCGGCCGACTACTCCCATACACATTAGTTCACGAACACCTGTATTTATTTATAATTATTAAGATTCCACACCAATAATGATAAACCACCATATTCTGTGGTCTCTCCCGATGGACACTAGCCATACAAGTCATTTCCAGTTTTAGAACCAGCTTTACATATCTACTTCCTTCTCCCATCTTAGTTCAAAACAAATTACAACTAACATTTAATTTGCTCCAGGATGGAATCGAAACATCGACCTTCTGTATCGAGTAAATACCTACAGACCCCTTACCTGCTCGGCTAGCATGCCTTCTTAATACATACATATTTAATAAAAATAAAACTTAAACTTTCTGCTTATGATAGTTTTGCAGTCGAGTGTAACCACAGAATCAGTATACTTTATATTTGTGGTGTAACTGAGTGACTAAGTTCTGAAGAATCTCTTAATACCAACTCTAGAACTAGTTACAATATTTATCCTCGAAAATTTCCAGAGTAAATTCCTTGTTTTAAATGTCATTGGATTTGTAACATGATTGCCGTCCACGTAGGTATTTTATACTGCTTGTGAGTAAAATGATGTTACTAGCACTAATATAAATATTATTTCCCTGTCTAAAATTTATTTTATCCTTTCTTTTCCTTTCAAATTAGGTATTTTAACAAACCAATGTGGTATTCACTATAATTTTCAAATATACCAAAATTTTGTAATATAATTTACTACTTTGCACCACGACATAATAAAATGAAAGTGTTTTCTTGTAATAAAATAACGAGATTCCTTAATAGTTTTCATTTCTGTTTCTTTAGACATCATTACTTAACTTTTATTATGAGCAATAAAATGAATCATAAAATAAAAGTTTATTGAGAACACAATTCACTTATTTTTGTACAACATAAATATAGGCACTATGCCTACGTTAATTTTAATCAGATTAATATGTATTTGGGTTTTAATACGTTTATAAATTAACTTTGTTTACAGTTAGACATTAACTCACCGTGTGTGTAAAATACATACAGGATGATGGATTTAAGAATCACTCAGGTGATGTAACATTAAGGAAAAAGAAACAATGAAACAATTATAAATTTTGGGGCCACAAACAATTCAATAAGAAAATCAAAACTAAAACTATCGAATTTCTGGAGTTGTAAAAAAATAGAGTAAATCTACGAGACTTGACCATATAACGAGGAACAGATGGACCAATATGAACTTTTCTTTAACAGAGGGCACTTATAAATATGAGATAAACTGTTCTCATATACAGGAAATGTATCAATATTAGATGACTTCTATTATAAATGTTAATGTCCTACTAGTCTGTTATTTTGCAATAATAGCTCTACTTTGAGATACATTAAATAGGAAATAACGCCCTAAGACATCATGAATATTCATAACGCCCTAAGGCACTATAAATTTATAACGCATTAACATTTTCACTGCAACACAACACAAAGCAACTAAATGGTGGTGACGTTATTGACATGTAAAATGTGTTACATAGTTACATTACATTAAAGTAAAAGAAAAGTTACCCAATAATTTAACTTTTCTTTTACGGTAATGTAATGATCCCGCGAGTAAATCTCATTTTTTTCTTTTTTATATTCCTGGGTAGGAAACCACGCAGGCAGCTTACAGTTGCCTCCATGGCGATGTTGGTCGATCCCGAATACCGGGAACGTCCAATTGAAGCCACAAATGTGCCCTGGCTACCTGTCAGTGGTGTTTCCATTTGTGTCTTCTAACAAGTTGAGCCCATTCTTTCAACTTTTTTCTCACCGTGCTGATGAGTACCGTAAGGTCGAAACACGTGTCCACGGTCAGCTACTTTCTATGCGGGCATACCCAATAATTTAACTTTTTTATATATATATATATATATATATATATATATATATATATATATATATATATATATATATATATATATATGTTAAATTCGTTTTCCGGGTATACTCCCGCGTAGGTGATAGGCCCCGAGAGGGACCGTGGTTGTCTGAACGACGTTTCGGCAGAATCTCATCTGCCATCTTCAAGTTCTAACAGATAACTGCTTACTGCGGCTTCTGGTAACTCGAACTGAAATTTCAGTTCGAGTTACCAGAAGCCGCAGTAAGCAGTTATCTGTTAGAACCTGAAGATGGCAGATGAGATTCTGCCGAAACGTCGTTCAGACAACCACGGTCCCTCTCGGGGCCTATCACCTACGCGGGAGTATACCCGGAAAACGAATTTAACATTCACCACCCGCGAAAACCTGAAAAACAACATATACATATATATACCGGGTGTAACAGGATCATGGTACACCCCCCTTTTCTCCTTTAGTTTTGAAGATAATTGATAAAAAGTTGGGATATCCTATATACATAATAAGCGGCACTTTTTTACATACAGTATTCCTTCCAGTCGCGCCGGAAGTGACACTAACTTTCAATTTTTAAATGGAACACCCTATGTATTATTGCATTTTTGAATTCTGCATAATTTTCTGAATCCAACGATACCAAATAAGTGACATTTCAAAAGTCAATATTTTTATAATATAAATTTTAGTTTTCCGTTTAAGTGTGCCATGACGATTCCGAATTATTCTAAATGTAATGCTAGAAAAAGCGAAATCCTGTCAAACGTACTAAATTACGTGATTTATGAGCAAATAAAGTTCATCTAAATGGTTTTTGGGGAAGAACTCAATTTTTTCAAATGGAACCATATTGGTACCGTGGTACCATTTATTAGTACTATTAATAAGGAATTTATTCATATATCGTATTAAAATGTGCGATAAATACAAACAAAATTACAGCTAAAAGAAAATAAGAAAATACAATTTTGTTCTAATTAAATGTTAAGAAGTAACTAACTAAGGTGGCTTTGAAAACAATGAAATATTTAGCTTGTCAAACATTTGTTGGTTTACCAGTGTTTTTATGGTGTATTTAAATTTTTTTTAAATTCTTGTTAATTGTATTCAAATTTATACAAGAAATGAAACAGTGGACATGTTAATTATTTATGGGGTGACTTTACTGTCTGTCCGCACTTCGGTCGGCACGCTTTCACAAACTATTTGACAAAGTGAAATGAAATTTGGTAACGTAGATGACACTACCACCAAGGAAGTTACATGGACATTTTATTGACAACTATGTAGGGTAAACCGAGGGGTAGACCCCGAGGTAAACCCTGGAAAAAGTTAATGAAAAAAATGTATTAAATTTAATAAAATTTTCTCACAGTAAATTGTAAATTTAGTTTTTGGTATAGGGAGAGGTATACGCCAAAGGTAAAGATGATGCGCAGTGGTTAATGAATGGAATGTAATTATCAGTATCACCAAGGAAAGAACTGATGGGAGTCGGTATGCGGAAAAGGTAATGAGTAGTTAGGATGACTTACAATCGTTGAATATTCGTCCTACATCTGCATACTATGTGGCATATAGTTGTCACTAGTGCCGAAGAATAAACCTTTTCGTGAATATTTAATAAACATAAAAAATATGTTTTTCCTAATATCATACTTAGCTAGGGAAATTTCGTGTCTTGGGAAGATACATTTCCAAATTTTTTCAATTTATCTGTGAAATTCACAAAGAAAATTCCTTTGGTAATTTTTCCAAAGTCAAAGCATATAGTGACTGAGTTAAACTAGAAGCAGTTTGAACTCAATGTTTTCTTACGTTTTTGGGTTTTCTATTATAGCTCATACAGTCGTAAAATGGAAAATCTCGCAGAAAATATGAATCGATTAAATGATATTATAATTGAGGTAGAGAAAAAAATACAATATAAATTTTCCAACGTATTTAAATCGTATATTAACCCCACTGGATTTGATAACATAATATTTATCTTAAAATTTAACGAAATGAAAGACATTGAGGAAATGGAATTGAAGAAATAAAAGGCTGCATGCCAGAAGCAAAAAACGAGGCTAATGTGGATGCTCTTACGTTGGAATTGTTACAAATAATAACAAATGCTTTGAAATTATATGTCACTTTCACCTATACTAAATGAAGAAATTGCAGCAGATGAAACCATTTCAGACACGATTATTGACGTGGTTTTCATCTTCAACTTCTGATCTGTATGATTCTGAAATTAAGGATCAAAATTATATCTTTGCTAACTTCGTATCAAGAATTAAATTTGAAAGATTACACTAAAACAAGTTCAGGCAAAGGCACTATAAAAAAAGATTCATATTTAAAAGTAAAAATAAATAATGCAAAAATAGTGACTATAAGAAAATCCTCTCTTTCTTGGTTAATGTCAAATAAGAATAAATTATCCACAGACAGATTATTACGGGTTAAGAGCATGGGTAGTGCTCGATGTCCAAAAATAAATGGTCCAAGAAAAATAAAGTCGAATTTGAAACAAAAATGAAAATCTAAGTACATCCAAACTTCTCGAGGATTCCGAATTAGATGAAACCAATGTTGAAAGTTCTTGGCTATCATCTGATTTAGATATAATGAACAGAGAAAAGTCAAATGCTAGGGCGGATGAGCTTATCGAAGAAGATGAGACTGAAACTGCAAAAAATGATACTAAGGTAATCGTTCTAGAAGCTGAAAAATATTATTCTGTATATTTTGATAACCAATGGAACCTGGGCAGATTTTACAAATAAACGATGATAGGTGTTTTAATAAATTTTTGAAGTAAAATTTGGACAATTTTGTACCGCCACACACTGATGACTCAGTTTTTGTTAACAGAAAATTTATTTTCTATGGTCCAATCACCCTTCTAGAAAACGGGCCTTTCGATATAAAAAAAAGTCGATCATCTCTCCATTAATAAAATATACAAGAAAATTAAATGTCCGGAATTGTCATAACTGGGTATGTAAATTTTACTTATAGATCATACTTTTTCTGAAACAAATAATGTTTCAAATTATACCTACTTTGGAATGATTTTAATAGCAACAACTTAGTTTACTAGTCAACTAGACCCCAATTGGACCCTCTTTCCTTAGTAACCTACAGTTTAGTGTAAACTTTATTTTCGATGACACCTACCGAGTTAGATGAGCTATGTCATCATATATTTTCATTATATAGCTACATATATTTTCGACGCGTACTTTAGACAGAATGGTTTGAAATATTTAGGAATCTTCCGAAATACACGGAATAGTGACCAAAGATTGCGAAAATTGGAATAAATGTAATTTTTTTTGGATAGTGGATGTTTACGGTGTTTACAAACAATTTTGATTATTACTCTCTTTTAAATGAAATCGTCCTGAACATAATAGATGTCAAATTAATCAATCGTAAATGTAAAAGAATTTTCGAATTATATAACAGACTAGTAGGACATTAAACGTTGAAGACACCACGGATGCGCCCTCGGTTGACGTACATATATTTCTTCGGGTCAGAGGCCCTCGGAAAGTACACTGCCAACCTCCGTGCATTGTTATCCTTAAACACCCTTGATATTTTAACAACTATTTTAATTTTTCGTGAAATTTATTAAAAATAACATTAAGTTTTCTGCGTGGTACTAATCTCGAACAAGTTTTTTGGTTTTGCGTTACGACGCATGCGCAATTTGTTTGTAATCGTTCGCGGTACAGAAATTATCTAGAGTATGGGCAGAGACAACCCAAGATGCGCAAGTACGTGCTAAAATTTAATCCGCAGTATTAAATTGGTTGATTGTAATGGAAGGTGAAAGTAGATGGCGCAAGAAGCAAACGCCCGCGAAAAATCAAAACCCCCCTTTATATTATTTTATTGATATTATTTATAAGCTTTATTTCTGTAGCAGTTGGTGATCGTTTGTGGACTAGAAGTAGTCGATTAGGTGTTTTTAAATACTTCTATTCACTGGAAGTTAAAAACTAACCGAGTGACTATCTCTGATGATCCACAAACGATCACCAACTGCTGCAGAAACAAAGCTATTTTAAAGTTAGAATACAAAACTAGAGGTCAAATAATTTTTATGTTAAACTAATCAAAAGGTTAATTGTAACCTTGTTGAACCGCTTAACATAAGATTTAAAAGAAATATGTTTTTGTATTGGATAATTAACATAACACTCAAAACACAAGTAGGTAGGTAATAATATTTTGTACAAAATTTATTAAAATCAGAAAAATACAAAAAAGCAAATTTAGGACATTTTGTCAATATATTACAGAAAATATCAAGAAAGCATGATAGTTATTTATGCAACAAGACCGGAAAGTGATTCTTAACAGGGCGAGCTGGCAATTTCCATTGCAAAAGCGCTTGCGAGTCCAGTAAAGTCACTTTCTGGGTGTGTTGTGTACAATGTTTTTTCTGCAATGGTTCCTGCTAGTCTTAAAAAACTTTTTAACTTTAATAAAATATAAAATCAACTGACAGACACTTACTTTCAAGGAAGACTGGAATAATCATTTTTAATTGTTATCGGATACTTTTTTGTCAACAGAAAATGACATAAGGAATCGGTAAAGACTTTACAAATCCTTATGTCACTTTGCCAGGCTAGACCTGTAAATATGTATTTTCCACTCAAAAAATTGATCACAGTTAAATTTCTAGAAGGTTGCAGAAAAAGAATATTATTTAATGATTATAATTAAATTTAAAATATTTATTAGGCTTGACTTGCAGAGACTACCTTAAAATGTTATTAAGTGCTAGATAAAAAAATCATGTATTGTGTGGCACGCAACGTGGCTCTATAAAAATTAAGGTTCTAATTATGCGAAAGAATCTTCAGTTTTCTCTTTGTCTCACGAGCACCATTTTTTTATGATTCTTTTATTCATTTTGCCTCACGAGCATCTTTTTTATTTTGCTTCCGTGCCTCATTGTGCCTCTTACACCACCAAGGAATCCCAATTCTAATAATTCCCCGGCCGTTTTCGAACGGTGACATTCTGATCTGATACAGAAGTGCTGGGAATCTCCTCCAAAAATTCACTAGCTGCCTTCACTATGCTAGGAAATTCCTCCGCCAACTCATACGGTATAGTTGAAGTTGAGACCTCGCTTGAGGCTAGATCTGAAGTAAAATGAGATAGATATTAGCGACCATGTTTATTGGTTCAAATCTATATTTCTTTATTTTGAATAAATTAAATAGTAAAAAGTCTGCGATAATTCTACCAAGCTAATTAGTAACAACTATGGATTGATATCTAAGGACCCCTCACCACCAACATTTTGTAAAACACATATTACCTGCTTGCACTTGGTATGTTGCCAACTGATGACATGAAAAAAAGTGTGGGGACTGCATTGCGGGTCAACCTATGACTACTTAGGTCGACATAACTCTCAACAGTAAAATGACGGGAGCATATCCTATAATTTTGAAGAGTTTCTTCAGTGTAATGTATACCCATATTCTCTTGCCAAATTTTTGACCTGTAAAACATAAAAAATTGTGCTGTTAGAAGTGTTGTTAATTTAGTGCAGGCCTTAATTTACCTTTCCAACCTTGAAGGAAAATAATGAAGTTTTGCCACATCATCCTCCGAAGAACCACACACATAACACAATCTAATTCGTGACTCTGTGGCCATCTCAAACAAAAAATAACCTACAACCAATTTCAAAGTATATTATGAGGAATGAAATAAGTAAAGGATACAGTTAGTACATTTTTTAATACTGTTTATCCTTTCTGAGTAATATATAGGTTAGATATAGCGGATAAAATTATTTATGATTTTGTAACTTACCAGTTATATGAAATTGGTAGTATTTAAGAAGAGAAATAGTCTTTAACACACAAATATCACAAAATACAACGAGAAATAATCAAAATCACGACAAAATAACAAACACTTCTCTCGTCAGTTCAAGTTGACAGATAAATACCACAGAAAAAGCGCGGGATAGAACAGAAATGACAGCAGTGCAAGTGCTACCCTCTGCTTTCACCTTCCATTTTATCGGACTAGGACAGCTATATTTGACTATTCTTATATTAAATAGAGATAGCGAATAAATGTTAAAATCGGACAAAATTTTCTATCCACTTGCACGTCTCGGGTTGTCTCTGGTATGGGTACTTAAATAGTTCGGGATTGATTCGAAATATATTCGGAATTAGTTCAACCGGTACCGCGAACAAAGCTATATCACTCATAGAGTGAGTTGTATCAAAGCGTTTTAACATGAAATACTATAGAAACGAATCCATTATAAATTGTTTCTACTGTACTTAATCCACGATCAAATTTATTTAAAAGAAAATGGTCAAATATCATGGTATTTGCAACCGCCTATTTTTGTACGAGGTAGGAAGTGTTTTGAAAGAGTGACCAAAAATACAATTTTTCTTTTTTCATGAGTATAAGCGTAGTAGTAGCGCAGTAACTCTTTTTATGTACCCATCACTTATTAAATTATAGAAACATAACATCAAATAGAGCACTATCCTAAGAATTAATAAACACATCACAGGAAACGTACCAAAATGATTGATAGATAACATAACATTCCGAGCTAAGACCATGTTATACGCAATTTTCACACATTACTACTTTTTTTGAGCATCATTTTATATTCATTTTGGAAAAAATTACAAAGTACCAATCTTTTTTTTAGTTAAATTTGTTGAAAATTTTAAATAGCCCTCTAAAATCTATAATGAACGGGTATCTGCCGCTAGAGACATTGATTTGAATATAGAAAGCCGAATATAAAAGATCTCTATAATTATGTTTTATTGTTATTTATATCCTCATTATTATCATTATCAGATATTAAAGATATTCAAACAGTCGTTTATGAACTTTCATATTGACATAACTTTAATAATTAGTTTTTACAATTTATGTTAAAAGACACGATAACGCCTATACTATAATAAAACTTATTGCAAATGATTAATTCGCAAAAAAATATTTACCTACTTTAAAACATTTCCAAACATTTCGTTAATATTAAAAACTTTCAGTTTTCAAATGTCTCAAAATTTTCGAAATTGTCATCTAAAATATTAAATTCGTAAAATTTTGAGAATAAATCAACATCATTTGCTCAGTTCTGTTTTGAATAAGTTTTGTCGAGCACCTTTTAGGTTATATGACTTTTTTGAAATCTAGATGTTTAGTTAAAGTGGACGGTGACCTAAAGGTTATAATGGAACTCGAATCAATTATAGTGGTAATCTAATAGGTATATTAAAATTGCACAAACAGTTAACAAAGCTTCAAAAAAAAATTTTGTCAACAAATCCCATTGCAATTTCATTCCATTTTCAAATTCAAATCACATTCTTTCTAATTGATATTTAGAGCTGAGAGCGAGAGCGAATGCATATTTACACAACTTACATCGTGCTCTGTACAAAATGTATCATAAATTCCCAATTAAAAATAACAATCAATAATTTACAACAGAACGAGTATTCGGGCTACACGATAAAATTTATTTCGTTTCCATGTAAATGTAATTAAAGAACAAATCACAACCAATTTCCAATTGTGAAACCAAATAGCGAATTCTTTCACGATGGTAATACTAATAAGTAGTTGAAGTGTAAGGTGACAGTAGCGCACGAAGTATTTTGACATATTTTTCTTATCACGAAGTCTCAATTACAGTAGAAAGTAACTGATCGGAGTGATCGGGTTATTTATCTGCTTAATTTTATTTTATAACACACGGTCGTAAAAAATGTAGTTTTACCTTCAAATGAGTTGAAACAGATGGATGAAATTCAGATATCTTGGATACTCTCATACTCACATCGAGTTTAATTAAACTCGATAGATACTCTGTTTAGTTACAGGGAGAGGAAAATGGACCGGTAGATTATTTAAATATCTTGAAATAATCGATTATAACTTCTAAAAATCAGTGGCGGTTCGTGGGTCAAGAGATAGGGAGGTCAATTAGAAAAGTTTACTGTATTACCTACCTTTTAAAGTGATTTTAATTCCAAGTCGATACTCCGGTCTTTTTGAGATGCAAAGTGGTCAATTACTTTTTCATTAAAGTCTTTTATCTTCTTTATTAATGCCCTCTCTATGGTAAGCATAGCTAAAGAAGATAACCTTTCCTGACCCATGGTATTTCTTAAAAATGTCTTTATTCTTTTTTAAGGTGGAAAAACAACGTTCACTATCGACGGTAGTCATAGGGAGAGTATACAAGATTTTTAACAGTTTGACACTTTCAGAAAAAGTTTTGCACAAATTATTGTTAATAAAAAGCTGTAACAAAGCAACTGCACCTTCATTATTGGAAAAATCTTCTCGGCTATATAATACTTCTAATTCAGTTTTAAGTTTCAAATGATTTATGACTGGATACTCCGTTTTAACTAATTTAAACATATCTTGAGGAAAGCTTTTTTTATAATCTTTAAACCGATCTGCGTGAAATAACTAAGACACTGCTAAATGATTACGGCAGCCAAACCTGTTTTTGATCTCAGATGTAATTATATCACAAACTTCTAATGAAATTCTCCTTTTTGATTCTTCCGTTTTACATCTCTGGGCAGACTGCATGGATGTCTCCTCCAAATAGTTATTCAAAATTTTATTTCTGATGTCTTCAATTTTACTATTAAAAACGCCAATACACTTATTTCGAAATGTTATGACATCGATATTACATTTTTGTAATTGATTGAACAATATATCACAATGAGGCATAACTAAATGAAAAAAATTTAACCAGTAAAGAAAATGTTCATTTTGTAAGTAGTTTTTTAAACCAATAGCTTGGTTTAAAGTGTTGTTTTCTGATTCATTATCAATGATTTTTTCTAAACAATCTAATAATTCTGTTCGATAGGTATAAACAGTCTCTACGCACTTTGTATTAAAATTCCATCGTGTTGGAGCCGCTTCAGGTAATCTCACCTTAACAACACTATCTAACACGGCTGTTCTTTTTGGCGATTTTCCAAAGAATAAAGAAAAACTATGTAAATTAGCAAACAAATTTTTAGGCTTTTATCCTGACTTGATGCTTTTTGTAAAATTAAATTTAGTTGATGAGCGTAACAATGAATAAAATTTGCTGAAGGATAACTTTTTTTAATTTTGGCTTGTACACCTCTAAAAGCACCACTCATTACTGATGCTCCATCGTAACTTTGTGCTATCAATTTTTCAGGACTTTCATTAATTTTCAGACATTCTCTTTTAAAATTACATCTGTCAAATGCTGCGATGTCGTTCCTTGAGGCTGAATAAATTTCCAAAATCTCTCACATACAACACCGTCTAAAACGTATCTAAACACAAAAACTATTTGTACTTTATTCATAACCCAACTTATGTCGATCTTTCAGTTTTAATATATTTTGTACAACACTCATATTTAATAGTAAACACCAAAAACACTGTTTTACTTAATTTCACGACAAGTAGAGATTTACTAATAAAATGTTCACAAATAAAAACATTAAAAACAACGCGACAAAATTTACCGACCAACGCGTACCTAGTCAGCATTAAGACTGCTCAGTGCTCACTGCTCTTCTGAACTTAGTGAACTTCGTGCGTTACCGTTTCCGTAAAATGTGTCAGGGACATTTTCCCCGCCAGCGTTCTCTGTCTCTTTTGCTTTCTGACGATTCGCGCATAAGTCTATTTCACTTTAATTCGTTGTAAATTCGGTCCGTAGCTAGCTCTGAGGACAAGTTGTGGATTGACCCAAGATTTTTAAATTCTATAAATGAATAATGTAATGAATATGAATGTAGAGGCTCGGTGCTCGGGGGGGATACGAAATCCTGCGATCTAGATATTTGAATTGTATTGTGCATAGAATGAACTAGAAACTTTAATATATTTTTTTAAGAATATTAAAAATATATATATTATATATTTTTAAACTTCAGAAAATGAATAGCTCTATTTTTTTATTTGTATGTGGGAAGTCATTGACCAAATGACCCTATAGAACAACCGCAGTGCTAAAAATTAGTAGAACTAATATTTATAGTTAGGAAAATTAGTTGAACACAATGAATGCGGCGGAGTCCGATTCGATTATTCTGTTTTTTTTTATATAAATATTTTTTATAAAATAAATAAAACATAAAACAATTCCAAAATTAATACGTAATACTATTTATTATAAACAGATGCATCCAACATACAAAAATAACAAAAAACTTAGGAGGTTAAAATGATTAAAAGTAGTACTACTAATATTAGTCGATTATTAAAATATCTTGATTGATAATAATAGATTATTGAAATATCTCGATTATCCACATCACTATGAAAACCGTGCAGATAATTTTCCCGAATTTTACACATTATTTTGTATCGCAAGTTAGCGGACTATTTGCCAAACATCGCTTTGCGAAAGTACAATTTATTTCAAACTTATTTGCAACATAAAAAATGTCGGCTTCTTTGATCCTATTACAGCCGTCAAAAAAGCCGACGTTTTTATGTTGCGAATAAGTTTGAAATAACTATGACTGTACACGGTCGTGTCGCTAACTGAGGAACAGAAGCAAAGTTATATAAAGAAGGTTTATTTTCAAAATAGAAGGTTCGAGGCAGAGTAGAAGGATGGCAATGGGTAATCAGGAAATAGGAATCGTACTATGTCTTATTCCCATGAGGGGCAAACGTAGGGGGCAAGGGAGGGAAAAAAGGAAGTAGTAAAAATTTTGTCTCTAGTAGTTGATGGGTCGAAGGATTTTTCTTTTGGGGATTGGTACTTCTTTGTTTTATTTTGAACCCAATAAATCTATCTTGTTACGTATAATATTATACACGTTTATCCCGGCTTCCTTTCTTAATACTGGTTACATATATTACAGGTATATACATAAACTATTAATGAATATCAGTTAGTTCGATTATATAAAGGCTCTTTAAAAAATAAGATTTTTTATATAACTGCCGGCCATCATATTATCATATTACATCATATTTATAGGATCTATGGGCAGTTACATGTGTCGAAGCACGTGCTGTATAGAGCTCTTAATGTTTTGATGATACCATATGCAAAAAAAAACGGCAAATGTTTTAGAATTGAGATGCACAGGTGGTGCTTATAAAGATGTCATTTACGGACGCAACCACCCATGGAACAGCATAATATTTCAGAAACGATCGTAGCATTTTTTTCAGAAAAGATACACATATTATCAAATAAATTACTTTAAAAAAATGAACTGTACTCCACTGGAATGGTGATCGAGTTTGAAAGTAAAGATGACCTAAAAAGGATGCTTACTACTAGCAACTGTATGTCAATACACGTTCACATTCTAAATACTCGTCGTCCTTCGCGGCCTTCACTTAATTGCTGCCAAATATCACGGATAGCACACGCAACGCGGATCTTCTTTTGACTACTACCAGTATCTTTACCAATAATCATAAAAAAATAGAAAATACTTAAGCAGGAACGGTAAAATAAGATAAAATTTTACTACAGATATAATTTTAGTATCAATTTACATAAATCAGTAAAAAAATTTTATTTGCTGTTTACAAAAACAGCTGTTTTATGATACAATTCTCTGTTGATAAATTATTCGATGACTGATGAAACAGAAACTTTCAGTTATCAAAGCAAGGTTATCATTATAAATAGGGAAAACTTGATATGACCTAACAGGGTTGCACTGGGGAGGGATATACAGATTTTCCTTCATAAAATTTTCCAGTTGTAATGAAACAATATGTTACCTTGTAAATGTCTTTGAAGAAGGTTGAAAGCCGCAGAAAGGTGCAACATACAAAATAAGTCCATGCTGTTTGAAGAGGGTTAAATGAAGACAATTATAGGTGTCCTGTAACATGCGGCTAGTCAGTTTCATAAACGTTGTGATATTTTTAATAAATAACAAAATTATTTATTTTGTTCATATCGTCCCCATCCCCCATATAATAGTTGTAAACTGTCACGTACAAGAGTGGACACACTGGCTGCATTTAGCCGTTCCAATATTTTTATGGCTAGGAAATAGCCTCTTGTGGCATGCAGTTCCTCCAAGACCCCCACCAATACGTTGGCAATTTTCGATCCGCTGTGTTGGTTGTCTCATCCACGCTAAGCCAAATACATATGCTCTCGAGTTCGGAGCGAACATTGCCAATACGAATGATTAACTACTTGGGGCAAATAGTCTTTTCTTATTGTAGTGGAACTAGGCAGTTGCATTTTCGCATATTGTCTCCCTACACATGTTTCTATAAATTTCCTGAATACGGGGTTGTGTAATTGCTTCCAGGGAATGTTACATCCCATCATGAACTTTAGTAAAGTCCACGTTAAATTGTCTTTGTTGGTTTCCGCTAATTAATGTTTGGAGTTTTTTCGTTGCCACATGTTGTGTCACACTGTTTTTCTGTTTATATAATAGTTTAACATCACACGCTTTACATATCAGCTCCACATCATCAAAGGCTAACTTATAATAATCCCTAATACACTCGCGTATTGTTTCGGAAGACGCCGACTTCCTCTCCATTTTGTAGTCAACAAGAGCACTATACTAAACAAAAAATAGGGTCTATATCGTAACTAAAAACACTAACGAGAAAATTTCCTTTATATCGTAAATAAAAACCGTCTTTACACTCGCTCCCTATGCGTATAACTAAATAATTTGTCAAACTGAATTCGTTGGCACGGGACAATTACAGCTCCTCGTGAATCCGACCAATGGAGAGACATTTGCCCTGCTGTTTAAAAGACGAACCCTCCCTAATGTACCCAATATTACTCATATTATGATGAAACATTAATTGTATGTTTTACTTTTTCTTATTATTAAAATTAATATATTTCTAACACGTACATAATCAGACTTTTGTTCCGTAAATCTGTGTAAAAAAAAGTTTCATTTACCTGCATTCTTTTTACTACAAATGTCAAGTATGACATTTTTATAGACGCAAAAATTATTTATCTTTCTCTTCATATTTTGTGGCAATGGATGACCCCACATCGGTGGCGATTTGAGAGTAAAAAATCTAAATATGTGTAAGGTCACTGTCAGAAATTACAGGTTCTTTTTATTGCTATTATATCGGGCGTAATACGGAATATAAAGAAGGGTTAATGGTCTCTGACATGTCATAAGTTTTCCCTTTGTCTAGTTATCATTCACATTATAAAATTGAAACGTGAGTGTTACTTTTTCATACGTAAACATCTGTTTTAAATTCATTTTCATTAAATCCTCAATATGGAAAAAATGTTGGCTAATAATTCCTCGTTCATCACAAATCTATAAAGTAAACTGATCTGAACGACCACGCAATATGAGTGTCGTTTTTATAACACAAACGTTGGATATTTACAAAATGTCTCTTGAATAACCTGCGAACTATCTCTGTCCTTTTTCTTCTAAACTTTTAAAAGAAGACAGGAACATTAACAGAAGGACCATTCGTAAATGCCCAATGTGATGTGGAATTATCTGCTTAAAAGACAAAAACAAACGAGAATCTGTTAATGGCAAAAACGGTGTAATGAAAGCGTGAATTTTTATGTCGGTTTACGGTTTATTCAGTATCTGTACTATACAGATACTGAATAAATTTCATACCGGGCGTGAAACGTAACAGTCCAACTAGCAAACTACTTTTATAATAAGTTGGTTAAGAAGGAATTACGGTATATAAAAGCTGTGTAGAAGTTGCGGATTTGCAAATTTGTTGTATACAGTTCTTCCATAACTGAATTTTGTTTTTGGGGGTAAAATAGACACAATTTTATGTTGCATGAATTTTCTTATTGCTGGAAGAACATCTATACAGCTTTCGTTATACAGCAAAATTCTATATAAGCATTTTTGCCCTATGGCATACTTGTAGTAGCTCTTAGATGAAACTATACAACTTTAATGAGCAAACTTGTGGTGTTATATAAGACCCATCCTTATTTACGTTAATACAAAAAAATGCTGCTGCAGCAATAATTATAAGGAAATTTTGTCCAAAGACATTGAACGGTCAAACAATGTTCCGCAGAGAAATAGTTATCTTTTGTTACAAAATAGGGTAATTTTCTCGAACACGCACTTTTGGAATTTTTCGAAATTTTTTGCATAAATTTACTCACAAACGATGTAGTAACAATTTGTGACATAAGAAATGTGGTGCAAACAATAAATAAGCCAAGAAATTTACGGGATCGTGGAGCGAATAGGGATGCTGGATGGGTAATAGCGAGCCGAAAATGACTGATATTTCACTAAATGTCAATTATTTTTGTAGGGCAAGGGATATTTTTTGTTTTATTTGAAATTGAAACATACTTAAATCATCCTTAGACGTTGGCACTAACCTTATTGAACACTTAGGACAACTGTAATGACACGGTACGATGCCGTGTCGATGAAAAAAGTACCAGACACTTATCACTAAAGCTGGCCGAGATGGCTGGAGTACAGCCACGGTCTTGCGCTGGTGACACACGTGCCGATTTAGAAGTGATTTACGCTGCAGTCTTATTTGAAAGGTTAATGCGTGAGGTTGTACCTATAAATTATACATAATGTCAAACGCGCCAAAGGGTAAAAAACGACAATACGCGGACACAGTGAATAAATTTATCGGTGAATTTCCGGATTTATTCTAAGACGGATGCAAAATAATTTGTAAAGTTTGCAATCAAGACTTAATGTGTTGGCACAAAACAGATTGTCGTCGTCATATCAGTACCGTGCAACATCAAATTAAAAAAAATGGCATGCCTTTGACAACTCAGTTTATGTTTGATTTATTGTTAATGTTAATAGCCTGTAATATTCCGCTACACATACTGGATAAACAACCATTTCGGGAGTTTTGGAATAAATACAATCCCCAGGTGAACTTACCAAGTCGTACATCGTTACGTAGATATATTCCAGCTGTTCGTGAAGACATTGTAAATAGGATTAAATGTGGATTAAAAAATACACGGCTCTGGTTATGTATTGACGAGACGACAGATTGTAAAAAAAATTCTATTTTAAATATTATAGTACGTGTACTGACCCTCTTAAACCAACATTTCCACTTTTACTATCTAGTAAAAGACTAACTGCGTGTACTGGCGAAATAATTACGCGTGTCAAGTCAAGTATTGATGTTTGTGACTGATGGTGCCGCGACAATGCGCGTGGTAGGCCGTTCTCTTCAAAGAGACAATTGTAGCTTTTCACATCTATTTCTCAAATATCCTAAACGGCTTCGAGCATTTCACAGACAGTGTCCTGGTAACCCTGAACCACCAGTGCCGATTCTTACACGTTGGAGAACGTGGTTGAAAGCGGTTTTTTATTATGCTGAATATTTTCAACAAATAAAAGGTGTGATACTACAGTTCAACCCTAACGAGGCTGCAGCTATTAGGGAAAGCCAGACAAGCTTTCAAGACGTTTCCCTTGAAACAGATTTAAAAACTATTAATAACAATTATAGAGGACTACACGACGAAATAGAAAAATTGCAAAATAGTTCGTTGTCGTTAGTGGAATCGCTGCAAATAGTGGACGACGTAAATACACAGCTACAGGCTATAAATGACGCAAAAAATAATTGCGTTAGTGAAAAATTTGAGAGAGTATTACAGAAAGATCCTGATTTTAGCAAATTAAGACATATTTGTGATGGTGCATCTACAACTTTGTTAAGTGAGTTCACAGATTGTTTTACTTATGCCTGTATTACATCCGTAGATGTTGAACATTCATTTTCAAAATACAAACATATTTTTTCACCAAAGCGAACATCGCTGACGGAGACAGCTGTAGAAACATACCTGATGCTATTGTACTATAGATCTTCCCCACTTTGTGATGACGACAACCAAACTACTTCATAAATCTGCTTAAAAGGGTGAGTTTTATACAAATTTTTATAAAATGTAACATTATTGTTAAAATTTATTTCCATTTACTGTACTTATTCAAGTATTATGATATGATGTAAACATATGAGTCATATGACGGCTCTGTCGGCCAGGTGACCTCGGCCAGCTTTACTTATCACAACGAGGCACAGGTGAATCTCTATTAACGCAACTCGACGCGCCCGCTGTTTCTGGCATTTTTTAAACAATTATATTGCAAATTATATTGAAATATATTGATCGCCAAGTTCAATCGTCACGCAGTAACAAAGAACTGAAATGGCGTCTTCATGAAAAATGCCTTCTAAGCATTGAGTAAGCGTCCCTATACGCCTTCAACCAATCAGCTCTCAGCTTTTTGTTTATACTAACCCGAAAACCTTTTTCGCGAAGACTTTATTAAAAAGAAAATTGTCAACATGAAGTTAAAATTATCTGAAACATACTCGCGGAGCCTCACGTGGATCCCCGCGATAGATGTACTTTATTTCAACAGGTGAAATTAATGAAATGCGCGGACAACAGCGTTGCCAGATTGTAACAATCTAAACATAAACTGTCATTATTAGAAAAATAAACGTCAGGGATTTGTCCCTAACTTGGTTGAATTATCTCAATCTGGCAAAATCGGAGAATATCGTGCGACACCTGACAGCGTTTTTATACAACACATACTGACAGCCATGTAAATGAGTATACCGGGTGGATCATGTCAAGTGTTGCAATCTTATTGATTTATTTAAGGGTAGTTAGGGATGTTTGCACAAGATATGACACTGTGCAATGAACATCTGATGATGTGTAGATATGACACTGTGCAATGAACATCTGATGATGTGTAGTGTGTCGGTATAATTAGTTTTGTGGTATCTCAGAAGTGCGTGTTCTAGAAAATGACCCAAAAGTGTTCATATCTGAGGATTCTTTCTAAATATTTTTGATTTAAGAAATAATGAAAATATTCCATACTTTACGGACACACTGTATATCCTTTCTGCGATCCGTAGACTCATAGTATAATATACACGTATTTATTTATTTTGCTAGCTATTATAATAACATTACACTAAGTATTTGTAATTAAACATATTTTTTTAATGAAACTAGTGGGTAGTAACAAAAACACTTATATTTGAGAACCATTACTGTTGCTTTTAACAATCTCTCCTTTCAACGCATTAAACAATGACATTTCGACACAGAAAACAATTATATCATTTTACAAAATAGATTTACATTAAGTAAAAACAACAAACAAACATAACCTAAACATAATTAGTGTCAAATAAAATGTCAAGGTTTTTAGAATATTTTTTAGAATTATAGAATTTCATGATAGGAACTTTAATTATTCAAAAAAATATCTGATGTGGCCAGCACATAACTTTCTTATACCAGTATATTATTTCCATCTAATAAATCATTCTATTTTCACATACCTCAATTAAATTTTAATAGCGTAGGTATCTTGAAACGTTTCATTAACATTTTTAAATAATTAATTTTCAACGTCGTTGGATACTGTCAATGATAATTCATGTCATATATTTAAATAATTTCTTCTTATTGACACTGACATTTTTGGAACTAAATTAGACATTTCAAATGTCAAACTGCTAAATTTATGAGGTCATTTGTCATTTTATGAGTAAAAAATTTCAGTTTACATCAGCTTTATTTAAGTACTTGGAAAACATATTTTTTTGTAAAAACAAATACAAAAAAGTTTGGGTCCCCATTGACCTCCTTCAGCTGGCCAATTTTGCTCATCACCGAATTTATCATTAGAAACTTGGCCACCATTTTGGTGGCAATGCCAGTTTTCTTCTTGGGAACATATCCAACAGTATTGACTGGATTCTGCAACAGATAAAAAATCATGCCAATAGAGTCCAGTGGAGGGAGTACTCGGGTGCATATCAGTTTGGCTCCTAGCTCCCAGACTATTATTAAGATCGCCGCTCTCGGTACTTGCTTCGCAAGTCACTATCCGCCACAGAGACATCTATGATGTCGGTCGGAAAGTAGCATTTAGACCATACGAGAAGTTTCATACCTCTCACCACTACTCAATTTATCTTAGTTAGTATATGACTAGCAGGTTGGCCACTATGATTTGTCTGTTCCATAACCTATGGCATACTGAGAATAAATAAGTTCGAAACCGGTCTATGTCTGGTTAGGAATTGACAAGTGATATTGGCTATCGATCTATCATGATTTGTAGGTGTAATCCAATGCAGGTCGGGGTATTTGCCCGCTGAGTAGTTGTTTCCTTCATATCAAATCATATTTAATAACAGTTTAGTCAACCTGGGCTAGAGGTCGCCGCTCTCGGTACTTACTTCGCAAGTCGCTATCCGCCAGAGACATCTATGATGTCGGTCGGATAGAGCATTTAGACCATACGAGAAGTTTCATACCTCTCACCACTGCTCTATTATCAACAATATTTAAATGCAATCTGGCTGAAATAAAAAAAAACGTAAATACCTGTTTTAAAAAATAATTGCGACCCATTATATCTCTCTTCACTTTCTCCCAGACATTCTCCTTCATATTTATCAAGGATTTACGCTGTTGTGGCGTGCAATAAAGCTCTTCCTTTTTATACCTTAAAACGCGAAGATGAATGGATAAATGCGAGGCATTATTTAAGTATTTATAACCAGTATTTTCGGGATTTCTTAGAAGCTCTTTTCAAACGCCCTGAAAGCCTTGTTTATTGTACAGGAGTATTCTCTAAAACATACACCAGAGTCAATTTAGTCGCAAAATTGTTTTTAAGCCACTTTGCGAGAGTGCATTTTGCCATGTTGACACGAAATAATGGAAAATATATTTACTCACCGACACATTTACCATGTGACGTATAAAGTACAAAGACAAGATTATTATATTTTTATCTATAGGAACATATACAATTTTATAAACCTACAATTTTCAGATATTATTAATAATAATAATACATTAATACTAAATATATCACACAGCCATTATAAAAGACGTTAAAAAATACGCTGTAAACTTTCACGATCGATTGTTGCGTCACTGGTATTTGGTTGATAATGTAAATAACCAGTACACTCGATGCACGTTTCGCCGACCAAGTTAGCATCATCTGGAGATTACGTATCTGCCATATTTGTTATTTATTTGAAAATTGCTAAGACATGTCAACAAAGACATCAAGGGATAGACATGTTTCCACGTAAAAACCAGACGTACGTCATCAACCGCTTAGCCCCCGCGCCCCACGGTACTCACAATATATAGTATGTATATTCTTCAGTGTGTATGCTACATTAGAGAGAATATTAAAAAATTTGTAAAATGTGGAGAAATAAACTATTACGATACCAGAAACTCGGAAAAATTATTTGTACCAGCTTATAGACTCAGTCAAGTAAACAAAGGTGCAATTATTACAGCGATTAAATTATATAATCATCTGCCTGGGCATGTAAAGTCTATATCCAGCTTCAATCTTTTTAAAAAATCCGCGAAAAATTTTCTGCCAAAACATTGTTTTTACTCTCTTCAGGAATATTTAGATTACTGTGATAACTAACATCTCAATTCTGTTGTTTATCAAGTGTCCCGCCTTATTTTTTTGCAATTATTTTCCATATTTATATTTTGTACACATGTATGTTTTTCCGTGAATATGTATATATGTGTATGTGTGTATATATATATATACACTGTGTCCCAAATTGGAGGTCAATGCATTGCTATCTCGGTTATTATTAGACATAGAGAAACGGTTAAATGGGGACTTTTTGAAGAATTTTATGACTGTTTCGATGCCGTTTTTAAATTTGGCTTAACTCTATCCGTTTTCCACATATTTTCAAAAAACTGTAAAGGTGCATTTTAAAAAACTTCCCGAATCTGCCTAATTTGATGACTGGTGATATTTTAATAAGTACATTTTTAGGACACTTTTTTAAGGTGCTTTCATTGACGTTACCAAAAAAATTTCTATCGTCATATGTTTTTGAGTTAAAGTTTTAAAGTTAAAGCCACTAACTTTGTTTTTTCTTATGGACGCAATATTGGATTTTTTGATAGTTCAATAATGCTCTTAATTTCCTTTTCAACTATGTATCACAATATCAGGAAAAAAGTAGTTACTGGTGTAAAATATAAAAAAAAATCAGTTTTCTAAGTAGCCATCAAGAAAATTTATTTTCAAATAATCCGATCTTATTAGCTTCAACTTAAAATTTCAACAAATTAATTAAAAACTTAAAAAAAATTGTTCAATATGTCGTTCTTGTTCATCAATGCACTTTTGACATCGCTTTAATATTGAACTACACGCTCTCCTTAAAGTATTTCTGTTAACAGCAACCAAAGTATTTCTTACACACTCTTCTAAAATTTGAATATTTTCTGGTGATTCAAATGCATAAACTTCGTTTTTTGTATGCCCCCAAAGAAAATAGTCCAACGGAGTGAGATCACGAGACCTGGCTGGCCATAGAACGTTGCCATTATTTGCAATAATTTTATTATCAAAAGTTGCTCTTAAGAATTGTGTTACTATGCCGTTATTATGTGCTGAACAACTATCATGATGAAATCAAATCTGGTTAATATCTACAGCAAGTCTAAGAGCTGGTATTATTTGTTCTTGCAATATTCGCAAATAATTTGCACCGTTCAAATTATCATGATAAATAAATGGTCCATAATACGATTACCTGGAGAGTATTTTTTTTACGAATTATTATCAATGAATGATTTAAACAAGTTTACCTATGATGCCACACCAGACATTGAATCCAAATTTGGTTTGAAACCTTCTTTGGCTAATTATGTGAGGATTCTGAATACTCCAGTAGTGTGTGTTTTGTCTATTGAAAACACCACAATTAGTGAATCTAGTCTCGTCTGTCCATAATACTTTTGAATGAAAGTGTGGTTTCTGTAGACATTTTTGTACAAACCAATCACAGTATACTACTCTTCTCTCATAGTCGTTTTCTTGTAAACTTTGAACGATGGTTGGTGGTTTGTATGGGTGATAATGATTTTTCTTTAAAATGTTATGCACAGTCGTTTTGGGAACATCTACCCGATCTGAAATTTGTCTTACAGATGCTGTAGCATTGTCTCCTACGTATTCTAATACAACGTTATTTCGCTCTTCGTTATCTATCTCATAAGTCTTATTTCTTTTTCCATTAAACCGTCCATAATTTAATAAATTAACAAGAGCCCTAAAATACCTTTCATTCGGTTGCACACGTTCTGGAAAGTTATCCTCATAAATTCTTGATGTTTCATCAGTATTTCTATATGATTTAAAATAAATCTCTAGCATATCTAACTTTTCTTCGTTTTTATATCTCAAAACCATAATAAATTCAAAAAAAGAACTTAATAAAAGAAACACACAAAATTAGTTATTACAAAGTAATGGTAGATCACAATGAAACACTAATAAAAAAGAAAAACAGCAATTATGACAACAAGAACTGTCAATTAAACATTGTTTTGTCTATTGTCATGGTAACAAGATCCATGGCACCTACTATTAGAAAAATTATACGATTATGTTATTTCATTTGGACGGTGCTAATCAATTCAACACCTCATTTACATGTGTTTCAATTTTTTGTTGACATTTTAAGTTGAAACTAATAAAATCGGAGTATTTTAAAATAAATTTTCTTCATGGCCTACTTAGAAAACTGAATTTTTTTATATTTTACACCAGTAACTAATTTTTTCCTGATATTGTGATACGTCGTTGAAAAGGAGATTAAGAGCACTATTGAATTATCAAAAAATTCTATATGGCGCCCATAAGAAAAACAAAGTTAGTGGCATTAACTCAAAATCATATGACGATAGAAATTTTTTTGGTAACGTCAACGAAAGCACCTTAAAAAGTGTCCTAACAATGTACTTATTAAAATATCACCAATCATCAAATTAGGCAGATACGGGAGAGCTAGGCCAAATTTAAAAACGGCATCGAAACGGTCATAAAATTCTTCAAAAAAAGTCCCCATTTAACCGTTTCTCTATCTCTAATAATAACCGAGATAGGAATGCATGCACTCCCAATTTGGGACACAGTGTATGTGTATTAATACATTTTCTCTAGTTTCAGTTTTGACAATTTCGATATTTGTAACTTAATTTAGTCAATGGAAATGAAGAATTATTATTATTATTATTAACACTGGTGTTGACAAATAGTCAGACATTTTCAGAAACGTGTTTCAGTAATGTGGGGGTGAACTAAAACTGATGCAAGTTCCATGAAACCTACGAGTCGATGCATGCATCGCAACATGTTTCAGTGTGTGTAGGCCACTTAACAATCAGTCTTTAAGTAAGCTTGCCCAGGCATCGGGCGTTTCCCTAAACAGTGTTTGGAGAATATAAAAAAAAACATAATTTCACACACTCGATAAAACCTGCTCAAGAACTAAGTGAAGACGAGAATGATCAACCTACAATTTTTCGAAATTATTACTAATAAAATAAATAACCTTATAAACAAAGTGGAACTTGTTGAAGAATATCTGTTTCAGTGATGAGCGTACGTTTTCTTTAGGTGGAGAAATAAACAGACATAATTGTAGGTGTTGGTCTGACACAAGTCCGCATTTATTTAGGGGAAACCCATATTCAATATCCATAAAATTTGATGTTTGTGCAGGTATTCTAGACCATATTTATCCCTTTTTTACTGACGATAATTAAAATAGAAATAAGTACCTTGGTCTTCGTGAAATCACTGTTGATTCGCATATAACAGAAGTACTAGAAATGACAAATATTTGCTTGAAAATTAATTAGTTTACCAGCAAGATGGTGCATCTCCTCATGAGGCGACAATTTTGAAAAATCAATTTCCCAGACGTAGTCCTATCTAATGGCCGTCCTTAACTGCTTCTTTTCGAAGATACAGCGCGCTGATTTTTCAAAGACTAAACTTCACTTGAACTTTTGGTCTCAAAATTGGTTCAGGAATCATCTCCTGAATTTTCTCGATATACTTAAGCATCACCATATACATATAATAGATACCAAATTACTCGACCATCTAGACGGTCACCGATACGTTGATAAAACTAACTTTCTATTACGAAACTCTGATACCTATTAAAGATATAAATGCTATTACCTACTGTGACCATAACATATAGCATATAGATGTCATAAATAACTTTCGATTTTATACAAGCTATGACATATGGAATATTAATTCATTAAATTAAATAAACGTTATGTTATAAGGAATGTTATAAATTAGTGCTCAAGTTTAATATTCGCTCATTATGATTGTTTAGTTGAAACAACGCATAATTCTTAGAAAGATAAAGAGCGAGATACTAGAGATAGAGTTTGTGGAATTTTATTCATACTATCCATTTAAACGCATGACACTAAAATTAATTGTACAAAATTAACTTTCATTCTTGGTGCAACAGAGTAAAAGAAAATTTTGCAGTATGTAGGTCAAACTTGCAGATATACGAATGTAAGGCTGAAGGCACATAGAAAATCCAAATAACTATCGTCTCATAGTCTTGCAACCAACAATTTCCAAAATAAAGAAGAGCGCTATTAACATACAATTATTGCAATATCTCAAACTGGCGGGTAACCTGCGTGATCGACAACAAGGCTTCAATCGAAAAAAATTCAAAACGCTGTATAATGCGTATGTACCAGTTTCAATGAGAATAATTTCCAGGATAATTCTATGGCCCCTAGTCTTACTAACAAATTCATGATTCAATTTTTCTGTTTTTTTTAAATCTTGTATTGCACTATTCATACGTATATACATGAAAACACCCATACATAGAGACAAATATTTTTCCATACTTAAGCCAGAATGTTGTGATACAATTTCAACGTAAAAGTTCTTGTTAATTTAACACAAATGTTTACCTAGCTAACATACACCTACATGTCAAAAATGTGAATGGATCCTACCTTTTTCCCTATCATGATTGATTGAGTTTAGCTGATGGTGCAGATGTTAGAGGCCTCATGGCCCATTCCTGGGACTCTCTTACGAAGTCCTTCAGGTAGGAAATCACGAATTAAGTTTTCAAGTTACAAGAGCAATAAAATAAAATGCTCTACAGTCTACACACGAAAATATGTATATACGAGAAATTTTATAAGAACTAGTTAATGATGCCTTTTTGGTTTTAGCACCATAAAGTAAACAAAGCGGGAGTTAAATTATAAAACAACTCTTTTCTTCTTTCTATCTTCCAGGCCATGGTGGAGAGAGGTATCGCAAAAAATCTTTTGTTTCATGAATAAAATTACCGGATGAGCCAAAAATAAACATAAATTAAGTGTATTTTATATGTAATAAACAGGACCGGTCTTTAAGCGGGACGCCCGCTCCGGGGGCCAAATTGAAAATGGAACGCTCAACTTTTACAAGGAGGTGTTTGTAAACATGATAAATAAGAAAATATTTAAACATGTTATTGTTTTGTTGAAGATGGTTTTTTTTTAAATTTTATGCTTGAAAATAATATAGTATTATTACAACTAAATATAATAGACTGAATTTTATTATTATTCTATAAATAACTAATTAGCTTATAGAATATTTTAAATATTTCATTATTACGAAAGTTCTGTTTTAAATATTTGATTTATAATAATTGTCCATAATGATAATATTTTCTTTTTTTATTTTGTTTCTCTTGGTTGTTTGCTCAATTCGCTACGTTATAACAAGTGTTGAAAATCAAAAAAAAAAAAAAAAAAAAATAAAAAATGCATCTCTCTTGTTAAAGATGTTCCATTTCCATAAATTTTAAGTTTAAAATGTACAAAATATTCGCGATGTATTTACATAAAATTTTTGGAATACGAATATTCGTTACATCCCTATACAGGGTGTCCCAAAATTAATTTCCTAGCCGCCGGAGTTAGACTCTATGACCAAAAATAAATCGAAAATCACCTTATGTCAAAATTTCGAAAAGTTACTCCTTACGAAATTATGGCCATCTTAAAGATCGCAGTGAAGGTATTTTTGCAAATCAATTTTTGAAATAGGTATCCAGGTAAAGATAGTTTATTAATTTAAATCAAGTGACATCTACAGATAATAAAATTAAAATACTTAAATTTACAAAGGCAAATGTGCGAAATGTTCGCAATTTTGTTCTATGCATGCATGCAATCGGCGCAGAAAATTGTTTTCAACACGACCTATTGTTTCATTTGAAATTTGAGTTAATGCTCCATAAATCCTAACAATAACGTCATCCTCATTATTCGGTAGGACTTTGTATACCGCATTTTTCAAGTAACCTCAAAGCCAAAAGTCTATTGGGTTGAGATCTGGGGACCTAGGTAGCCAAGAAGTAGGTCCTCCGCGACCGATCCATTTATTGGGAAATCGCCGATTTAATATCTCTCGAACAATTCGAGAATAATGAGCAGGCGCTCCATCATGTTGATACACAATACTATGACGTTGCAATAAAGGAATATCTTCCAAAAAGATAGGTAATATGTTTTCTCAAAAATTTGCATAATTCTCTGCGTTTAATATCCTAGGCAGAAAATGTGGTCCTATTATGTCATTGCCCAACAGACCAATCCACACATTTACACTCCAGCGCACTTGCTTATGTGATTCTCTAATTTGATGTGGATTTTCGTAATTCCAGATATGCAAGTTGTGCTGGTTAAACACCCCTTGCTGATTAAAATGGGATTCATCACTCCACAATACTTACTTAAAAAGGTCTTCATTTGTATCTAAGCAATTTAAAAACCATCTGAAGAATTGTAAGCGCAACTCACTATCCCCAGGATGCAATTTTTGAACCGGCTGTAAGTGATAAGGATTTTCTCTTTGCATGAATCTGTGAATAGTACTACGACGATGGTGACGATTGGCTTCCAAGATTCTGGTACTTACAAACGGATCTTCTTCAATGTCGTGGAGTAATTGCTCTTCCTGTTGCCATGTTAGCTGTCTAGGACGACCAGCATGAATCATGTTAGGAGCCAAACATCCAGTTTCAAGTAGACGAACTTCAACAGCACTTATTGTTTTATGATCTGGGTGTCGCCTAGTAGGAAA
This sequence comes from Rhamnusium bicolor, assembly GCA_029963845.1. Classification (NCBI taxonomy): domain Eukaryota; kingdom Metazoa; phylum Arthropoda; class Insecta; order Coleoptera; family Cerambycidae; genus Rhamnusium; species Rhamnusium bicolor. The sequence goes on from JANEYF010005896.1 coordinate 2,473,333, forward strand.
ACGGTGGCGGTACAGACGCTCTGCGACACGAGCATTATTATTACAAACTCCAAGTAGTTTAATCGTATCTAAATATTCTTGATTGCTGCACCTTCTGGGCATTATAATAAGTATGAAAACTTAATTGTTTACCGTTGTACGTCGGTTTAAATTTTAAATATTTTATTGACATTGACACACAAAATGTCGTATTTTGTCTTCGTCAAGGGTGACTTGATTATAAACTATCTTTACCTGGATACCTATTTCAGAAATTGATTTGCAAAAATACCTTCATTGCGATCTTTAAGATGGCCATAATTTCGTAAGGGGTAACTTTTCGAAATTTTGACATGTGATTTTCGACTTATTTTTGGTCATAGAGTCTAACCCCGGCGGCTGGGGAATTAATTTTGGGACGCCCTGTATATAAATATGTAATTGTGAAAATGCCATTATTCCCCCGGGCGCCATATCACCTAGAGTCGGTACTGCTAATAAAATAATCTAAATGTACAAAAACAAACTGACAACACAATGTGTGTAGGCGGAACACTACCCAATATTAAATGCACCCTCTCCTAATATCCCTATTTTTGAGAAAACTTTTTGTAATTGTCAAGTACTTCTGAGCATACTTTATACTTGTAAAAAAAATTAGATTGAACAGAAATATTCACACCCTTCATCATCACGATTCATCTCTATGAAACGGTGATCCAGGGACAGTTATTATGCATCCACCTCTGCATTTTTTCTGTATATTTTCTGTATGTCCAGTGAACATTTTTAAAGACATTTTTCAGTAAATAACTGGCCCTATTTACACAAACATCTGCCTGGTTTCCCAAGGGATCCATACAAAAATAGGTGCATAATACCTGAATTAATACAACACGCGCGGCCTTAATCCTTCGTAAAAAAACAAATTGTGGGAGTTCTTTGGAAACAACTATAAACAATCTATATCCCATAATTAAATTTTTTTAATTTGCATAATATACATGGTGTCCCATAATTAAGTACCGTCTTTCAAGGGGGCGATAGAACTTGAAAAAATAAGTTGAGTTTTGTATATAAACATTTGTCGTATCAATTCATAAGGGAGCTACAACTCCTTAAAGGGGGGTAAGTACTACATAGTTATTTGCCAAAAAATTCGAAACATCTTAACTTGCAAAAATTAAATTTGTTAAATTTCATAATGTTAACTTTTTATCCAAATATCGCAGTTTGTTGGGTAGTTACATAGGGGAGCCATCATTTTGGAGTTATTTGTATTTCAATATTGTAATACAGGGTAGGTTAGGTATACAAAATGGATAGGTAACTACATACCTCTACAAAAATAATTCCACAATATTTTCAACTGTTGTATTTAAAATATCGCTTTAAGCAATGAAGCATGCAATTTAGGTACAAAAAAAAATATCTTTTTTATTTACAATAATTGTTTAATTAATATTATTTTAAGTTTTTGTCTTAAGTTCAGAAGATGATCATGAATAAAAAATAAATCGGTTATTTATAAACATCTATCAACGGATTTGGCTTCATTAGCTAATAAATTTGAAACGTTATAAGTTTAGGAACTAAAGTTTTATTAATTAATTAGTCTTGCTTTACATATTTTGACAATAGGGAACTTGCCTATAATTTTAAAAATAAAAATAATACTAAAAAACATAGCGTAACGTTGTAATAAAACGTGTACTTCACAAAAAAATAAGATTTCTAATTCCACGCGATCAGTATGAAGGATCTAAACAGCGATAAAATTGAAGTGGCCCGAAACGAGCTACTATTGACTGTGACGTCACACCATACAATATTCGGTAGTCGTCGCGCCGGGAAGCAACACAATCAGATGTTTACCAATTCCAATTCCAATTTAAAATCTTTATTCACAATTAAGTAGATTATTTATGACTTGTATGGGGTACAGAGTAAGATTTATATTAATATATACATATATTATATACAGAAAAAAGAAAACTAAAAATCAATTCATTCATAAAATACTTAAAAATAATAATACAAACAAATTAACAAAGTATGACATTCTATATAAACATATGTACAATATGGTGTTATTAGACTGGTTGATTTGTTAGTGACTGTTCTGATATAAATATATAATTGTGTTTTATAGTACCGCTTATTGTAGTTGTACAGATATTTTAAAATGACTGAACAAGGTTTTTCAAAGGGCCAATCTGATAATTTGCCTAAAGTGGATATGTTTATGGTGGCATCTTTTATACAAAATAGTGAAAGTTTTTCCCTTGGAGAGGTTTTACTCTTCGCAGACAGTAGTGTTATTGAACTTTTATATAATTGTTGCACATTCTGTAGGATACTCTTCGCAGTTTTTTGAAAAGAATCTTGTGTTTGTCTTATAAACTTCATTCTTAGAATACCTAATATATTGACTACATATTTAATTTTCTCTCCCGATGGTGCCGACTGTATTGGCGAAACGCGTGGCAGTATATTTTATAGTATAAACTAAGATTCATTCTTACAATAGCTAATATATTGATCACATATTTAATTTTCAACTTTTTTTCATCTCCCGATGATGCCGACTGCGTAGGCGAAATTTGTGGTAGTATATTTTACAGCATTTTGGTGTCTATAGAAAATTACTTCAATTTTAGTAGCACATTGAAAATTGCAACCCTCTGTAGATTCATATTATTAAATAAAATGTCCTATAACTTTTTTATTTACTATTTGATTTTTTTCAAAAACAATGGATTTCTTCCTCTAACGAACACTAACTTATAGCCCAAATTTCAATTCGATCGGACTTTTCTCTCTTTAGTTATCGTGCTTACAAGAAACGTGACGGACGGACAGACGGACGGACAGATGAACAGACGGACATTTTGAAAGTTGTTCAGAATTCGATGACGAACGAAATGATTTTTTCTCTGCGAGCGATATTAACGATTTTAGAAATGTCCCGATCAAATGCAATATACTCTTCGTAATCGTATTTGCGAAGAGTATAATAATAAATAGCTGTTTACTTTCGCACCAGGAAATTACTTTTACTTAGTCACTAAATTATATTCTATCTACTAATCTTATTTTCTAACATTGTATACACATTCTTTCTTTAATCCTACCCTAATTAAAATTCAATAATTCGGAATTCGGAATATTTTATTGCCCGCCTGCGAAAAACTAGTAGATAGACATATAGTATTTAATAATGTACTTACATTAAAATGATCACACACATGTAGACCTACTGCTCTGTGAAATGTCTTTTTCATTTCTTCTACACGCTTTTTGCCATTTTGATCGACGAATCTTATCTTCTGGCAATATTATAAATACTTTATCTGGCACTTTCATTGTAGTATTCTTACACAACGGTACAATGCAATATTTAAAATAAGGAGTTTTTTGTTTCCATTTTAAGTATACACTTAAAATTTATCTGAAATCAAGCGGTCGAGTGCTGGGATCTCCGTCGTCGTTTGTAAATTGTATGGTGTGATGTCACGACTACTCCCGTGCTTTTGAACCTGTTTGAAATGGTTCGCTCGCGCGAGAAAATTTAATAATTTATAACAAATTTATTATTGGGAATTAAGGCGTCATATTTTGCATATCTTATTTTTTAGTATTGTAGAACATTTTTATGAAGTAAAAAAAAATGTGCAAGTTCCCTATTTATTACATTTAGCATCTTTTAATTTTTACAAATGTGTAAATTTTTTTTTTTGGCTTTAAATTATGTTTCATTGTGTAAAGCGATATTTTAATCTGCTCTACAAATCAATAGTTAAAAATATTGTGGAATTATTTTTGTTGAGGTATGTAGTTAGTAGTTACCTCTCCACCGTTGTATACTTAGCCTGTAGTGCAATATTAAAATACATATAACTCCAAAACGATGGCTCCTATTAAAATTTTATAAGAGCACCTTTTTTATGCAGTTTTTAACACTGGTGCCTTTTTCCGTTTTAAATGTTTAAAAAAAATGCCAAAAAAATCATAGTGAACTTCATTCTCACCCCCCCTGTAACTACCCTAAAAAACCATATTTAAATAAATGTTATATATACAAAATTCAACTTATTTTTTCTAGTTCTACCACCCCTTTGAAGGAAGGCACTTAATTATGGGACACCCTGTATAATTATTAATTAGCCACCCAATTACTTTTATTAAATATACAAATTTCTAGTCAAGTCAAGTGTTTTTACAAATTATATGATTGCAAAGAAAGTTAAACTCTTTAATAACCGTTAATCAAGTAAACGTATGTACACAGCAACATATAATTATTTTTGTATATTACGCGACTGGGCGACAAGTCAGAGAATGGTTAAAATCTAATACTATATTCTGAAAAACGCGCAATAATAATAAAATAAATGGCAATTCTGGCAATTCTTATTTAAAGTTTATTTCAAATTCATCTACAACATAAAAAACATCAAAGAAGCCGACGGTTTTTATGTTGCAAATAAGTTCAAAATAAACTATACTTACACATTACTTAAAATTTTTTGCATGTAAAACCCGCACCGATAAGAGGTCGTCGATCGCCGAGAATTATATAATATATGGGAAAGGACGCATAACCTGGCACCTGCCTCGACCTTGTACTGTTTACCTGATCGTTCTGTTCAGTCTGCAAATAATTGCGGTTGAAAACTGCAAGTAGAAAGACGTTTTCTTATTTCTTTTATTGTTATTACGCACTGTTGAGTGCAGTACGGTTAGTGGCGAAGCAACCTGCGTATGCAGTACCTATCTACTTAGATATTGATATCAACTTTGTCCAATATAAAGTCGAAGGAATCAAATAAACATGAATTATCCAATCCTTGACCAAAATCTACTCCGCTTTATTAAAAACTGAAATTAAAAACTTTGTACTTAATCTACTAGACTTAATTTATTTATTACATTAAGTTTAGTAAAACATATAACTTGAAAATAAATATCTGTTCGTAAATAAAGTGAATTTAACTCTTTGAAAGGATTTTATATTTTATACCTTACATAGGATCCAGGTATAATGTATTTGATAAAATAATAATGTTCTTATTTCGTTTTGAAATCTGTTATTTTCTTTACATCTTACATTACCTTGCAAAATATGGATAATTAACAACACGAAACACAATCATTCATAATGAATAATTTTTTGTTGCCAGTAGCATGCACAAAATAAATAATAATAAAAATCATAGAATACTTTTTTCTTTGGAGCATCAATAAACAAAAAGACATAAAAATCTGACAATTAATTTTAGAAATATAGATCTTTTTATAAAAAACCTGTTTTTGCTCTTTTTTCGTGTACTCGGATAAACTACCACAAAGTAGTGTTTCAGGCCCATTATTGTTTATTATTTATACAAATGATTTGGACAACTATTTATTCACATTTTATGCATTTTACGCATTTTGAGTAATTTGTGTACTTATCTGCTCATGAATGAATGAATGACGTTTATTTATTCTAAGATAATACAAACAACAAGTATTAATGCATTTTAAGTTGTAAAATTAATAGTAGAATATAAACATTAGTACAATAATGTTAGTAATAATAAATGATAAACCTACGTTAAGTAGTGGTGAGAGGTATGAAACTTCTCGTATGGTCTAAATGCTACTATCCGACCGACATCATAGATGTCTCTGTGGCGGATAGCGACTTGCGAAACAAGTACCGAGAGCGGCGACCTCTAGCCCAGGTGGACTAAACTACTGTTATTAAATATGATTTGAAGGAAACAACTACTCAGCGAGCAAATACCCCGACCTGCATTGGATTACACCTTCAAATCATGATAGATCTATAGCCAATATCATTTGTCAATTCCTAACCAGACATAGACCGGTTTCGAACTTATTTGTTCTCCTCAGTATGCCATAGGTTATGGAACAGGCAAATGATAGTGGCCAACCTGCTAGACCATACGAGAAGTTTCATACCTCTCACCACTACTCAATTTACCTTAGTTAGTATATGACTAGCAGGTTGGCCACTATCATTTGTCTGTTCCATAATCTATGGCATACTGAGGAGAACAAATAAGTTCGAAACCGGTCTATGTCTGGTTAGGAATTGACAAATGATATTGGCTATCGATCTATCATGATGTGAAGGTGTAATCCAATGCAGATTAGGGTATTTGCCCGCTGGGTAGTTGTTTCCTTCAAATAATATTTAATTAAAAACCTATGTTAGTAAAAATAATAATCAATACTCATTCATAAATTCTATTAACGAAAAATAATAAAAATATTAATAGATACAAGATACAAAATAATAACGTATACACCTGGGGCGGTGTCATTCATGGTCACTGCCCCCCATGACCAGTATATACACAGCAGAATTGTATGCGATATGGCAGGCACTTAGGTACAGTGAAATGATTGACCACAATCTCTTTGTTATCTGCACAGATTCTCTTAGCTCTCTACAAGCAATTAAGGATGTATTTTCAGTAGATCCACTGATACAGAATGTCCTCTCTCTGCTTGACTGGCTAGCAAAGAGAGATAAGCTAATTTGTTTTATATGGTCACCAGGACACGAGGGGATTGAAGGAAACGTGCTTGCTGACACGGCCGCTCGTGAGGCAGCTGAAAGTGTCAGATGGGACGACATTCCTATCAGGCAATCTGATGTCAAGATGAAATATGCCACCATAATTAAAAGTAAATGGCAGTCGGAGTGGGACAGCACAGAAAATAAGTTAGGATCCATCAAGAGAGGCATAGACAAGTGGACACTACCGTGTAGACTAACCAGAAGAGAGCAGGTAGTTTTGACTAGGTTGAGGATTGGGCACACACATCTTACTTCATTTTATCTTTTAAGGGGGCAGAGGCAACCAAGGTGCCCAACCTGCCACAATAGATTGACAGTTAAGCATATTCTACTCACTTGTAATAGTCTTCAACCATTTAGACAACTCTCAAATATACCAGCTTCCATAGAACAGTGCCTGTCCAATAATCGCGCACAGATTAAAAGCGTTTTGGAATATATGAGGAGAACTGATCTTTTTCGTAGAATATGGAACCGACCAGAATCACTTGTTGCTACTTTTAACATTTCCGTATTTATGTTTTGCTTACGCTTATATTCTCTTTTACCGGTTTGTTACTATTTATTTATACCTGTTTGTTTATCTTTGTTATTTATTATTATCCTTTCAACATGTTGTGCTCCTGTTCTATACTAGTATATGTCGCAGGTTTTTATACATCACTCGTATTGATGTTTCCTATACAAAGTTTTAAATGTATATGTTGCAGTTCTAAAAATTGAGTTATATAAAATAATTAATGGTTGTAATTTGTGTACACAGCTAATGACCTTAGTCGTCGATGCTGTATAAGTAAAAAAAAAAAAAAAAAAAATAACTTATACAAACTCGAAACACTTTAAATCTGAAACTACTAAGAAGGAGCAGAAAATATTCAAATATTCATTAACTTGGCTGGTGTGCGTTATCTTTAATGAAACATAAAAGTTGAGACTTAAATTGATTGATTGCTATACTATTTTTAATTACGTGAGGAAGATCGAATTGTATAACGCCCTTGTGAAGCAGATTTCGCATCGTACTACTCTTAGATGTTGTTTTTACATAAAAGTTATTTGCAATAGCCGTTCTTGTATTACGCATATTTACAGTTGTAACAGGCAGCAACTGCCGTGTAAGATATTCAGGTAAAACGTTATTAATCATTTTAAAAATAAATGTCATGGTTTGAAAGTATACAAACTGCCTGAAGTTAAGCCACTGTAATGTATCTAGCATTAACTGACTGCTTGTGAACTTATTACATCTTAGTAATATCATCATTGCCTTGTTTTGAAGAACCTGCAATCTACTGAAATTTGTACAACTTGTATACAACACTGAACTGCAATAGAGAAAATGAGGCAATATTACGGTATTATACATAGTTAGTTTTGTATTGATTGATATAAAAGGAGCCACTCTGCTGAAGAATCCAATCTTTTTTTCCTATTTTTTATATATATATATATATATATATATATATATATATATATATATATATATATATATATATATATATATATATATATATATATATATATATATATATATATATATATATATATATATATATATATTCTATGTTTCTTAAATTTCAGTTCGCAGTCAATTATTGGGCCTAAATATTGTATTTCTTGAGCTAGTTCAACTTTTTCATTGTTTACTTCAATATTAAGATTTAAATTAGAAAACTGATTGTACAAATAATTATTACCCACAAACATAACTAGATTTTAATTCATTTACTTTCAGCTTATCGATCCTAAATTTTTCTGTCAATAGTTTTAATTCTAAATTAACCGTACTTAACCATTTCCTCAAAATTTGTACTCTCATAGTAAATAAGAGTGTCATCAGCAAAGAGATGTATTTTGCACTTTTGCAATACATTTCTAATATCATTAATATGGAGATTAAACAATAACGGAGCCAGTACATTACCTTGAGAAACCCCAAACTTATTTAACTTGGCTTCAAAAGAAATCTCATTAATTTTTGTTATTTGGTACCTATTTGTTATATATCTTTTAATCCAGTTTATAACAGTATTTTCAAATCCATATCTCTTTAGTTTTAATAATAGTATGTTACGGTCAATTGTTTCAAAAGCACACTTAAGGTCAATGAAAACAGCACATATCCCAACTCCTGCTCTATCCAATAACTGTTTCCAGTCTAAAATTACTAACTGTAGAGCCGTTTCACATAAGTGTTTACCACGAAATCCCAATTGATATGTATATAAAATAATATTTGACTATATAATTGATTAATTGAGCATAAACTATTAATTCTAAGATGACTGGTCTTATATCATATATGTATGATCGCTTAGATCAACAAAGATACTCCATTCTATTCAAATCTATTTATGAATGTATAGAAACATCATCTCCGGAAGATTTCCCATAGAGTGCATAGATTATGTTTGTTAATTACAGTACTTTCCGATAATTAATCAAATTCGAAGACAAATGCTTAAATATATTCCACGCAGTAAAAACAATACACTACTATAAAAATTAGGGCTCAGAAAAATAAGTACCTTACAGTCTGATAAAATCGAGGATAAGGCTATATTTTCATTAAGGCCATAAAACGTCTAGCACCAGTCCTGTTCTATGTCTAGTCTTTATAAACGGTTTAAGATATCAAATTTACATAATTACGGATTTAATGATGGACGGTTTGCATTCTAAGATTTATTACGCTGAGCTGTAAATAATTCAGCAGTTGTTTTATTTATATTCTAAACATGATACGATTCTGCCACGCCTAACTAGTTTACATTTCGTTACTATCATCAAACCTATTTCTTCAAATGTATGCAAAACGACCTGAAATAATTGTACTCGAGTATTGAAGAATGCAAACACTTTTTATTAAAAATTATTGAGAGTCTGTCCCTCTTCCAGCTAAACTTCGATATATAATAATAATAATAATAATATGCTTTATTTGTCCAACAGTTACAGGACAATGTTTCAGTACAAAATTTGCCTAAAATATTATACTTACATCTTATGCTTATATTAAATTATTAACTTATCAACTAAGGTAATAAAATTAAATTAAATTCATAATGTTGCTATAAAAAAAATATACAAAATTTGAAACTGAGTATAGTAAAAGTACCTACATGATATATAATATGGTAAATCGTGTAGTGAACATTAATCTCACGAGGCATTAAAGTAGTTCAGATATAGTTGAGAAGGAAGGAAATAACAATAATAATAATTAAGACAGGTAAATAATATAGACAATAATTAATTCTTGTAAGGTAATATTTGAGATTTTGAAGAAGGTAAATAAATAAAATAAAAAGGCAGAGGTATAAAGAATATTTTGGTTCTAAAGATTAAGATTATATTTCAAAAGCTTGTCTAGCATATTTCAATAGCTCCTTTTGTGTACAAGTGTTTGTATCACAGTATTATTATTTTTTAAAATTACAATATATGTGATTTTAATATCACGTTGCTGTTGGCTCGAATATTGTAAAATGTGAGATTTTGTCGAGAATGCACTCTAGAAATGTTCGGCAAAGCTGAGTTCAGGATCGAAATATAAGCCAAAATCTTTGATTGTATTTGTGCGTTCTAGGACAGTATCATTGACTCTGTAGTTGTAGATAATATGATTTCTTTTTTGTGTAAGTTACTACATTACCTTTTGTGGCATTGATGCCAACTTGGTTAAGAATACACCAATTGTTGACTGCGTCAAAGTTATACAATCATTTACGGAACTTATGAGCTTGAAATTTTTTTAATTATCTGCAAATACCAGGGAATCGCATTGTAGCTCAAGACACAGATCATCTATAAATAACAGAAATAATAAGGGCCCGAGATTGGAGCCTTGTGGTACTCCGGATGGTATCAAGTACCTCGATGATTTATGTCCCTTGTAAAATACAAATTGCTTTCTCTCTGTTAGGTATGATCGAAAAAAGTTTAATAGGTTTAGGTTAAATCCAAACTTTTCCAACTTTTGTAGCAGTAGCTGATGATCAATGCGGTCGAAGGCTTTGGTAAAGTCCGTATACAAAGTATCTACTTGACCCTGTTCATCTATGACTTTAGACACAGTTTGACTGAATGACACTAGGTTCGTAACAGTAGATCTGTTAGACATGAATCCATGCTGACATGGCGATAATATGTTCTTTGTGGACAAATATATTTGATTGTATAAAATAATTTCCAGCACCTTTGCAAAATTGCACAGAAGAAAAATTTGTCTATAATTGCTTACACAGGCCATATCACCTGCTTTAAAAATTGGAAAAGCTTTTGCTCTTTTCCATTGATTATAATTATGTTGTAATTATATTGGTCTTCCTATCATTATTTTCATTGTTAACATAGAGTGGTACATTAAAGTCTCCAAAAACAAGTATTTTTTATCGAAGATAAAGCTTAATTGTTCTAATGATTCAAAAAACAGTTCGTATTGTTCTAAGCTAGTACTAGGTGGTATATAAATAACAAAAATCTATACTATTGTAAATAGAAATTGACATTTACAACACAGAACATCAATAGTAGGAAATGAAGCTGAAAAGAATGGAAGTTCAATTTTTTCTGACCTTAGGTGTTGTTTACATGCTAGAAGCACCCCTCTGTGTGTTCTGTGCTCGGTGAGATGAAATTTCCTATCGCTTCTGTGCACCCTTTTGTCTCCGGGAATAATTCAACACTCAGTACTTCTTTTTGGAGTCACGTTTCAGTTAAGGCTATTAAGTCGAATTCACATTGTGCTACGGATGGATAAAACTGTTGTATTTTACTGTTAAGGCCTCTGACATTTTGATAGCTGCAGGTAAGTGTATGATATTAATATTATAAATAAATTGATGCTTTGGTATTTAGGTTTTATAAAGTATACGAAAGTAATAATTTGTTCTTTTCAGAAATTTGATTCCGCCGAATATGTAACTACGGCACAAATTCACTTTTTTATATATTTCTTTAGTAAATATTAATTGAATTATTGTCTAATTACTTAATTTAACTTAATACAAGTTATACGACTAAGTAGAAGACACGAAAGGATATTAACAAAAATACTATCTCCTCGCCTAGGGACATTACAGGGGCTTTGTTCTAACATAAACTGGGTCCACGGTGATAGAGCCGTACCACAAAGGAAAATGCACGAAAAGTTTTCGACTAACTTAATTAAAAACAATGCATTATTAATGTAGAAGCAGCTTTATCCTGTTCGAAAAATTAACTAATTGTTGTAGTTACACAAGTTTTTAAGGGATAGTAGATGGAAGAGAGGCAATGATAACAACTAAATTTTTTTAAGAGTTCTTTTTGCCGTTCTTGAGTGATGCTGACTGTTAAAAAAAATTTGGTATAGATCTCCGATACTTTTCAAAATTGGACGGCACTAAAAATATTGTAATAAAAAGAAGCTGTTCTTTTCAGTTAGTAGTATCCACTATCCAGTTACAAAGAAGTCCAAATTCTTTCCACAGTATATCCAATAAATTTAAGAACTCTTTCATACCAGGATACTGTATGTCAATAACATATAAATTCAGTATTCTTACAGAATATATTTGAACATAAAAACAGCAGTATATTTTTTACGCAGCTCTATTATTTACACATTTTCGAAATATTATTTTTAGTCTATTTATTCCTGAAATGGGTTGGAACCTTTGATGTGAAGATAACACTGATGCATTTTTCCACGAAACACCAAAACACCATATACTACACTCAACGCGCGTTTCGCCAACCAAGTTGGCATCATCTGGAGATGATTAAAACTAAACTAAGTTGTTTTGGTCTTTCGTAGAAAACTACGTCAGTATTGCAGTCTATGTATAACATTGTTTATGGATGATAGTACAAAACGGGGCAATATATGCTGTAACTGCTATACAAAAAAATATAATTTAAAATAGTTAAAGGTTAAGTAACACCAAGGGAGAAGGAATATTGCATGTACTATATGTATGTAAAAACAAAATAGAAAAATTTTAGATTTATAATGCCATTTTTATTCCCCAAAACACTCTAAAGTCACCTCCATGGACTGTAACTGACATATTTGTGAGATGAAACTACTCGTAAATCGCTGGAAAAATACTACAATAAAACAACATTTTACAATAAAATATATATATATATATATATATATATATATATATATATATATATATATATATATATATATATATATATATATATATATATATATATATATATATATATATATGTATTAGGGTTTTCGAAAAGACCATTAAATTCAAAAGCATGGATACCCTATGCCTAAACCTAGCCGTTTCAGATATTTGACATTTTAAAAAAATTTGACAGGTGTAATGCTTTACAATAACCTTGATAACTTACTTCATGTAAAAGATACTCATTTGCGTTTGGCATGCAGAAAGACCCTAAGGTGAGTTACGCTCTACAGTTTAAAGAAATTCAAAAATAGTATAACAAGTGTTCCATTTTTGATGTTACATTTTGTAAACTTCAAACCGAGAAAACTTGCTTGTCAAATGGAAAACCCTGTATTTTTTTACATCCAGTTATGTATAATTAAATTCCTTTTTTTTCTGATAAAAGCATTGTGGGGGTTTAAATAACAACTTTTTGAAATATTTGCGATATTCTTAGAAATTCAAGAATTTTTAGTAAAAATTTTATCAAATTAGCCATGATTAGAAACAAATATTAATGTCAGTCATTCTCTTACGTCAAAAAATGCCACCGCGTTTAAATTACACCCACGACTTTTTGAATTTGTTTATTATTTATGGAGAATGTGATAAAGTAATAGGTACCAAGAAATTGTAGTACATTTGTACAATTAGGATTTCGAAAAAAAATAATAATATATTGGGTGTTCCATTTATAAGAGCCAAATTTATAGAATTCCGCCATTTTGCGATTATCGTGTTTGTTTTGTTGCCAGATTATTAAAATTCAGATAGAACCCTGAAACTATTGTATTCTAGAATATTTCTGTATTTTTTCAAATAAACCTTGTAGGGTGGCGGCTAATTATGAAGAAAGCTGTTAGATGTTAAGTTGGTGTGAAATTTTACATTGCGTTTTCAACTGTGTAGTTCGCTACGTGTACTAGTGGGATCTAAGTAAATCACTCTAATTTTAATTCAATATTTTGGGACACAAACGTCGCAAAATCTTATTCTACAAGTCTAATATATGTCTACAGATTGTATTAATGAATTTTCTAGGACTATGTGTGCACTTGCAGTATGATTCGGATGATGTTCCTCAACTTGGGAATATTGGCTCACTGATTTGGTCTATTTGATGCTGTTCTTACAATTTTGATTAATTATTGCAAGATTCATGAATAGATGAATTTATACAATCCTAAAGACATAACTGGAAACTTAAATTCGTCAGATATGGCACTGTCTTTTGTAAAATAATCGACATGCTAATTATTGTGTTTCACATAAATACATATTTTCAATTTAAATCAATATTTATTTACTTAAAGTTTTTTATAAATTTATATTTATACGTTTAGATTTAAAATTTTGAGATCCTTACCAAACGAAAACACAGACATATTTAATACGATTCCAAATGATGAATTTCTGAATATTTATTTTTAGTGAAATTGTATTTTAATTGAAGTACTTACTAAATGCATTTTCATCTACAAAATGCAATAAATTTAACTGCAATTATTAATATGCGGTAGTGTCCAATTTGGTTATTGACAGAAATATCCATCACTGAAATTGCAGTGGTTATTTATTATTGAACGGACAAATGGATTTTGTAAATTCAGCAATGGTTAAAGTTTAGAACGAATATAATTAGAATAACATTTTTCTATATTTCATATAAAAAAATTTTCATAGGAAAATCAAAGAATTGACAGTTGTTTTTGTTTTTATATAAGTTTGTTTCTATCCATCTCACGAGGCCACAAATTACATGAAAATTGCATCGTGCAATAAATTAACTTTCTTAAAATATTACATATATTATATTAAAGTCAAATTTATGGATATTAACAACGTTGGTTAGTGTTTCCGTCACTTCCCAATCCCACGGAAGAAATGCGCGGCCGGCAAATTAACAACCTCTTCCCACATTACTGGTTGTAGATTTAAGAATTAGACGAAGCGAACCTAAGATGACCACCATCTACATTTTTGGCCTGCCAAACATTCTGCTTATTTTTGCAGTTTGGTACGATCTTCCAAGAGAAGCGTAAGCTACATATCTATAATTACATCATTTATCTAGACCACGATCTTCATCAAGTAGCCTGCGCACTTGCTGCTAGTATCTTCATCATCTGCTTTTAAGATGAAGTGTAAATCAACAGGTACTGAGAACTCGATGACATACATCACCTTGGTCTGATTGTTAAAGAGACCTCTCTTTATCAGATTGACTAGCATGAATTTGACTTAGGTTCCGGAACAAGTAGTTCAGTAAATTCGGTGTTCGCGAGAACAGCGTCAATATCTCCAGAAAGCTAAGGCAACACTGATAGCTGCTTTATCCAGTACGAGCATATGACAAGGTAGCGTTTTTTTTGTGGATATATCTTCTTGGCAAGCTATGAATCTCTCCAGCTGAAATTAAAAAGGCAAATGTTAGCCTTGTGGATAAACTCAGTGCTTCTTTATTGTTAGGTATAGTATACACCGGGCATGGCCTTATCTGTGTGTTATCAGAATAGACTTCTCTATTCAGTAGCTTTGGTATGGGCTTTAAAATGATTTTACTGAAACTCAAGGACTAACTGCATGAGCCCTTCGACAACTTCTTGGCCTGTAATAGGATTCGATAGAATTCCGACTGGAATTTCTGTAATTCTAATCGTCTGCTTCTCTTCAATTCAATATTTAATAAACTGATAGTTACAATACAATAATAATCTTTCATAATTTTGACGGCCCCAATATAAAAAACAGTAGTTTTATCTGTGGTCTGTTTTGACTGACATATTTGTATACGTTTATAAATTCTGTTTAAACTTGTGGTTTATAACAAGGAAAAGTCCTTTCGAAAAGCGTCTTTAACAAACGTTTTTTGAAAAACCTAACGTTCTGTCGTCTCAGCATTTGAAACTAATTAGTTTGTCTCTGCACAACTATGAATGGAGCAGTGCTGTTTTTGTGGGTAACTACTGAATTAAAAAAAAAACTAGGAAAACAAATCAAGAAGAAACTTACCTTGTAAACTGGTAGCTCCAGTGACTATACATAAACTATCGTTCCATCTATATGTCTGTTAATGTAACGAAAACAACATATAATTTGAAAAAGACACTGTGTATGTTGCAAGATTTTTCTAAATTATTTTGTACGTGTTTACATTTCAGACTGAATATTTGATGTGG
Source organism: Rhamnusium bicolor (assembly GCA_029963845.1). Classification (NCBI taxonomy): domain Eukaryota; kingdom Metazoa; phylum Arthropoda; class Insecta; order Coleoptera; family Cerambycidae; genus Rhamnusium; species Rhamnusium bicolor. The sequence continues at coordinate 2,489,259 of JANEYF010005896.1, forward strand.
AGAGAATGATTTTGATAAGAAATAATTTCAATATTTTTATAACCATGTTATGAATTCTATCATGTAATTCAATCCTTCTTAGTATTAGCTAGAAGTTGTGATTAATGCTACGATAATATATATTTTAGTCATTTAGTTTCTTTGTCTTTGATCTGTGCATTAACGTGGACTAGAATCTAACAATTATATACACGAATTCTCGGTAATTTTTTGATTTCAATTAAAATGTTAATAGTATGATTAAGTTTATTAAGAATTATTGTTCATGTATGGATAATATATGAAAACAACAATGATATTTACAGTTTCTTAACATAGTTCCTCCAATAACACCAATAGAAATTAATGAGAATATTTTTCTTGTGTATGCTCCAAATAATAAGCTAGACTCAAGTATAGTAATCCTTACTTGTCAAGTTTTTACCGCGGATTTAATATATACACTCATGGTTCATAAAGCATAAAATAATACAATGTATGCACCGATGGTCTGTCACAGTTATCCACATTTGACTAACAACAGGAATGAAGAGAATTAATTAGTAATTTAAAACATATAAAAGTAAGCTACATTTTCAACATTATTTTATAAAAAAGATTACACAAGCACACAAAAAGTTGTCTGTCTGGTAGACATGACTACCGTTCCCCCATATATTTTGAGCCCCTGAATATGAATCCGGAGTTGATTTTAACGAGTTAGCTCTTGGTTGTTCCCTAACCTCAAGAAAACGTCTAAAAATCACCAATATCACACATTTTTTTGAGGTTAGGGAACAACCAAGAGCTAATTCGTTAAAAGCAACTCCGGATTAATATTCGGGGGCTCAAAATACATAGGGGTACGGTAGTTTTGTCTGCCGGACAGACTACTTTCTTTTTGTAGGCACACAGATAGGTGTCCTTAAAATATCAAGTTAGAATATACTCATCATATGTAATAAAAAAATAGACGCAAAAAAGTAAAATTCTCTGACATCTCCATAAATTTTGGGAAAAAATGAACATCCAATTTGTAGAAATTTTACATCACCAATTTAGTTAATTTAGTTAATTACATTTCTCGAAAGAGCGTAGACTATTAACTAAACAAATTCAGGTAAATTAAAGTATTCCAATGCAGGTAATAGTTTTACTTATTGCTAAACTCCTTCAAGTTGTACAAAACTTTATTGATAATCTTCTTAGAAACTTGCCTAATACCTATTTGACTTATTTATTAGTTTTACAACTATCATAGAAATGTATAAGACATATTGATTTCGGATTTGGCTAGGTTCCTTTTCATTAAAACATGACAGAAGTCAGAAACTTAAGTCCATTCAATATTCTTCTTCAAACAAAATTGTTACTTATTTGTACTTATTTACATTGCAAATGCCATTCGAATTGAATATTGCATAATGTATTTTTGATATTGAATTTTAATTCTTGAAAATATCAAACGCCTACAAATCTAAATACAGGGCGAGCCAAAAAAGTATTTCCATAGATAGATATTTTATAACTTATATATTTTTAAGTAAACACCGCCAAAAAGTGGGGTCAGATCGGTGCTACGAGGTGGCCAAGGTATATTTCCGTTTCGTTCCATCAACTCATCATAATAATCGTCCGGAAAATTACGATCGCCAACTGCAACACGTGTTTGTGCCTCGTCTTGTTTACGCAATGTTTAACATAAATTACAATTTTCCTAATTATTTCCAGTTCATAACGCCTAAGTGTTATATATTTCTAAAGAACCCATTAAATTTTCTGTGGAATGACTGAAAATACTTAGGATATCTCATTTAAAAAAATTGAATTTATTGCCACATTTTGATGTTCAATTGTCTTTCTGATAACAAAATGAACATTTTGGAGAAATCCCTGCAATATCATATACTAATTTTTTCTATATCTAAAAAACTAAAAGAAAATGATTGGGGTAGAGCAACATAACTTGTTCACCCTGAACATTATCAAAAAAAAAGTTAAAAAATCATTTTTTCATAAACAGTTTTTAAATAATCTAAATCTATTGTAGTAAGCATTCTTCTCATTTTGTAAACTATTATTTCGTTATTTGTAAATCAAATTTGGTAAAATTTTAACATAGGTATTTGTAAATGAGATAGAAATTATAAAAATTAGAAAGAATGATATTTTCGCATCTAAATGTGTTTTGTGGGCAAAATAAATTAAAGTGCAATAGACCACATTTGTATATTTAACATAGGAAGTTTCTTTGCGCTTATTTATTTTATTTATTACATTGCATGTGTATATATCATTTAGCGTTAACTACCTTATTGCCATTTTCATAACGTATACATACAAGTCTTAAATAAAACATAAGCATAACTCATTTATTTTACACACAATATAAAAATTAAAGCATTCACAAGAGGCGAATCATCGATATTAAACAAAATCAAACGATCTACAGATTCTAAATATGTATCTAAATAATCCTGAAACCACTTTAACACGTCACATCCCCATTTTCTCCAATTTTTTTTAACAACAACTCACGATCAACAGTTTCAAACGCCCTACGAAAATCCAAAAATGGTTTATTGGTCTATATTCTTGACACATAGTTGTATTTGTAACTTTGGGTACAGGAATAATAACAGACAACTTCCATTCAGTCGGAAATTTACCACTTTGCAGCGAGTTGTTTATAACATCAAGGAAACGATTTCCAATAATTATAAATGCATTTTTCAATATTTTTGTTGATATATCGTCTTCTACACCTGCTGTATTCTTTAATGCGCTCACAATTTTTTTCAGATGAGGCAAATCAATTATTTCGAAATTAGGGAACGTTCTATATTTTTGTACTCTAGATAATATATCATTTTCATTATTGTATTTACTTATATTTGTAACGATCTCTTTGATGCTTTCTAAATAATATTTATTAAATTCAGTCGTTATGGTATGTCCTTGTAACGTTTCTACATTATTAAACCTTATTGTGTTTCCTGGTGGTTTTCTACTACTAGGCAGTAACGTTTTTAAGTGTTTCCACATTTCTCGAGTGTTACCCTTATTCTCCTCAATTACCATATTGTAATACTTCTCCTTCTCGTTTCTAATCATTGATGTTACCTCATTTCTTAGTATTTTAAATGTATTCCAATCCTCTTCTTTTTTTGTAATGGCAGAGATTCATATTTATTGTCTCTTATTTTCATTTTATTGACTATGTCATTGTTGATCCACTTGTTGTTAGCATGTTTTTCTGGAATTTTAATTTATATTTTTGGGCATAGGTCGTTCATTACACATTTTATGGCTGTTGTAAATAAATTGCCGCAACATTCACATCCGATATATCGTTATTCCAATTAGTTTTCACTAAATTCTCGTGGAAATTGTCTATTGTATAATTTTTAAATGATCTTTTATTTATGTTTATAGTTTTATTTACCATTTTTCAAAATTAATATTAACTGTTAGAATACAACGATCATTAATTTTTGGGGTTAAGTTTACTTCATGAGATATATGTTAGCTATTTCTTATTATATAGTCTATTAGTGTTGAACTGTGCTGTGTAACCTTTGTACGCTTTGTGACTAGCTGGTATAGACCACTTTGAAATATGAGGTTCTTTACATTTATTTGCATAAAACTGTCTTTAGATAAATCAAAATTGAAATCCCCAATAATGATTAATGTGCCGTTGTAATTTACATTATTATCCACGTAATTTCCACTATTTCTAGCTAGCAAAAGACTAACTGAGTGTAGCTGTTAAGGAAACCAAGACAAAATTTGAAGATGTTTCTGTTGAAACAGCTTTAAAAACTATTCACAAGAACTATAAAGGATTACATGACGCCATACAAAACTTAAAAACAGTACGTTGTCGTTAGCAGAGTCACTGCAGATAGTGGACAAAGTAAATCGACTACTGCAGATTATAGGTGACGCAAAAAATGAGCCCATTAGAGAGAAGGTCGCACATATGTTAAGACAAATTTGTGATGGTACTGATGTTGCAACCTCAGATCCGTTAAGTGCGTTCAAAGACTATTCTAAATATGCCTGGATTCCATCAATAGATGTCGAAAGGTCGTTCTCAAAATATTAGCATATTTTTTCACCACAGCGAACATCACTCATGGAAACATACCCATGCTGCAAAGATTTTATAGATCTTCTCCAGTTTGTGATAACCAAGCTAGTTAATAGGGTCAGTTGTGCATATATTGTTATAAATTGTAACAGTTTATTATATTTGTTACTAGTTAATTTCTTTTATTACGCCTATTATGATGTTTACGCCTATGTTCCCCCGCACATTTCTGCCAGCTTTAGCCATAACTATTGACATAGACATTATCAATTATCTATTTTGTCTCCAACAGCAAAAACAAAACAACAAATTCATGGCCGACTTATATTTCTTCTTCTCAGGTCTTTAAGATCCGAATGGATATTTACTCCAATTTGGTAGAAACTGCAGCCCCATTTGAAGTGTGTCTGTCTGTCTTCGTGTGTCTGTGTGTGTCTGTCTGTCTTCGATAAGACATGGAAAAATAAAAAAACAAATTCAAATTACAATTTACATTTATATTCTAATATGAATTTCATAACTGACTTAAAACCAGTTTTACTTATTGAAGAAGTAAAATTATACGAATCAAATATTTAAAATGTTACAGAACTGTCATCCGATGTATTAACTGAAACATGGAACCATAATCAAATATTCATGACATAAATATGTATACGGCAAAACTTTTAATTAATCTGAGAGCTCATATTAAAGCATGCTTCTAAAATAGGCGGGGGCGGTTTATAAAAGAGATATTTAAATTATGTAATTAATTTTAACGAGATAACAAAACAGATAAATGAAAACATAGAATTGTTCTAACTGGAATTCAGTATAAATCATCGCGCCCCATACTAAGAGTACTTTTCTTCTGAAAGTTAAAGTCTGACAATTATTTCAATTAGGACATTAAAAAAAATGTTACCGAATAAAATAAGAATACGAAGCAAACTCTTCCAGTTATATCAGATAAATACTCTTAACGAGTCTTATTTACAAATCATAGCAGTCATTGCGAATGGTGCTAGTAACTAGTTTGAAGATTATATGTCGCACCTGCTTAAAGATATATTTATTTTTGATCAAATCGGTTCTGTGGTGTGATGGACAGTGGCGCGTCCATCCGCCCAAGCAACTCGGGTTCACATCCAGACCGGACCAAGTCGATAAGCTATAGATGAGCTGACCTGGCCGGTCATAATCTTTCAAAAGAAATGTACAACTGTGGGTTTCGTGTATCTACGATGAGAATACGTTAAAGATTTCTACGCCACAACAAACTGGTATGGCGTCAGTGGCTGAAATAAAATCCGTTCTCGGCGTAACACCAAAAGGTTTATGCACAGGACAAACGCAATATACAAAAGATACATACATGTATACAGGTTGTGTACTAAATCATTACACATAGTACATTAAAGGAAGATCGAAAATTGGCATCATATCACAGGCAGCATTGTGTAGTGTTGACCTCTAGATGGAATGCATACACCGACGAGCGACGTGCATTTAGTGTATATTGTAACCCTATCATTTAAGAGATCCATGTCTAATGATCAGTACACAACCTGTATAGAAACAGAGCATTTTATAATTCAATAAACTAGTGAAAAGTAACACAATTTTCTCAGTTTCCTAGATCGTTACAAATAAAATATCTCGGCTAAATTTTTAATATATCGAGTGGCCATCGAAATCTAGAAGAAAAATTAATTAAGTCTTGACAATCTAGTTTTCTGTCTGCCGACAAAGCCAGACTGCATGGTTTTGTAGACACCTACAAATGTAAATCAAGCGAAAATCCACTTGTCTTAAAAAAATACTTTAAACGCCTAATTTTTTCCACCTTATAGAGCCAGTACTGATGGAAAAAAATAATCACAACCAATCAAATGGCAGCCATATGAACAAATGCAACTGAGATTAGGCCAGCTTTTTATCAGACAATCAACAACAGATGGGCATATAAAAATAACAAATATGAACCTTGTTAATTTAAAGATCCCCAAATGCCCAATGAATATCATATCCTGCTTTCATGCAATGAAAATAACGACGCACAAGTGACGATGATTTCGCACTGATAGAATTAATCTGCGACGATGATTAAAAAATAATATTTTATGTTTGTAGATGTTTGTAGGTTTCTGAACGTTTGTATCTCGGTATGTATTTTGTTTATTTTGTAATTATAGCCATAAGTAATGTACAAAAGTTTCTAGTTTTTTGAGTTCCTTTTGTTAATGAACGAGACATTTTTATGTTCCTTGTATTATAGTCACATATATGACTGTATGACAGTCTTTCTTATGGCTATACATATTTGACGTTGCTTTTAAATTATAATATTATCGTGATTCTACGATTTTTATTATTTTTTGGACTATTATTTTATTTGTCGTTTAAAATCAGATGTCTGTTTTTGTTTTATACCAACAACAAATATCACTAGACCTGTTACTTTACAACCTCTATTCAGAAGTTGCTACCGATTTTGTTGTCTGCTAAAGCAGTCTTTGTTTTAACATAAGCGGACAAACGATTTCACGTAAGTTGTTCTTGATAAGTATAGTTCACCAAATGTCAATTTTTCCATTTTGTCTGGCAGGCAAAGCTACCCAAAAAAGTCTATCATTTTTCTTGATAAATGTCATTCATCATAATCAGACTTTGACAGCGTCTGCTTCAAAGTTGTTAGTGATTTCTTCGTCTGTTGCTCTGTTTTTGTTTTAGCATAAATACACGAATCGATTGGTGTGAAAGTTGTTTTAGACAAATATATCAGCACTACGTGATTTTTGCCACTGACAGCATCTGCTCTAAATATAGCTACCAAAAAAAGTTGTTTGTCTGGGTGAGTGTGGTTTTGAATTGTTGTGGGAACCAATACTTTTTAATTTCACCCCTACAAGCTAATGCTACCGCTTTGAGAACGCAGATGATTGGTTTTACCATAAAGACCAATTAATTGACTTCCATCAGTGAAAATTTTGATAACAATTATTAATTGTCGTTCACTATTTTGTCTGTTAGCTCTGGAGACTTTTTCACTTTTAGACTTCAAAGTCTAATATCCCTTAATTATGAATCTATGAAACAAATTGTCTTAGACTGAATATTTTAGACTTTGAGATGCATACCTCCCTTACTTAAGAAATGTACACTTTGTGTCACAGTTTAATAATTTTCATTACCTTGTTGTGAGGTGAATGGTTTGCAACTTGCTGCCAATGATCAACGAATGACATAAGTATTATGTAGACTTCTATAGGAAGTAGGAAAAATAGTATCGGTCATAAACGGAAAAACAGTGAAATGCTACTTTCTACCGAGACATGGCAAAAAGATGACGTATTGTTTTGGCCCAAGACAAATTTACAGAAGAACCCTGCCAATAAAGGATAACCAATCTTTAGCCTTCTTAATTTAGTGTCAAATTTGTTAAAAATGTCTACACAGTGTAATGCTCATGTCACATATATAGACAGGTAAGACGACTTTGAGCTAAAAAGTTGCCACAACCTACTTTAAGATGTTTCCGGATTTCCACAGTGAAAAATCAACCAACAAAAACAAAACGTTCGGCACGCAGTTCTTTATAACCATAACTGCACGTTTATATAGCTTGAACACTTAAGAGTGCGACCCTTCTCTATTAACAAAAAATTGAAAGTATCAGTGATAATTAGCGAGGACAATGCAGTCACTAACTTTTAAAATGAAATTATAGTAAGTGTACTTTCTCCTAGTAGGTGCAAATAAGAAATATTTCTACAATTACGCTAACCTAAATAATTTGCCGATTAACATCAATTATGACTACTAAATACAAAAAAATTTAAAGAGATTGTTTACTTTTAGAATTCTCACCTTACCCTGTTAGTATACAAAAACCTAGTAAATTATACCATTGGCGCACTAGAAGAGAATGGTCACAGTTGATGATAAATAAACAGTCACCTCATGTTTTGGTATATTAAGAATAAAAACTTATTTAAATCAAGAAGTGGAAGACGCACGTATGACCTAGTGAGACGTAATGCGACCTCAGCAAGGCATGTGTAAAAGGAAAGGTAACCCCACATTTGCCGTTTACGAGAAATGACCTTTCACAGGATGACCGCTCACTGGAGAGAAAAATAAATCAATATAAGACTAGTTATACAATAGCATTCGCGCACACAATTTGCGTTCGAACCTATCTATTTAATAGAACCAGGGATAGTAATGAAGCAATTATTGTTAAGAACGTTAACCAGAAATTCTGGTATTCCGCAAGGAACCATATTATCACGCAGCATGTTCCTAATTCATATTATTTTATAGAACAAACAAGATGAAACCTGTACTTGATTAATTTGGACATCCGAATCTGCAGAATAGGTTTCAAATAATTCGATTAACTCCAATCCATTAATACTCTTACTCTGATGATGGGATAATAATGAAACAATTATTGTTAAGGAAGTTAACCAGAAATTCTGGTATTCCGCAAGGAACCATATTATCACCCAGTATGTTCCTAATTCATATCATTTTATAGAACAAACAAGATGAAACTTGTACTTGATTAATTTGGACATCCGAATTTGCAGCATGGGTTTCAAATAATTTGATTAACTCCAATCCATTAAAACTCTTATTCTGATGATGGCATAGCACAGAAATCAGCAGTAGAAAAGGGAATAGACCTGGCACTTATGTGAGGAATATTGGGAGAATAACACTTTAACCCATATCATATTCACATAGCATGAAGTCTTAATAAAATTATTTGATTTCTACAACAATGCCCTCTCGATGTTCTTTATCTCTGTATTATTTACTGAGAAAGCTGCCAGCATGAGAAATTGAGTGACTAATTTCCATAATATGCATTAGCAAATAAAAAAAACTTAAATCCAAATAACATTGTAATGCTAATCCAGGCCATAACAATAAATTTCAAATATTTTCCCCTGATGACCGACAGGTTTATATATTTTTAAATCAATAAGATGTGAATGCGTTGAATATAGTTTATACAGAACATCGACTCACCTCATTGTTATTATATAGCTAGATCTTTTAGTGGCTTCGTGGTCGAACGGTAAGGCTACTTGCCTCTCACCCTGGGATCCGATTATCAGTCGAAAAGCTAGGATTTTTTCTAAACCAGAAATTAATCCTAGCATACTGAATAATATTTACAGGAAACAACTACTCAGCGGACAAAAGCCCCAACGTGCGTTGAATTAAACCTGCAAGTCTTGTTTAGTAGCTAAGATCATTTGTCAATTCCTCACTGGACATACACCGGTTTCGTCAGTATGCCATAAGTAATGGAAAAGACAAATAATATCAGGCTAGCCTAAAGCAAACTAAGCAAGACAAATATAGTGACTGATAAGTGTATCCCTCTGGTGGTCAGTGCTACTACCCGTCAGATATCACTGATGTCTTAGTGACTGATGGCGACCTGCAAAGCAGGTACCAAAAGGTGCGACTTCTAACCCTGGTGGGCTAAACTATACAATGAATAAGATTTGCAGGAAACAACTACTCAGCGGACATAAGCACCGACCGAAAAAATCCTAACACCTCGACTGGGGATCGAACCCGGGACTCCAGGGTGAGAGGTAAGTGTCCTTACTACTAGACTACAAAGCCAAGTTAATTTTAAATCTTTTAGATGAACAGGGGAGATAATAACTCATGAAGATAAGGCCAAAAAGGTGTCAGTCTCAAATACATTTCTTTGAAAGCGAGTCACGAGTTTTGACTGTAATGCAGAGACAACGATTTTAGATATCTTTAAATCAACTTGTCTTTTCATATTTTGAATCCATGGATCTTGTATATTTTGCATCACCCTGATCAGTTCTTGAGCTTGCAAAATGTGCATTTGTCATCATTCCATCATACGTACGTAATTTAATTATACATAAGTAAATCTACAATTTCTCTACACGAGCTTTACATCTTAATGGTGTTTGTCTAAGCATATACATAAGACTATACGGAAATTCCTTTTCAACTTGCTTGAACATCGAAATTAAATATTCAAGACTTCCTAAAATCTGGAAATTAACACATATAATTTATAGTGATGATTATGTATGTATGTATTTTAGAATAATATGAACTCACTTGGTGTAACAGAATTAAGTACAAACTGGATGTCCTTAATTTAATAAAGTACCTGAAACAAAAAGAAATAATTTAGTAATTCTTTAAACAAAATACCTGGATAAGGTGTGGCTAGCATATGAGATTTGGATTTGATTCCAATTTATGCAGTGTCTCATTAATTCAAAACTAATATAACAAAATTAAATATTAGAAAATAAATCAATGAAAATAAATTAGTTGACTTTAACTCAACCATTTCTTTTAATGGGGAAGTTAATTCAATTAATTGTGCAATTTTGGAAGAAAAGCTAATTCTTTCAGGGATACATCTATACACATGGGTGAACAAATTTTGAGATAGGACTCAAAACATATTGGCCGCCATTATGTAAAATGACTGCCATTTTTGAAAACAATGCTGATTTTTTTTAAATTTCAAAAAGTCTAATCTTTTCAACTTTGTGTTAATTTTTTTTGGTTTTTTTGAGTGGGTTCTATAGCAGAAGACACTCTTTAGAAAGAGCACATGCAAATCAATGTAACAAGCGACAAAGAAATGTTTGATATAGTATTAGCTGAACTGATATCATATGTTCAGGAATGACAGTGAGGTGGGGTCAGTATTTAAATCAAGACGCTTGATCGAACTATTTGAAAATCTATTACAATGACTAATGAAAAAAGACAAAACACATTCAATACCTATCAAAGACATACTGAGTACATTCCAGAACTAACAGCTTTCAACAAAGTCCGAGACGTTCTGATTACTTTGAAGAAGGTATGGCTGAAGCAGTGCAAAAAGCTTGCGACGGAAGTTGACGAGGAAAACTGTAAAATTGACACGAAAAATACGATCACATATTATGAATATGCAATCAAACAGTGTGTCCGTTATTGGATGAAACAACCCAAGTAACAAGTGTTTCTTCAATGATATTGGCATTGGTAAAAATGCTTTTGTAAGGCCCGAAATAAAACAGTAGATTGATAACAACACTCGACAAGAATCATGAAAAACAGCACAACTTATCTAAGAGCATGATAAGTTGTGCTGTTTTATAAGAAATAATGTCCCTACAGGTGATAGATTATGTCATGAACGTTGCAGAGAAACACCTTTTCCCATGTACGATCACCATCCGAGATGCCCTCTTTTTGGCACTATTTGTAGTGGAGCGTGCCAGAAAGAGAGCATCTAGGATGGTAGCCACTTTAAGCTGATGGGTATCGTACATAGCCATGTTATTATATTCTAAAACAAGAAAAAGGGAACTAGTTGACAAGTTGCACATTTTTGGAATAGAAATATCCTATGATAGGGTTTTGCAAATTTCATCTGATCTGAGTCAATCTGTTTGTGAATATCATGAAGAAATAACAACAACATATACAATAAAGCTTCTAACAAATCCACGGCAGCTTGATCATAAATAATGACTCAGGAATAAATAAGAACAAATCTAACGATATAAGAGAAATTATAATAAATGAAAAAACAATAAATAATATACAAGACATAGTAACTAATTTTAACCAGTATTTTACTAACGTACCAATAAATTTAGCTAAAAACTATAACACCATAAATTTGGAAAATGTTCATATAAATAAACTATATCCTACTATATTTGTTGAACCGGTGGGAAAAAATGAAATATTTAACATTACAACTAATTAAAAAAAAAACAAATTCCTTTGGTAATGATAACATAACTACGAATATGTGAAAATCAGTCATTAATTATATCGTAGAACCTTTAGTATTTTTGATAAATGGTCTCTGTCAGAAGCCGTGTTTTCGGATTTTTTTAAAATCGCTAAAGTAGTTCCATCATACAAAAACGGTGATAATATCAACTATTGAAAATTGCAGACCCATTTCGCCATTGTCGTGTATTTCAAAAATTTTAGAAAAAGTAGTATTCAATAGAACGATTCAGTTTTGTTCTAAATATAACATATTATGTGATGAGCAACATGGCTCTCGAAAAGGTAGGTCAACTCAGTCGGCAATGCTTAGTTTCCTTAATAAATTATATGATAGTTTAAATAACAACAAAAAATGCTTTGGTGTTCTTATGGACCTAAGTAAGACTTTTGATCTGGTAGATCACGGGCTACTCTTAGAAAAACTAAATAAATATGGATACAGTATGCCAGACTAGCATTTTGTAACGTAGGTAGGTTGATCCCATATGAATAATTACTCATATGGGATCAACCTAAATAAATATAGTTTTCGTGGAAAGCTTGACGACTGGTTGAGCTCATACCTATCAAATCGCACACAGTATGTTGAGGTACATGGAATTCAATCGAAACAATTATATATTTCTAGTAGTGTTCCATAGGGTTCCGTTTTGGGACCTCTCCTTTTTATCCATTTTGTAAACAATTTGTCCGATATTGTTGATGGAAGTACTTTAGTCATGTTTGCGGATGACATATCGCTATTAAACTCAAATGTTAATCAGCCAAATTTAATTCAAGATAGACATCTTAAACTGGATCTTTTTGTGTCTAAATTTTAAAAAGGGCAATTGTTAATAAATGAAAAGAAAACTGTATTTGTTCAATTTACACCTCGGTTCTCAAATTACACAGAATCGCATCTTCTTAAAATAAATGGAAAATCCTTGAAACAAGTCTCCTCGACTAAATTCCTAGAAATTTATATCGATAATGCTCTTAATTGGGAAATTCATATTAATGAACTTTGTAAAAAGCTGTCATCTATATGCTTCGCGCTGTATAGGTTAAGAAATATTACAAATATATGTTTTACTATTCTATTATCATGTGCAATTCTCTTCTAGAGTTTCTTATAGCATAACTTCTTGGGGTTCTTTTCATCACATTCATAGATTTTAAATTACAGAAACATGCGATAAGAAATATAGCAGGAGTGTCACGGCGCACGTCTTGCAGAATGTATTTCAAAGAATTGTAATTACTACCAATAGCTTGTATCTATATTTTTGAAGTAATACTATTCGTTAAAACCGTTTCACCTTGAATAATTTTAATCACGACTATGACACTCGTGGCCAAAATAATTTATTAATTCCAGTGCACAATTTAGTCCAAAGTTTATGGGGATTATATTATAAAATGAGTTACCAAATAGTGTAAGACAAATTGATAATTTGAAGAAGTTTAAAACCGATTTGCGTAAATTATTATTAGATATGTTTTATAGTATAGACGAATTTTTTCAATACACGTTTTTTTAAAATTGCTGATCACTGTTTTGTATTTTACTATTTGCTTTATTTTATTGAGTAGTTATTTATACTTTTAGATTGTATTTAGATTGTCCTGGTAATATATTTTCATAAATGTTTGTGTAAGAGTTTGTATTATGCTAGATTCTGTAAATTTTATTTCTTTCGTTTAATTTTTGTGTGTAAATTTTGACGATTATACTTTTGTGAAATGGTCAAAAGGTCAATAAAGATATTAATATTATTATTATTATTATTAAGTGTTGTCTGCCTTCGCAACTTCAAAGAGGGATATTTACCAGAGGAGCTGCTTACAACACAGTCCATATCCCACAACGTCAATTGGTTCTTTCCATAGGATAGCAACATCGCTCCAATGGCATTTCATAGTTGGTAAAGATGAAATAGACAGATCACAAGTCACCATTAAAAGTAAATCCAATTCTAAAATATGAAGTGGCTAGCACATAACTTTCTTATATATCAGTATATATCATCCTAATCTAAAAAAAATCATTCTATTTTATTCTTCGCTTACCTCAATTAAATTTTAATAACGGACCTTGAAATGTTTTATTAAAATTTTTAAATAATTAATTATCTGCGTCATTCGATACTATCAATAATAATCATGTCATATATTTTAATAATTTCTTCTAATTGACATTGACATTTTTGTAATGAAATTAGAGATTTCAAATGTCAAACTGTTAAATTTATCCTGACCCCATTTTAGGAGGCCAAATGTGTAAAAAATTTCAGTTTACATCAGTTTTATTTAAGTACTTGGAAAATATATTTTATTGGCTGATATAGTAGACATGATTTATAATCTTTCATCAAGAATATATTTTTTTGTAAAGACAAATACAAAAAAAGTTTGGGACCCGTGGACCTCCTTTCAGCTGGCCAATTTTGCTCATCACCGAATTTATCATTGTATTGACCTTTAGAACATGTGTACCACATTTGAAAGCTTTATCTTAAAAACCGTCGCTGCTATCACGATACTACAGACATGCCCACAGATTTTTTTCCATAAAGCTATGTTTTTTTCATTATAATTCGTCGAAATTCATCCGGAAATGCAACAAATTTTTTTATTCTTTTTCCGAAATTGTACCTTTTTTCTTCTTTCATTCATTATGTGTCTTCTGGTGGTACCACATTTACCAAATTTAATGTGTCACCTAAAATGTTGTTGAAAATCTTAACTACCAAATTTGGGAAGTCTCCCATTGGTATTTTTTGAGTTACACACACACACACACACACACACACACACACACACACACACGCACGCACGCACGCACGCACGCACGCACGCACGCACGTGATACTACAGACTTTTTTCCATAAAGTTATGTTTTTTCATTATAATTTGTCGATTCGTTCAGAAATGCAACAACAAATTTTTTTTCCCGAAATTGTACATTTTTCTTGTTTTATTCATTATGTGTCTTCTGGTGGTAGTACCACATTCACCAAAACTAATGTGTCACCTAAAATGTTGCTGAAAATTTTAACTGCCAAATTTGGGAAGTTTCCCATTGGTATTTTTTGAGTTACACACACACACACACACCCACGCACGCACGCACGCACGCACGCACGCACGCACGAACGCACCGACAGACACCATTCGAAAAATAGTCAGATTGGATTTAGGACGGTTCAAAATGTATATATTAATTAAAATCTCGAGGTCAAAAAAAAATCACGATTACTACTATACTTTCTTAGGTATAAGAAAGTAAAAAGTGGCAGATCTTCCTGAAAAAATATACAGTGGTTGCACCAGTGTTTTTTAATCAATTTAGATTAATATATGTCTTATCATCATTATTATTTCACTATGTTTAACAAAATAGCGTTATTCTGAAAGGGCGCACCCCACCAAAAAATTATTTGCAAACATGTGGATGAAGTGGATAAAGTCTCATGCTTTCTATCAGAAACGCACAACAACTGTTAAAGCATTGTCAACTTAACCACTGTTCTATTATTTTTTCTTCCAAACCAAATTTATTGATTCAACACGTTTCAAACAAATCAATGTGTTACCTAGGTTTCTAAAGTTAGTAAGTATATAGGATAATATAGAATGCTTTAGGTTTAAGTTCGAAAGTTACATATCAAAGAAAGACGAAAACAAGAATAAAAATAAAGTTGAATGCTCCCAGAGGAAAACTTTACAAACTTTTCTTGCTAAAGCGTTAAGCTGGCTTTGTTTTCGGAACATTAAATATGTAATAACACTAATAAAAGACAATTATTTGTATCGTATAATAAATAATAATAAATACGATGATTTTGGAAAGAACTAGACTAGACAGTACTTATTATGAAAATTTTCGGAAAAATTATGCGCATGTCACATGCGCACAATTTTCTTTTACTTGTTTTCTGCCGATTTTTGAGTATGTTCAAAAAATATATTATGTTTAAAGATTATATAATATTTTCGTGTATAATGGAAATTCGAAAAATGATAAGGGTGAGAGTTATTACTATTTTTTCTTTTTCTTTTTTTGGGACTTATTACTACATAATTCCTCGTTATCTAAAAAATATAGTTAGAATTATTCATATGTGGTAGTAAATCCAAAAAAAAAAAAGAAAAATTTAGAGAATGGCACAAATACCGTTCAGACAATAGTTGTTATTTATTACTATTTGTAAATTAATCTCACATCTGCTGGAACATTTTGATGTTTTAATTTTTATTATACCTTTATTCGTAAAGTTTGCTGTGTCGAAGCATTTTTACAATTTATTATCTTGCATTTGACACTGGTAGATGAAGTTATCATTAACTTTGTTAGTACGCTACTACCACATATAGACTTATGATTCTGAAATCCTCCTTGTTGACGTTGCGTGTACCTACTTCGCACTAACAAAGGCAATAACCAGAAACCGGTCTGCGAATGGTATATGCGATGACCTCAAAAAAAATGTCCGCTCACTAGTAAAATACTTTTACTAGTGAGCAATCGCAATTAAAACTTAATCATCACTACTCTTTGTGTGATACAAATTTTACCAATTATCAAGAAGTGTGTGCTAAATTTATTTAAGTTTCAATTAAATAAGGTGAGAGGATTATCACTGTTGACATATTGTATTTACGTATTACTTTTAGAATTTATTACTATTTGTAAATTATAAATTTCATTTGACACTTTTTCTCTCTATATACCGACTGACCAAGACAGCACAATGCGATTTTTTTTTTGATTCGAGCATACAAATTTAAATTTCAGGTAGGTACGTTTATCGACAGAAAAGACCGGTAAACATCCCATCTACTAAGGCAAAACAGTTTTAAAAGGTTTATTTATAAATTTGGGAAATAATCGAAGCATGTGATACATTAGTCAATAAATGTCACGAAGAAATTTTCATTTTTATAAAGTTTTCATCTTTGGAAATTTTATTTTACATTAATTTTTGAACGTGCAAATTTCATGATGTGTATAACTTTATAAAAAAAATCTGATGTGGCCAGCACATAATGCATAACTTTCTTAACCAGTATATATTATCCTGATCTAAAAAAATCATTCTATTTAAGTCTTCACTTACCTCAATTAAATTTTAGTAGCGTACCTTGACATGTTTCATTAAAATTTTTAAGTAATTAATTATCACTGTCGTTCAATACTGTCAATAATAATTCATGTCATATTTTAATAATTTTTTTGTTATTGACATTGACATTTTTACAACTAATTCAGACCTTTCAAACGTCAAACTGTTAAATTTATCCTAACCCCATTTTATGAGGCCAAATGTGTAAAATATTTCAGTTTACATCAGCTTTATTTAAGTACTTGGAAAATATATTTTATTCGCTTGATACAATAGACATGATTTATAATCTTTCATCAAGAATATATTTTTTGTAAAAAAGTTTGGGTCCCATGGAAGTCCAATTTTGCTCAATACGGAATTTTTCATTGTCTTTGTCCTTTAGAACAAGTGTACCAAATTTGAAAGTTTTATCTCAAAAATTGTGGCTGCTATCGCGATACTACAGACATGCGGACAGATTATTTTTTTTCATAAAGTTACGTTTTTTTCATTATAATTCGTCGAGATTCGTCCAGAAATGCAACAAAAATTTTTAATTTTTTTTTTCCGAAATTGTACCTTTTTTCTTTCATTCATTATGTCTCTTCTAGTGGTACCACATTCACCAAATTTAATGTGTCACCTAAAATGTTGACAAATTTGGAGTCATTAGTATTTCCTGAGTTATCACGAACACACAAACACGTACGCACGCACGAACGCACGCACGCACGCACCGACAGACACCATTTGGAAAATAGTCGGAATGGATTGAGGGTTCAAAATGTATAAATCAATCAAAATCTTGAGGTCGAAAAAAATCACGATTACTATACTTCCTCATACTAGGTATAAGAAAGTAAAAAACGATATTTCTTAACGAAATTTGAAATTGTCATCGACAAATGTTCCTCCTGATCATGAAAAATCACTGAAATATATGAAACTGTATTGCTGATGGGAATCTAAAGTAAATTACCATGGTGACTGTAAGCAAATTCTTTGTAGAATAGGAATTAATGTGGTAGAGATTTTCTCTATTTTAAATTTAAATGTTCCATGCAATTTAACTAAACTTATTTTAAGCGAATTGCTCATGCAACATCGATTTTAATTACATTGATATTATTCGTCGTCTGATACAACTTATTTTGATTAAAAGGTAAATGAAGCAAAAAGTTTATATAAATGGAAGTTACGATATTTATGCATGGCTGGGAAAATACACTTTTTAACAAAATAAACAGAAAGTTTAATTTCTACCCAGTAACTTGGTAAGAAAAACGTTAGGCGAAAAGAATGTACAGTTATGTTGAAAATTAAAGCGTCAAAAATTAAATTGTTTTATTGCTTTTAATTTACCTGCTCGTCTCTGGCTAATCTAGGACGCCAATAATAACGTACATAATGAAAATGATGCAGTAGTGAATGTTAGTTATAATAACAATACTGGTTCAATGAAGGAACAATAATTCGGCAAAAAATTATAAATAACTGTTTTTAGGTGAATTAAATAAATAAAGTGAATAGTTTTACTGATTCCAACAATATGAAAATAACATTAAGTTTATATAATAAATAACCTCAAAAAGTACTCAGAAACAAAATCATAAAAATAAATCTGCTGTGGCTTTTCACTCTTCTGAAATTTATAATATTAAATAAACAACAATTTTCTCATGAAGAAAGTTGCGTGTTAATGGTATTTTTCTTTCGATTATTTTCATTATATAAGGGACAATAAGTGAAACTGGTAACCAACAGTTCTTCTAGTCACGTTCACAAAAAAAAATGTAATCAGAAAAGTAAAATGCCACAGTAATGATAAAAGACAATTACAAATTCTCTTAAAAAAGATCTGGACCTTACCCATAGCAGTCCAAGAAAGAGAGACAATTTCCCTATGTTAAGTTGACAATAATTAGACAGTGATTGAAAATATTTGGAAGTTGTTCAGAATTAAAAACTAAGTATAATGATCCAAAGTTTCAGATTCGACCAACAGGACAAACATGCAAATATGCAAAAAAATTTAAACTTTTTAAAAATGATGCGCCGCGACTCTTCGCCCAAAACGCTGAGAGAACCGTATGAGATGTTAAAATTTTATAGGACCAAAGTTGGAGATGACAAAATTCTGACGATATATATTTATCTTTTATAGTTTAACCGTGAGCCGCGCTCAATGTTGTGTAATCAAAACCATGGTATCTTGGAGATTATTTATAGTAATAATAATAATAATAATAGATTAACTTTTCACTAGTTTATCTTAATTCTATGCCTATAACAGAAACTGTAAAAATATTACCAATCTTTTTGTATTCTAATATAACTTATCGTAACATTACATAACCTACTCCCAATATAATCTAAATTCTTTTTTTGCATAATACATATAAAATATAATTTAATGAAAGTATTATATATTTCGCAATATTTTATTTCCTTTGGCAAATCGTTAAATAATTGAATACCCTTACAAAACAAAGATTTAGATTCCTTTAAATTTTCATACCTCTCTACCACCATATCATTTACACTACGTGTGTTATAACCATGAGTATCTCGGACGAAACTCAATTTATCACATAAATATTTTGGAGCCATACCGTGCTTTATTTTAAATATAAATTGTAGTGATTTTAAAACTATACGTTGTCTAACGTTTAAAAAATTTAAAATATTTAACATTGTGTCAATAGGAGTATACCTGTTACATTTTAATATTATCCTCATAGCTTTGTTTTGCATATTTTGTAACTGTTGTATCTCATTGCTATTTAAATATTCACAATGTGGAGCTATTATAGATTTATATACTAATATTCTTGAGAAAATTGATAAATAATTTGAAATTCTACGTAAAAAATAAGTCTTCTTTGCAACTTTTTTTAATAATGTAGTCACTATTACATTTGAGAGTCAAGTACTCATCTATTAAAAAACCAAGGTATTTCATTTCCGAAGCTTTTCTTAACTTTTTATTATTTAATAAAATACTTTCCCCAATTTGTAGTCGGCTTAGTACATGTTTTTTGCCGAGAATCATATATTTACATTTGTCGATGTTTACTTTTAAGCTATTCTCACACAACCACATGTCTAATGTCTTTTAAATCTTGGTTAATAGCATTACTAACCTCATTTACATTCTCTCCATACAAATAAATTAAGGTGTCATCTGCAAATAAATGTACCTTACAATTTTTAATACATTTCACTATGTCGTTTATAAATAGTACAAATAATAAAGGTCCTAGCACTGATCCTTGCGGTACTCCGAAGTCATTATCTAGTACGTTAGACACACTATTTATATATCTTGTGTTTTGTTTTCTCTCCGTTAGGTAGGATTCGATCCATTCAAGTACAGTCCCCCAATGCCCATTTTTTCTAACTTTGATACCAATAACTTCCAATTTACCGTCTCGAATACACGTTTAAAGTCTAAGAACACTGCCACTATGATTTGATCTTTACCCATTCCGATATAATGAACTGAATTTATCGTGAACCAAAAAAAGTATATGCAAAATGAGGGTTTTTTAATAACTTACCCAAAATACTTTTCAAATTCCTTAAATGGTTTTATTATCTATTCTGTTCTATAATTATTGGCATTCTTATTATTTTTTTACTCGACTTTACTTCCGGATTATTTTTCCGGTTACTAGGAAGAAATAGCCATATAATATATATTATTAGCACATTAATGTCACAATAAATATGGCTTTGTTGTCCTGTGAAGTAATAATTTATACAACAGATTGCCAACACATATAACACATACTTAAATTATTTTAAAGGTTAAATAATTTTATTGCAGTTAATTTGCATAGGTACTTAAAATTTATAGCTAATAAAAATATTTTTCTGCATTCTTACTAAAGACAAAATCGCTGTTAATCTTTTTTACACAAAAAACTTTATTTTCTTAAGAAATTCCTTAGCTCTACATGAATATGACATTTAAAACATTTATTTTTTCGGAAATATTCTTCATAACTAATAGTCACTCGATGCACTAGATTAAGATTCGATTATTATTGGAGATACAGATTAGGATAAAAGAGGCATGTTTCGTATAGTTTCATGACCTTTCCTGATATTCTTTCAGATCTAATGCTTCTATTTTATATTTCAAATTATTTTTAAAAAATTAATTCAGTTTTCAGTTTTTCGAAATTTTTATCCAAGAACTGATAGTTATTTCGATATCTTGTTGCTATCCAGGTACCTACAAAATATGTGATACCCCGTGTATATGTTGAAATTTGAACATAATTTTTGTATTTTTTATGATTTTATTTAAATCAAAATTGTTAAAAAAACAAAATTATAAATGGTTTCTAATTAAATAAAATGTATATGATAACTTGATATTTTCTATTGAGTTTTATTCAATTTTTACTGATTGCATTATCAGAAAATTTCACAATTATCTTCAGGTTATGGGCTCCGGTCTCTAAGACAGATCAGTCTTATAGAAATTTGTGAAATTCGGCCTTTAATTGGCAATAAAAGTATGGCATATTCAAATGCTTCAACAATAGAGAGATTAATGAGAAGAGTGAATTATAACACTTGGAAGTTTGCCATGTACGCTCTATTAGGGCATGACGACATGTGGGGATGTATAACAGGTGATACAGTGACAGATCCAAAAAAGGTCACAAAAGCACGAGCAAAGATCACCTTATCGGCCGATCCAGTGAATTATATTCATATCCAGGATTACTATTGCTAAAGATTCATATGAGATAAACTTAAAAGTGCATTTGAAGACTCCGGTTTGACGAGAAGGGTCAGTTCACTGAGAACCTTGGTTACCACACAGTTGAGTAGTTGTAGTTCAGTTGATGAGGTACGTGAATACAACCATAATTACGGCACACAAACTCATAGACCTAGTTAAAAGATGAATGGATAGGCACACTTTTATGGGCCGGACTTCCAGGTGACTATCGTCCAATGATCATGGCTCTGGCACACCTTACGTGAAACACATGGGGTTACAGTGTCCAATCAGTACGCAATAGATTCAGGGAGTTTCGCCTGTCAAGTCATCTTTTATATCGAGCCCTTCAATCAAGTCCAGCTTACCATGCAGCCAGTTTAAGGTGGGCAAAGGATCATCAAAACTGAGATATGGAATGACGTTCAGTTTTATTCAGCGATGAGTGTCGATAGCAGATGTGTCCGAGTCTAGGGGATGTCAAGGGAGAGATACAGTCAAAGATTTATCCAACCCACAGTAGCAGAGGCAATGTTATGATATGGGGAGGAATATGTGTTGGAGCAAGGACCGATTCGTACATCTGCAGGAGGACCATGACTGGACAAATAATATTATCAGTAACATTGTGATAGCTTTCTAAACTGCTATTGGCGGAACTTATTTTTATGGAAGATAATGCTTGCCCTCATCATACTCAGCAAGTAATCAACGTACTTGAAACACAGAATTTATCACCCTTCCACCACGTTCTTCTGACTTGAATCGCATTGAACATATGAGGCATTTATTCGGTAGAGCACCTCAAAAACAAACCAGTTCCAGAGAACATTAGGCAACTTTCAGTTATTTGTCTCATTTTATGGGCACAAATCCCACAAGATGTGATCGACCACTTCATCAGAAGCATGCCCAGATATATACTTAAAGTAAATGAAACTATGAAATATCCTTATCCGTGCAGTGTATTTAGGCTTCCATATTCATTGGAATCGTAAATTGCACAAAAAGAATCATTTTTATTGCATTTATTTCGTGGAATGTTTTAGTTTGGTGCAAAAAGCTCTATGACCACAGATAATCACTCATGGTCTCGTCCGTTTCCTGTTATTTTTAGAATGGCAAATTAATGATTGTAAAAAAATTTGAGAGTTTTACTCTTTTACTCTTTATGAAAGATTTTGAGGCATTGATAATGGTTTGTAATTTATACTCAAATTGTAAATTCTATTGATATCGGTTTACCAGCCAATCTACAGTCATCAGTTGTCGAGATTTTATATAAAATATGCACACTTTCTATGAAAAGACGTCATATAATCTAATCGGATAAATCGTTTATTACAATTAAAATAGCAATGGGTCCAACTTGGAGCCTTGAAAAACACCTGAAAAAGCTTTAATTTTTTTTTTGAAAATATTCCAAATATTATATCGCAACACGTATCTTCCTGGAGATATGCAGATATGTGGTGCCAGCAGGAATGAGCTCACCCAAAAGTACGATTTGTCCGACATGATCAATTCTATCAAATGCTTTCTTAAAATGGTATATATTACATCAATTTGTACCTTTTTATTTAAATTTATCATATTCATTTTCATGCTAAACCTCATTTTAAGGAACGAAAGCAACAACTGTAATGTATAAATGTCGCACTTTAATCTTTACACCATTGTAAAAAAAATAATGGTAAAATATTAGGAACAAACTTTTTGTATACAAAACTTAAATGTTTAACGTGTTCACCATTTAATTTTGTTCTACACAACATGGCCCTAGTAGTCAAGCTACTAGGCCCCCACCACAGCGATTAAGTTACGCCAAATTTGATTTAAATAATTTCTCACATTTATCCGATAATGCACCATCCGATTGCATCGTGCTGAAAACGCATTATTTGCCTAATAGAACACCCTTATAATGATGGAATTCTTCATGTTTTATTCTGGCATTGCCTTGACTTGGTGGAATATTATTTTCTCCAGAAAACACTGCTTGTTGGATCGACTTCTGATCATAGATCTTGATGTGATAATCCTGTTATATATTCCGTAACGTCTGCAGTCGCAATGCCAATACAGAAACCATGATCTAGAAGATTTCGTGTTATTCCCGAACACCCAGTATAAAACACTGAATAAATCTTCCCTGCACTTACATACTGAACTTCAAAAAAAAACGGCAAGTTAATTTCAGGATATCCTATATATTCATCCTCCAAGCAAAACTCTGAAAAGAACACAATCTATCGGTCTTCCCCCTGGGAACCTGTAACTTTAGTTTTATTGCCATGTTTGCTTCTCTCCTTGATAAAACTTTTGAAGTGTAACAACCTAAAACTGTCTGTATTTTCCTAAATTAGAAACTTACGTAAACACATTGTGGCATTCCATATCGATTTGTTTAAGATTTTATTTTCCTTAATTTTAGGGATTGGCCGGGACAGCTTTTCCACAAACTCGAATCGTAACAGCGTCTGCTCTAAACCTATTTAGATAATCTGTCTACTAAATCGAAATTAATGAGTAGATGTAACAGGATAATTACAAAATAATATTTTTTCATACGACTGGGGGCTTAAAAAGAAAATGCATTTTCACGTAATCAGAAATAACTATTTTATGAACAACTACTAATACAATACACACAAAATATATGTTAAATTTACTAAACAAATAAAAAAAGTATTTAGAAAATTAGAGAAGAAACTTCTATTAAGAAAATAAGTAAAAAAAAATGTATGTACGTACACATTGGTACTAGAATTATTATTTCAACTTTTTTTTAAATTTTTACAAGACTAAACTGATGAAATATTCATCTGTACAAAGAGTCGAGAGAAAGGAGCTATAGGCGCCCCACTATAAAGGAACGGAAAAGAATGTTTTTAGTACCATACATAACAACAATAATAATTATAAGGTAGCATGTAATAAATAATAAATAAATTACATGTGCATATACTAAAATACATTGTAAAATGGATTATACGTTGCATACTCTGTATATAGTGGACTAAATTTAATGACATTTGGAAGTTTCGGGTATAAGGTTTGATTGATCAATAAAACTGACACAATAGGCCTTCCTGCACTTGCGGATTTTTAAAATTAATTCATATATTCTAATATAGTCTTATTAAACATTAACAATTATCAAATCTGTTTTAATAATTTCTACCTGAAATGTTTAAATTACTAATTGAACTTCCGAGAATACCATTGTGTCTGAGAACGCTGCCTATTGGCGCGACGTCACCAGCTACGTTATCTCCAGGGTGGTGAACGGTACGGTATGTAGTTCAAGCATTAATTAAGTGTGGGGGCCTAAAATTATTTAGTAGTCTTTAGTCTGCGATATTTATGCAGACATATTATATTTTAAACACACACACATACATATATATATATATATATATATATATATATATATATATATATATATATATATATATATATATATATACACAGCTTTTATATGGGAGAATAAAAAACCAATGTAAATACTAGTTTTTATCTACAAGCGATACAGCCTAGCAAGCAAGAGGTTTATGGTACGGCGAAGTTTCGGAGACTACGTTTACGGTATTTACTTATAAGCAGGCTGTATCAAAATAATTGCTACAAGCAGTTATGAAAACAACCTACGGTTACTGGGGTCTATGGCAAGCGGTTAGTGACTCTATGGTCGCTGGTGCTTAAGGCGGAATTACAGCAGACGGGCGGTGCAGAACTATCCAGGTGCTAGTAGTTACGAAATGCAGGCGTGTCACAACGGGAGGATGTCAATCCAGGGACAGACGGTATATATGACTGGCTACTCGTGGATGCGCTATATCTGTAAATCAGCAACTTATATCTCTAGTGAATACAAATATCAAACGATATGGTTATGATATTACGCCACGCGGTACGGAGAGGTTTCGTCCACAGTTCTAGAGGAAAACCTTACTCGTGCTGAACAGAACGGTTAGTGTATTACTTCCCACGGCACGGTAAGGTTCCTTTCACAGTTCTAGAGGAAAACCTCACTCGCGCTGAATCTACTAATGATATCCGGATATGCTTTATGCTGACCTCGTGATATAGCACTACGCTCCAATTTACTAATTCGCGTCTTTAAGGCACACGTCCCCTTGAGCTGACTAGACAGGAGTTAAAGAGTATTTTCGCACTAGGTATCGATAAAACGAGGGGGTTATCAAATTTATCTGCGAGCCTTCTTGTGTCACCACTCAGATGTAGTGGCTACGGATTAGCAAACTACCGCAGGGCGCGGTAAGGTTCATTTCACAGTTCTAGAGAAAAACCTTACACGCGCAGAACAGAACGGTTTATGTATTACTTCCCGGGGCACGGTGAGATTCCCTTCACAGTTCTAGAGGAAAGCCTCACTCTACTAATGAAACCACGATATTTTCGTAGTTAAAATAGGTAACCCGGATATACTTGATGAACCACGATATTTTAAGGATATCTTGGGTCGTATTTGTAGACAATTAACGGACAAGAGAAGTAGGCAGAAATGCGGACACAAACGGTAAATGACGGAAATGCACCAAATCAACAATAAAGCAATAAAATTGTAAAAAATAATTCTTACTACCGGAGGATTCGTCGGAGCATACTGGAGTTGGGAGCTGTTTGTACGGTATGGTTGGAGTATCTGACCACTTGTCAGAAATGATATTCTTGGCTCGCGCGTACGGTTTTATTCACAGATTCCCCACACGAAAGTCACGTACCTACGTGTTTTAAAGGATTCTGAGCCAATTGCGCGCGTCGTAAATGTATTTCAAGCAAGCTTGGCGTACTGTGCATGAACAAATTCCCTGAGTTATTTAACATGAACAAAGGTTTATAAAATATTCCGACGGCGGGAATCGCTTTCTCATAATTTTAAAATTATATTTACAAAAAGAAATCTTTAAAAACGGTCATGAATTAATATTTTACTATAAATCCAATAATTTATGCTATAAATTATTTAAACAAAAATAGAAGCGTAGTCTTTTATCATTAACAACTATTAAATTCAATTTTCAACGTCTTACTTGGCGGCTGTTTAGTAAAAGCACAAGTGGTTTATCATTGAGATAAGAAAATAACTTGATTACTCTTAAAATAAGCCGGTTTGAAACAATTATGTTTAGTAAATAATTGTTATTCCACATACTGGACTTTTAAAAACTTGACTCTGGTTCAAAACGGTTTTAACGGAAACATTCATACGAGTTATAGTATACAGAGTGTACCAAGGTGAAAGATGAACCCTAAGTCTTATTACATCCGAAAATGGTTACCGGAAAAAATCACCTCGTTACAACTTTTGTAAAAGAATAAATAAAAAAAATCCTTTACACACTGTTTTTTGAACTAAGTAAAAATAGCAAAAATGCCAAAATTATATTTTCTCCACGACGCGACGCCTATATTGTCTACACAAATTTAATGACGCAATGATAATTTTGCCACCTTTTTCATTTTGAAATGGATTTTGAATCTCCTTGTATCTCGTTTAGGATATAAGTTCCTAGGCGAGTTTCCTATATAGTTTTCTACGAGGATTACAATAAGCCCATTGTCATTTTCTATCTCCTTTTGTTTTCAATATATAACCTAAACTTGAATATTCTTAAATGAAATGCATAGTTAATTTTTACAAAACTGAATTCGTCTTTTTTTTTCGACATCGTAAATATGTATTCTGTTACCATTACAAAAAAACAAGAATTGCGCCCATTTTAATTTTTATCGCTTTCTTAGTTAGCTGTGACCAACGATTTACATTGTAAAAATAGATTAATAATGATTCAGCAAATCGGTTATTTTCGTGTAGCAACTCCAAAAAATAGAGTGCCTAATTAACTAACAAATGTTTTATGAATGCCGCAAACCCATCTAACATCTATCTAGTAAGGCTGTTGAGGGAACCGCATGATAAGGAATTTATATCCCTCTCAAGGTTTTATCTGCCTGAACTCGAGCCTCACCCTTACTTTAGATTTTGCAGAGCACACAGAATTGTATCGTACAGCATGGTTGGCTTCTCACATTTGCATGAATATTATTGTTACTAAATATTCATAAGATATAAAGACATTGCTCTATTTACTTAATTTGAAAATAACTTTTCTTTTCAACGGGTGTCTGTCGAGTTTGTCATGAAAAATTTTAGAGCTGTTCTAAACAATACATAACACTCACAAAATAGTCCTAATAACTAAGCCTGGCCAAGGTCATTAATCCTACAGAGACGTACTGGGTATGCATCATATCATAATACTTGAATAAGTACAATAATAAAAACAAAAATATTTTATATATTGTGATGTATGTTTTTGTACTATTTCGTTCGCTTTAAATTCTTTTTTTATGTATTTCCTTACATTTTGTAAGCTTAGTGCTGCACATTATTATTAAACTGTTAAATGACGTTCACAAATGTACATTGTATATCTAAGTGATAACTAATAATAAATAAATAAATAAATAAATAAATAAAATAAATGGAAATAAATTTTATTAATACTGGTACACTTTATAAAAATATGTACAAAACTCACCTTCTTAAGCAGATTTATGAAGTAGCTTGGTTGTCGTTATCACAAACTGGAGCACTTCTATAATAACTGTGTAGCATCAGATATGTTTCTACAGTTGTCTCAGTAGCGATGTTCGCTGTGGTGAAAAAAATATGTTTGTATTTTGAAAAAGACCGATCGACATCTACGGAAGTAATACAGGCATAAGTAAAACACTCTGTGAACTCACTTAACGCAGCTGTTGATGCACCATCACAAATTTGTCTTAATTTGGTAAAATCAGGATTTTTCCGTAATACACTCTCGAATTTTTCAATAACGGGCTTATTTTTTGCGTCATTTATAGTCTGTAGCTGTGTATTTACGTCGTCCACTATTTGCAGCGATTCCACTAATGACAACGAAGTATTTTGCAATTTTTCTATTGAGTCATGTAGTCCTCTATAATTGTTATAAGTAGTTTTTAAATCTGTTTCAAGGGAAACATCTCGAAAGCTTGTCTGGCTTTCCTTAATAGCTGCAGCCTCGGTAGGGTTGAACTGTAGTACTACAGCTTTTATTTGTTGAAAATATTCAGCATAATAAAAAGCTGCCTTCAACCACGTGCCTCAACGTGTAAGAATCGGCTCTGGTGGTACCGGAATACCAGGACACAGTGTGTGAAATGCTCGAAGCCGTTTAGGAGATTTGAGAAATACTTTTTTTGTATTTGCTATTAATGCATCTACCTCTGGAAAACATTTTCGAATCGTTTCTGCTACAAGATGGAACGCATGCAGTTTACACGTAACATGTAAAAACCTACAATTGTCCCTTTGAAGAAAACGGCCCACCAAACGCATTGTCGCAGCACCGTCGCGTCGGTCACAAACATCAACACTTGACTTGTTGACAGTTCAAATTTTTCGAAAGTCTCCAACACCACCCGCGTAATTGTTTCGCCAGTACACGCAGTTAGTCTTTTGCTAGCTAGTAAAAGTGGAAATGTTGGTTTAACAGGGTCGAGTACATGTACTATAACATTTAAAATAGAATTTTTTTACAATCTGTAGTCGCGTCAACACATAACCACAGCCGTGTATTTTTTAATGCACATTTAATCCTATTTACAATGTCTTCACGAACACTTGGTACATATCTACGTA
The DNA here is from genome assembly GCA_029963845.1 of Rhamnusium bicolor. NCBI lineage: Eukaryota > Metazoa > Arthropoda > Insecta > Coleoptera > Cerambycidae > Rhamnusium > Rhamnusium bicolor. Next base: position 2,518,661 of record JANEYF010005896.1, read on the forward strand.
ACGATGAACGACTTGGTAAATTCACCTGGGGATTGTATTTATTCCAGAACTCCCGAAATGCTCGTTTATCCAATATGCGCAGGGAAACATCACAAGCAATCAGCATTAACAGTAAATCAAACATAAACTGAGGTTCCAAAGAAGACACGCCATTTTTTTTATTTTTATGCCAGTTACTATTGATATGAATTTTGCAGCCGTATTTATTCCAGCACATTAAGTCTTAATCACAAACTTTACAAATTATTTTACATCCATCATAGAATAAATCCGGAAATTCACCGATAAATTTATTCACTTTATCAGCGTACGGTCGTTTTCTACTCTTTACGCTCAACATTATTTATTATTTATTAGTACTCTATGCATCGACCGACAGATAACAATTGAAGTGTGTCGTGTCATCGTCATCGTAAACAAGCGCGCGATAGCACTGGTATTGCGCCCGACCTTGAATCTACCATCGCTTGGCAAGATTTAATGATCATGCAACTGAAACTCGAGCCAAAATCTTTACATATTTGCGATATTTAAAGTTAACTAATCTATTCAGATACTTGTTTTTGTTTTCGAACAAATATTTAAGAAAAAAGTCCGGGAAGCGATTATATTGATCTGCCTTATGATCATAAATGATTACACTTCGACTATGTTTCAGTATTTGGAAATTAATAAATATAAATACAGTGGAGTCCGGTTATAGCGAACCCGTTTTTAATAAACTCTCGTTTTAAAGCAGCGAAATTTTTTCTATAAGATCTTTTTTTTTATGACTATAACAAACTCCAGATATAACAAACAATTTTTGATACATTATTCGGGTTCGTTATAAACGGACTTTATTGCAATAGTATCTTGCTTTATTCAAAATTTAAACAAAAGAACCTGTACGAACAAATTTATTAGTTTATATAGTGTCCCATAATTTTAAGTACCTTTCTTCAAGGGGGTGATATAATGCATACCCAGTACGTCTCTGTAGGTTTAATGACCTTGGCCAGGCTTAATGATCATACCTTCGTGAAGCAATTAACGAAATCATTCGATTTTAGCAACTACTAGATATTGGCAAAAAATGATGTAATCCAAAATTTGAACGGTCTTATATAATCAAACGAAATATAACCATATATGTCAGAAATTTAAAAATGGCTCCAAAACTAAATATAACATTTGAATATAATGTTTTGAATTTCGAAATAAAAAAGTTTAACCTACGATGAAAGTCCCTATTATTAATAGAATTATACTCCTATATGACGTGATACGGGTGACTGCTGTGTACAACTTTTTGCGTGTATAAAAATAAAACTTGAACTGATCGTCGTCTGACGACTTAAATTTTTCTTTTCAAGCATTTATACATGTTTATTTTTATTTCGTCAAAATCCTCTCATTTAAGTTTATTTCAATTCATGGTTTTATTTGAATATATATAGATAATTAGAGTGGGCATATATAAATCGGTAGCGTACAAAAAATTACGTTACTTCTCCAACAAACTTAAATATATAATTATGCTCTTAATTAAATGAAATTACTCTCTTCGTTGTTTTTAGTCCATGTAATTATTCAAAGGCGAACACATAATTAAATTACCATACAGCACATTGTGTTAAATTTCTTAACGATCGCGACGATGAAAGCACCCAACAAAAATATTTATGGAACGACAGAACAGCTATTTTTAAGGCCGTATTATTAGGTGTAAAGAATACTGCGATTTAGGAGGAGAAATTTTAAATAGATATAACATTTAACAGCTTTTTTTAAACAGTGGCAACAGTAAAGAGAAAACCCTTGTGAAAACCGTTACACGACATGCAATAATATGGACTTTTACACCATGCATAAGTAGTCATTGCCTGTTGTGCCTTGTTCTGTAAGTAGGTTTGTGTCCATACCAATCATTTCTAAACACAGAAATAGTTTTAGTGAAAATCAAACTTTTAAATTAACACATTACTATCATATGTAAAAAGAAAAAATATTACTATGCAGATATACAATGTGAATTAAAAATACAAGTGCATATTTAAAATTGCGATTGTCCGTAGTTTAATTGATGAATTCGCGCTGTTTTAATTTCAAAATTCCATAGATAATGTTTTATCCAAGTGCCCTAAATCCACCCCACCGACCGATAAGACTGCACACGAATAAATATCTCGACATGTTGCGCCAGTTCCTTAAGAGAGTTCACTGAGTACACTACTTGTTTCATATAACCTCGTAAAAAAATCACAGAGGCTTAAATCTGTGAATCTAGCAGGCCAAGATGGGTCAGTTTCTTCCAATACACCGAATAGGATAATTCCGATCAATCAGGGCAACGTCTCTGGCATAACGGTTTGGTTCCTCATCATGAAGGTACCACATGTGACGCCACGTAATCCATGACACTAGTTCATCTATCTAGTCAGGTAAAACGTTATTTAAAAAATTCAAGTATTTCTGTCCATTAAGTGTATTTCTGTCCAAACGTTTAACGAGAATTGTTGTTATCTCTCGCGATTATTTCGTAGATATTTCTGTCAATCCAAATGTGTGTATTGTGCACATTAATAAAAACCCCGACCCGTGTAAAGCTAGTTTCGTCAATAAACAACTAGTCATTAAAAATGTGTTGTTGATCGATACACTTAACCAACAGCAGTAGATAAGGCCCACCCAGAGCGACCCCCGCCACTTTACTTTTAAGTCCGAGGTGAATGATCTGAGGGGACAATAGATATATGGATAAAGTGAGGATAATTGTGGATAAGGTGTGGATAATTGCGGATAATTATCCACAATTATCCTCATTTATCCATATATCTGTTGTCCCTCTCACCTGACGATGATTCAGCCTCAGATCATTCAGCTATAACAGCCATACGCAAAATTGTTGCCGACGAACGTCATCACTCATCAGTCATCACCAGAACGTGGAAAATCTGGCGCTGGCCATAGACCTATGTAGTGTTCCTCAATAAAGGATCTGGCCATAGGGCATGAGGCGGCTATGATTATCATGTTGTGCAATGGTAGCAGTCCAAGAAAATGAGGTGAGAAGTTGACAGTAATTAGGTGGTGATTGAAAATATTTGGTAGTTGTTCAGAATTAAAAACTTAGTATAAGTTTCAGATTCTACCAACCGGACAAGTACGCAAAAAAATGAAAAAACATTTTAAAAAAGGTGCGCCACGACCCTTCACCCAAGACGCTAAGAGAACCGTAACAGAATCGTCAAAATGTTATAGGACCAAAGTTGTAGAGGACAAACTTCACAAAAAAAAGTCTGCGGCGGTTTTGTAATCAAAACCCGTGGCGCGTAAAAGCAACTATATTGACGCTCTAGTTGTTTATATAATTCGTTATGTACATTTTGTAAATATTGAAACGATTTAAAAAATTCATGAATGTTCTACGCATTGTAGAGAAGTTTTCCGCAATAGAGAAAATTTTTTCGACCAAAAATTCTAAATTTGAAAGCTCCGCGAAAAAAAATTCTCAATTTCATGGAGGTTTCAGTAGAATTAAAAGTTAAGATACCTTAGAGATTATTTATCGTAAACCAAAAAAATGCAAGATGAAGGTCTTTTAATAAATGATAAATCTGATCCCTTGATATTTTATTGTAAAATCTATAGTTTCGCCGTAAAAAAATCATAACTAAACAAAAGTATAGTTTATTTCAAACTTAATTCCAACATAAAAAACGTCGGCTTCATTGAGGGTGGTAAAAGACTCAAACATGCCGACGTATAAAATCTGCAACACACTTAGGAAATAAAAAAAAAAACAAGTTGTAGTATGCAACATTTTTATGCGACTTTATATTTATCTGTTGTGTACCTATGTTATATTCCACTACTGAAGAAAGAATTTAGAGCATTTTGGAAAAAATATATGCCGAACTGGGATTTACCGTCAAGAAGAACAGCTGATCGTAAATTGAACCATATAAAAAGCTTAATAAAAAACAAACTTAAAAGCGTATTAAAAAACAAAAAAAAATGGATGACAGTGGACGAGACAACAGACCCAAAAGGAAAACATTTGACAAATGTTTTAGCATACGGTTTAGACCCGGGTTGGCCCACGTCACCATATTTACTTGCTTGTGAAAGATTACAAAGTGTCAGTGCAGAAACTGGACAAGAACTTGTTAAACAAACGCTTGACATAATGGATGTAGACAGTTCACAGTTATGGATGTTAGTCACTGATGCAGCAGATATATAGTTAAACCTGGACATTTGCTGATAAATATGTCTAAATTTAATGCACATAACCTGCCTTGTTCATACGCTTCATTTGGTAGCCGAAAAAAATTCGACGAAATTATCCCGACGTTAATGCATTAATTGCAAATATTAAACAAATATTCGTGAAAGCCACTAAACAGGTTACACGTTTTAAGTTAGCTTGTCCTGACACAACTCCACCTCAATCTATTTTAACTAACAGCTGGCTGCAGTTAGATTCTATCATCAACGAGTAAATGATTTCATTCTACAGCTAAATCCCAATTAATCATAAGCCAACTCAGAGGCCCAAAACTATTTAAAAAATCCTGAAGTAGAAACAGCAATCCACATGGGACGCTACTGAAGACCGTCTGATTTGCCACGCTCTGCTCATCACCATTACACTTTTTGTATATCATAGGATTGCCATGACTAGCTAATAATTGCAATGATAACTATCAAACAACACGTTGTTTGTCATACGTAAGTATAGCAATGTATCTAGGAAAATTTAAAACTTAAAACTGTGTATTTATCACAGAAGTAATTCAGGTTTATACTGTATTGTGACATATCTTTTTTTTTTGCTTACAATTTTTAATATTTGACTGGAATAATTTAAAAAAATACATCTACTTGCGTATAAGGCTTTTATCGACATTTCAAATGATAAAACTGATACCTACATATATCTTCATTTAAATTTACACATTTTTCACGTTTTTCCTTCTACTTTTAATCCCCCTCCTACTACATAAAAATTAGAGATCGCAATAAAAACGCCGGAATCCTTTAATACTATAACGTGCCTCACATTTAGCTGGGGTCGGTGTCGAACATTATCTGATAATATCTCGTCACGCATTTTGTGCCATGCCTTGTCATTTGCATTTATTATACCGAACGCTGTCAAAACCATTTCTCAAAGTACATATCGTTTTTTATTTTTCCATTTTTCATTTTTACATGGCTAAGATCTAAAGAAATCACGTAAAAGAAAAATAGCGATTATGGATTGATTAAAGATTTCACCATATTTATACGGTGTGTCTCATATTTCAACACTGCACCTCTTTATCTCATCCATTTATCTTTGTAGGTGTTCTTTCATTGGTGCATGATTTACGAATTAATCTCAATAAAATTATTTGCAAAAAAAGGTCTGATAGAAATAGGGAGGGAGGACATAACATCACGCTGTCGCTGTGCAGAGTTGTGCACGACATTATCAGCGGTCTCAATTTAAAACACGACACGAAAATGTTGCTACTGGACATAGAGAAAACATTTGACACTGTTTGGCATGGGGGTCTCCTCCATAAACTTCAAAACTTGCACAATCTTCCAGATTATTATGTAATTTTCATTAAATCATATTTGTCAAACGGAAAATTTGGAGTAAAAATTAACAATACAATTTCCGATATCTATGACATAAGGGCGGGCGTACCGCAGGGTACAGTACTCTCACCCACGTTATTCAACCTATACTTAGCACAATTCCCCACCCACCCCCTGACGCACACTATTATGTACGCTGACGATACGACTATCTATGCACAATCCTTTTACGCCCAGACTGCGACGACAAAATTACGATACCACCTCGACATTCCACGAAATACTACAATAAATGGAAGATAACAATAAACGGAACAAAAACAGAGATTATTACATTTACAAAAAAAATACACCAACATAAAAACTTTAACTTCCCTCAAAATAAACAACAACACTATTACGTAAAACAAAACGGTAAAATATCTGGGACTGACATTAGACCAGCGACTTTTTTTTAAACACATCACTAAAAAACAATCAACAAGACATACATGAACTTACAAAAACTTCCCCTCCTTAACCCACGTTCCCAACTGACTACCGACAACAAACTAATCTTATACAAGACAATACTGTGACTGATAATGACGTACGGCGGCATTGTCTGGAGACGCATGTTAGATACTCAATATCATCGCATCCAGGTGACGCGGAACAAATTACTGAGACCTATAACTAACGCTCATAGTTACACAAGAAGCGACGACCTACACGAACTGCTCACAGTTACACAAGAAGTGACGACCCACACGAACACGCTAACACAACCGATGTGTGAATGTATTATTGATACGGCTCAAAAATTTCTAGTGAAATATCGACGCATCAAACCTAACAAGACACATAACAGACATACGTGCACACTACAATTACATACACACGCACAGACTGTTACATGCAAATCTTCCATTATACTACGACGTTAACTAACACACCACGCATAACGACAGACACACGCTCCTATCCATTATCCATATCCTACATTAACTTTTACACACTTCCACTCCACCTACCTTCTCCCCTACCCCTTTTCAGGGACTAGGTTCGCCTTTTCCCTCCACCACCCATTCATACACCTAAACTATAATTTCAATATTTTTCCAGCAGGTTTTTTCGTGGTTTTCCTGCATGGTTACGATAACCATTGTATGTAAAGTCTATGTATATTTTAATTATTGTAAATTGCTAATATTATATACTTAAACGCACTGAACTGTGTTCACAGGAAAGTGCTGTCTACTCATCAATAGTAAGGGTTTAAAAATACAGCAGAGGGCCACAACATCGGCCTGTCCAACGCCTGGCGGAATTTGTCGCCCCGGCTAAAATATTTTGTATTAATAAAATATCGTATGTTCTTAATTCCATGTTCGTTTGTTTATTTATTTATGTACTAAATAAAAGAAATATAATAATTTAAACCTAAATTGCTATGTAAGTACGTAATAGGAAATAAAGTCTGTTAAATTGGAAATTGGAAAACGACCTGTGAATAACCCTGTTACAATTTCTAGTTGGCTCTTGCTTAGCGTAAGCAGTTGTTGAGCTCATTTTATGCAGGGTTCGGTTATGAATGCTTTGCCGTATCTTTGTCCTGGTATGTTTCGCCAGTATCTGTCGTGTTCTTTCTTGACCAAGTCTGATACGCCCCTCCTTGCAGTGCACTTTGGCAGTGCAAGTACTAGTTCCGGGCCAAGGAATGCTGTAGCTTATCCTTGTTTGGCAAATTCTTCAGCTTTGGCGTTTTCTAGTACCCCACTAAGTCCTGGCACCCAGATCAGTTTGACTATATTTCGTTCTGCCAGGACCTTGAGTTTCTCTAGGCTTTCCCGTACCAGCCTTGTCACCCTAATATACGAGTTATTTATTGTCGAATATTTACGACATTACTTAAGTTTATAATAATGACATTAGACACATCATTTTCCAAAATGAAGCACTACTATGAAAAATGAATATTGAATATTTGAAACTCAGTTAGATCCCAGTCAATCAAACTTGTAGTAGTTATATAACTAGATGAGATTTAAAAAATAACTCTGTTTTATAACAAAATGTTGTCCTACTTTCGTATTTGTGCCCACTATCTTTAACATGTTCATTATATGGTCATGTTTCTTCTTCGTTACGTAACAGTCATATATACAGTGTGGAACAGCCAAATGGAATACAATTATTGTGCATATTTATAAAAAATCTCGAGACACGTCGATTTTGGATTCGAAAATGACATCCTGCAACGTAAAAATTTCATCCCTAAATTTAATCCCTTCGAGTGGCAGTTGCAACCCCAAAATTTTTAAATGGCAAGTAGGGGCTTGTGATACCTCATTTGAAAGGTCTCTTCATTCTCTATTCAAAAATGCTATGGTTTTAATATTTATTGCAAAAATTAATGGTCTGCTTGACGAAATTCTACAACAAACGAAAAACATAAAAACGTTTTGTTCTTGCAGGCTAGCAAAAATAACTTGTATTCTTTTTAACATTATCAACTAAGAAGAAGACAAAAAAAATTCCTCATAGCTGGTTGTGTCATTGTCAGTTTTATTGAAAACGCCATAGCTACTTGCTATTTGATTGACAGAAATACATAGTTGTCAGTGTTTTGCATATTATTTGAGTTTTGCTAACTGCAATTCCAAAACATTGTTTATTTAACAGAAATTCATAAAATAACAATTATACAGATGGTTGATTACGGAGATCACAGGCCAAAGTTGCTCGCCTATTTCAAAAAAAATTTCCTGATTTGCCGCCTATATCCCAAGGTACAATTAGCAAAATGAAAAGCAGTTTCACGAAAATGGACATGTACGGCAGATAAAAAAAAACTTCCAATGCAATGAGTAACGATACCAAATTAGATATACTGCTTGAGTTTGAAAAAACCCACATAGTTCAAGTCGACAAGCAGCTTCAGCATTGAATGTTTCCCATTCCTCGATTATTCGCCTATTAAAAGAATATAAAATGCATCTCTATAAACTGACCCCAACCCAGGAGCTTAGTGAAGAAGATTTTAATAGAAGAAAGTATTTTTCTGAACAAATGATGCAAAGGTTAGATAATAATGTTATCCAACTAGAAAATGTTTCGTTTTCTGACGAGTCCACTTTTACTCTTCACGGTCATGTTAATAGTCAAAACTGTCTCTACTGGGCTAATGAAAATTCTCACTGGAAGAGAAAATACATAGCAAAATCCTGAAAGGGTTAATGTATGGGCGGGGATAATTGGAGACCATGTCATTGGTCCCTTTTTCATTGATGCCAATTTGAATGGAGATAATTATTTAACTGTGCTCCAAAATAATGTCGTACCAACTTTGACAAACTTATATCCTGCTCAAGCAAACCCACAAGTTCCAGCCGATGTGATATGGTTCCAACAGGACGGAGCACCACCACATTACCGAATCAATGTCCAGCAATACCTCGACGTAACATTTCCAAATCGGTGAATAGGGAGGCGAGGATCGCTAGAATGGCCAGCACATTCTCCTGATCTTACACTCTTAGATTTTTTTCTACGGGGATATGTAAAAAGTATGGTATACAAAACTAAGCCAAGCGATTGACTTGAGATTAAAAATAACGGTTGCGGGAAGGTCGGTCACGCCTCAGATGTTGGAAAACATTAGAAGACATTTTTATTGAAGATAATGATACTGCCAAGACGTTCAAGGAACTCATTTTGAACATCTACGTTGAAATTAAGTTTTTTTTTTTAGTTTGCTGTAACGAATGTCGTCAAGCAGATGAATTTATCTTTTTACTGCTAATTTTTGCAATAAATATTAAAACCATAGCATTTTTGAATGGATGATGAAAATACCTTTCAAATGAGGTATCACAAGCCCCTACTTCCTATTTAAAAAATTTAGGGGTTGCAACTGCCACTCGAAAGCGGTTAAATTAAGGGATGAAAATTTTACGTTGCTGGATGTCATTTATCCATTTGGCCGTTCCACACTGTATATGATACAGTATTTATGTAATATTGATAAAATAATATTTTATAAATCATATGAAACAAATTTATAATATTTAGGAATTAAATTAAAACAAAAATTTTACACAACTATTTTAGACTATTCAGTATTCGTTAATATCGTGAATAATGCAACCCTGTCCGAAATTTTGTGTAACTTGGTAACGTTTACATTCCATTATTAAATTGAACAATTCCAGCAGCATAAGCTAAAATTATCTACACAGAAATAGTAAAATAAGACCCACACTAAATATTCTGGCATGGGATTTGACTAATCAATATCAAATTAGAATAATGTTTTATTAGGGCAACAAAACCACTTGGGGTTTACAAAAAAACTCAACACAGACCCTGGTCGGGTACAAATGTTAAACTGTTGATATATGGTAATAGCGATAACTTATAGACCAGTCAAATTAAGCAAAAATCAGGCCCATTTTCACGATAATTTCCAACCATTCCCGACCAATACCATTCGATTCAGTTTTTTTTTTTTGAATTCTCATGGTCAATTTTGCTGTAAGTTATATGAGCAAGAATTTAATTTATAAACAATTAAAGTTGTGAAAATGATGAAAAATCGATGTACCTAAATATGCAACTTCAAACGCTGTGAAAACGCCAACAGATAGAGAAAAATTGCTCAGGACATTTTTTATAGAGCGTTAAATTCCCTTCAAAAAAGTCCACGACGGCATATCTCTACGATGAATAGTTAAAGCGTTACAATGAGTTACTGCGTATAGTTAACTTTAAAATGTTCTGCGCAGGCGGCCATTACGCGGCGTACGAGTCTGTTGATCGCGCATGCGCGTTATTTGTACAGCTGACTGACATACAGCAAAAAAAAATAATAAATATTTAACTCATTGTAACGCTTTAACTATTCATCGTAGAGATATGCCGTCGCGGACTTTTTTTGAAGGGAATTTAACGCTCTATAAAAAATGTTGTGAGCAATTTTTCTCTATCTGTTACCGTTTTCGCAGCATTTGAAGTTGAATATTCAGAAACATCGATTTTCATCATTTTCACAACTTTAATTGTTTATAAATTAAATTCTTGCTCATATAACGTACGGCAAAATTGACCATGAGAATTCAAAAAACATACTGAATCGAATGGTATTGGTCGGGAATGGTTGGAAATTATCGTTTTGAAAAACCCTTAATTTGACTGGTCTATTACATACTAATCAGGGCATTTTGTGCATCGCCTTTAATTATATACAGGGTGTTTAAGAGACTAACTGACATCAACAAAGTGATATAACAGATAAAACCGAAGATAAATCTAAAGATAACACGGACGTGGTTTTTCCACAAAACACTATATACTGCACTCGATGTGCGTTTCGCCAACCAAGTTGGCATTATCTGGAGATGGTTAAAATTAACTTTATGCTAACAAGTATCCTATTTATACCTAACCAACCAATACAGCGGACTATATAGAATTGGTCCTCAGTCACTATTCATATTATTTTTACAGTTTGTAATTTCCAAGCTCTCAAATGCATCCACCTGACGAATGAACCACTGTCATACCCATATCATTAAAAATCTTACCGATACCACGGGTGAATCGATGATCGTATGGAATCGATAGAAATTTCGTATTTTCTTTTGAAGTCTCTTTAAATTTACGTCTTAATTATTTTATAAACCAAACTTACAGAATATCCATTACTCACAGGTATATCATTAATTAGTGCCTTTTATTATACAACCCTATCCTTATTGAGGCGGAAGCTTCATAGGCGAATATTTCCGAGCGAATATTCCCAAATATTGCGTAAGTTACGGTATTATTCGCACCCCCGAGATGGAACAAAAGAATTATTTCCGAAACTTTTAAAGCATTGCTCGGGAATGTTTTCGTTAATATTCTAGGGAACGTTCTCGAAAATGTTTCTCAAAATTTTGTTCAAAGTTTATATAATTTATATAATGATTTTAAAGAAATATTTTCTGTGGAATTCACAAAATATTTAGGCAAAAGTCATTTGTGGAGTACGAATTTCATTTGGCAACTGTGACGAGGTCAGATGATATGAATTGGTGGAAAGGTATGTGTATTAAGATAAAATTAAAAGATTTAGCAACAGCTAGGTTTACCTGCCTCAATATCAGCTACTGAGAGGTTATATAGTACTTACTCCTTCGTGCACTGTAAGAAAAAAAATGATTGAGTAAAGAGAGATGAGGTAAATTATTCTAATTTCTATTAATCCTTTTCCTGAGACTAAAATGTTGCCCGCGTTTCAAACTCAGCAAAGAACTTGCTCTTAAGGAAGTCATAGAGCAAACAAAAGAAGGAGCACTACATAGACTGAATATACATCGAGATCTATTCTTCATCACTCCAAATCTTGGACCCCGAAATTTTTATATCGACACAAACAACGCATATTTACGATGTTTTCAATTTTGACATAGCAAACGCGTATAAATGGTATAGATACTCAATGTAGTCCTAGGTCCGTGGTAATCATTGGAAATAACCACAAAGAAACTAGGTGGTGCCATGGGTAAACTTTCAAGCTCCTCTGTTAACCATTTTGATAAATAGTAAGTCGGTGATCCAATTGTTGAAACAATAGGACGCACCGACTCTGTCCGGTTTATGCATCTAAAGGGGCCTACTCACGATCATCATTGCCTTTTAATCCAGTCTGTGGGGGCCAAGAAAGGCCTTTGCCTTACAAAAGGTGGGGTAGTAATAATTTGTTTCTACTCCCTACATAGAAAATACTATTTTGCTCCCTCATTTCAGGGAGCAAAGTAGTAATTTTCCTCCCTCGGGAGGAAAATACTTTGCTTCCCTAGGGAGGAAAATACTTTGGCTCCCTCTGGAAGCAAACAAGTAAAAACTTCAAATAGCTATAATAGTAGTGTATAGACTTCTTTTATTGATACACAAACTTCCTGAAAATGAATGCTTTTCTTTGAAACAGATTTTTTATTACTTATTTTTATTTATAAAAATTGAAAAGTTTGATCGAGGTTTAAATTAACATCAGTAACTAAATATTGTTAAAATTTATGGTACAATTAGTTAAATTACTAATGGAGATTGACCCTGAAGAAATATTGGCTCTGCTGGTGGAGATCAGTTCCTGTTTGTTGTTTTCCAAAGTCTTGGTCGCTGATGAAGTACTTGTAGAAACAAAATTTTCAAAAACAAGACAACGTTTTTTGGTACTTGAAGTAGTACTTTCTTCCGCAATTATTTGGCTGGCTACCTCACATTTTTTAGAAATATAATCATCTAAGTACCCTTCTGCTACTGCGTTTGTTCTCCATCCCCCATGTCTTTTTAGAGTGAGAATGTCACTTCCAGCATTGACTAATAACGTAGCTGAAGTACGGCGGAAACTGTGTCCAGTATAGCCTTTCGAATCATCCAAATTTAAAAATATTGCTATTCTGTATGGAATTTTGGTAATTGTTTTTGCCAATTACCTGGTTTGTACATTTCCCTTTAGCATAAGTTACAAAAAAAATCTAGAATGACATATTTTAGGGGACCTACAGTCCAGATATTTTCTATACATATCCAAGACAGATACTCCGTTTAAAATCTCATTTGTTATTGTAAATGTCCTTTTGATATTAGTTTTTGAGTCAGGTATTTGCACCACCAAAATATCGTCTTTATCACTGATATCCTTAAGTACCATTTTAACTAATTCATCGCTACGGCATGCCCCAGCAATTCCAAATATAAGCACAACCTGAAAAAGGAAAATGCACTTATGATAACTGCCTAAAATGTCACTTAATTGTCATATATATACTTTCTAATAAAAAATGCTGCATTACGTTTTTATTTATTATTCAACAATAACGATCAATCTTACCTTCATATGTAAGTAAGTTTCATCTGGAGCTTCTGCAATAAACTTGTTGATATCCTTCCTTGAAAAAGTATTGGCTTTCTTGGCTTTATATCCAACAGATTTCCTTTTTAAAAAAGCTACTAATTTAGGAAACAATGTCGATATTGTCTTTAATTTGGAGTGTAGATCGCAACATGCTGTATTTGCTCCATAATGCTGAAGGCTTCAAATCGGCGCATTTTTTGGAAAAGTAAAATAGGACCACTTCTTCACATATTTTTCTTATTTGCCTAGTCCCCATCCAACAATTAAGTAGCTGGTACTCTTTTTCATATTTTTCACGAGACTTTAACGGTAATAGATTTAACGAAATCACGTTTGCTTCTTCCAGAATATCTTGAGGAACTTCATCTTCACATTCGGAATACATTATTATAAAGTTTTTGGAAGTTTGTTTATTTTGAAAACAAGAAGCAACCTTAGCAACGTTCTATGTACTTTGATTTTTAACAGTATTTACTTATCTAAATACCTATTATGACATTTTGACATATTTGGTTTTTTGATTGTCATGCATAAGAAAACATAATAAAATATATGTAAAACCAATGTAAAACACTGTAAATGGTCGTAGAAAAAATCATATGTATTACACAGGAGCAAAGTGCCATTTCCTCCCTTGGATATTGATGCCCTCCGCTTATCCGCGGTAGGAAATTATGCACTTTTCTCCCTTGTCATACAAATAGCTATTAAATTATTTTGTTCAGGTCTGGGCCTTGACAGAAAATCCAAGTTTTCGACCTTGGGGGGGGGGACTGCTCGAGCCGCCATCTTGAATAACAGGTACAAAACATTTGTTTTTTCAAAATAACTCCGCAGCGGTTGATCCATCGACAATGTCTTTAACAAAGTTAAAGAAGACAAAATTCCTCACATTTTTTGTATAAAATTTTTTTTTGTAAATCTGAAATCTGAAGATGAAAGATGCTGATGTGTTGATTGTCAGCACAGCGATTTCCTTGTGCTCAACATTTGATGTTGTTTTCGTCGTTGGTGAAAACGTTGATTTTCTCGTTCTGCTGACAACAGTAGCACCATCCCAAAGTAACATCTACCTTCGCAAACCAGGAGGAGGCAGAATTGCTGAAAGACTATATTCCGAGAATAGTTTGAAACATGAAGAAGTTGCTGAGAACATTCTGTTTATCCATGCGTTTAGTGGCTGCGACACGACATGGTCCATCTTCAACCAAGGAAAAATTAAATTTTGTTCGCTTGTTCAGAAAACTGCAAGACTCAGTGCCACTATTAGCATCTTCAAATATCAGGATGGAACATCAGAACACATCGCAGACGCTGGAACACGCTTTCTCGTTGCTTTGTATGGTGGCAACATGGAAGACGAAATCTTGGAAGAAGTCCGCTACCAACGTTTCGCTAAATCTATTATAAAAAGCAAATTCAGTCTTGCTTCTTTGTCACCAACGAAGGACGCTGCGCGGTATCATGCGTTCAGGACGTACCACCAAGTCCAAAAATGGTATGGGATCTAAACAAATCTAGAAGACTGGGGCTGGAAACTTGGCAGCAATTGGCTGGCTCCACTCACAATAACAGAGCAACCAGCACCCGAGAACATATTGAAATTCATTTCATGCACTTGTCGAAAAGTATGCAGCGGGGTATGTGGTTTAGGCTAACTTCCGATGATTTAAATTCATTTTTCATGAAGGTGTTTCGCTAACTTTGTGGAGTTAACGAAATACCCCGTTTTTTTTAAATCAAGAGCAACAAATTCAGTATCACTACAGCCAATTAGCAACTTTTTAGTAACAAATTATGAGCCAGTTAATTATTGGATTAGTTAAAGGTGTTTCGCTAACTTTATACACATGAATTGTAGTCATATTAGTTTTTCAAATTGTAAGCTCATTTGTAAGCTAAAGATAAGTACTTTATTACATTAGTCATGACATGACGTTATATAATTATAATTATGTACTATAAAACACAAAAATTTCTTTATTTTTTTTGTAAAATTCACTAGGATCACACGTGGTACATTCAATATAATGAAGTGAAAATAGTCAAAATATTTCTTTTTGATTCGACAAAAAAATCTTTTTTTTTTTTTTTGATTTTTCAGTATTTGACAGATAACATATGAGTTGATTAGTTATTGTAATTTAATAGTTTGTTCTGGTTATCGATATCGATTAACATTTTTTGGTTCAACCCTTGCCCTCTCGAAAAGGGCTAGGGGCAGGGCGCGAAAATTTTTATCACCCTGTATAAAATATTTGGTATATATGAATTGTATGATGTTGATAATGATTACCTACTGATATTTTTTAAAATCCTTAGTTTAAATTTTCTTAAGCATTTTCTGCATTGATTTCGTAGGATTTTGTGTACCTGTTTTTCAGAAATAAAGATTGTTATTGCTTTCAAAACTGTATTTTAAAAAAATATAATTAATATATGCTTCATCAAGCAATAACGTGAGATGCATTATCTAGAAATCAAATTTCTTTCAAATTAGGGTCACTATTGCAACAGAAGAAACAAAATGATATAATTATGTTTGTAATAATAACAAACCCATCGTACTGTAAGACTAGGATTAATTTTTACGATTTCTCACGCTATAGCGACGATATCCTCGAAATTAAAACAACAATAATTAAAAGAGAGAACCAAGAAGAGGAAGTTTGCCTGGGACTGAGAAATAATTTTAAAACATTCTTTTTATTGCGTTTTTGTTAATTAAATGTATAAAACAAAGCTGAATAAAAATTCAGCCTGCGCAATTTATTTCGACAAAGAAATATAATCTTTTGTAACTTTCACATTAACTCTTCACATAAAATTTTTAGTTTCATATCAGGCAATTTTTTAGATTTTTTTTATATTGACTTCCTTTGTAAAATTCAAATTCAAAAATGCTAACTTATGTTGAAGAACAAATTGATATAATATTCAAGTAAAACCAAAGGATTTTTTTCAAATTCAAATTTTTTCAATATCAATCATGATCATGTTCCCTGACATGATATCACTAGAAGTTTTTGAAATTTGTTCGATATCTTTCGTTACAAGTGAGATATGAACGATTTTCAGATTTTTGGCGTTTTTCGGGTTATGTATCGAGTGGGCCTTATTGTTACGTGCTTTTTTATCAATTTTGAGTGACGATTACATAATGTGCAGTAACCATTTTTCACTACACAGTGATTTAAAAATTTATTTAATTCAGTGAAATTGGAAAATTTAATAAATATTTTCATAATAAACGACAAATATTATATAGGTGAATGAGTAACCATACGTCTTCTCACCATACCCACATCCTTGGGATTATTTCTATTCAAGGATACAGGTGAATATAGGTGTATATTAATTTTCATCCAAATCACAGCTTTGTTTTTGATTTTAATCCACAGCTATCAAAAACCAACCAGAGGTATCAACAAAAGGAAAAAATGGTGTAGATGTCCTAAAAACCGTACTGAACGTTGAATACAATAACGATGAATTTAATGGAAACTGGACTTAAAATGAATGGGTGTCAAAACTAATCATACTATTAAATTTTCTTGCGATACCGGCATTAATTGATCTCAAAGGAGCATACTTCTAATCAAATTGTTAATGACGGCATGGGGAATAGCTTCCCATTCTTCCTGAATGACATTCACCAATTCATTCACATTTACAAATGCTTCAGCTCGTTTGTTCAATCGTAGTTTCATTCGACTCTACACATGCTCTATGACATTCATATCTGGTGACCTAGCAGACCAATCCTTTCGCTCAATATTGTGGTCCCTCAGCTCTTCATTGACAATTCGTGCTTAATGAACTCGATCATTGTCGTTGATAAGAATTAAGACATTCCCAAAGTCATAGGCAAAAGGAACAAAATATTTCTTACGCACCTATCCCTATATCTTTCTGCATTCATATCCTCTCCCATCAATATCGCTATATATTTTACTTTCAATTCAATCAAATCAACTATGAGAATGAGGTTATGTTTAAATAATTTGTACATTGGACTCAGATTTATTATCATTTATCTAGATGGTATCCATAGTTGCGATACCACCACGGTGTGAGTTAGGTTGCCCCCTGGTCGCTATGCAAATGTGCTTTTTTGAAAAATAGACATTAATAAAGATCGTGAAAAAAATAATACAAATATGAACAAAAATTAGGTAAACTAATTTTTTATTCCAGGTGGTTAAGATGCCTCGAATTTATAAGAGGAACATAAATAAGGGGTTACAAGGCGGAAGATTGACGAAAGAAAGCTTACAACAAGCAATCGCTGGAAAATGACTATTTTTAAAGCTTCTAAACATCATAATATTCCAAGGTCTATCTTGACACTGAAAATTAAAGGCTGGAAAGGACAAATGCCAAGAGAACCTAGTTTTAGTTCGGAAAACGGTGGTAAAAACCCGGCTATTTCTACAGTTTTTGAAGGAAGTCTTGTAAAATATTTGAGTATAAAGAATACATGTGGGTTTAGACTTAGCAAGGAAGAAGTGGAAGATATGGTGCAAGAGTTTGTAAAAACGAACAATATCCCTGTACCTTTTAAAAATGGTCGACTGGGGGAGGACTGGTGGAGGAATTTTAAAGATCATCATAAGATTTCTCTTAAAAAAACCTGAAAGGCTAGAAAGTTCTCGATCAATCAAGACAAGCTGGAGATCTTTTTTAGTTAATAGTTTTTTCATCTTGTTACTGAGCTCATAAGCGACCTGGAATTAGGAAATAAATCAGAAGCTATTTGGAACTGTGACGAGTCTACATTTAAAAGTGATCCTGGGTCTATTAAAATTGTGTGCAAAAAAGGGGAAGCTGCAAAATGATTAACTGGTAGTAGCGGTCGAGGGACTACGACAGTTTTAGCATGTGGTAATGTTAAAGGTGAAATTCTTCCTCCTGCTATAATTCATAATGGAAAAAGGATTGGGATAGCATGTTTGGAGGTCAGGATTCATTTCCAGGTACTTTATATTACGCCGCTGAAAAGGGATGGATGTCCGAAGTGATATTTCTTAAAGTCGAAAACTATCATCCCGGAAAACTAAAGAGATGTAAGGAATCTCTAAAAACCAAAGATCTAGACAATAGTATCACTGGGTTAGTTTTAACGACGCCAGAAATAGTATCAGAAGCAGGTCAATCGACTAGTTCATTCACCGATACACAAGAATCTCAAGGCAGGGAATTGGTAATCCCAGAAATAGAACAAGAAACTCCTGGGAAAATTTTTGAGCACATGCTGCTTCAGAAAGTTGTTCAACAAATAAGTGCAAAAAAAGAAGATTGTTAAACAAAGAATAAACACAACTGAAATAATTACCAAAGAAGAATATATTACGTCATTGAAAGCCAGGAAGTCTGACATAACAGACAGTTACGAATCTGTGGAAAGAATTTCCTCAATGGAGAGTGATGAAATAGAAGAGGAATTTGTTGAGAAGTCAGTATCGTTCAATCGATATAAAGATTTAAAATAGGATTTATAGCAAAGATCTTTTATAGCTGCTAGTTTTAGGGGAGGCAAACGAGGTACAACTATTGTCGGTTTTGACGATAATAAAAACGAAATTGAAGTTATTGGACTAAAAAATGTAGATAAAGATAAGAGAAGTTTTGTGATAAATGAAAATAATAAATCCTTTATTTCAGAGTCGCAGATTTTAGGAATATTAGATCTTCATATATCTCTTCAAGAAGAAATTAGATCCACTTTTGATGGAACAGTTGATGTATTTGAATGTTAAATATTACTCAGTGTTAAATAAAGATGTTTCTTTTTCGTAGAATAATAAATTTGTGTCTGTTATTTTCTATTACACCAACACAGGGTTAAAGTCATGCTTTAAAATACAAAAAATTATGATGTATTACACTATTCCTATACAGTCACAATAACCCCGAAATAAAGGGACAGTATGACTGACATCTATCATAGTTAAATAAATAAATAAATAAATAAATAATTGGCATGAATGCTACATACTCTGTTATTACAAAATATTAACAGGTGTCTACTAATTACCTCAATTTAATTTCAAACCCGTCACTTGAGAATTATTAATTTTAACATCATTTATTGCCTAATTTATGTATTTTTACGTCACACTAACCCTAGATGATCCTAACTTATTTTAGTATCAGAGTGTACTTCTTGATTACCCTGTATACACCGTAGTATTATTTCATATTGACTAGATAAAATCAAACCCTCTTTACTGTTTCAACTGCAAAAGAACATTGCGATAATTTTTTATTTTTTCTTTTTTTACAAAAATTTATGAGTCATAGTTAAAGCTATCAATATGAAATTCGATATGTAGGCTTTCTAAGCATGCCTGATTCATATTTGCTAAAAAACATTTCGATAAAAAATCCTTAATGGCGTTTCTTGACTTTTAGCATTTTATTTTAATTATAGTGGATTGTGGATATACAACATAAAAAAAAATGTTATTTAGGAAGGTATATTTCGTTAAGTATTACAATTTGAAAAAGAATTATTCAATTCGCCCAAACACAACCGAAATACAGGGGTGTGTCTGTTCAAAGTGGAACACACTATATCTATATTATTTTAATATATCTGATGTGGTCAACACATCTTTCTTACACCAGTATATATCATCCTGATGTAAAAAAAATCATTCTATTTAATTCTTCAGTTACCTCAATTAAATTTTAATAGCGTACCTTGAAATGTTTCATTCAAATTTTTAAATAACTAATTATCAGCGTCGTTCCATACTGTCAATAATAATTCATGTCATATATTTTAATAATTTCTTCTTATGACATTGACATTTTTGTAACTAAATTAGACATTTCAAATGTCAGACTGCCAAATTTATCCTAACCTCATTTTATGAGGTCAAATCTGTAAAAAAATTTCAGTTTACATCAGCTTTATTTAAGTACTTGGAAAATATATTTTATTGGCTTGATATAGTAGACATGATTTATAATCTTTCATCAAGAATATTTTTTTTGTAAAGACAGATACAAAAAAAGTTTGGGCCCGTGGACCTCCTTTCAGCTGGCCAATTTTGCTCATCACCGAATTTTTCTTTGTCTTTGGCCTTTAGAACAAGTATACCGAATTTGAAAGTTTTATCTCAAAAACTGTGGTTGCTATCGCGATACTACAGACATGCGGATAGATTTTTTTCCATGAAGTTATATTTTTTTTATTATAATTCGTCGAGATTCGTCCAAAAATGCAATAACTGTTTTCCCCCAAAATTGTACCTTTCATCTTCTTTCATTCATTATGTCTCTTCTGGTGATACCACATTCACCAAATTTAATATATCACCTAAAATGTTGTAGAAAATCAAGAGGGCTAATCTAACCAGTGTTTGTAAGGTAATTTTTCAAAATTTATTTCTTCCATACGGTTTGGTCAAATTACACCAAATTTGGAGGATCAGTAGTTGAAAGTGTAATAGAGGGTACATGTATATCTATTTTAATTAATTTTCACTTTATGTGGGGAAAATTTATACTGTAAATATAAGTAAAATTTGGACGTGATTAGCTCCTGAATTATTATATCAATCGGTAAAATTCGAGGTAAAATTCATACATGTCGTCTAGAATCAATCTTCATAATTATGCTCAGCAAGTTTCAAACTTTTATTCCGTACTATTTGGTTAAAAAGAATTTTCTAAATAAGTATCTTTGTCACTACAAATGGAGCAAGGAAGTGTTACCTCTATCGGGAATCGCACCTCAATGAAGTCGGTGAATAAAACGTCCAGTGAAGGTATAGTCAAGAGCAAAATTATTCAGCGGCGCATGTATAAAAACTTTCTAGAGAGTGACACAGCTATCCGAAGCTTTTTCCCGACTAGGCCCCTTAATTGCCAAATTTGGGAATTCTTCTATTAGTATTTTTTGAGTTATTGCGGATACACACACACACATACGCACGCACGCACGTACGGAAAATAGAATGGATTAAGAAAGGTTCAAAACTTATACATCAATCAAAATCTCGAGGTCGAAAAAAATTGCGATTAATATACTTCCTTATATTAAGTATAAGAAAGTAAAAAGTTTAATTGACTAGCCATATCCTAAGAATGATTTACAAATTTATCTCGTATGTTTTATCACCTAAAAATCTCGCTAAAAATATACCCTCGAATATACGTACCTAAATAAAATGTTTATAAACTACTGCCATATCCTTTTAACACAATATACCTAACTATTTTCAACTGAAAATTGCTGGTCATAAACCCGATCATTTACATGACAACAGAAGGGCCAGTTTTTCCTTTTTCTTTGATTGTGGATCCCTTTATTTGTGCATTAACACAAAATAAACAGTTCCGAAAGTTCATTTATCCTTGATATTCCAAATTTCGACTGGGTGTTTTATAGCGAAATTTTAAACTTTCACTTTTATAATGGAACTACATAATAAATTTTGTTAATGTCAAGGCTGGATGTTGATTGCATCCTAAAATGAAATGATAAAATGTCATGTCATGAGATGAGTATTCTAGATCTTTTAAATATGAATATCTGTGTATTCTGTTATTTATTCCTAACAAATAAAAGTAGGCATACGTTGTTTTTTATTTATTTTTGAAACATTTTTTGTAGAAGTTTTATTTCATTATCAAATTCGGCCTACTTTTCAAATCTCACCCACTATGCGAAATATCAACCTTAAACCACTCGAATATCGAGGGCATCTTTTAGAGTTTTTAATTCATTTTGTACATTATGAATAAGATTTAAAGACTGCTAATGACAATGAAGAATGTTCTAATATCGAATAGTGTCCAGTACAACGGTAATATTCTTACGAATCGCATGTATCGCGCTACCTCAGGATTGTTGAATTGTTTCTAAGCCTCGGAGATGGCTTTTGATTCACTCGGATTTAACTAAATAAAAAGTCTTTGTTTGAAAATACTGATGATAATATCCAACTGCCGCTAGTCATGCTACCCAACTTATTAATATAGGTTATTATTAAAAATAACATTATCGAGTCAGTCACACTAAACATAATGTGCATATTATCTTTTTGTAATCCAAGTTTCAGCGTTTTGACAAATAGCCGAGAAAATAATTGTTTAAAAAGATATATGTTGTACTTATCTATGATAAGTTTTGTAAAAGTAGTAAATAATAATTAGCAAAAAAAATTTGTCAACGTTATTATTTTTTCATTACACTCTATATTTTAAAATTTAACCAAGAAGAGGAAACATAATTTATTTTTATTTTTAAATTATTCTATCCTACAGGAAATTTCCACTATATAATTTCAATTTTACATTGGGGCTTACTAGTATTTAGTGACTTTGCATCCTTTAAATGAGCTGTTCAGACGAAGCTAAAAGCAGAAACACGTGTCGGCAGATGTTTTAAAGTTTTTAAAGTGACTGTTCAACTGGTGAATATCTTTTGTTTTATTTATTTTTGGTTTTACTGAACAGAATAGTTGGAATTAAAATAACATTATTGAGTTAGTCACACTGAACATAATGTGCATATTATCTTTTTTGTAATCCACGTTTCAGCGTTTTGGCAAATAGCCGGAAAAATAATTGTTTAAAAACATTACAATTCTAAAAAATGCCTATTTGTTTCCTGTAATTCTTTGTAATTTCAAATTACATTAAATAATATTAAGTAATTTCAATAATTCCGCTTATTCTCAAATTAACCCTAAATGAAATAAAATAAGTTATTGGCAACAATTTGTATTATATTACATTTTATCAGGAATATAAAATAATAGACTAGGTATCTTGAAATATTTATATTTTTTCATAATACTACTACGATCTGTTCTTTTTGCTTTTGCTTTTCCCTTAATTATGTAACCTAAGTAGATACGTTTTTTAAATACATATATTCATTTCCAACTGGCTACAGGTACATTTTTCATGCAATTCCAGTTTCATTATACAGGATGATTCAGTTTTAATCTTGAATATTTTGGGAAAATACTCTCCGGGTTATTATGATTCGGAAAAATATGACATAATATGTGCCTCTCACTCGCTTCCGAGGAAGGATACAGGGTGTCAAAGTTTACAAAAATAAATCAGTTTTTCATCATGTCTTCCAGGAAAAAGGAGCATACAACCAAAATTGTGTATGCATGCCTTCATTGTATAGTTATGTTCATCCAAATATGACACACCAGTGACGAGCAATAAGATTACAAGGAATTATTTCAAGAAAAAAAATAAGCCAGTTTTTCAAATTGTTTTCTTATTTTTCAAAATCCTCATTAAATTTAGTATATGAGGCGCTTTTACAAATCTTAATTTAAGGCCATATTTTCAGCGATGTTAGCTTTTTTTTAAAATCACGCAAACCCGCTATTGATTTTTTGAAAAAGGATCACCTAAAAGACTTTCATCTATAATCTGTGCAAGAATTAAAGCTAAGGGACGCAGAAAAACGATTAAATTTCTGCAACAAAATCTTGAATTCCGTTGCAAATGATCTATAATTCTTGCCCAAAATTCTGTGGACCGACGAGGCAAATTTTACGAGAGCTGGGATAGTCACATTCCATAATTTACATGTCATCAATCTCTCGATGGTAGTGATAAGTAATAATGCTTCCGGACCACATTTTTTGCCATCACGTTTGAATTCCGCACTCTTTCTTGAGTATCTTGGAAGACTTATTGGCAGATGCGCTCCTTAATTTATTGTGAGGACACTGGATTCAAACGGATGGGGCGCCCGCACATTTTGAAAATTATGTTAGAGAGTGGTTAGATAAAAACTACCCAGAGCGTTGGATAGGTCGGACGGGTAACGCCAATTTTGTTAAATTGAATCTTGATTTGGGACCAGTATCTTGGCCGCCTTGCTCGCCAGATCTAAACCCATTAAATTTCCTCGTTTGGGGATGTGTCAAAGATAACTCGCGACGAATTAATTCTGCGAATAGAAAATATCTGCAATGTGCTCAGACAAAACCAACAAATGTTGACAAATGCCATAAATTCAGTCACGTTGTCAAAAATTTATTGAGAACGGTGGATTGCATTTAGAGCATCGTCTTTAATACTCCTGTTTTTTTTTGTTATTTTACAATATTTTTTCCTAAACCATCAGCAGTTCTATTATTTATGTTTCCATGGCTAACTCAAAATGATTTTTGCTCCATAGCGGGTTTGCATGCATTTGAAAAAAAAGCTAATATCTCTGAAAATATTACCTTAAACTAAGATTTATAAAAGCGCGTCTTATTACAAATTGAAAGAGGATTTTGAAAAATCCGAAAATAATTTGGAAAACAAGTCGCATATTTTTTTCTGAAATAATTCCAATATAACCCCATTGTACGCCAATGTTGTCACATTTGGATGAACATAACCTCAACAATTCTAAACAATGAAGGTATGCATACAAATCTTTGTTTGATTTGTTCCTTTTTCCTAGAAGATATGATGAAAAAATTAATTATTTCTGGAAACTTTGACACCCTGTATCGTTAAAACCGAATCATCCGGTATAGGTAAGCCATAACTGAACGGATAATCTTAGAATAGTAAGTAAATAGAGAGATAAGTACTTTAACTTTTCAAAGAAAAAAAAACTGAAACGGATATAGGTACCGAGGGATACACATATGGAGGATTCTCTTCATAGGTACTAAATTTTTATAACGTTTTATAAATATTTTTAAAGTAATTCCCAAGCAATGCCAAAATAATTATATGTAGTGCCATAGTAATTTCAAGTAATTCTAAAATAAGTAATCTTAAACAATTCCTGAATTCCTAAAGTAATACCGGTAGAACTAAAATAATGCCTAGTAATTCCAGTAATGCCCTGGTATTTCCAAAGTAATTCCTACAAAATGTATATTGATTTCCAGTAGTGGTTGACCCCTCGCATTCCAAACATGATGTCTCTCCCTCATCTTAATTCCCCGAAAAATAAAATATAAAGATTATCATAATCAAAATAAAAGGGATATAAAAAGATTTTACTAGGAAAAAAGATATTGACCCATAAGTAAAGTCCGTTTTTATTATTCCACCTGCTACGTGAACGTGAGTTTAACTGAGAAATCGTACGATCTCAAACTCGATCCGTGTCTGGCCAAGGCTATCAGATCGATCGTATCAATTCATCTGATGACTTATCAAAACGATATATCGTTCTGTGTATCGGTAAAGACTACCAATCCATTATGTCACTTTACCGGGCTAGACCAGTAAATGCGTATTTTCTACTAAAAAAAATTGACTGAAAACAGTTAACGTTCTAGATAGTTGCAGAAAAACGTGTTTTAAAAACTTACCTACCTAATGGGAACACATTGTTGTTTAAACGTTTATGTAACGGTAATTAACGTTACCCAAACGTTAATTAACGTTATATAAACGATTAAACAACGTGTTTCCATAGGGTATGTTTTAAACATTTTGTTTTAAAAATAACAACCCTGATATATATTTAAGAAATGTTATTTTCCTTTTACCTGTTTTTATAGAGGTCGTAGAAAAAATCATATAACATGGGAGGAAAGTGTCATTTCATCTCTTGGATGATTACTGCCCTTCTTGTAATGTTACTTTCCTCCCTTGTTATACAAATAGCTATTCTTACAAAGAACACTAGCGTTTATATGGTTGCCAGTGAGAGTAATAAAAATATGAAAAAAAAGTATTTTCAGTTTTGTTGGTGGTAAACATTTTAAATATGATTCTACAATAGATGTAATAGATGTTATAGTAGATGTAATATTTGACAGCAGTGGAATTTTCAGTATAAAATGAGCTCGAAAATTTTCAATTTTGAAAATATAAATAATTTATAGGTATGTTGTACCTTAGATTAGTACTCAATTTTATTTTCAATAATTTAGACACTAATTAGGTACTAATTACTTAGTTAATTGTTTAATTTTATTTTAGGAGATCTTATAATATATGTGTGATGACACTGATGACTGATGAATATGTATTTTCCGTGGCGCATTCGCCACTTTTTATAAACAGAAGTGACATTTAAAATTATTTTTTTTGGTTATACTCGTAGATTGAGAGTATATGACAATTAGATACTTACACACTTATTTATTTTCTTCTCATTACACGATCTACCCATGTGATATAATCAATGAATTCCCAATAATAGGTACACAATATAATATAAAGTAATATAGATTTATAGTAGGTGTAATTACTGTTTTAGTTTGTTATATTCAATGCAGAATAAATAAATTGCAACTCAGAAATACCTACAATTATTTAATCAAGTAAGTAAGGTAGGTCTGTTAACCGGACTAGTTTTACACACACCTATATATTTTTTTATTAATCAAGATTTAACCACATTTTTTCAATATTTTGTAGTAGTTATAAAATAAACAAACCTTTGAATCTCCGTTGGCTTGCAGATAATAAATAATAACAAACATCCATGCCATGGAAAAAACGAGTAAAACTTTAACATTTCTTCTCATCATTTCAGTTTTTTGTCACCACACTACAACACTAAAATAGTTCATTAATAATCAGCTCACCATTGACCCAAAACCTGAATGCTACAGCATCCACGGCCACCGCGGTACTGATTCGCCCATTGACCGTGTTTGTGTTTTGTTTTTGTAGCTAAGGGTGTAGCGATGTTATTATGCATCGTCCTTTACTTTCACAAGCAGTAAAACGAGATGGGCGATACTTCGATTTGTCATTTCTGTATTGATATCATCCGGCAGACTTCGTTTAAATCTAGTTCAATAATATTTGTTTTTAGTAGTCCCTCCATAGATAGCGCTTGAATTGTTGTCAATTTTGATTATTATCTTTCTTTTTTTATGACATAATAACCTTGCAACAATTTCATAATGTATCATTAAATAAGAATGTGTGATAAAGGACATAGTCAAATATTATATATATTATGTATACTAGCGCCATCTTTTAAAATGAATTGTTACTATAATACAGTTTCCTGTTTCTGCTAAACGTTGGTTTGTACGTAAAGTTTACATTAGGTATAATTTTAGAACTGATTAAATTGAATAAACTGAAAATAGTGCCTGTATGAGGTTTATTGCTAAATGCAATAAAGATAAGATTAGTTGATTATTCACTTGAATCAGTTAAATCGGTTCGAAAATTACACCTGTTATTAGTTTTTGCAATGTAGTATGTAAATAAAGATAGCATTAACGAAATCACTCAAACAAGGTACCTAGATTGAAGTGAGCTAACAATAATTATAAAATGTGAGCTAACAATAATTATTATAAAATTAAAGAAAGTGTAAAAGTATATCTTATACGAACAAAGCTGTTGTCAATAGTTTTTTTTAACACTGTTGCCAGATTCGCAATAATATTTCTATTTCCTGAGAAATGATAAGAATCTAATTTAATACCTACAGAAGCAACTAAAGACTTGCGTTAGTTATACTAACTAAAACAGATATACAATACGACGCACTATAGAAATTTTGCTAATAATAATAAAAATAAAGTTTCTACATTTCGCTATACTTATAAATTTTAACATATTTTGTAATTTTGTGCATGGTGAATAATAAGTAAAAGTTTTTAAATATTTCTTTCAAGGGAGAAAAAAAATAAAATTCTCTGTTGTTCCGTCAAAAATGTCGCCTTTATGTCATTGAACATAAGGATCAAGTTCCAGTGTCACAAAGGCAACCAGTAAGCCATAACTGTTTCACGTAGGTTGCATAATTATTAATTATTATTATTAATTTTATTACGTCACAACTAATGTTGTCTTGGTTGGTTAGTTGACAGGATAATTTGTTTATTCCTCAAATTAACAAATCTTAATCTGTTTTTTTCCGAATGACGTATTTGGATATTTGATTGTATATTTTTCTAGTTTCTGAATAAAAAACTATCGAATGTGACAACATGGCAACAGCCAACATTGAAAAATTAACCTACAATAAACGTACTTTGTATAAATAAACAATACAATTGTTTAAATATACAATGCCAATACTTTAAGAGTAATTTTAATTTTTAAAGGTAACAGATTTATTTTTCAACAGATAAGTGCCTACAGTAATGTCTGCACATGTAATTTGTATAACTTCTGGAGGTGGACTGCCGATATATTCAAGAAAAAAAGGAAATTCTGACAACGTAGGTTACATTTAGTACAAATGCTTGTCTTCTTGACTTTCCACGTGTTTAAAACAACCCCTCTTTCTCGTTACAGTTACCATTTTCGATAATCGGTTCATTAAATGGGGTACATATGTTTGGAAGACCCTTCAATATAGACGTTTTAAATAGTTTAACAGATGACTACTCAGTTGCTTGGAAACAATTCGCAGACAGGTATATTCAGAATTCAGAAGCTCTAATGCTGTTGAGAATAGTCTACGATTTACATTTGAAATTAAAACGGTGTAATTTTTTTAGTTTTTTTTTTTTTTACAGTGTTGTCATTATTGGTATAGCCAGTGGATGTTCTTTAGAAGTTTTGAACAAATTATTAGAATCTGCTTTTAATGCTGTAGTTTTAATAGTTGGTATTGATGAAATCAAAACTCAACGGAACATAGAACGATTAAAACGAGAGCTAAGGGTAGTTATTTCAGATATTTTTCAAATTAAGTACAATAAGTTTTTAATTTTATTTTATTGTAAAAATATAATTATTTAATATTGTTATAGATATGTTATCCTCTCGTAGACCGGCTTTTGGATTCTTTAGACTGTGGTGATTCAAGTAATAAACATTCATCAGATTTAGCTGGATTTGTGGAAACTATATTATGCCCAGAAAATCATTTAATTCAGGTGCAATATATTTCTTTACTCAATGTCTGTGCGGTTAATAAATTTTATGTTCAGAAATTGATTTATCAACATTTATTGTTGCTTTTAAACATTGCAAGGCTCTTAATTAAGTTCATAATAGATCTCTTTGTTTTTTGGATGAAATCTATTTTTACTGGTCATGTTTTTTAGATCGTTTTAGATTCATTTACTGAGTGTGTAGACTCTATGTTTAGTTGTGTCCTGATATCAGGAAAAATAGCAGCAGCTACAGAGAGCTGGTGGTCTTTACATCCTGATGAAATAAGACTTCTTTCATTGCTTGCTGCATTAGAAAATACTGCTAATTCCAAGGACATTCCGTCTTTTTACCATACAAAAGCCCATCGGTAAGAAATCTTATATATAATCACCAACAATGAGCATTTTTGTTGTGCTAAATGCTGAGGTGCAAAAACAAAATTATGATTTTTGTTATTGTATTATTTCAAACATGATACTTCCCACTATCAATTAATGCAAAATCTAACTTGCATTTTTTAAATTTTTTTAATATATTTTATAGAGAAAAATCTTGTTTAAATGAAAAATATGTATGTACACCTATTTACATGTTATTTTCAGGTTGCTTTTCGGTTTGTAGCGTGCACGTTAATACCAGAAGTTCAGCTATGTTGCTTGTGTGGTCCTACACCAGTTTTGAATGATATAGAACATGCCGTTACACAGTGTTTTAGGAATTCAACAGATATTTTGAATGCCGCTATCCAGACTTCACCACGAAATTTCCCTATCAGTTGTATTGTCGATGGAGGAATTCTAGGGTACAAATTTCAAATAATTATCTTGAATAAGGTTTTATCAAATTTATATTTGATGTTCCATACATTTTATTTGTGTGCGGTGTCTGAAAATTTTTATTTCATTTTTAAAATGTCACTGTAATTCAATCGTTCACGAGAATACTGATTTAAAAAAGTATAATCAGATATTAAAAAAAATTTAACATTAAATAACATTTTTCTTGGGCAAAATGCAATAAAAAATGTAATGTTTTTGTTCGAATTCCTAAAAAATCTACTTGATATTGATGAACAATATGTATGTCGTCAAGTTTTAAAATTTATTGCTCTTCTATGTTTTAAAATTGATAGCATTTTTTCCTCGATTACAATTTTAATAATCAAGTACATTCAAATCCTTTTTTATGTCATGCGATTCAATTTATCTATTATTTTTGGTTTCCTTCAGGTTATTGCTTGTAAACACGGCATCAGGAAAATACATGATATCAAAACATCCCCAACAAAACTCTTCCAAGAAATCCACAAGCAGCTCACATCGTCTGGATATTCTGCGCTCATTTTTTTATCGAGCTGTCATGAATTATTTAATACCTACTACTTATGGTAAAATCAAACCTGATAATTTCAACCCATTGGGAGAAAACTCCACATTAAAAGATAAATTGAGCTCTGATGATTTCAACGTTGGCACTGAAACGTATTGGTGTTCGGAATATCATAAATGTCATGCTGCCAGAGTTAACGAAACGTCCTGTGTGTTCTGTACAGTTCTTCTGTACCCACCCATGCTATGAGACTTATTACACAAAAAACCCTTAAACAGTTAATGTCTGATAAACAAGTATGCTGGTGAAATATTGTGAGACAGGACGTTCGCCATTCATAACAGAGGTGTGATTTGACAGTATGTAATATAAATATGCAAAGACCATATAATATACAATTAATTTTAAATTAGAGTAAACAAATATAATTGTATACCTAATTATAGTTTTGTAGTAATTTTCCTACTGCCAACCCATTAATATGACAATTGTTCTCTAATTGTGATATTGTATTTTCAATTCCGTCCATAATTACTATTAAAGATTATAGTGGCTAAATAGAAACGAGATAAATTTTCACAATTTTAAATATTTTATTATTTTTTTTTTATTAAGTTTTATTTTATATAAATGTATTTTTATAATACAAATAAATTTTATATTAAATGATACAGTTATTGTTTTATTGTTAGTCCATTAATTCAGGGGGGACTGGAGGTGGTTCAGGGGCTAATGCTTCTTTAGGTTTTCCATAATAGCATCCAATAAGCCATATTGTGTAGAGTCGTTTGTGACCATTGAATTTCGATTGTTCATAATGAGCAGTTTGAAGAAATCTCAAAAATATTACGAGAGCACCCTAGGCATTTTAAAAATATTTCCGATCAAACAAATTCCAGTGGAAAATACAAATTAAGTATTACATGCACGTAAAAAAAATTATTAATTTGTAACCAGTTTTTTACTTTTTTTTATCTAACACATTGCAAACGGCATTCATCTTTATAGTAAAAAAAGTATTTTTTTTAATTATTTAAGTGACAAAAAATGCAAAAGTTATTACCTGTAGCACAATGTACAAGAACAAATTTCCTATAATTCCCCATCCAAATTCTTGCTTCTTTTTTCTAAGAACAGTATAACAACCTTTTGTAGAAATACTCAGATTCAACTCTGGTGTGTACAGATAAACCTGTCCTGTATTTTCTATATTGTGATGAATGCATGGAAAATTTGAAGACATGGAACAGCAGCTAAATGGAGTATTCCCTTGGGATTTGTCACTACAATTTTGATCAAATTTTATTTTCAAAACAACTCAATTCTCGGGAATGATAAATAAAAAACGGAATGCAAAATAAAATGTCTTCAAGTAATATCATACCATTTATTTATATACAGGGTGTAACCGTTTTAAATACAGAAGATTGAATTGTCCATAGATTTTTGAAAAATAAGTGTTTTTGTGCAATGGACATTTTTTCATAAGTGCTTAGATTCTGAGATACAGAGCATAGAAATTTTCATTTAATAAATGTTTTTGTCGCATAACTTTTGCATTTTTTTTATATATTTATTACAAATTTGGCGGTGAAATAATGACGAAAAATTTTAACTGACCACTGGCATAGATAGAGGGGACATGAACCCTTTTATTCTTTAAAACTTGTATGCCTATGAATGTTTAAAAAATAAACCATTTTTAAATCATTCCAAATTTTTCTGAAAAAAAATGTGTTGAAAATTTTTGATATTTTCGATAGTCTTCCGTTAAATTGAGTTGAAGTGCTTCATTGCATACCTCTGTTCTAAATTTTTTTATAGGTGGTTTTGAACACATTTGTAATCGTAGTTGTTAGAACTGTCAAATTACTGACACAAATCACATTACAAATAGTACTTTTATTGATTTGACAGTTTTACCTACTATGATTACAAATCTTATTAAAGCCACCTATAAAAAAATGTAGAACAAAGGTATACAACTAAACACTTGGACTAAATTTATTAGAAGACTATCTAAAATATCAAAAACTTGCAAAAGACGTGTTTTCAATAGAAATTTAAGATAATTTCTAAAACATTTTATTTTTTTTTTAAACATCCACAGGCGTAGAAGTTTTAAAGAAAAAAGGAGTTCATGTCCCTTCTGTCTGTCAGTGGTCATATTTTTGGTTCAAATTTTTTGTCCTATTGTCATTATTTCAGATTCTATCTAACATAAATTTGGAATAATTATATTAAAAAACGAAAGTCATGCGACAAAAACATTTGAATTAACACATTTTTCAAAAATCTATCGATTATTCAATTTTCTGTATTTAAAACCCTATATACTGGATATATATAAATGAAATATGTACATTCTCAGTATTAAAATTTAAATTTAATTATTCAGAAACTACAACCGACTTGCGGCAAGTCCGCGCCCCCAAGATTCAGCGCCCCAGATGACCGCCTGGCTCGCCTGTCCATCGGGCCGGCCCTGGTAACCCACATTCCATTGAGTTATAAAATAAACGATATGTATTGAGAAAAGGCGTACTACTAATGCGCGCAGTTACCGTTCTCACATTTATCGACTGCTGACTGACGTGGTCCTATCATAAATGAGTCTGACTGTCTCCTTTATTAAGTTTATAGTTTTAATTAATGTTTTGGAGAATTTCAGCTTTGAGAAATCACTTTGACACGTCATTTTTTTGACAGGTATGAACTAGCGCTGACGCCACGTGTCCCTATATTTTGCTGTCTGACTGTTGGATTCTTGTTTTATATCATATTTGCTCGTTCTCTATAAATTTTGAGCTTTGAGAAAACAGTTTAGAGACGTTAATTAATATTACACCTTTGCGAGTGTCCCAGCGCCAGGTGTCCCAGTACCGGAAGTGCTGACTCTACAGTTACTTTCCATCACTAAAAAGTAACCTAATCTCAAAAAATTAGCTTTGAGAAAACTCTTGCACATTTTGGACACCAGCTCCCCGACTAGTACCTTTAATTTCAATGGATAATTTTTTAACCTTGATTAGATTCATTATAGTGCTACAAAGACTGGCCGATTTAGTTTGGTTCTACCTACAAAAAACTAGCTGTCATATATAATTTAAAATTCTTACTAAGTGCCTTTTTTCACCAAACTGGAATCATACCAGGGGATGCTATACCAGTCAATATGTTTCTTACTTCCACAACACTGAAACTCGATCTGCATCCTGTCGATATGTGCCTTGTACAATGAATTACTTGAATAATTTTTCATCGCATCTACAATTCCATTGTGCAGCTCTTCATGTGTTTTGTAAATATGTTGCATTATAACAAAAAGCAGTATAAAAATGACAAATATTAATAATAAGGTAACCATTAGCAGAATAAATAAAATCCAGTTTAAGGTAGGCCTTCGTTCTGCATCAAATAATTGGTATGTTACGATGCCCAGCATAATATTCATTATTAAAAAAAATAACGCTGGGATGGCTTGTAAAGTAGGTAAAACGTCACCATCACCGCTTGCTACCATATTTATATAATGACCCAAATGGTTCTTTATATTGACTGAAGATATGAATAATACAATGGAAAAAATTATGGTACCAGTGAGAAAGACCGCACTTACATATGCCAAGAATTTTATTGTTTGATATGTTACCTGTCTAACAGGCTTTCCACACTTTATATTAGCAGCGGTAAAGGCAGATGGATTTTGCTTAGGTTTTGGGAATTTTGGGGCTCTCAGAAGTTTCTTTGCTACTGTTTTACTGAACATATCCACCAATCTATGGAAAGATTTCTATTTCTTTGACAGTTAAGAAATGTACCGTCTTGACAAAATTATCACTTTAATCAGGCTTTATTCTTATTTGGTATCAATTAAGAAATCACATGAAAAATTAATTTTTTAAAATGTTCCGAGTTAACCTATTAAAAACAACATATTTTGTGATTTTTATTGATTTATGCATTGACTTTATTATATCTCAGATTTATTAAACTTATTCTTGTTTATTTCAGTATTATCATCTTTCTGGTGGTCTTCTCACTAGCTTTTGTCTGTAAGGGGTAACTTAAGTAATCCCTCATTTCATTTTATAGTAATCACTAAACATGTGAACAAAATATCAACCTCATCTTATACATGCATGTTCCTGACCATTATTTATCAACTTTTACACTTTCCACGATTGAATATAAGTTTGAAGCATCACAAAAAGATCATATCAAATGTGATAAAATAAAAAGTTAAATTTCTTTTATAACAAATATTGTTATATAAAACATATGGATATCTTTACTTGTAGTTTTTGAAATTATATACATTTAACAAACTACTACTAACTACTTTTCTTATGAAATATCTTCGACCCTTTTCTGGCCTTCAATATTTTTTGTTTAAGGGCAGCGACATCCACACTTGTGTTAACATTTGTAATTTTTGAGGTGCTGGGTTCCTCTGGAGGTATAAAAGCTTCATTTCGCTTTTCCTCTCTTCTTTTAGCAGCCTCTGCATGTTTTTCATCCTTCTCTTTCTGCTTCTTCGCCCTCTTCTGCTCCTTAGTAAGGAAATATTCGCCACTTGCCAACTCTTTGTCGATCTGAGAAAAATAAATTAAATATATAAGCGGAAACTCATTCCTAATAAAAGGTTATTTAATTTTTCATAAATGACTAACAAATTTCTGGAATTAAATCTATTCAGAATTATAATTACCTTGCTCTCTTGTTGAGGTGGTGGGAAAGGTGTATACGGCTTCTTTTCTTTCTTTTTCTTAGGCTGTTTCCGCTTACTAATATTTTTATTTACAAACTTGGGTAAAAACCTTTCCCAATTTTCATTCTTCAGTCTAGGATCCTTGGCTAGTTCTCTCTTTATCATAAGAGACTTAATATTATATATTGGATGAATATTCTTCATAGTATCTTCTACGATTTTTCTAACTTGCTGAAGTCCTTTATAAGGCCCTAAGGCGGAAACCGTCTGCCCTTGTACAAGCACGTAACAATTTGTTAATAATTCTATTGACTTTAAAGTGCAACCATTAGGCCCAATTAGCCTTTGCCTTCTTTTAACAAATTTTTCTTTATTTCTGGTAAGTTTACCAATTTTAATTATATCACAACCAACTTCATCATCTAAAACACGTTTTGCTTGTTCGAAAGGCACACTACGTGATAATAATTTTATCACATCTCGAGCTTTTATGATGATATAGGGATCCCACGTTTTCCTTGTGGTTCGAACTGTCATGCTGCCCTCAATCACATCTAACTCTGCTTTGACATGATGTTCACCCAATGTTTTTTGAACTAAGGGCCATACCTGTCTTAAATACTGCTCTCTGTATTGAGGAAATAATGTAGCAAAACTACTTTCTTCCAAAAGACCATGGGGATTATGTTCAGGTTTAAATTCTGGCACTTTTAACTCCCACGCATTTTCTATGGGACCGGCAATTTTCTGAGATTCGTCCTCGCTTGAATCTATCATAATGGGATATTACTTTAATATTACTATTTTCAGATAAAACATGTGATTTGTACAACATACGTCCCACAGAACAGAAAAATACGTCCTCTGTGGTAAAACCATAGATAAATATGGTACAACAACATACAACCACAGACGCACAGAACAGAAAAACCATTTGCACCTGAGAGTTGTTTTTATACTCTCGATTTGCACAAACAGCAGGATCTCTTCCTCTTCTCATAAAGTAGGTTTGTTTTGGCGAGTGGTCTGAAATAACCAAAACATACCTTGTCGTTTAGGTGCGTCTATAAGACACAATGCATAAAAGATTATTACCCAGAACCTTCTAAATATACTGGAAAGATTTTCTTTAGATAGCCTCGAAAACAGACGGGCGAAATTTCAATTAACGTTTTTGATGAAAATAATAACTAATAACGTTGACTCTGTCCTGATATATTACAAATGTTAAATTTTCGTGCTCAGAGTAACCGCAGGGCAACATATGACCTTTACTTTGAGTATACCTCGTACAAATATTGGTAAATTTTCACATTTACATCAAATGTGCAATAATTATAATGAACACCAACATACTCTTGATATTTGTATGTATTTGTAGTAACCACAGTTAAAAAAAGTGTAAAACAATTTTTTTTTTATTTTGAATAAATTTGCATATGTTAATTATAGATATGTATATGTATAATAAAATTTGCATATGTTAATTATAGATAAGTATATGAATATGTGTGTATGTAGGTATGTTTGTTGTAACGAGGCTTTTTCACGCCATTTTGTTTTAGAGAACTTAATCAGAATATTAACGAAACAAAGTTTAACTTAAACCAGAGACTACATATAGTCTCTGCTTAAACTTACATTTATTGATAGAAACAATAAACAAAATGAGACTTTGGCTACAAGGCATGGGAAGCTCGTGATCACTAGAAAACTTTTTAAAAATACTTAATATTAAACAAGTAAAGATTAATCAACAATTTATACTTAAAAAACTAAAACCCTTTCACTTACTGAACAAGTCTTGTTAGGCACCACCTTTTTTTAAATGTTTTTTCTAAAGTTCTAATTAATCAAAACACCAGTTACAGTTTAAAAGAAAGGAAAGAACATGTACCTACGTACCAGCATCGGAAAGTCAAATGCTTTAATCACACGGGCCCAAAAACGTTAATAGATTTGCAAATCCTTTAATTATAAGTTTTAGTTGCCATTTTGCGGCATCGCTAAGCTGACACAGGCTTTACCTCTTTGCTGTACTAGGTACCTAGATTTAAGTAAAATCAGAAGGCCTTACTAGGAGTTTCGGTAATCTACCATATTTCATTTCCTCATCACTGGATTACCAAAACTCCATTTACACATCTCAACTCTAGCCAAGAAACAAGGTAAGGCAACGTCGATCTGCCAGGGCACAGCAACAAGGTATACAGCGGGCTCCAGCTCGGTCACAACACCGTAGCAACCACAGAACAGAAAAAGAGTAGCAACCAGCGAGTATTGAAATAACGCAGACTTCTGTTATGAGGACTATTTCTAGCAATTTCATTCGCCGTTTTAAGATAGCAGCAGGGCATGCGCAGTTACATGACATGTCTAAGTGTATTAAATCCTGAGAGTATAAGTTGTTTTTATACTCTCAGATTAAATCCTTTTGGAATCGTTTGTCAGCAAGAAACTTGTTAGACGATAGAGAAGATCCTCGCCTAGGACGCGGCAGGTCCAGGGTTAGAAACACAAACTTGTTATTTTTTTTTTTTAAATAAGTATTTTTTAGTTCGTTAGTAAGATTTTCCTTGCCCTTTATTATAGTTTCTTTATTTTCCTTGCCCTTTATTATAGTTTGTTTATTTTCACGGTGCCGAATTCCCCTTTAAAAATGATATCTGATGAGCTGAGCACGCCATGCCGTGGCCTTGAAACGGCCAATGAAATTGCTAGAAATAATCCTCATAACAGAAGTCTGCGTTATTTCAATACTCGCTAGCAACCAGGCTATCAAAGGGAATTCATTGGTGACGTGTTTTGGACAATTTATAAAAACCCGTTATGCGATCAACAATACGTCATTGAATTACAGATACCACAATATCTGTTCGTAGATCAATCAGCTTGGCACTATCACAAATTACACGAGGTACATCCGTTTTACCACCAGTCTTAGCTAACCTAAGTTGTTGTACGGTTACGGAGACTTTCAAATGAAATTATTTTATCTACACAGTGTAACTCCGTAAAACAACTTAGGTCAGCCAGGATTGGTAGTAGAAAGAGAGCAAGTTGCATTTAGTGCCTGTTGATCATAAATAACTAAAAACTCTATAAAGTTGCAACAAATGCAAAAAAACATGCATCAAGCATAACCTCTTAATACGATAAAAGTTCACGTGTTTATAACGATACAAAAATAAACTTAATAATTACCTTCTGCATTAGATTACAAGCGGTTACATTTAATATAGTTTCGTATCATTCAATTACGTATTATGATAATTATACCTATTTGCCTATCTTACCAGGCGCACACAAAAATTATGTGTTTTGATTACTGATTACTGCAAATAACATAATGCAACTTACAAAGTTATTCGAAAAAAACAACCATATGGTATGCGTTTAAAAAAATCTTCAAAATGTCATGAATGAATTTTACCTTGAGAGATGGCAACAAGAGTATATGTTTATCTGTCAGTCCGCTGAAACGCTCGTTTAGAAAACAGGCTTAATCTGGTATTAACCACAACATTTTTGCGACTACATCCGTTTCCTGATGTTAGTGCAGTAGTGGAAAACCATACTTTTTGGTTAGCCAAGGTTACTCGCGAAAACACTGTCAAAACGTCAAACATAATTAAAAAAAACATAACCTGTCACAGAATGGTAGTTTATTATACCCTAACGAAATGTTTATTACTATAGTTATAATAGCTGTAGTGTAATATTTAAACACTGATTCGAGGCCCGCACGCAATGAATGTTTAACTATTACAATGGCTAATCTAAAACCGGGAAGTCAAAATACTCGTAAAAAAGTCCAGGTAGGTTGTTTACTTTTGATATATTTATTTACTATTTATAAATAAACATGCCAGCGTGCGGTAGAAAAAATATGTGTATGTTTTTATTGAAATTTTTATCATACAGGTATTCATTATAGTATGGCTTAGTATTCTTAAAGGACAAAATACAATTATATATAACCTAGTTTCCTAAATGACGTAACCAATGCCAGATGAATGTTACATAGAAAAGCAATTTCAAGCTATACCTATAAGATAATTTAAATACCTTTAAGACTCGGTACAAATATGACAATGAAAACATGTTTATCATCAACAAATAATTATTCATTCCACTTAGGTCATTTGTTAAAATAAATATAAATGTTTGCAATGTTTCGTTGGCATTGAGAATAACATACTATATCTGCAAGATGCAAGGGTGTGTGGCGTTGATTTGAGAACATTATGATTTTCAAGGATCTGATTTTGGTTGATTATAAAAAAAATCACACTGTATTTAAGTATTATACCAGTATCCTAAATTCCAGCATGATCAGAGAACAAGAGGTCATGTCTGTACTGGTGATTTATCAGAACAGTTTTCATATTGGTCTTTCAGCTTTAAAATTTCACTTCAGTTCTATTTCCTATAAATTACCATGTAAAAAGTTTTGTTTATGAAACCTTATATTTTAGGTGTCTATGGTAATATGTGAAGCAGAAGAGAAGAGGCATAGATCAGGCGTTAACGCTCTTCAATTAGATCCAGCATTGGATCGCCTGTATTCTGCGGGAAGAGACTCGATAATAAGAGTTTACGAACATGAACGCTTTTTACATGGAATGGAACATCACACTGACTGGGTTAATGACATTGTGTTGTGTTGTGGTGGGAGACACTGTAA
Organism: Rhamnusium bicolor; assembly: GCA_029963845.1. Lineage (NCBI taxonomy): Eukaryota > Metazoa > Arthropoda > Insecta > Coleoptera > Cerambycidae > Rhamnusium > Rhamnusium bicolor. Next base: position 2,558,648 of record JANEYF010005896.1, read on the forward strand.
GTAACAATTTTTAATTTTAAAATAAATTTATTTGTAATTCGTTTACTCTATTTTTCAATTTAGTGATATCCGCTAGCTCAGATACAACCGTTAAAGTATGGAATGCTCATAAAGGCTTTTGTATGTCAACATTGCGAACACATAAGGATTATGTGAAAGCGTTGGCTTATGCAAAGGATCGTGAGCAAGTCGCTTCAGCTGGACTGGACAAATCTATATACTTATGGGATATTAACACCTTAACAGCTCTAACAGCGAGTAACAACACAGTTACAAGTAAGATAATTTGATAATTCTAATATTTTTTTTAGTAATCTTTCAACAAATATTTATACTGTTTACAGTTTTATATGAGATATATAAAAGGCCTATAAGTGGATACAACTATGTATTCGTTAAAAAAAAATGTTCTAGAAAATATTAATTATAGATTTGCTCCGAACGACTTTTTCACTTCCACTCTGTTTCTGTTTATGTTCCAGCGTCTAGTCTAATCGGCAGCAAAGAATCTATATACAGTCTAGCTATGAATCCATCTGGTAGTATAATTGTTAGTGGGTCTACTGAAAAAGCATTGCGACTCTGGGATCCGAGAACATGTGCCAAATTGTTTAAGTTGAAAGGTAAGCTAGTATCAACAAAAAAATTAACTAACTCTGATTCTTGTTTTCTGCCATTAAAAAAAATAATAATTTAGGTTGCTTGTGCTTATCTTAAAATTAGTTTTATGTAATAGATAGTAACTAATTATTGTTTCAACATTATTTGTGGCATTCTCTAATTTTTTTGTTTTCTTCCTTGGGGGATGACCAAGAATTATTCATGTGGTAAGCCCCAAGGAAGAAAGAAAAATATAGCAACTAATGTTATAAACATTATGATAAGTTTTTGAGAAACATATTTTTTATCCAATATTAATTTTATTAGGTTCTTTTGTTATCAGGTTGTTTATAGTTAAAGTGTATTTCACTGTACTTTTTAGGACATGCAGACAATGTAAAAGCTTTAGTTGTATCAAGAGATGGTACCATGTGCTTATCAGGAAGCAGTGATGGTTCAATTAAACTGTGGAACCTTGGTTCCCAAAGGTAATTTTGATACATGTCCATTAAATAAATAAATAACACATCACATATAGTACAAACCTCTGTATCCCTAAACTAATGTTGTGCGGGAGGAGATACACATTTAGAATAGATGCACACCTAAGTAAGTAAGTAAGTAAGGTTATTTCATGTTAAATTATAAAAGTATTTACATACATCAATAGAGGATACTCCAATACAACTAACAACACGTCAAAGATGGTTATACAATGATCAATAGAACATACAAAAACACATTAACGTTACATATTAAAATTATTACTGCATATGAAAAATATGAAAAATAGGAAAAATATGAAAAATTTCATTTGCATTTTAAATATACATACGTCAATAAAAGATACATAAGAAAAAACAATATTATAAACTATACAAACCTATAAATAAGAGACAATTGTACAATTTTCAAAGGAACATCAAAAATACATCAAGGGTACATAATAAACATTAAACTAGAATACAAAATTTTCACAATTTAGGTATTTCTCAATATTATAAAAAGCATTCTTAATAAGGAACTCTTATTGAAGACTTGAATCTACACATAGGTAATTGTGCTACATGTTTAGGCAATAAATCAAAAAATATAAGACCAAAATAATTACGCCCATGATGACTTGCTATACGTCTTAGCATATTAATCCTAATCTTGGTATTTTCTCGTGTCATAAGAATGAAAAGAATTCTGAGATTTCTTTGTTCGCCTTTTAAGCCTAGAAATAAATTTAGAGAAACCATTTCCATTACTAGATTTATATGGGGCTTCATTTGGTAAGTTTGAAGAATCTGAGGTGCTTGGAATATCATTTGTTAGGTTGATAATATCCTGTATATTATTTGTTTGAATTTTTTCCATCTGTAAAGTATTTCCATTTAAATTTTTTGTTTCTTGTTGAACTTTTTTTTGTACTTGTTTACTATATTTAGTATCTTGACTAGACCCACTTCTTTTATCAGCATTTTTTTCAACTAGTAAGTTTTTATTTAAATCTGATTGATTTTCATCCTCCTTTTTATCATTATTTTTTTCAGATACAAGTTGTATTACCTGTTCTTGGTATTTTAAAATACTTCTTAATTCATTTATAACTGTATTTTTTTTCTTCAAGTAATTGTTTTAAGTAAAATACCTCAACTTGGCTTTTTCCATGTGAATTGGTAGGTATCGACTGGCCCTGTGTGTTTAGAGCAGCTTTTTTTGCAACATTCTACAATGCCCCTCCCTGTTATATCTAAACCAACAACTCTTGTTGCACAAGAGTTGTGATACATTTTATTACAGGTGGCACACTTAACTCCACTGTGCAGCATTTTTACAGAAAGAACATTGATTTTTACCACTTTCATCACTTTTAACATCAGAGAACTCATGAGCAGCTGATTGCCCAGTAGCCATCTTGACTCTTTAATGTGACACGATTCTTAAAAATTGATGAGGCTTGCAACTCTTCTTAAATTTTATGGAACAGTTTTCATAGTCTAAATACAGAAAAAGTCGCGATATTTTTCAAGTTTTGTCAATTTTGATGAATCGCAATACATCTAATATTCATGTATAGTGGAACTAATCTCACTCAACATTTAATTCCACTGCCATGATTGGAGATTAAACTCGAAGCATTTTGGTGAGAGCCAAGTGCGCTTGACTCTCGACTATCTGTCATATAATTTTTCTAAACGTTTTTAGGAATATTCAAACTATTCGAGTACACACTGATTCAGTTTGGGCCCTTCTAGCCACAGAAAATTTTAGTCATGTGATATCAGGAGGAAGAGACAAAAAGGTAGGTGTACTATATTCAAATTGTCATGGGGACAACAAACGATAACAAAGTTTGATGAACATTTTTATCCATGCAATAGAATAATCATATAGGTGCCCGATTATAAAATGTCATTTTACTTTTTATTTACTACAAAATTATAAAATGTGTAGGTGTCTCCGCAGAACTCATCATTTATGGAGTTAAGAGATTCATTTTCAAACTTCTGCTTTCGATTTATACATTCTGTACATGTACTGGCTAGTTGGTTTTATCTGTGTATCTTTTTTAATAAAACAATTTAAACAACTTTTTTAATTTTAGGTTATAATGACTGACTTAAAAAATATTTCCAATAGTATTGTTGTATGTGTAGAAGAAGCCCCAGTATTAAAAATGTGTTTTACAGCCGATCAGCAAGCCGTTTGGGTAAGAGAGTATACAGATACATAATATATCATTTTATTAACATTTAAATATAGCAATTTTTTGGGCAAATCTTCCCACATTACCATTTTTAATGAAAAAGGCATGTTAATTCTATTTTGCTTTTTTAAACAATGTCTTCCTAACTGCCGCAATTCTAATATGCTAATAGATTTTATTTGTAGGTATCAACATCTGATTCAAGCATCCGATGTTGGAAATTGCCTACAGAAAAACATTTCAAAGATGAAGCCAAGATGCCCACATCTCCAGTAACTTTAATACCAGGAGGAGCTGCTATTCGACAAGCAGTTGTTTTAAATGATAAAAGACATATTTTAACGAAAGACGCACAAGAGAATGTAGCACTGTATGATGTTTTAAGAGTAAAGCGAAACGGTTTCCTTTTAGTCCTAAATAAACTAATATTTGGTTTTTTAGGCAAAAAAAATTGAGGATTTAGGACAAGTGAGTTTTCAAGAAGAGTTGAAAAATAGGTTTAAAATGGTATACGTACCTAATTGGTTCAATGTTGATCTTAAAACAGGCGTAAGTATAGCGAAATCTCCCTCCTCGAGTTTAAATTTGATTTTATTACATTCACCACTTTTTTGCATAAGTAATAACTTGATTTTCTTTGTCAAATACTATGTTTTTTCAAAATACCAATTTTCTTATGATACACCTTTTTCCCAGATGTTGACGATACATCTAGGCCAAGACGAAGTTGACTGTTTCTCTGCTTGGGTTTCTGCTAGAGATGCGGGTATTAGGGATACCCCAGAACCAGATCACAAAGTCAATTATGGGAAATTGTTGCTGCAAGCGTTATTCGAGCACTGGAGGGGAGTTGAAACTGATCCAGAAAATAGACTGTACTTTAGTGTTCCCAAACATATACCACTTATTTTAAGGTAAATTTATACTTATGTGGTGTTGATATTTTCAATAAGTGTGTTAAAGAGAAGGTTGTAGTAGTGTACTGTGTAGTGAAATGGCATGTGATGTCTGTAAAATAGCCAATACTAAGGAACTGACTGTTGTTAGTTGTGAAGGGTGTAGTAAACAGTATTGCAAAATATGCAGTCAATTAACATCATCTGAAAATAAGGTACTACAACTAAATAAAGGACTTTTAAAATTCCATTGCCAAAATTGTATAAAACATGAAACTTTTAATCTACTACAAGCTGTTATAGACTGTAAGGACTATCTACTAGAAAGTAAAAACCAAATTATACAACGAATGAAGGATGAAACAGATAATTTTAATGAAAAAAGTTAATAACCAGAAAATGACAGTGATATCTTATGAAAGTGTTGCTGCAGAAAACAAAGGAAGCTTTGGTAAACGGGAACAAAATATAAACATTCCCAGTTTGATAATAAAACCTAAAAAACAAGACCAAAATTCTGAAACCACAAAAAATGACATTACTAGAAACATAAACCCAGCAGACCTTAACATAGGGGTAAATAAAATGAGATCAACTGCATCAGGTAGTATTACAATAAAATGTAGTTCAAAGGATGACATAAGAAACTGAAAGAAATAGCAAAGCAGAAACTGGACACAACATGTGAAATTGGGGAAACCAAGTTAAGAAATCCGAGAATTAAAATTCCTGAGTTTAACAAAGATATGAGAATGGAGGAAATTGAGCAATCGGTAAGAGAACAAAATAAATTTATCGAAGATACAGACATTTTCATAGTAACATAGATCAAAAAGAATAAAATAAATAATTCTACCTTATTTATTGAATGTGGTCTCAAGCTATTTAACAGAATCATGTTTACTAGGAAAATTTATATCTCATGGGAAAGGTACTATATATATGAGGATATATCAGTTTTGCAATGTCTTAACTGCCATGGGTTATACCACAAAAACTTATACTGTGATAGTTACATGTGCCTGCTGCGGTAGCCAACACTCTAAGAAAGAGTGTGAGAAATAATTTAAGAAATGCAGAAACTGTAAGGAAGCAAATGCTGAATACAAGACAAAATATAATATTGAACACGCTGCTGATAATCGATCATGCCCAACATACCAGTACCACCTAGAAGCTTTAAAAAAATAAAATAGACTATGGCTATAATGGCTAAACCTCAAGAAATGAACCTTTTAGAAACAATAACCAGTGACATATGTGGGGAAGTTGTTGGTGTTGCGGATATATCAAGTAGAGTTAACTTAGAAGGAAAAAACTGAATATTTTACATTTTAACATAAGTGCAAAAAAAAAACTTTGATGAGTTTTTGATATTTCTAGAGACATTCGATATTTTTCATTGTGATTTAATTGTATTAACCAAATATTTTCATCTGGAATCTAAAAAAATGTTAACCTAAATGGTTTTACACTCATTATAATGAAAGTGACATTACTAGAAATGATGGTGTTTTAATATTTGTGAAAACGGAACTAAATGTAGACATAACAACACAAACTGGATATGTGAGGTAGCTGTAAGTATTCAAATCGAAATTAACAACATATGGTATTAATGCCCTGTATAGGTCACCCAATATGTCTACACAGTCATTTATTATCAGCCTTGAAAAATTCATAAGTGAAACACTAAAAAGAGATATAGAAATTATTATAGGTGATATAAATATTAATCTTTTAGATACAATTAATCTTGTAGTTAATGAATATCTTGCAGTTATGTCCTTTTTTGGACTGAAGTCTTATATAAATACTGTAATGTGACTGGTAAGTAAAACCTGCCTTGATCACATATTTTTGAGAAATAACCTAAGAACTGAAAACTTACTTTTTAGTTCTTATGTAATAAACTATGATATTACAGATCACGATCCTGTTATGATTAACATTTCACAGAAAACGACAAGCCAGGCAAAGCACTCAAAAAATATTACAAAAATTTACTATAACAAATTAATAGATTTATTTAACATGGTTAACCGTTTTTATTGAGGACAATCCAGAAATTGTAACCAAAGAATTTTTTTAAATTATTTGCACAATGTGAAACTACAAAAATTGTATATGTCAAACAATAAAATAAAATCAAACCATAGATATGCAACTATAATAAATTCAATAAAAACAGGAGATAAACTAAAAAGACAATTACAAAAAAAGTTATAGCGTAGAGCATGAAACATATTACAAAACATAAAAATAATCTAAAAAAATAATTTCTGATGTAAAAAACAACTACTACAAAAGCAAATTATTTCTGAGGCTACAAATGAGAGCAAAGAAAAAGGTAATAAGAACATCCAAATTAAAAATGAAAATAACAAGAACTTTGAAGGCGATAGGGATATGGCAAATTATAGAAAATAAATATTTCTCAAACATTGGCATTGAAATGTATCAAATTATCCCTGAATTAAATATTGCCTCTCCAACATATTCACAGATAAACAAATATATGTATTTAAAGACTGTCACAGATAATGACCTTGTAAAACACATAAACAGCTTGAAATATAACAGTGCTCCTGGTTGTGATGGCATAACACAAACAATCTGAAATTACTACACACCTACATCTTAAAACCACTAAAGTATATTATTAATTTAATCTTTAAAACTGGAATCGCACCCAACCAATTTAAATCCTCAATTATAACCCCTATTTATAAGGCAGGACGCCCATTAGTCATCGGAAATTATAGTCTAATTAGCTTAATCAGTAATGTAGCTAAAATTTTTGAAAAATGCCTAAAAGACAGGTTGAAATTTCTAAAAATTAACAATCTACTTTCAGAACATCAATTTCGTTTTACAGAGGGTGTTAATACAAGTGACGCTATGCATGAACTCACATCACATATTGCAGAAACTGTAAATGAAAATAAAAAATGTATTGCTGTATTTCTAGATTTGGCAAAGGCCTTTGGCACGGTGCCGCATAAAAAACTCCTGAATGTTCGTGAACAAAATGGAATTAGAGGCACCGTATTAGCGGTCTTCCAGCATTATCTTACAGGTAGAATACAGAAGGTTAAAATCCGTGAAACATTGAGTGAAGTTGTACGTATAGGAGTGCCTCAAGGTACTATCCTAGGTTCGGTACTCTTTAATTTTCATTTTCTTTTCAATGTTAGATAAATTGTATGTATTAGTATCAGTTCTTCTATTGTTATTTTATTTTTATTCATTAATAATTATATATAAATATATTTAATTTTTTTACATCAGGTGCATACAGGCATCTGCCTAGGCGCCATACAAATATTTATATACACATAAAGGCTAGGATACCAATTCATGAATGTAATATCACAATTTATTAAATAAAAATTGAATTGATTTGATAGTTACAATCGCGACAAAAATTTCAAGTGTATAATCATTTATAAGTGCAGCTTATCGCTGATATCAAATGAAATATTCAATCTTTATATTCTTGAGCAGCCTTTTGTGTATAATTTCACTTGTCCACTGCATTTAGATGGATACTTACAGCGTATATACAAAATTGGTCTCAATTTCATTGCAAACCTGCGTTTAACGTAGCAGACAGTGATGGAATAATAGAAAACTGGTAGACGACAAAGACAGTTGCTCTGCGCCACTGCTACATAGAACAACGAGAATGAATGTTATTTATACTGTCTTCTGTCCCCGGTTGAATTCGACATACGTTTGCGCATTGTATCGCTCCGAGCGTCCTTAGTGGCAACGAAACAATATACAGTCAACTCATTCCCACATATTTAAACGTAGGTTTTGCATGAAATCGAGACCAATAGTGTATATAAAGTTAAAAAGAAAGATAGTGAAATAAAGTATCGCACAATCATTTATTATATTCTGTCCATCTATAACAATTGTTATTTACAAAGAAACCAAATAACGAATCATAAATTGTTTGTTTTAGTGAGGTTGGTGGTAGAACTCTCTACAGGGTATTAGTAGGTGATACATCGGGTGATACAGAAAATGCTCTCTTGAATGAGACCGTTCCCAATTGGGTCATATCGAACATAGAAGAAAACTGTACAAACAAGTTTATCAAAGTGCAATTTTATCTTCAACCACATTCCAGTGTACCTTCACACCTCTTAAAACAGGATAGATTGAAAAAAGTAAAAATAATTTTTCTTCTAAAAAATTTATTGTCTTTATATTTATATGTCTTTTAGCCTGATAGATTAGTAGCAAATGACTTCATTCAATGTAGAAAGGTAGCAGAACACATTTTAGAAAAATTATTGGGAGATGGTACTGCAAGTTCTCCTGGCGGTGGTGATGCAGATTCATCCACTCCATCAAACAACGGTTATAATGTTGACCAAATTGAGCTTACATGTAATGAACAGGTAATATTTTTTAAATTCTCATGTAGTATGTCATTCTGCTTTTTTTAAATACTTAAAAATAACTATATATATACATTTCGTCACATAAGAACCATAGGGACATTATACTCAAAACAGAGAATTTTATTTCAACTTACTGTAAATATTTTTTTTGCATCTTCCTGGCTAGAAAATTTCACTATTGAATGAAAGATAGTGTCATAAACTTTATTTCTATATGATCCTAAGTAATTATTTGCCACAATTTATGTTTTTCGTTACTCTTTGAAATCACAAAACTGTAGATTATTTATTTTTATACATTTTCGACTGCTTTTTAATGAATAAAAGTAACTAAAATTTATATTATATTTGCATTTTTTATACTAAAATATACTTTACAGAGGCATATGGTTCTAAGTACAAATGCAAAAGGTTAGTGAATGTTCGTTTAATTCCTACATTTTGAGTAAATTTAAACCATTCTACATGTACCATGTCAGGCAAATACTGGATTACTTCGTTCCATACATTCCACATACAAAAATGAATCCAAAGTATCTTTTCTCGAGATTATAATCTTAAATTAGTTCTAAACTTATACCGTATGTATTAAGCTAAGTTTGTCCAGTTAGAAAAAGAATACGAGCGATGGCTGCGAACTAGGATGAAATGAGATGGAGTAAGACACACCCATCAAACATAGGGGGACAGGCTGTCTATGCTCCACTAGCCAGCTACAATACACTCACACTGTTACTAAGTCCATCTCGATTGTTCAATCGGTCTTTGTTAACAGTTGACAACATTAGCTGTTTTACACATGGTATAAGGTTTATTCCCGTGGTACAACTCTGTTCTGAACTGATATAAAACATGTTTCGCCTTTATTCTGTTTTAGGTGCTAGACCCTTCCATGGACCTAAGAACTGTAAAACATTTCATTTGGAAATCGTCATCAGACTTAACTTTATATTATAAAATTATCAAGTAATTATTTTACACAACAAAAATCCGAAACAAATTATTTTTAGGTAAAATAATACAATTTCCTATATTTATAATTCTTATATAGGTACTTTTAAAAAGGGTCAAAATTATTTTAAAAATGATTCAGAAAATTTAAGGTATTTTTTCTATTTGTAATTTTATATACTGCTGAAAGAATTTTCTTAAGGACAGTTCATTTTGTATTACATCCTTGAATTATAGTATGACTTAATATTTATTGTCAATCTGTATATTCGTTAGTAAAATAAAAGAAAAAAAATTAAATTCGTTTTAATAAACAAATTTCCCATTTCTTGATGTACTATTACGGACGAAAAAAAGTGATCAACTGATTTTCCCGTTGTAAATATGGTTTTAGCCAGTGACGCATCAATCATAATATATTTTATTATTTTTATTAATGTCAATGTCATTGTGATACCCCACCAATGATTTATTGTCAAAATAATTTAATTGAAATAACTGACGTAAAAAACCCTATTTACAACACTCTTTTTTGAAAAAACATACTTTTTTTCGGCCGCAATAGTACATATTGTGTACGACTAACAATGCTATTTATTTACAGATATCAATAAGAAAAACGTGCGGTATAATAATAAAATAAATAGTAATTTCTGACAGGTTTTTTTACACTTCTTACACTTTAAACTTTATGCATATAAAACCCACACCTATGAGGGATCATCTAGAATTGTATACGTGGAGGATGCATAACTTTGGCAGCAAGGCAACAGTGACCGACTCGGCTTCATATTGTTACTTGCCTGCATCATTCTGTCTAGTCTGCAATTAATTATGGTTGAGTGTTACACCTACCAAACTTTCAGCCTCCTCAAACAGCATGCAATTATTTTAAATCTGCGCCTTTCTGTGGCCTCCAACCCTCTTCAAACAAACCACAAAGGAATTTATGAGGTAGTCATTATAAATTGAAATAAATTATATAAGGCCATTATAAATAAAAAATGTTGTGAAGGAAAACCTGTATGTAACCACGCACCGCACTTTTGCTTCTGTTATTTACATCATGTCGCCTAAAATTCCTGACTAAATATATCTGTCATTCTCCCACTGTCACGATACCTCTCTCTAAACTTCTTGTGATTTTTTTTCTGGCCGAGGAGGAGGCAACAAACCGATAAAAAAACAGAATTTCTCATAGTGTAATACCTACCACAATTAACTGTAATAAAACTCAGCACAAGAATCATCACTGATGATTGTATTAACGAAAAATTAAATTACTTCTAGAACAGCTTTTTATTTACTTTATTTTCGATTAAAAATTAGTCATCTACAGCTTCACTGCCATCATCCTCACTTCCGTCATCCGAAAAGAAGGCAGGGGACCATTAGTAACTAAAAGCCCCCTTTCCCATAAATCAGACACTAACTGTGCTTTGGAGATATCATCTTCGATTGGTAAACTCTCAACATCAACAAATTCAGGATAACTATTTTGAAGTTTCTCAATGCCAGGAATAAGCTCATTATCTATGATTAAAAACTGTTCCTCTTCTCCATGGTATACTTTAGCATTGTCTGTATTATAATAAATTTTTGGAGTATCTTCTAACACTAAGCGAAGGCAGTGATAACGAAGTAAACGAATTTCTGTATCCATTCCAATTTCAACTCTAAAAATGATTTATAAAAATTTATATTTGATTATAGTACAAACATTTCATTTACCTGTTAAGAATTTTCCCATCTTTCATATAATCTCCATCATACTTTGAAGTATGCATAACCTCTCTTTTTGACAAAATTGGTGGCATAGAGTCGTACATAAACTTTCTACCTAATTTGTCAGCAGCTTGGTCAACATCAACATAATTTATCAAAGTCTGCATTAGCTTGTTCACTTTATTTATAACTGCCGATCGTTCGTTTGACTGGTCTGCTTTGTTCACCCAACCCAAGTGCTTCAAATAATTAAGAGGGAGGCCTTCTCTAAAATTATATACGTATAAATTGGAAGAAAAATTAAACAACACAATTTTCAAATATCATTTGAATATATACATAACAATTAAATTATGAAAACTACCTAAATTCTACATCATCAGAAGCTGCTTTCTTTAATGCTTCAGGAAGAACATGCTCAAGCAAATCTGAATATGAAGTGTGTTGATAAACAGATACTGTTATATGTAAAGAATGTGAATCAGGATCTGTTTTTCCTTCATGTATTGTACCTCTTGGAAAATATAATAAATCCCCAGCATTTACTGTAACTTCCATAAAAGGCTCACCAATATCTTTTAAATTGGGGCTAGAATACCTCGCCAGAACATCACTGCCTCTAAATTAAAAAAATATATGTATATATGATATATACAGTATTAGATAATATTTAATTGGAAGCCTGCTTTAGGTGCATGCAAAAAGGATAAAAATAGCAAAACCACGTACGGGATACAAACGGATGTTACCATCGTGCCGCATTATCTACAATAAACTGTGTGTAGAAAGGAGTATAATGAGGCGTGCCCTCGTTACTTCACAAACACAATGTACATATAGATGCAACAAGTCTCTGTCACATATGACTGCTATTTTATCCTTTATGCACAAGCAGGCTTTCTGAATAAATATTTTACAATATTGCATACATAAAAATCTAAGAAATTGTCGATTAGTTGCTTACCTAGGTTTATACAACTTCCAGTGTTTCCTGCCTTCTAATTGTACAACAAAAGCTTCTATATCATCATAATGGGGTGCAAAACCTTGACTTCCTGGAGGTGTCAGGTATACATTAGTGCCTACCATAGTTCCAAAATATTCTTGTAACGTAGCTAAAAGTAAATGAACTTTTTGGTCATAGGTTTGTGGGTTTAAAACCCTTATACTACATCCATTCGAATAATAGTCGTATAAAGCAGATGCCACAACCCGTCCCTCTTCATTGTGTACTTCTTTAACACCATTTTCATAAGAAACAACATCAACATTTTTAGTATAATACAGCGGAAATTCCCTGAAAATACCGTCAAGTTTTTGTGTTGTTAAGATATGGTCATAGTAAGTTTCTTTGTTTCTCTCGATGAATAATGTTTCACATTCCCAATATTTTTCAAAAAAAATTTTTGGGCTCAGAGGTGCTATCAGCCATTTGAACAGTTTCAAACCTTCTGGAGATGGATCTGTTTTGTTCAACTCTGAAAATAATTCAGATACACTAGCGTCATCAGTTTCATTTGATTTAATTTTCTTTATCTTAGTCTTCACTTTATTTTCTGCCTTTCCATTTTGTTTTACTAAATTGTTTGTAGTAATAGGTACCAAAAGAGGTGGTGGTTCATCATCATCCTCCTTGTGACTAGCATGTTTTTTGTTTGATTTTGTTTTTTTCTTTGCTTTTTTACTATGTTTTTGGATCCCATTAAGTTTTGGTACTTTATTATTAATTTGTGTATTAGCAGAATCTCTTGTTTTTAATTCATCTATGTGTAAAGTTTTCTTCTTTTTCACCGGCGGCGGTGAGAACTCATCAACTTTGTTTTTAGCTTTAATTTTTGATTGTTTTTTGTAAACTGCAAATGCAGATACAGGTGCGGAATCCTTATAAGACATATCACAAGCAAAAATCTCAATGTATTATTGTGTAATAATACTAATAACAAAGAATTAAAATAATTAATCACATGTATAGTTATTTTTAGGTTAAATTTATTTTAATTTCACAGAACCTTTGATTAAAATTCTACATCTGCATCTTCTTCTAAAAATATGCGCTGTTCGAGTAAAATGTTTGAACTACTGGAGTCCGTTCAGAATATATCATTGAGGTGAATGTGCACTAATGATATCAAGCATATTTTCGCGACATACCGGGTTACATATGAGCTGTTAGTAGGTGTTTAAAACCCCCACCATATACCGTCAAAATTGTATGTGTCGCGAAAATATAATGGTTATTAAATCATGGTCACAGATTTGAAAATTTATTTCGTTTAACCTAATTAGCTTGTTTTGAGTGTTTTGTAAACGTCAGATGTACTCACTGAATTTATGTGCACTATTTTAGAGACAAATAATACTTACTGGCTGTTTATCTTAATTCAAAGAAATCGATTAATTCTTAAGACAAAGAACTAAAAAAGATTAATATTTTTACAATTTAGTAATACTTTTACCGTTTCCAAGTAGACGGTCAGCAATACGTCAACTCCAGTGCAATTTACCTCTATTTCGATAGTTCTTCGTCCACATTTATTTAATTATGTGATTTATTTTACGATTTTGCATTTCATTAGTTTATGTTCTATTATCAAGCCAAACAAGGATAGAGATACATACCACTGCTAACCTTCCTCGAGAGGTAGGTATGTTGCAGTATCACATTTGAACTGAAATTATTGACGTCACTCCATACTCCCCTATATTACCGTTCCTCGCGAAAATGATACGGTAAGAAAATACGCACCACAAATCACCTGGTATCTCGTCAAAATATGTCGGTCGGTGTAGTAGGTATCAGCGACCTAAAAGAGTCGCTGGTAGGTATACCGATAAATAATTATTTAACGAATCACAGTACCAGAACCGTCAGCGTACAACAGGCTCAAAAATGCTCATATAACTATATTGACTACACACACACTATAATATATCGTTTCGCAATATTTGAAGCAACTCACTTCATGCACCAGTATAAAACTGTCCTGTATTCCCTTCCGACGCTCGTATTATTTTAATATGAGAACTATATCGAGCCAAAACAATTAAAACAGGCATTAGTGTCATATATACCAAAAAAAGGAATATATATACACGGCTACGGCCACCTCTGTTTTCAACTTATTGTTCCTCATCAGTACATCGCAACTCAATAAATGTAATCTAAGATGAGATAGATCAAAAAGAAAAAAATAACAACGGTTGAAATAAATAACAATACATTGCACATACAGTTCGTGCTCTCGTGTTCCCATATGCCATATTTAGGGTCTTAAAGGGAGCAGATGAGCACTATCTATTTTCACCTGGCAAATAAAAGAGAGGAAGAGTTGAGAGGGATTCAAGTACAAACAAGCAGATAACTAGTGCTATTGTATGCTCGAAAAGAAAACAACAAACACCATATCAGCGATTTGGAATTATTTTTCCTCATTTAGGGCAGCTCAAGGAATGTATCGGGGATATTGAATATATCGCATTTGTTTTATTCTAGAACCTCACTAACTCTTTTCGTTATAGCTCGAAACTTGAATACCTGGCAATCCCAAGCCATGAAGCCCGTGAGTGTTGAGTCATACATCGAATAAAAAAAAACAAGTGTGTTATTTTCATAAACATATTTATTCGAAGTTGTATCAGTTGTTATCCCTTTTAATAACATCAGGCAAACAGCTATCCATATTCCATCCATATATATTTATCATTTCATGTAATACAAATATTTGCAAAATTACACAAGCAAATGATACGCTCTTCGTCGTCATCACCAATCCATCAAATCTCCAGCAAATAATCGAAGTGATTAATTTACTTTAATACACTTATTGTATAGCAACAATCGACCATAGTACATACAGAGTGTATCAGTCACAAATTACAACTCTTTGTGCAGTGTCAAGCTATATTATTATGTCATTTCCAGATAATAGCATAATCATGTGTATCTTTTTCGGAAAGGCTATCCTGAAGGACTTATGTACATAGCTTAGAACAGAGAATTAGCCAACCTCCAAATTTAATTTAATTTAATTTAAAAGTTGTCGCCATTCAATAGTACATACTATTGAATGGCGACAACTGACGAAAATGGTACTATAAGGAATTAATTTTTTTAATATTTTTGTTTACAACTTTTCTTCAACAATAGTTCAAAAAAGTTTGTCATCATCAAAACTATGTTGTACACCGGTAGGTATAAATTTTAGTAGCGCATACTCCCGCTAATATTTTATATTTTATTACCTGCAGGACTCATTATTAGTAATTATTTGCAGCGGTTGGTCGGCGCTGGATGAGTTTTCAGTTTTCATAATAAAATGAGTAGTGCTTACGTCATGACGTGTCACCTACAACGAGTTTTGATATTCTGGTAAATGTGTATGTGAATATGGTCAACAATAAATTTATTTTAATAATAACTTATTTTATAGGCAAATATCTTGAGCTCAGTAGTGGTGGGCTAGAGCGCGACAAACGTACCAGATTTACCGCCTGCCGGCTCCCAGGTTCAAATCCCTGCGTCGAGGAACGTTTTTTTTATAAGTGTAATCCCCGCCCGTGAAGCTTGGTTTTGGACCTGGGGAGGGTGTTATGTGGTTTTTATGGTGTAATTATTAGATTTTTTAAAACATTAGCTACAAAAGATAGGTATCTAGCTTAATTGTATAAATCGCTGTTAAGATTTGTCTGTAGCAATATCGAATAACAAAAATATACGGTTCATTCTAAATACCATGTAGACTTAATATATAGAATTACAAGCAATACTGATGCGTATTTTTTTAAAACCTAGAAAATACGATTACCTATTTACTTTCATAAAATGACACTAAATAAAATATTCGTATTTTTTTAAGTAAAAATAAAAACGAGCATTAGTATGTCTCTAATTTTATCTATTAAATCCGTATGGTATTTAAGATGAATCACGTGTTTTTATTTTAACAGCGATTTAATTTTATGTTGGCTATCCTGACGACGAGAGCGTGCTAACGCCGCCTTAACTCACCTCAGTTAATTCTTGATACATATATCTATTGAATGTAGATTGTATATAGACGAAGCTCGCGTGTGTCACATCTGCCGTAAAATTTAGTGGGACACTATGTATACGCAAACTACAAAATAGTATTGTTTTGTTTATATTTAGGAGATATAAAATTAAGAAATGACTGACACATATGATTATTTTTAAATCACATCTAAATGTTATTATAAGTAACTTAATTAATAAAAATATTGATAAGTATCAGAAAGTTTTGTGTTTAAATATTTGTACAATTCATCTCTGTCAGGGAAAGGGTAAACATAAAATGAAATATTAAAAAATCCGCCCAGTATCATTTTACAGTCTTCGATTTTCTCTATTCTAATCTAAATCTAATTAGAAAGGAAGGTATAAAAAAATGAACGAATCACAGATCGACGAAGTATTTAACATTTTAAAAAACAATTGTTACAATCTATATTATAACGAAAACACCTCTGATGATGAAGGATTTTGTGAAACTGTATTTGATGGATATTTCTGTTGGCCTTTTACAAAAGCTGGTGAGTTGGCTATACAACCATGTTCCAATAATTTGCTTAAGTCAATTAAGAAGGTAAGTTGGAAATATTTTTTAAACAAGTTTTGCCACAAAATATTTTTAATATGACTAACACACTCCAATAATGTATTTCATGTTGTGACATAGAGGCTATACAACAAAACCAATAGCCAATTTATAGAAGGCACAAAGTTATATTAATATAATTATAATAAATTTAACTATCGTATTTTATAAATTTGCTGTTGTTGCTTTTTTATGCAATTTGTATCCGCGGATGAGACGAAGACACTGCATGGTAGTAGTCCCACTACGGGGTTTCGGCGGTATGGAGGTACCCCTTATTTAAATAGTAATATTAAGAAATAGATAAATATAAAATACTTAATATGTAATAAATTTAAAATATTTATTTTAATATGCATAGGAAAGTTTAGAATTAGAATCCTTTTTTTAATTATAAAGGGTGTCTCAGATGTGACTTAGTGTAATGGGAGATAAAACACACTTATCAGAGTTCAAAACACCCTCCAACCTGTTTGAATGTTAACCGTTTTTGGCTTATTTTGACTAAAACTGTAGTCGGCCATATTACTGGAACGGCTTTAAATATTTGGATAAAATTTGGTATAAATATTATACTCATTTAGTCCAATTAAATGCATAATTTGCCTTGGAAAATTCCAGGTTCAGACTCAATTTTCATAATGTTGCTCTCAATGCAGATATCATCCTGTGTATCATATTTTAGTAAATGTTAGTAAATGTTTAAAAAAGGCATTGGACCAGGGTATGAAATAATGTCAAAATATTTGTTGGCACGTTTAAGGTTATTCTCCAATAAATTTCCAAAAATATTGATTGACCAGATTTTAAATTCTACAAATAAGGCGATCAATTAGCTAACGTCACTGTCACTATTTTATTAATTTTACTTAAAATACCTTACACTAATTAAGTTTCTTCATTTTTTTGGACAAGAAATAACACATTTATTGAAAAATTAGTGGCTCGTGCAGGGCAGGACTCGCTTGAAATTCCATGATTAAGTACATTTTATTTAAATTTGTTGTTCACATTATGTAAATCATTTTTGAAATACAATAATAAGAAACTAAAAAGTTAATATCGATGTCATTTGTTTATGAGAGAAGGAAGTTAACGTGGGTTTAAATACATTACAATACAAAACAATATGCATAAAAAATGCAAGGTGGAAAATGCAAAAATTACAAATAGTAGAAGAATGCAAACCGTGGACACGTGTTTCTGACTAATAAACATGTTGGGGTATAATTTCAATGTATCATGAAATACAGAGTGCTCAACATTCCAAATCTATCCTTCAGATGCAAGCGCCAAAGTAACGATCATCTTCATTATTAAAGATGCGTAAAAAATTGAATAGCTTTTATTTACATCGACTGCAGTACAAATTGATATATTTAGATAGTATACAGTGTGTTACTTAGGCTATGACCAGGCAAAATTTGATCATCCTGTATAAGTTTGAAAACAATAATTTGTAGTCCGACTGATGTACAACATCTTTTGTATAAAACTTTTTTCTCTATCTAAGATAATAGTCTTTATTAAGTGAACCATTAATTTTTCAATAAATGTGTATTTTTTGTCTAAAAAAATTAAAATGCTTAATTAGTGAAAGTAGAACTAATAAAATAGTGACGATAGCTAGTTAGCTAGTTATTTGAAAAATTTAATTTGGTCTAAAAAAACCAAGGAATCAACAAAAAAACTGCTGCCATATTTATAGTACAATCTGCCGTCCATTATTAGAATATAGCCACCCACTATATCTTAATACAAGAAGACCAGTCATAAAAAACCTAGAAATAGCAGGAACATCAACATTGCGATCCATTACCAAAATCAAACACCCCAGAAATCCTCTCCATAACCCTCCCAACAACATTCTCTATGATTTTACGCAAGTAACACCAATCAACCAAAGATTACAATCCCTAACCACAAAATTTGCTAAGGAAATAAATAACATAGAAATAATACAACCCCTTTGCAAAACAAGAGAACAAGAATTACCTAAGAAGAAAATTTCCAGAGCTAACCCAAACGGCGGTTCGTGGGTCAAGAGATAGGGAGGTCAATTAGAAAAGTTTACTGTATTACCTATCTTTTAAAGTGATTTAAATTCCAAGTCGATCCTCCGGTTTTTTTGAGATGCAAAGTGGTCAATTACTTTTTCATTAAAGTATTTTATCTTCTTTATTAATGCCCTTTCTATGGTAAGCATAGCTAAAAGAAGATAACCTTTCCTAACCCATGGTATTTCTTAAAAATGTCTTTATTGTTTTTAAGGTGGAAAAACATCGTTCACTTTCGACGGTAGTCGTAGGGAGAGTACACAAGATTTTTAACAGTTTGACACTTTCAGAAAAAGTATTGCACAAATTATTGTTAATAAAAAGCTGTAACAAAGCAACTGCACCTTCACTATTGGAAAAATCTTCTCGGCTTATATAATACTTCTAATTCAGTTTTAAGTTTCAAATGATTTATGACTAGATACTCCGTTTTAACGAATTTAAACATATCTTGAGGAAAGCTTTTTTTATAATCTTAAAATCGATCTGCGTGAAAAAACTGAGACACTGCTAAATGATTACTGAAGCCAAACCTGTTTTTGATCTCAGATGTAATTATATCACAAACTTCTAATGAAATTCTCCTTTTTGATTCTTCCGGTTTACATCTCTGGGCAGACTGCATGGATGTCTCCTCCAAACAGTTATTCAAAATTTTATTTCTAATGTCTTCAATTTTACTATTAAAAACGCCAATACACTTATTTACTGTTATGACATCGATATTACATTTTTGTAATTGATTGAACAATATATCACAATGAGGCATGACTAAATGAAAAAAATTTAACCAGTAAAGAAAATGTTTATTTTGTAAGTAGTTCTTTAAACCAATAGCTTGGTTTAGAGGTTTTTTTCTGATTCATTATCAATGATTTTTTTCTAAACAATTTAATAATTCTGTTCGATAGGTATAAACAGTCTCCTATGCACTTTGTATTAAAATTCCATCGTGTTGGAGCCGCTTTAGGTAATCTCACCTTAACAACATTATCTAACACGGCTGTTCTTTTTGGCGATTTTCCAAAGAATGAAGAAAAGCTATGTAAATTAGCAAAAAAAATTTGTATGCTTTTATACTGACTTCATGCTTTTTGTAAAATTAAATTTAGTTGATGAGCGTAACAATGAATAAAATTTGTTGAAGGATAACTTTTTTTAATTAAAAATACCTGTTAACTTCTTTTTTCTTATCAATAGATGTTTGCTTTATCGTCATATTAGGTTTTGGACGGCCACCACCTTTGAATTTCACTCGGTCTTCATAACCCAACTTATGTCCATCTTTCAGTTTTAATATATTTTGTATAACACTCATATTTAATAGTAAACACCAAAAACACTGTTTTACTTAATTTCACGACAAGTAGAGATTTACTAATAAAATGTTAACAAATAAAAACATTAAAAACAACGCGACAGAATTTACCGACCAACGCGTACGTAGTCAGCATTAAGACTGCTGACTGGCGAGTATGGCGACTGCTCTACTAAACTTCGTACGTTACCGTGTCAGGGTCGTCAGGGACATTGTCCACGCCAGTGTTTTCTGTCTCTTTTGCTTTCTGACGATTCGCGCATAAGTCTCTTTCACTTTAATTCGTTGTAAATTCGGTCCGTAGCTAGCTTTGAGGACACGTTGCGGATTGACCCAAGATTTTTAAATTCTATAAATGAATAATGTAATGATCTAGATATTTGAATAGTATTGTGCATAGAATGAACTAGAAACTTATTATTATTATATTTTTTAAGAATATTAAATATATATATATATATATATATATATATATATATATATATATATATATATATATATATATATATATATATATATATATATATATATATATATATTATATTTTTTAAACTTCAGAAAATGAATAGCTCTAATTTTTTATTTGTATGTGGGAGGTCATTGACCAAATGACCCTATAGAAGAACCGCCAGTGGCTAACACTATGGGAACACATCACCGCATTGAATAATATACAATGAAACAAATCTGTTAGTTTTTTTTTAATACAGATATTTATATTGTAATGAAATGAAATGGTATGTAAATTATTTTAGACAGTTGTAACAGGCTAAAGGACCTCGGTCGATGGCGTTTTGGTGAAACCAATAAAATACTTTTATAATTTTTATTATTAATTTGGTCTATGATTATGTTCAAAAATTTATTAGAGAATAACCATAAACGTGCCATCAAATATTATGACAATATTTTATACACTGGTCCACTGACTTTTTAAATCTTTACTAAAAATTAGACACAGAGTGTTATCAGCACTGAGAGAACATTATAAAAATTGAGTCTGGTCCCGCAATGTTTCCAAAGTAAATTAAGTTTTTGATTGAACTAAAACATTTGTACCAAATTTCATCCAAATATTTACAGTTGTTACAAAAATATGCCCGACTGCAGTTTTAGTATAAAACTATAAAAACGGTTCACATTCAAAGATATGTCTGGGGGTGTATTGAACTCAGCTCTACCTCACATGACACTGTCACTTTAAATCTTAAACACCCTGTATACACAGTGTGCCTTCGATTGGGATCATAATAGACGAATGGGATTTTTGGGGGGTTCATCCTTGCTTATCTAAAAAGTAATTTTGGGCGTAACTCTTGTTTTTTTTTAAGTCACGGCAGTAGAGCGAAACTTTCTTGTTAGGTAAAAGTACCTTTTCTGTAAAAGTCACTCAGATTAAAAAGTTATACTGCTATGCTGGTTGCACCAACGTTGTGACTACTCTCACAACGTAAGAAGGGACCAAATTACAACTCAAAATGCTACTTACTATGTAACCAATATTACTTGCTACCTGGGACTTGATTAAAAAGAAAAAGTACACACAAAATAACTTTTTAGATAAGCAGGGATGAATGTGCAAACAAAATTCCAAGATTTGTGGTCCATTTCACCTACAGCGAACTCAATCAGTGGACACACTAGCTGTTATCTCTAATGCCGCACCCCTTTCCTGAAAAACCTTAATTTCTATTCTATAGGCACTACTACTAAACTTTTTGTCGAGGTAATAGGAAATTAATAAAAACCAATGTACCTATTAAAATGGCATAATATAAATGGCCTGCACTTTTATTTCAGGGTTTTGCCTCAAGACAATGCACAGAAAATGGCACCTGGCTAATACCAAAAAAACCAAACACAACCATGGTCAAATCTAACAGAATGTGGACCTTACTACATCGAGACAAATGTAACTGAGGCACCACCTTTACTGAATCCCTTTTATTCTGATTGGATACCGTTCATAAAAAACATTTCATATTTTGGATATGCTATATCTATAGTGTCTCTAATTACAGCACTTTGCATTTTTATAAATATTAAGTAAGATTTTTTATTATTTTTAAATACAAAAAAGGTAATTCTTTAATAGTAAATTTTAATAGACTATTTTTTCTAGCTTTTCGAGCTAGAAAATATAATTTTAAATCGGTATTAAAACTTTTGCTCTGCATATATGGGAAACTAAACGATACAAAAATGTGCGATGTACATTCCCAAGTAACAACTCTAAGATACTTTTGATTTATTTAGGTTTTAAAAGTGCTTTAACATGTTCAATAAAATGATAGTGGTTTTAAAATTACCTTAAGATAAACTAAAAGTTCTTAAAGACCACTGATTCTTATGCAAAGGATTTAATGCACTCTTTAAATTAAAATAAAAAAACTGTTTGCTCCTAATGCCCTATTGATCTTATACTAGTTTTATAATACTCTTGACATTGGCTATTTTAAAACTAATTTGCCTTTTTTAAAGAATTAAATAGCAAGTTGGTTTTAAAACCATCCATTTTGTAACAAATGGTTTTAATGTAGTTTTATGGAGTATCCTTGATGTAGTCATTAAAACCCATTAAGAAAACTATTTTATCTTAAGCCTATATGCTCAATGAAATTCCACATTAAATCCTAAAACATAGTTTTTACTTTTTAAAGAGTAAATTAAGAATATTTTAAAGTTCAAAGGTTTTATTTTAGTCAATTTGATTAAAAGAAATGCCTGTTGGATTTTTGATGACTTTATTAAAACTAATTCTACCCCCTCCATAATCGGAGAAAACACGCCATCTGCTCAATAAACTGATTGCTGATTTAGTGAACCAGTGCAGTCCGTGTACCTACTTTATGCATAAATGAAAATTAGAAGACATATTTAAAATAGAAAATATTAGTGACAA
Organism: Rhamnusium bicolor; assembly: GCA_029963845.1. NCBI lineage: Eukaryota > Metazoa > Arthropoda > Insecta > Coleoptera > Cerambycidae > Rhamnusium > Rhamnusium bicolor. Next base: position 2,581,825 of record JANEYF010005896.1, read on the forward strand.
GTATTTTAAATTAAAACGAAGTCACTAAATCCAGCAATCACAAAACCGACACAATTTTAAGGTTAGGATTTCATGCGCGCGCCAGATCCCTTTAAATCAATAAGGCCACGAGTTTGAACATATTAAAGCAACTCAGTTTTAAAAGGAAGAGTAAATAAATGTCTGGAAGAGTAATTGTACTTAAAGTGGTAAATAAAACGATATTTTAAGTCTTGTAAGATTTAAAATATTCTATTAACTTGCAATCAGTTTTTATCTAGACCACGCCATTTTTTATATAAGATACAGGCCCGCCATGATGGATATTTTCAATAGCCAAAGAAAAAAATATTATTGAAATATATGCGCTTTACATTCTCTTAAATAACTGAAGGACGGTGTGTCCATACATGCAATTTAATAAAAAAAATGCATTTGGATGTTTAGATGCAAAATAAAAATTGACAATATTTTTAAAAAAAATTTTTTAGATAATAAAAAAAACATTATATTGGTGGCGCTCGAGTTATGTAGAAGTATTTTATTATATTTTGTCAGAAAAGTGCCATCCGTTGGTAATTTTTACCAGAATAGTTTGCATTTGAATATTATTTTTGATCAGCTTTATATGCGTTACGTTTAAAATATTACCACTCTGCCCCATTAGAGATTTGCCGGTGTTTTAACTATTTCACGCATAAAGTTGTCCGACTTTAAAACAAAATAAAACCCTTTTAGGATTAATTATAATGATTCTCAAGGCAATTTAGTCTGCTGCAATTTTATTTTAAATGCAAAACGTTTTAATACATAAATTTAAGGTTGCCTTGAAGAACTCTTTAAGAATATGAAATTAAAACTAAATGGTTTTTAATATAGTTTTAAAATTTAGTCTTCAAGACCCTTTTAGGATGGGCCCTTTTTGGCTAGAAGCTGCTTTATGGTGATCCTAAGCTTGTCTTGAAGATCATTTGGTTTTATTCGAAGTTTTATTGTATAATTTTAAAGCGACCTTGGAGATCTTAATAAAAGCATTAGTGTTACCTGGGTTTTTTGCATTATAATAAATATCATTTTTAACAAAGCAAGGACTACACCATATACCCGCAAAAAAGTCATATATGCAGCTACGGACAAGATTTCGGAGTTATTGCTCATCATCTGCGCAAGGCAGCCAAGGAATTTGATCTAGAATGGGATCAGGAACAAAAACCAACATAAGCCTGAAAAGCACATTATACACAGTACTCAATTGATGGAATACCATCTACTGTGTTTCCAACCTTGTGTTGGTTTTTGTTCCTGACCTATCTCATCCTAGAACCAATTCCTTGGTTGCGCTGTGCCGATGAGGTGCAATAACTCCGAAATACGTGTCTGTATCTGCATAGTTGCTTTTTTTTGGGGTGTATTAGTCCTTGCCTTATTTTATTTTTAAACCCCATTAGCCCTTTCTTTATCGTTTTTAACTTCACGCTCGAAGAGTTATAAGGGAAATTACTGTTATCGACCTTGAAAAAAAAATTCGAGTTCTCAACATTATTTCCTTACGTTTTGGAACGCCTATAAGCGTTTGCGAATGTTTTCAGAGTATCTTTTTAAACGTGTGAACTATATGTGTATGTGAACAGAACAAAGTGCAATATGGCGTTTTTTCTGTTTTTTTTTATTGTCTATTTAACTTAAATCCACCTAACGGCTCGGTGGCACAGTTGGTTAGAGCGCGCGATGACAAGCGTGACTAGAAATCTTTTTATCCTAGCTGCAGGTCGAATCCCGGCACCAGCACTGGCAATGTTGGTAGGAATGATTGTATGTCCACGTTTTTCTAAATGTAACCCCCTTTCTAGAGAGTTTCTGTTTTGGATTCGGGTGTTGTCTAATTTCTGTGGTTTATTTACCTATTTATTTATTTAACAATGATTTACATTCCATACAAAAAAAAATAACTAAACAAATATTAGGCGATAAAAGTAAAATTTTTTTTTTTTATTTTTTTCTGTTTAACGTGTTCGGAAAAAAAGTACACGTGAGAAGCGAGAATCCAGATTACTACATTTACTCTGTAAAATAACATTATATGTGAGCAACGACAGTAGTTACGCTACACTTTAACTCAGGCCCGCGTCGTACATAAGGGCAAAGTCGTGCGGTGCACGACGGCGCTGAAGCGTAGAGGGCGCCAAAAGGGCTCAAAAGTAAAAAAGATAATATAGGTAGCAAATAAAATGTATAATGAAAAAAACATAAAAAGGAATTGCAACCTATTATATGTATGTATTTCATTCGGTTACATATTTTTTACCTATACCTTTACCCATATATTAGCACTGTAAAAATTGGGTGCGAAATCTGTTAAAATGCACAAGGGAGCCAAAAGAGCTAGGCGCGGGCCTGCTGTAACTTGCCATTCTCGCAGTTCTATCGTGCGGATATCAGGTTGGCTCCGAGCAATTGAAAATTGAAATCCTTAGTCGCAGAGGGCTGTCAAATTTTTCTTTAACTAGACATGGCAATTTGCAACCGTACCTACTTGCTTATTTTTAGTTATTTATTACAAAGCAAACCCATTATAACAACTCATTTTTCTTTCTTATAAATATTTCCATTACAGTCCTGGCTTACGGCCCGGTATATCCATCTTCTGATAGAGTGGCTGTTTACCAAACAGAGATTTATATTAATTATTACGTCTCTACTTCTGATCACAGCGAAGTATATTCTCATATGGAATTACTGTTCTACAAAAATAGATAAATAGTAACTACTATTTTACTGGTTTAACAAATTTATTCTTAAACTTACTGTTCGGTAACTTTACCAGGAGGTGGATAAACCCGCCTACGGGTATATCTACCTCCTAGTAAAGTTACCGAATAGTAAATTTAAGATTAAAATTGTTAAACCAGTAAAAAATTTTTATTATCAAAGGTAGGATTCACCAATCGGATATTACGTTAAACCAGAGTTGGCTTTAGGTGGTTATGTATCAGATTTGCATGCATATATGAAACCTATATATCTTGCCTTGAAATTTTTTTGCGAATTCCGTATTATCCAAAGTTGATAAAGTCAATTATTTATAAACACTCTAAATGCAGTGGACGAAGTAAATCGACTGCTACACTGTATAGGTGACGCAAAAAATGAGCCCGTTGGAGAAAAGTTCGCACGTGTGTTAAAGCAAGACACCGGTTTTACAGGATTAAGACAAATTTGTGATGGTACTGATGGTGCATTTTCAGATCCATTAGGTGAGTTCAAAGACTATTTTAAGTATGCTTGTATTACATCAATAGATGAGAACGGTCGTTCTCAAAATATAAACATATTTTGTCACCACGTCGAATATTACTCTCGGAGACAACCATAGAAACATACATGATGCTGCAAAGTTTTTGCACATCTTTTTCAGTTTATGATAACCAAGCTAGTTAAGAGGGTAAGTTGTGCATACATTGTTATAGATTGTAACAGTTTATTGCTTTTATTACTAGTTAATTTCTTTTCTTACACTTACGCCTATGTCCTGCGGCGCATTTTTGTCAACTCTATTGATGATTAGGGTTGTGAAAACTGTTCCGTGGGACAGTGGCGTACGCGAAATTAACTAATACGAGAAACAATAAACTGTTACAATTTATAACAATGTATGTAAAACTTACCCTCTTAACTAGCTTGATGAACTAGCTTGCTTATCACAAACTGGAGAAGATATGTAGTCATTTTGCAGCATCAGGTATATTTCTATGGTTGTCTCCATGAGTGATGTTCGCTTTGGTGAAAATATATTCTTATATTTTGAAAACGACCGTTCGACATACTGATGTAATACACGCATACGTAAAATAGTCTATGAACGCACATAATGGATCTGGGGCTGCACCATCACATATTTGTATTAATTTGGTAAAAGCTGTGTCTTTATTTAATACACTTGCGAACTTTTCTTTAACGCGCTCATTTGTTGCGTCACCTATATCGTGTAGCAGTAAACTTACTTCGTCCACTATTTGCAGTGACTCCGCTAACGACAACGCACTGTTTTCTAATTTTCGTATGCTTTCATGTAATGGTTTATAGTTCTTCGGAGACGTTTAGGAGATTTAAGAAACACATTTTTTGTACTTGCTATTAATGCATCCACCTCTGGAAAACCTTTTCGAATAGTTTCTGCCACAAGATGTAAAGCATGCATTTTACACGTAACATGTATAAACGTACAACCTTGTTCTGGCAAAGAACGACCTACCGAACGCATTGTCACGGCGCCATCAGTCACAAACAACAACACTTGACTTTTTGACAGTTTAAATTTTTCTAACGTCTCCAGCACCACCCTGGTAATTGTTTCGCTAGTACACTGACTTAGTCTTTTGCTAGCTAGTAACAGTGGAACTGTTGGTTTAAGATGGTCCAGTACTCGTACCTACTATAACATTTAAAATAGAATTTTTTTTACAATCTGTTGTCTCAGCAACAGATAACCACAGCCGTGTATTTTTTAATTCACATTTTATCTTATTTACCATGTCTACGTGTACAGTTGGTAGATAGTTACATAACGTTGTGCGACTTGGTAACTTCACCTGGGCATTGTATTTATTCCAGAACTCTCGAAATGGTTGTTTATCGAGTAAATGCAGCGGAACATCACAGGCAATCAGCATTAATAGTAAATCAAACATAGACTGTGTTGTCGAAGGCACGTCATTTTTTAAATTTTTATGGTGTACACTATTTACGTGAAGTCCACAATCACGCTTATCCCAGCACATCAAATCTTTCTCGCACACTTTACAAATTATTTTAGCACCATCATAGAATAAATCCGGGAAATCACCTATGAATTTATTCACTTTGTCAGCAAATGGCCGTTTTCAACCCCTGCGTACGTCTGCCATGCTTTATTATTAAATTAATATCAACAATACTGTACAACAAATAAAATAAAAACATAAAAGCAATATGCAATACGCCCAAGTGACTAACATGTAGGTACACTTAATTTAAAAAAAACTGGTACACTTTCTTTTAGCTATGTAAATCATTCGTTCTTTGATTGATATTAATAATCTTACAAATGTCACTTTGACGTTAATCAGTGGCGTCATTATTAAAAATGGTTCGACATATAACAGATATTCAAAAATTTCGAATTGTTTCTAAAATTGAAGATGGTTGGTCCATAAGAAGACTTGCTGCTGAATACAATGTGAGTAAAACCACGGTAATGAGTGTTAAAAAACAATGGGAAACCAACCAAACGGTATCCCGTAAAGTTGATTCCGGTAGGCCCAGAAAGAGCAATAATCAAGAAGATGAAAATCTTATAAATTACCTAATAGAAAACCCTTTTCAGACTGCAATAAATGCAATTTCAGAGACAAATTTCCCTGCTTCGGTATCTACTACTTGCAGAAGAATAAAACTACAAAGCGACTTGAAGAGTTGTTCAGCGGCTAAAAAATACAAACTTTCAGAAGAAAAGAAGCAGGGTAGGATTATTTTTGCACTCAACTATATAATCAATGATGAAAACTTCTGGGGACAAGTTGTCTTTTCTGACGAAAAGGTTTTTAAATCCTGTAACGATGGACATGTTCGCGTATATAGGCCTCCTTCCACTAGATACGGCGAAAAATATACTTTCGATCCACAAATATCAGGAAGGTTTTCAGTCAATGTCTGGGCTTGGATGAGCCTAAATGGGTTAGGTGTGTGTTGGAACAGTGGTGGTCATCTCAATTCCATTAAATATATTGAAATATTAGACAATATTATGTTGCCGTCAGTAATAGAAGTGTTTCCAGAAAATAATTTAATTTTCCAACAAGACAACTGCTCCATATATACGGCCCATCGTGTCAGGCAATGGTTTCTTAATAAAAACATAGAGTTGTTACCGTGGCCAACTAAAAGTCCGGATTTAAATCCAATTGAAAATGTATGGGGACTAATGGTGAAACATATAAGAAAATTAAATAACCATTCAAATAATGCCCAAGAATTGGAAGGGATAATTGAAGACGCTTGGGAGAACTTGTCGCAAGAAGTTGACCTTGAAAGAAATCTGATTTTGTCCATGCCTGCAAGACTTCAGGCAGTTTTAGACGCTAATGGAGCAATGGCAAAATATTAGTTAATTCTGTATTACGTAATTGAAGTTCATTTATTTTATTTTTTTATTGTATTTTTATGTTCAGTTTGCATTGTTTACATTTTTTTTAATCTCAAGTGGTATTTTTGTGTTCTTATTTTAAAATTAGAATTATCATTGTTCAGTTAGTATTTTAATTACAACCATTAGTAGAATTATCCGTAACAAATATTATTTTTTTAAACAATAATATGGCAGGCTTGAAAATGTTTTGAAAAAGTTATTTTCTAATTATTTTTTAAAATTCCATTTGAATAAAATAAAAGAGAAGGGTTTAATAAGTTTAAAAACACAAAGAAAACCGATCTCCTATAAAAAACCCAGGTCCGGGGTAAATCACCTCTTCTCCACCCCCTCTCGACATGCCTGGCCAGCCCTATTTACAGACATATGCACACAACTAAACTATTAAGATTTTCGATTACAAGAGTTGTACCAGTTTTTTTTGAAATCAAGTGTACACAACTCGAAAGCTAATAATAGAGTTTCGCGGTCAAGGTGAATGCCGGCTACAGTAAGTACATGTGTACTCTACGACCATGATACACAGAAACGATTTGCAGCTTTATTGATGGCCGGCCTTCAGTAATGTAAATTACCAATATACTGCAATTTAAAAGAATCTATTACGCATTACGTTTTAATTTAATATAGTGCATTCCGTGACAAAACTAAGTTACCATGAACATTGTAAAATTAAATAAAATGCAATTAATATGTTTTTGTAGTTTGGGAATGTTTCAGTAGGCGTTTGCAATATCTTATATTATATATGTAAAAGTCATGCCTAGGAACCGATCGGTAAATCCCACGTATGAGATTTATTATTTATCTATTTTTGCAGAACAGTAATTTCATATGAGAATATACTTCGCTGTGATCAGTTTTTTGCAAAAAGTAGAAATATAATAATATAAACCTGTTTGGTAATTAACAGCCACTCTACCAGAAGATGTACATACCGGGCCTAAATGTAACAAGGTAGACAGGGCCGCATTTAGTCCATGCATCCAAATTTTAAATATTCGAAATCAAATGTGAGAAAAAAATAATAGCTAGTTTTGAAGGTACTACATTCTCAGGTTTCTGCATAAAAATGGTCAAGAGAAATTTCCTTAATAAATCCCTATCGATTTATGATTTACTTTTAGGAGGTTGCATTGTGCAAGAAACAAACTGCATATTAATTTATTTGTATCATTTATAATGAGATCTTTTATGTCTATATTAAAAGACGGACTATTTGTGAAGGGCACAACTTTAGTTTACGAAACCCAGTACATTGATGGAGAGCCAAAATTTATAAAGGATATAAATTATGTAAGTAATAAATGCTTTTGATTAGTTAAAGCAATATGTCAAATACTGTGCTTCTTTTTAGTCGTGGGTGTGCAAAGCTATAATAAGCGTACGATGGTATTTTGTGTTATCAAATTTTATGTTAATGCTAATGGAAGGCATGTACTTGCATAATTTAATGTTTTTAAACTTGTTTTCTGACAACCATGGCATAACAATCTACTGCTTGCTAGGATGGGGTGAGTAAATTAAGTAATAACATAAAGCCCCTGTTCATATCAAGTCATGTATTATTGTATTAGGATCTTTATACGTGAATATGATGACACGTTTACTACTTTTTTATATAACAAAATCAAAGTATACTAAGAAAATTGATAGCCAACAATACCAAAAACAATATTTGAATAGGTACACTAACAAATCTTCCCAATAAACTTTTTATTTGTAATAACAAATTACAATTTCGCCAATCAGATATTTTACTAATCAACAGATACTTTGAGAATTTTTTTCAGGACGCAATAAGGAACTCTTAAATTTAAAAAATTTACATCCTTTAAATATAGGATCTGACTATTTTAGACATGCATGCCGTTAACATTGGTTAGTACGGTGAGCAAAATAAGAATACATCGAAAAATATATCAATATACAGGGTGAACCATTAATGGACCATAGTGTAAGGGTAGGTTCCTTGGACCAAAATATGAGGATATAACCAAATATGCTTTAGTAAAATGTTGCTGTGGAAAAAGATACAGGTTGTCAAATTTGAAATTATTTTCCGTTTTTTTTTGCAATAACTCAACAACCTCTTGACCGATCTTCACCAAATTTGGTAAAGGAACATTTCTTAATCTAAGAAACAATAATTTATTTATCACATCACGTTAGACCATAGAGGGCGCCGCAGGAGCTGTGTCAGATGATGATTTTTTTTCATATTTTTTTTGACGAAACGTTATGGTACTTCTGACTAGAAAATCTGATGAAGGCGTCATTTCCACCTAAAAAAGGTATACTTGGTACAACTTGATAACTCCAACCGTTTTCGAGGAAACTGCCATTAAAGATTTCAATAATTTTTTGAAAAACATTCAAATTTAATAAAACAAATTGTATTTATTGAAAAGTGTGCTTTGGTTACGTCATAGTTCTGTCATGTACGTCATTTAGTCATTTCATTTTGTTCTTGCAGTCCTCGTGTTATTTTATCAAGTTCTTTAACTTCTTTATTTAAAATGCCTCGACATAATAATGTTTCAAATGAAGAAATGAGGGATATGATATGGGTTTACGCACAAAATAATTTTAGCAGGCGTACTGCAGCTAGGAGATGCTCAGTGCAATACCCAAATAGAAGGCAGCCAAATCATAAGATTTTCCAAAATCTGTTTCGTCGTTTGGGAGGAACGGGTTCATTTCGCCATAAAAATGAAGTAGGACGACCGAAACGAATTCCTCCAGTACAAGAACTAGACATTTTAGTTCATGTGGATGAAGATCCTCAAGTCAGCTCAAGTCGTTTATCAGCGACAACAGGAGTGAGTAAACAATTTGTTCTAAGAATCTTACACAAAAGAAGGCCTCAACCCATATCACTTCACTTCTGTACAAAATTTGCTTCCAAGGGATCTTCCACGAAGGTTAGAATTTTGCCAATTTCTTCTCAATAAACAAAACAGATCGAACATTTTATTTACCGATGAAGCAACTTTTACTCGTCGAGGCGTTTTTAACTGGAGAAATAGCCATTACTGGGAAATAGAAAATCCTCATGCCGTTAAAGAAAGGCATTTTCAGCATGAATTTAAGATTAACGTTTGGTGTGGTATTATCGGCGATCAGTTATTGGGACCATTTGTCCTTCCTCCAAATTTAAATGGGCAGTCTTACCTGTTTTTTCTTCGAAATACTCTTGCTGATATATTAGATGATTTCATGTTAGACATAAGGGGCAGAATGTGGTTTATGCAAGATGGAGCTCCCACTCATTTCTCCAATGCAGTCAGAAATCATCTTGATGTGACTCCCCTCACAGATGGATCGGTCGAGGAAGTGAATTTGCTTGGCTGCCAAGGAGTCCTGATTATAATCCTTTGGATTTTTATGTGTGGGGACATATGAAGTCCTTAGTCTATGCAAATACTATCAATTCAAGAGGAGAATTGTGGGACCAAACACAAAACGCTGCCAATTTCATTAGAGGACAGCAAAATATATTTTTTAAATGTAAGAAAAATCTTAGTATTAGAAAAGGGATAGAAGTAGGTGGAAACCATATCGAACATTTACTCTAAGTTGCAGCAATTAATTCATAAGAAAGCGAGAGAGAGTTTACGCGGTTGTTACGCTTTGAGTTTTTACTTACGTTTTGTACTTTTTTCAATAAATACAAAATGTCATTAAATTTTAATTTGTATTATTGAAATCTTTAACGGCAGTTTCCTCGAAAACGGTTCGAGTTCTACCAAGTGTACCTTTTTTTACGCGAAAATGACGCCCCCATCAGATTTTCTAGTCAGAAGTACCACAACGTTTCGTCAAAAAAATATGAAAAAAATTCATCATCAGATACAGCTTCTTCGGCGCCATCTATGGTCTAACGTGATGTGATACATAAATTATTGTTTCTTAGATTAAAAAATATTCCTTTACCAAATTTCGTGAAGATCAGTCAAGAGTTTGTTGTTATTGCAAAAAACGAAAAAAATAATTTCAACTTTGACACCCTGTATCATTTTTCACAACAACATTTAAAGCATATTTGGTTACCCTTAAACTATGGCCCATTATTAATGGTCCACCCTGTATACCGCGTTTTCTGAATCGAGGTATCGACACCAGCAATTTAAGTTACCGAGGTACCCGCGGATCTCAGTACCTAGTGTCGATACTCCGTCACTGACACCAATTTCTGGTATGATTACTTCAGTGCCGACAGTATAAATAACGATATTTATCGATAACTATTATTCTTGGTATCACGTTAGTCTTTGGTATCACCAAAGTTTGGTCCTGATAAATTAATACAGCTATTTTTTTGTAAACATTAGGTACGTTTTTAGGTTTACCAGTACTATTTATGGTGCCGTGGATTATTATGAGAATTTTATATGAAGATGTTTTATGTTGGACTCAGAAAGATGATACACTGATATCATTATTTATTGATTTGCCTATAGGTATTACTGTTGTGGTATGTATAAAGCAATTCATACTTTATTAACTATACTGGATTTTAGCTTTCAAGTCGTGTATATCCAAAACTTATTCATATGAAAAAAAAAAAATTAACAGGATATTCAAAAATTGCATCTTAAATGTAGTAAGCTAAAATCTACCAGTAATCTACTCAATTAAAAAATAAACTCATGATTTATGCGCTATACAGATTACACTCAGGATCACATCAGCTGTACTGAACCGCACACATCGATTCGTGACTGTAGATTCCCCTCCGCTGCTAACGGTCAAGCATGAATTGCGCATACTAATAGCCGTGTTCGCCCCTTCCTGGTTTTATCTGTATATGTATAGACTGGAATTATTATTATCTGAAACAAACTGATGAGGGTTCTTTCTTTTAATAAAGATAATATATGCTAACATGTCACAGCCTAAAAATTTATTAAGCATCATCATCAATACAAATTGAGCCAACCGCAATATTCGAAAAAAGGGTGTTAGGCCCATGTGCCGGATAGTTCCTAGAAAATAACTAGAAAATAAGTTTACCTGACAAACTTCGGGAGGTGATACAGTGGCTTAAAATATGTAGAAAGTTCTTATCAACTACATCCTTAGGTGATTGCTAACAACCATACAGGATGTTGGTTTTGTGAAAAAAAAACCTTTTTTTTTAACTCGAAAACTACGAAAGATATTGATTTCAAGTTTTAGGGCAATATACTTTTTAAGCCTCTATTGTTTTACGAAATGTCAATATTATAAACTAACCTGCATAGGAAAAAACAACAGTTTGTTCGAGGTGTAATATTCTAACTTGCCTGATCAACTAGAATCTAATTCAGATAATTTTTTTCAGATAAATTTTTTATTATTTCTTATTATCGTAAGAGTATTAATTCGTAAGTTATACAATGCAAGTATTCAACAAAGAAGAATTAAATACAGGTAAAAAAAATTATATATAATTCATTGTGTAGTCAAAGATCCCATCTCCATTTTCTCGACAGCATAAATATCCATTTTGGACGATGCAAAATTTATTAAACAAACTGCATTTAATAAAAATACTTTAAAACAGCGAGTTCGATTGTTTAACAACGTCCCGTCTCCATTATCATCAGTGGCCCCGAGGACGCGTTTACGTGGTCGGCCCTAGAATTTATGGTGTAAGTATCGGAGGAGGTGAAGCTAAGAGGCCTTGACCTATACACACGCTTAGATCAATAATTAGGAGGGTGGAGCTAAGAGTTTGTATCATCTGACCAATAGGAGTGTTTGTTACTATAACAATAAAATGGCTACTGGTATATGGTTAGATATAGGTGGATACGGGGGCGTGGCTATTGAAGCTTTGTACAAGCCTGACCAATGAGAGTGTTTGTTATTATAAAGACAACAGACCTGTTCCACCTGTTTAAGACTATTTTTAGCTCTGATTTAAGTAATTTATTTTTATAACAAATAATTTCGCAGATACGTATTTTCCACATCACAGACATCATTATCGGGAGTGATAACCAACATAAGAGGTGACTTAAAAGTGATGTGGCAAAAAAACATGTTAATGCCAACATAATAAATATCTTCTTTTCTTTACATCTCTTGAACATAAACATTTTAGATAATGACTACCACTATAAAATAAAATGGACATCACACAAAACCTTAAAGTTGAAATACCTGTATATGCATGTCAATTGGGTGTAGGTTTGTAATTATATGAACGCATTTTACTGTAAAATAACATACACTTCTAGAAAACAAATGGGCTCTTTGAAATACTTAAATTTAAAGAATAGTTAAATTAATTAAATTTTTTTTCTCACAATTTTAATCGTAAGCGATGGTAGGGTCATAAGCAACGATTATTTTAATCATTGTTTATGATTTATCTATTAAAATGATTAAATTAATTTTAGTATTTAAGAAAAACTTTACCATACCGAGTTTTTTAGCTTCTTAGAAATTCAATATGGCCGCAAGAAGTCCTTTGTTCTCGAGATATCATTCTTGTCAATGTATCTACAAATTAGTAACTATGTCATAGATGTTTCGTCTATCATCTGATAGATGTCCATTTTGGTACAACTCATCAAGTTATCTGATTTTGTTATTCCAATATATTCTGTATTATTTTTTTTTAATATTCTGTTCTTTAAAATGTACTATTTTTACACAAAATATTTAGTATGTGAGAAGAAAAATTGACACTGGGTTCATTAATTAGTCATGTCAGTAGACGGAGCGAGACAAATCATTGGTATTTAATTTCGCATTAGGAAAAATATGTCCCTTCGACACATCAATATAATAATTATTAATACCTATTGGCCGAATGCGCTTTTCACATAAATAATCATACTTTTTATGTGACTAAAAATAACGGTTCTAAACATTAATTTTTTTATTACAGGCGTTTCAAGTGATACTTTAAGCGTTACAAAGATCACTAAAGTGCCATGTTTTTAATAACGTGATAATTGTGTAGCTGTAAAATTAACTAAAATGTGATGAGGCAGGGACATCATGTAAAATTATATCTTTTAAAACCATGTTTTTATAATGTGATGCATTTGGAGTTGCATAAACCATTGAAATGCGAGTGGCTGTGATGTTGTATCATCATTTCTGTTTAGTGGGCTCTCATTGGTCAGCTTGTGTAAACATTCAATAGCTACACCCATATAGTAACAGCCTTATCTTTATAATAACAATTGCTCTTATTGGTCAGATAGTCTTAGCTCCATCCTTTTAACTATTATCTTAGTTTGTAGGACCGCCCTCGTACACGCCTCCAGCGCTAGTGATGATTATGGAGACAGAACTATATCTATAAGTTAATTATGTTCAGTAGAGTAACCACACCTAAATTTTGGAGGCATTCAAAAAATACATGCGGGTTTTGGCATATTATAATAATTATGTATTCTAATATTATGCTTCTTGCTATACAGGGTGAGCCACGGTGGGTGGAGTATTAGAAGTATATGGAGAATGGATCAACCGATTGCTTTGACATTTTGGTTACCAAGATAATCGAGTATGATCTCTTCAACTAAAATATTTTCAAAAATGCGGTGTTGCCACATACGTAAAACTGGCAACATCTTCGTTATTTTAAATGGAATACCCTGTATATTTTTGCGTTTTTTGGATCGTCGTCTCTTTCTGAGTAACTTTTATTAATATTTCCCTGTACCTATCTCAAGCCGTTTTCGAGATAATAATTCTTTTCTGAATTTATTGCCAAAAATTTGACGTTCAGTAAATCGTGTTTTCTCCTACCTACGCAGCAATTAAAAGATAATTTTTTAGTTGCGGCTAGGCAAGGCCTGGGGGCATCTCCTCCATTAATCAAATGTTTCGAATATCGTACAGGGTGAGTTAGAGAACGCTTTCTACAAGTGACTTAGAAAAATGCACGAAAGTCAATTTTTTTAAATGAAATGCCCTATATATTATTACTGAATCGGAAAGGCGATACATTTACCTATTTAAAAAGGTAATATACTCTATACCTAATGCACACCGTTTTCGATTTATGGGCACTTTTCTATAACCTTACCAAGAATGTTAGTCTTCTGGTATATCATAATGGGTGGGCCATGAAATTTTTGTTTTGTCATTTTGTAATGACAACAGATGTTATTTTTCTAAATAAATTTGACGTTAGTGATATTTGCACCTAATTTGAATAGCTATGTAGCACAAATATGGCAGAAAATAATTATACAAACACGGTTTTAATTGATTTGTTTATTATCCATGGAGAGTGCAACAAGATTATCAGCAGAACTTCAGCAGAAGATTTAATGAGAAATATCCGAATTTGCCGCAGATGAACAACAGAAAGTTTTTACGAATTCAGAGGAATTTTATAAATTTTGTTTCGTCATTAAGAGAAGCAAGAAATTTACCTAAATCTGTGACATCTGACGAGGTAAATGAAATCAATGTGCTAGCATATTTTCATGCAAATCCCCAGTATTCCATACGTTGTGCTGAGCGGGATTTAGCATTGCCATATTCATCCATTCGAAGAATACTAGCAAACCATAAAATGCATAATTACAAATTTACAAGAGTCCAATTTCTCATGCCTCAGGATTATCTACAGAGAATAGAATTTTATGAAATGTTACTTGTACGTATGCAAGAGGACTCCAATTTTTTAAAGAAAATTATATAGACTGATGAATCAAAATTTTCTAGAGAAGGGATTTGTAACACACGAAATCGTCACCATTGGGCCACAGACAACCCCACGTTACTAGAGAGGCTGGCTTTCAAGTCAAATTTAGTTTCAATGTGTTTTGTATGTTAATGGATGACAAAATAAAATATTACATATACGACGAAAAATTGAATTCCAGAAAATATTTAGATATAATTAGAACAATTGTGGAAGACTTCCTTGATATTATGTCAATTGAAAAATATATAACTTGTTGGTATCAACTCGACGGGACTCCTGCACATTGTACACACGAAATTAGTATGGAGTTGGACCGCTTTTTCGATGTTCGTTGGATTAGACGTTTGAAACCGTGGAATTTGCCTCCGAGGTCCCCTGACCTTACCCCGTTAGATTTTTATCTTTGGGGTACTCTTAAAGATAGAGTTTATAAAACTCCAGTCCACAACAAGGAAGAATTAGAACGTCGAGTGATTCAAGAGATTGAAAACTTGCACCCCGCTGAAATAAGAGCTGCTACAACAAACGTCGTCCATCGTCGTATACAAAAGTGTCTGGAAGTTAACGGTCTACATTTCGAACAATTATAACAATATTTTTAAGATTTTTATATTTATTACTGTTATTGGTATTATTTGTTATTGCTACTTAGATTTTGTTACTGTTGTTGCTGCTTAGTTATTATTTTTTTCTAATACTGACACTGTTATTGTTCTCTTAATGATGAACCAAAATTTATAAAATTCCTCTGATCTGCGGCAAATTCGGATATTTCTCATTAAATCTTCTACAAGTTCTGCTGATAATCTTACTGCACTGTCCATGGATAATAAACAAATCAATGAAAACCGTGTTTGTATAATTATTTTCTGCCATATTTGTGCTACATAGCTATTCAAATTAGATGCAAAAAATATCACTAACGTCAAATTTATTTAGAAAAATAACATCTGTTGTCATTGCAAAATGACAAAACAAAAATTTCATGGCCCACCCGTTATGATATACCAGAAGACTAAAATTCTTGGTAAGGTTACAGAAAAGTGCCCATAAATCGAAAACGGTGTGCATTAAGTATAGAGTATATTACCTTTTTAAAGAGGTAAATGTATCGCCTTTCCGAATTAGTAATAATATACAGGGCATTCCATTTAAAAAAATTGACTTTCGTGCATTTTTCTAAGTCACTTGTAGAAAGCGTTCTCTAACTCACCCTGTATGATATTCGAAACATTTGATTCATGGATGAGATGCCCCCAGGCCTTGCCTAGCCGCAACTAAAAAATTATCTTTTAATTGCTGCGTAGGTAGGAGAAAACACGATTTATTGAAAGTCAAATTTTTGGCAATAAATTCAGAAAAGAATTATTATCTCGAAAACGGCTTGAAATAGGTATAGGGAAATATTAATAAAAGTTACTCAGAAAGAGACGACGATCCAAAAAACGCAAAAATATACAGGGTATTCCATTTAAAATAACGAAGATGTTGCCAGTTTTACGTATAAGTGGCAACACCGCACTTTTGAAAATATTTTAGTTGGAGAGATCATACTCGATTATCTTGGTAACCAAAATTTCAAAGCAATCGGTTGATCCATTCTCCATATACTTCTAATACTCCACCCACCGTGGCTCACCCTGTATATATATTGCAAAAGAGAAACAGTACTGGATTTACATGATTTGAGAAATGTACAAGAAACAAAACAATATATTTCAAACACATAGCAAATATACAGAGTGGGCCAAATTTTAATCGGGATACTTAAAGAATCGATAGAACACATAAAAAAATATGAATTTGTCATATAAACTTATAGCTAAAAATGTGTACTTTTCAAGATAAGGGAGTATTTCTCAGGAAATAATTGAGATATTGTTATGAAGTTCAGAAGTTGCAAGTTACGTACACCTCGAACCATAGTTTTCGCCTTTCCATTCGAAGTTATTAATGGAAAAATGCAAAATCATATTTTTTAAGACGATTCTCAATTAACAGCTAATCGACAAATAAGGGTGAATGATTTTGAAATGAATTTAACTCATACATGGCATCCTACCCAAAAATTTATAAGACTTTTTTGTGCATTTATGGTAGCAAATGTCGAAAAGGAAAGAAAAAAATAGCTTACATTAGTGGCGCTGTTTTTTTTTTTTTTGAAAATATCTTTTGACATCCCCCACCATTACGCATCTGGTTGGAATGGAGAGATGAATACTATAGTGAGAAGTGTACTGATGTAAGCAATGTTCACTTTTCAAATTTCGTAACAATATCTCAACTATTTCTGGAGAAATATGGAAAAAAAACTGATAATAAATTAAAACTTCAACTATTTCGAAAATTACGCATTTTTAGCTGTTTATATGACAAATCTATATCATTTTCACATGTTCTATCGAATCCTTAAATTTCACGATTACAATCATGTTCACCATATAAATGCATAAAGAAATAATGTAAAAAACGTCTCATTAGCGTCAGAGAAAACAACTAGCTTCACATCTAAAAACTAAAAATATTTTTTAAACACAAAAATGGATAAAAACAAAACAAAATTTTTTGTAAACTGTCCTGATAAACAAAGTCGTAAGGCTCGATTTCGAAATTTGCTCAGAATAATAAAATAGAAATTAATTTCGAATGTAATCACTTCACTCCATTATGTGAGTTTTTATTACACTTACCAGTTGGCAGCTAAGGGGGGAGGGGCAATGATTGTTATAACTTTTTACCCCAAATTGAATGTGTGGCTACTCTAGTTATTATTAGAAGCAGTTTGTTTTTTTAGTTAAAAAACAAATCTACCATTATTTTTTTTGTAGAAAACTGCTGAAAGCAACGTTGATTCTGATACCTCTCTTTGGAGTTCCCTACTCTTTTTCTCTATTGATGTCTCTGTACATTAAAAAAAGCCAAATTCTAGAGGTAATTTGGCTATTCTTTGACCAAACATTCACTGCTTTTCAGGTAGGTAACAAATATTTTGATAGATTTTCATCCCCTAACACCTTCCCGAGCAAAATTAGCCTAGAAGGCTCCTTTTATAGCTCTTTTTTGCACTCTTCCTCTTCTTTGTTCCATTCAATTGTTCTACCATTTTCAACTTTTTTACAAATAATTTGTACCACCACAATCAGACGACTTTTATGTTTTTCATGATACCCAATATTTAATGCCATACCATACAAGATAGGTACTAGCAGTTTTATATACTTTTCGCTTCAGTCACTACATTTCATAATGCAAACTTTTTCTTGTATTCACACTTTTAACGGAAAAAACCATTTTCTAAATTATTCTGTAGGGACTATTTGCTGCCCTAGTATACTGCCTCTTAAACAGTGAAGTCCAAATAGAAATTAAGAGGAAATACAGTTCAATAAAAGACAGAACGGATAAAGAATTTAGAAGAAGCAGAACGATTTCAAATACACAGCAATTCTTTCTACAAAACAATGATGATTCTCCAGAAAATTTACAATGTTTGGCAAATGGTAAAGGGAATCCAGAAGAAATCATTCTCACCAAAGAACGTCAATGTCATTTTTAAAAACTATATATGACTGCTTTTTTATACATGTGATAATTTGTTTGTAGAGTTTATTTACTATGCCTTTTATAATGTTTTTAAAACATACTGCTAATTGTGAGTCAACACTGATTATTTAAAATACATGTTAATAAAACTATATCCTGTTTTATTTAATATCTTTCTCAGCTAATTTTAGGCTACCGAATTGATGTAGTAATAACCTCAAATAAAGGCTCTTTGATGAATTCAATGAGCATCCCAAGTACCACGTAGCGCTCTTATTACGCTTAAAACGTTATAGATAACATATTATGGCAACTCGTAGAACTAATTGGTTACATTGAAGATTTATTCAGCACTAAA
The DNA here is from genome assembly GCA_029963845.1 of Rhamnusium bicolor. Lineage (NCBI taxonomy): Eukaryota > Metazoa > Arthropoda > Insecta > Coleoptera > Cerambycidae > Rhamnusium > Rhamnusium bicolor. The sequence goes on from JANEYF010005896.1 coordinate 2,600,554, forward strand.
TTGCTTATAAATCAATTGGGTGGAATAACATTGCTGGTAAAACGATCACAGCATAAATATAAAACTACTTTATTAAAGCATCTTATACATTTTTTTTTACTTCATAAAAAGTCTAGTAAGATCTTTTATACAGATACAAACCATGTGGATTTATAACAGGTGTATAAACCTTTATATAACATTTATGTAACTGTTTTACGGCTTGGCTATTTTTCGACAGAACTATATAACATTGAGTTTTAAAGTAAAATTTTATAGCAATGTAGTTATTTAAGCCAAATACCACCTATGTCAACCCAAATATAGATCATTTAATCAGACCTTCTACGTGTAGTAGAAGTATTCTATGAAGTATTTATACAACTGATATTCTCTTTTGGAGCTATGTAGATGTGGTCTTCCATCTTTATAGAACTCTTTTACAGCTAAACTTACTCCGTCTCATAACCATTTAAAAGATCAATTAGACAGTTTGATAGAAGATTCGTTCATATTTCATGTGCTGTTTGTTCTGTATTTCATGTGAAAGATGTAATTTTGAGAATTGGTGGATCTTCTAGTTTCTAAAAATTAAAACAACTTCTTCCATGGCCCTTGAGACCAAAAAAGGAGCACTCGGAATCGAAAATCTCCAAAATTAAGACTTCATCGAAATTGCCATGGCAGAAGTAAATGTGGAACAATCCATTAAAATTTAAAAATTGTTTATTGTAAAAATGATCCTTTGCCACACGTGGGTGCCAGTATAGAATGCAAGGAGGTACACTTGAATTTTCTGGAGTAAGAAGTGTGGAAGATCAGAAAGAGATACAGCAGGTTTTTCAATACCTGTGCTTTTAATTTATAAATAAAAGAAACTGATCCATAACATGTTTCAAAATAAATGTCTTAACAAAGGGCTCATCACAAATCATAAAAATGAAACTACTAAGGGTCGGTTTATCGATGCTCAGTTAAGTCATATCTTAGTTAACTTTAGTTTCTACCATGCATCGATAACCGGCTCTAACTACATAGGAACTCAGACTGTCTGCATCTTCCGCCACTGCGATGCACCTTCTAGAATAAATTCTGCTGGACCATATGCTTTGACAGCTCAACTTTATTTAGTAATGTACCAATACCATAGTGATGATACCTTTTCTATTTACAATCACTGGTAAGTATACATATATGATAGTTTTTTAATATCATTTGATTTGCTTCCTAAAATATTCTTGTGTTATATAGCAAAAGTTTTATGCAGACATTTTGACACGATAAAGTGCAAACATCTACCAAATTCAAGACAAATATAGGGATAAAATTTAAAAAAGTTCCAATATCATATCCCTATAGACCAAAATTATGTTATCACTAATTGAATTACTACATGAAATGTGGATTTTTTAACAATCAAATTCACCTGTCTGAGGATTTTATTGATGTCATTGAATGCGAAATTGCTCTATGAAGGTTTCATTAGAATACCTTATACATCCTTTCGAAATGCAATTCATGTCGCTTCTACACAGCCAAAGGCTAGAATACTCTTTCAGTAGTTTATAAATTATTTTATAAGTGAGCTGTCGCAAAAATAACATCTCTTATAAAGTAAGTAGCACTTATATACAACCAGTGGTGTTTTATGGATTTATAACTGCTTCTGTAGTGACCTTCTTGGGATTCTTTCAAGGATCCACATTGTATTTTCTAAAAGTAAATGTTATCAGTTCGAGGTATAATTAACTTTTTATCACTTGAAGAAAAAATTTTCCTAAACATTTACAACAATATATTCATAATAAGATATTCAGAATACATAATAATTCACCATAACAATTTTTACGTCGCTATCCCTGCAGAAAACATATTGTCAACTAATGTGTGTGTGTATATATAAAATAAAAACAGGCAACTATAACACAGCCGTAATAGTGTAAAAAAATATTTTTTAAAGATTTATGGGAAACCATAACCCAGTAATTTCTTTTTTACAACAAAAAGTTCTTGCTTTTTAAGCATTTATATACATTTCAGTTATCTCTGCAATATAACCACAAAGTTACTACATTGGAATTGCTACAGACACTATAATATGAATGTTTTATAATTGCAAACCGTACCTCACATTTAAAGCAATCTCTACTGCATAAAAACTTACTTGCAGCCCTTATACAGCAACTTCTTAAGAGGGCTAATCAAAGCAGTGTCTGTAAGGTAATTTTTTTAAATTTATTTCTTCCATACGGTTTGGTCAAATTACACCAAATTTGGAGGATCAGTAGTTAAAAGTGTACTAGAGGGTACATGTATATCTATTTTAATTAATTTTCACTTTATGTAGAGAAAATTTATACTGTAAATATAGGTGAAATTTGAACATGATTAGCTCCTGATTTATGATATCAATCGGTAAAATTCGAGGTAAAATTCATACATGTTCTGGAATGAATCTTCATAATTATGCTCAGCAAGTTTCAAACTTTTATTCCGTACTATTTGGTTAACATGAATTTTCTAAATAAGTATCTTTGTCACTACAAATGGAGCAAGGAAGTGTTACCTCTATCGGGATCGCACCTCAATGAAGTTGGTGAATAAAACGTCCAGTGAAGGTATAGTCAAGAGCAAAATTATTTAGCGGTGCATGTATAAAAACTTTCTAGAGAGTGACACAGTTATCCAAAGCTTTTTCCCGACTTGGCCCCTTAACAGCTCTATAATATGGTTTATAAAAGTTGGTAAAATTATGGTTGCGAAAAGACGAAACGTTTTATAAAAAAAACTTTTAACGCCAATAAAAAAGTGTTTTTAGTTTTTCGATATATCTTCAAATAACGCGGGAAGAAAATAGAAACAAAAATTCAAAATTTTACTTTTTTTCGAAAAAAAAAAAATAAAAAAAGATCAGCAAGAAATATTTTCGATTTCTCAACAGCATATTCCTGATCGCCAAATTCTGCTACTTTGCCCCAATTTAACCGATGCCGTATCTCTTACCGTTTCCAATATCCCAGTAGTTAGGAGCAAATTTGTTACAGCCTGTACACTACGAAGTGGTTTCCACAAAGCACACGACATCTCATAGCATTATTGGAATTAATTGAGTGTATAAAGTGAAAAGATCTATTTTAATTTAAAATTTTTATTTTTGCTCAAATAGAACTAATTATTTTTTGGTCCTGTTTACAAATATTCATGAAAAACCTTAAAATAAAAATCTACATAAAAAATATGTACAAAATCCTGGTGTAATTCCTTTCTCTGTCAATTAATCAACAGTAATTTTTACAGCTACCTAGTACTAAACCTTATAATTTAAATACAAATATTTCCAACAATTAAACAAAAAAAATCAGACCTTGCATGCAAGGAAACACTAATATTAGCTAGATAATAAATAGATGCAGACTTACAAAGATTCATACTAGTGCAGAGTGAAAGTTTTTCATTCTTTACGTACTTTTCTCTTTCTTGCGCCTTCCCCAGATGGCTTATTGGCATCCTGAAAATAAAAAAGTTAAGCTTATTCAATGACACGCTGAGAAAACTACATATGTCAAACATCACCATATATATGCTGTAACATTTTCTAACACATTAATAACTCAATATTTACAATAGCGATGAGGAGTGATCAAACTGGCCACTCAACCGACCTTCAATGTTATTTATTCATAACATAAAATTTAGTGCCTTAAAATGGCATTTTTGTAGGTTATAAAAACAATTGATGTAAACATACCCCAAAATGACATATTAATCCTTAATAAATTTGTAGTTTTTGGAAGGAACAATCATGATTGATGACACAAGCTTGTGAAAACATTAACTGAGTCGGTCAATTAATAAAAAATTACTGACTGGTTATTTTATCATCACTAATTTAGTGGGCTTTTTAGAAATTGAGGAATAATTATGAGGCATTCAAAAATTTAAATCAACTACCAACCACATTAATATTCTAGTCGAATAGAATTTTAACCAATTATAACACCCTGATCATCGGAAATAGAGTAAAAAAAATTGACAAATAAATTAAGTACATCTACATAAAAATTATTTATGCTATCATTAACATTCAAAATAAAAAACAAACTAAAACTTCATGGAATCACAAAATAGAAATATTTACCTCAACAGCTTCGTTGTCCTCTTCCGAATCTGGTTCTGAATTCTTTTCTTCATCCTCATCGTTCACTTCAGGTTCTGCTTCTACTTCATTATTATCCTCTTCTACATCTTCAGTCACGTCGTCAGTCTTTTTCTTTTCAGCTGCTTCTCTTAGTTCCTCTTTCTCCTGGTAAAGATTTCAACTTTTTTAATATGCAATTAAAAACGTTAAATATGATAAAAATTATAATGTCTACTATTCAAATCTACAATATTGCACTTGCTCTATATACAGGTTGTATACCGAATCAGTAGACATGGGTCACTTAAATGATGTTACAATGTAAACCATAGATAGGCAGGCCGTTGCTCATCAGTGTAAGCAGAGAAATCATTTTCCATCTAGCTGTTGTGCGGTCAACAGTGCACACTGCCCATAACACGATGCCTATTTTCCTTCGATATACTATATCTAATATTTCAATACTCCTACTGTATACTGATGTTTTATGGGAACATTGCACAGAAGTATAAAAAGGGGAAAAATCATCATGTACAACACAAACATCAGTCAGGGTAACTCCAACATTATCAAAGACTTGACGTTATCCAGTATGTTTTATCCATACCTTATTATTTGTTGCCATGAGTACGTCGTGTGTTTCAGTTTTTACTGTTGGATTTGATGACTGTATCATTTTCCTTCTCATTACACTTCTATGCAAGATTACCATGAAAAAAAAAACAATAGGCCTGCTAATGGCCATAGTGGAGGGTCCACAAGGACCCACTCACAATAACCTAACCTAACCATGAAAAAAAGATGGTTGTAATGTTGTGTGATGTGTGGTGTGATGATAAACTATTTTTGTTATTAAAATGTAAATATAACGTGGCGAACTAATTTATTTCGGCATTACTTCCAAGTTAAAACAAAACATAAAACTATTTCTATATTTACCTGTGTTTGACTAGCTGAGGAACTAGGTTTGCAGCAAAGGTACAGAACAAATACTACAGGTATGGCAAGGACGATTATATACACTCCCCACAAAAAGGGATATTCATTGGTTACATTTGCTAATTTCTGGATGACGCTCTCCTAATCATAGCACAGAAAAAATACATACGTTAATAACTACAATTAGCAACTCAAGTTAATCTGGAATATATGGCAGATATGGGGGTGAAATCTGTACCATACCATCATAAAAACTTAATTACAAAAATAAACTTTTCTGAACAGAAAAAAAAAGCAAAATGTTCAGATATAATTAATTATATCCTACCACTTTATAAGCTTTATTTGGAATAAGACCGAGAGTAAATCATACATTCCAGGTCCGTACATACCATATCGTCAGAACGACTGCGGTAACCGTTTGCGGCAATACCAGCTTCTGGCAGTTAACCCCCAAAATGATGCTTGTTATTTTTCAGTTATAAGAAAAGTATGGAACTGCAACTTGGAGAACAATAAAATACGTGTGACCCTCTATGTAACCGACGCCGCTTCCTATATGAAGGCATCTGCAGTATGCTTAAAAAACGCATGCAAGCATGTAAATTTATTACATGTAACAGCACAAAAATAAAATAATCAAAAATAATTCATGCCATATATTTTAATAATTTCTTCCTATTGACATTGACATTTTTGTAACTAAATTAGACATTTCAAATGTCAAATTGCCAAATTAATTCTAACACCATTTTATGAGGTCAAATGTATACAAAATTTCAGTTTACATCAGCTTTATTTAAGTACATGGAAAATATATTTTATTGGCTTGATATAGTAGACACGATTTATAATCTTTCATCAAGAATATATTTTTTGTAAAGTCAAATACAAAAAAGTTTGGTTCACGGCCAATTTTGCTCACCACCGAATTTATCATTGTCTTTGGCCTTTAGAATATATGTACCAAATTTGTAAGCTTTATCTCAAAAACTGTGGCTGCTATCGCGAAACTATGCAGACAAATTTTTTTTCCAAGAAATTATGTTTTTTCATTAAAATTCGTCGAGATTCGTCCAGAAATGTAATTAAATTTTTTAAATTTGTTTCCCGAAATTGTACCCTTTTTCTTCTTTCATTCATTATGTACGTCTCTTCTAGTGGTACCACATGCATCAAATTTAATGTGTCACCTAAAATGTTGTTGAAAATCTTAATTGCCAAATTTGAGAATTCTCTCATTAGTATTTTTTGAGTTATTGCGGATACACACATACATACACACACACACATGCACGCACGCACGCACGCACGCACGCGCGAACCGACAGACATCATTCGGAAAATAGAATGGATTCAGGAGGGTTCAAATGTATATCGATCAAAATCTCGATGTCGAAAAACTATTAAATATGAGAAAGTAAAAAAGTCCTTTGGATATGTTATTACAGTAGAAAATATGAAAAACTTGAGCTTTTTTAACCCTTTAAGGAGTGGTTGGGGGAGGGGGGTAATTTGGCAAAAATGTCTGCCTTGTGAACTATAAGCTAGGCAGAATTTTTTTTAATTTCAATTATTTTTTTATCAACATTTCAAATTTTGATCCATTTTTCGCCACTTTGATGGCAAATTGCTCAAAAACCGACTGACAGAAATGTCTGCCACTATAGTACAGTACTGTACATGCCAAAACAAACATTTTGCACTAGGTTTGGTCTGGTAACTAAAAAAATTTTTTTTCAATTTTCGGTTACCGCGCGCCGACCGGAAGTTTTGTCTACCATCGTAATTGGGGTATGTGGAGTACATATACTAACTACCTATGCGGATAAATATCGGTAACCATTCGATTAAAAAAAAGAAGTTCCCCCTCAAAGTATCCAGTCGCCATACCGAAAATTTCAAAAGAGAAAAAATATGATAGTCTCTTTGATTATCGACTGGTAGACAGTAACCTTTCATCGTCAAATTTGCACGCTATTGCTTAGACTACTACATGTATGATTTACTCATGGACCTTAGCAATAAATAATATATAATTATAGGGATGTTTGACTATCGGAAGCTTATTTTATTGGTAATTTATAAGGGTAAGTTATGATAATATTACCGGTAATTTATAAAATTCATTCATTTCTGACCATATCAAATAAATACATAGGATATTTTTCTATGTTTTTTTGTTTGCAATATTTACACCCGCCAAACTTTATGTTCCTTACAAAAAATTTTTATAGTTCCAAATATCAGACTCATTGTAAAAATAAAAGTAAAAATGAGGTTTCTAATATTCGCCTAATGACGGTAATTCTAACCTCAAAAACACGAGTCAAATGCCAAATTAGAAGATTTTTTGTAGAATTTGTAGTGTATGTTACTGGTAAGAAAACATACACTACTACAAATGAAAATATTACCGTGACAACTTACCGAGTCAACATCCATATATAATTATTACAAAATAATTGATATTAGGGAGTTTCAACCATTTATGCAGTATCTGATAAAAAAAGCTCATTTTTAAAATCAATTATCACAAAAACTCAAATGGTCAAATGTCCATTATGATATCTCATGGTTTGCCAGATATAATGCAAAATTTTCGAGGTTTTTCATTAAATTTTTTTGCAAACAATATAAATAAATTATTGTGACGGTATAATACAACATTCCTCCTATTAAACATATATAAGGCATTCTTTAGCAATATTTCTTCAATGAATTTACCTCCTTCAGACAATTATATAAGTAATATACATATAACGCAACAGGTATTGCACAATATATGAAGTAGACAGCCCAGGTCTTTGGCTTGTAATTCATTGCTCTCAACATTTTACCCCATAAGGAAGCCTTTCGTGTGCATGGCATATTGAGAAAATAAAAAAAAGTATTGAATATACACAATAATATAACACGCATTTTTATAGTTTAAAAAAAAAAATCTGGTGTAAAACATGGAAGTTCCTAAAAGAACTGAAAAAAAATAAATAAAAATTTAAGCCAATTTTATTAAAAAATTCCTGTATAAAAAAATCTCAAAAATAAAGTTTTACAATAATTTTGGGTGAGTCATTGAATTATTTATTAACCAATATTATTAACTCACGACCTAAATAATTAACTGATGAATAAGGTATACGCATGACTTTTAAATTAAACGTAACAATAAGTTTTGTAAAATTTACTAAATTGCTATAGTAGTAACAAAAAACGGCAGGAATATAACCTGTTGTCAAATAAAAAAAAAAAAAAAAAAATCAATTATTATTCCAAATTGTTGCAAACAACGTTGATGTTATGCAAATGGTTGCAATGGTATTGTAACGTCATTCTATTTGTTTTCATGCACTGTATTAAGATCTTAATTAGATAGTTGTAAAACCTATTAAAATACTATTTGTTTTATAATGTAAAAGAAAAATAAATAAGTATATTTATTATTAATGCAGCAGCTGCTCACTGACCTAAAAATCACTTCTTTTAATACTAATTAATAAATATGACTCTGAATACAGTACCCCAAGACCTATTAATACCAAACTTTTTCCAAGACCACTGTTTTAAACACCTATATTCTATATTAACATCAAAATTGCAACACGAAACATATAGGTAAACAACGATTACATATAAAAGGCGACAATCAACAAATAGAATGATATCATGGTGAGATGTCGGTGGTCGTTCGTGCTTGGTCTGTGATCGAAAATCCGAAAATAATTTATTTAAATGAACAAATACGTAAGTATTACAGTATTCAGTAACTACCTTCTATAATCAATTTTACTTAAAAATTTCTCAAATGTGTACACTAATTAAAAGATCTTGAAACATTCAATAGAGATCGATATCAGATTAATAAACACACCGACAGGTTGAGTTTTAGCCATTATTGCTGAATTCAACCAGGATACTAGAGGTGCACAAATATTATATATTGCACCTCACCGTAACTCAAATAATGTACCTGGCGCTTACCAATAGAAACAAAATTTTCTGATCTGATCATTCCTATTTCATTGATGAAGAATATTTAGAAACATACAGTAGAATCACAAAAAATTCAAAAAACTTACCGAATCCTTGGCGATTTTTTGGCGTTTCTTGTCAAAGGTGTCAGATGCCCATTTCTCTGCTATGACAATGTCCTCGGTAACAATTATATTGTCAAATAGTATATCTTTTGACATTGACCACAATTCAAATCCTACAGCAGACTAAAATAGAAAAAGATCAGTTAGTCCGTTTTTCAAATAATATCTGTAGAATACAACATCCTGCACTTTAGTTTCACTGCATCTAAAGGACTTTTCTAATTGTTCTAAGAAAACTATTGTAATCAATCAATCAATCAAAAATGCTTTATTGTCAGAAAAATACAATTGTTTTTGTTGGCAAAGCCAAACCTTAATCCTAAGGTAAAAAATTGGTAAAGGATAAAACAGTATTCGAAAGTACAGCACATAAAATAATATAAATAATGATATAAAGGACTAAACTAAAATATTGTACAGCACACACCCTGCATAGAAATTTTAAATCTAGTCTACTATAAAACAAACAATTTAGTCAATTTCAGAATCTTGAAAATAATAATTCAATGAATAATATGCCTTTTTAATCAATAATTTCTTTACTTCATTTCTAATTTTCTTTTCATTTACAATTTGCCTCAGGTTTACAGGAAGATGATTGAATATATTTTTACTATCATAAAGAATGGAGTTTTTTGTCTGAGTAGATGAAGGAATAAGAAGTGTGATGTTACATCTATTACGTGTATAATGTACGGGGTTTATATCACATTTAAACTTTTTATGCATAAGACATATAGTCTCTAAAAGAAATATACTGGCCAGTCAATATTTCAAACTTCAAAAACAATGGTCTACACGAGTCGTAATATTAGTTTTAGATATGTTAAAAGACAATAAATTAGCATCACACCACTTTTTGATTATCAATAAGTCAATATTAATAATAGTCTTCTGTAGTTCAACGATGTTTTTGTTGTGGCAAAGAATAGTGGTGTCATCAGCAAAAAAGTGAAATTTCCTTCAATTTTTAAAAATGCAAGGTCGTTAAAATATACCAAAAAGTATAGGGCCAAGAACAGACCCTTGTGGCACGCCAGATTGCACTATATTTTGTGTTGACAACATATCACTAAAAATCACTTTTTAGGAACGACATGATAAATATGACCAAAACCAATCTACGTTCTTCCTCTAAACCCATAAGTTTCAAGTTTCCTGAGCAGTATTCCATGATTCACACAGTCAAAAGCCCTAGATAAATCACAGAACACTGCTGTGGCAACTTCTCCCTCATTAAGTTCAAGCTATAGTTTCTCTAAAATGACAAATATGGCATCATTAGTATTTTTTGAAGCCTGAAAACCGAATTATTGTTCTGAGCAGAGTAGTTTATGCACATTTATATCTGCAATTTTTAAACATGATAGAAAAATGCCTATTTCAACAGAAATATCAATATCAGCTAAAACCTGCAAAAGATTATCTGGCAAATTTTTAATGAAATATCATCCCATCCACTAGCATTCTTGTTTTTGAGGTCATTAAAGATATTCATAATTTCATGTACATCGGTGGGAGTAAGAAAAAATGATTCAGGTACCGAAATATGACTCAAATATTTTATAGAATCGTCCTTTGTAGTAATTTTATCACACAGTTTTTTAGCTATAGTGCAATAGAAATTATTCATTTCATCAGCGCTCAGTTTAGAATTAACTGTAAAATTATCATCTTTTCCTCTAAGAGCATTAACAATTTTCCATGCTTCTCTTTTGTTTATTTGGTGCCTGAGTAATTCTGTTTCTATATTATAATTGTTTAGCAGCTTTAATAGTCTTCCTGTAAACTTTTCAGTACATATTAAAATAATTAATAAAACTAAAATTATTTATTGCATGTTTTCTAATTAAATGCAGTGAACGCATGTTGTTTGACAATATTTTTAGACCTTTTATAAACCAAGGTTTTTTATTTTTTTGATTAATTGTTCTTATCGGAAAACCTTTGTTAAACAAATAGCAGAGACTTGTGTGAAATTGTTCTAGAGGATTCTCAGAATCAATAACCTTACACCAGTCTGCTTCCAAACATAGTTGTGCTAACTTACCATAATTATTCTTAATAAAAAAGTCTACCGCTTTTTAACCTTATTAGTCCTAGACATCCCCAGTGATAACAAAACAAGAAATCGAAAATCGAAGGCTAAAAGAAGTAATAAACTTACCACTGTGGTCATTTTAAAAGGCTCCTTATCCTCAAAGAAATCGGGATTAGGGATCTTCCTTGGCCTCCATTTTCCTTTATAATTGGGGTTGTCGATCATAGGTGCCCTCCATTTACCCTTGAAAGCTGGGTTATTTATCAGTGGTGGTTCCCAAGGTCCACAACCTGGAGCAGTTACACATGTAGGGTTTTCGATTAAAGGTGGTTCCCATTCTCCATCCATGTCGGTATCCCAGTCTAGCGGTTTCACGGCGTCAGGGTCTGGGATGTGTGTAGGTTCATTTTCGAGCCAACCTTCAGGCACCACAGCTGTTTCATCCACTATTTGGGCTGGTGCATCTTCATCCCAATCATCAGGTTTTGTAGCTTCTGGATCAGGGATTTTTTCCCTAGAAAAAAAGTCAAATTAAAAATTCCATTGAAAAGTTGCCAAATGGATGAATTATAGTTTCTTTGTAGCGGGTATTGTATATTCATATATTTCTTATTGGACAAATATATTTTACTGATCTTAAAATAATAACATCAGAAACATTATATGGGACAGTTTATTGCGGGAAAATTCAACAAGCAAGATAGAAAACTTTACTGAAATTTCTTTAACCATAAAAATAATTATCATAAGGCCACAGGATTACAACATTATTGTGACAACTTTCAAAGTAACTTCTTATATTTTGTTTTCATTAGTGATGTACATTTTTTTCCAGAAAATTAAAATTTTAGTAATAGGTAATAGTAATAATTTAAGGTCTTATTTTAATTCTGTATACTACAGGCTTTATCTTACATTTCGCTTAAAGTTTTAAAAGGTTAGTATTTGTTAATTCGGAGAACACATAATAAAGAAAAAACTGCAGGTTCTAGAAAATTGTCGCAGCACTTGCAAAAACCGGAGCGAAATTCAAATAACGCAAAATTTTCAAATTGGATTTTTATTTGATATTGAGTAGTAAGTCAATATGAAATAGAATCAAGTTTCATATTATCTCTTTTTTATTTCACTAGAAAACATCTGGCAATTCAGTTTTGATTCAAACAATAAGAAGGCTATTATGGACCTTCAGCAGTTTTGCTAAAATATCCAACCTAATAAAAAAATATCATGCCTTGTTTAAAAACATTTGGAATGTTTATGAACAAAAGATTTTCATCTCTCGTCAGTTTTTCCCACAGTACTTACATTACAGAATTTAGAGTAACTAAAACTTCTTACCTTTCATCCCAATCTTCAGGTTTTTTATCATTAGGATCATCGATTTCCTGTGGGGGATTAACGGGAGGCACAAAATCTTCCAGAAGACTTCCGGAATTCACAACATTCCTATCAATGGATATCTCAAAAGTGTTATCTGGCCTCAATACAAGAGTATACAAATGAGGCAACTTATCAGAAAAGGCTTCTTCCAAACGCTCTTTTGGTTTTTGACAATGCTTTTCTTCAACGCTGCCATTAAGTGGGTTCTTATGTTTAAATATGAAGTGTAACTTATGATCGTTGCCACACTTGTCTGGCCCGAACATGATAGTGTAAGGAGTTTTGTCGTGGAAATTGTTTAAATTCTTACTTTCAGGGCTTTCACTTAGCAACTTTAAATAAGCCCCTCCACATTCTTGTCCATCTTGCAATAAAACTTCGTACTGTACTATAAGCGGCTTCTTATCAAAAACAAAGGGCTTTAACAATGGTGCAGATATGGCAGCATGTTTAGCTTTTGATTTAAGTACTAGTCCTTTATCGCCAGGAAGACTATCCTTTTGAGAAGGTTCTAAACCCCAAATTCCATCATATTTTGCTATTTCTTCTTCTATACCTTCTTTTTTTGCCTCAGATTTTATCCATCTTCTATCAAATCGAGCCGGGTCATCAAAATGCTCAGCAAAATATACCACTTTTGGGTCCGTTACTTTTGGACTCTCATATGGGATATCAGGGGAGAATCCCTCATCGACTGTTTCAACTGTTACTTCATCCTGTTTGAAAAACAATATTGGGTTGGAAATTCAATTTCTCACTAGTAATCAACAAATAGTAAATTTGTATTTAAACAGCAGTGTTTACAAGCATAACAAGTTTGTAGAATATTAGAAAAACAAAAATACTAATTTAATAAAAATTAACAGTTTATTAGTATTTAGGGCACTTACATCGGCATTTTCTCCTAGAATTCCACCAATCATAAGTAGCACTGAAAAAAAATATCCCATGAAGCCTAATATTCATCTTGTAGTCACTGCCACATAAACTCTGCAAATAATATTCTAAAAGAAAATTGTGAAATAGTAAAACAATGCTTGAACAGATAACATTCTAATCAAAGTAAATATATTTTAATGACCATGAGAAACAATTAAATTATTTGTCCGTCAATCCTCAATTAAATAAACTTCGTGGAATATATTCAATCCATTCGGTTCGAAAATACTCCTAGATATTAATAACTATCGGTAAACGCCTATTTAAAACGTAAAATTATATTAAATTAAAATTTAGGGTGTAATGACATCTAACCTCAAAAATGTCGATAATAAATTTTTAGTGGATGTACATGCTACATCCACAATATACGATGAACCACTTCATCCTTAGCACTAATAGGAGAGTATAAATTACCTTTAATTAAATTTTTTCTATAATCCAATTTACTAGAGTTCACGTATTAAAAAACTCCCATTTAGATATCACAAATTCGGGAAAGAACTATTTAGTGACAGCAGCCAATGAAAATGAAACAAATGGCTGTGACGTGTATTTGTTTAAATCTTGGCGGTCGGAAAGAGTGAAATGTGGCAGGAAATGTTAATAGGTTTTAATCAGTTTATTATATAGGCTTTAATTTTGTGAGAAACAAATTTCACTGGTAATAATTGTCTTTAAAATTATATTAATTTTTTATTCAGTCACTACATGATGAAATTTTAAAATGAATTGTTTCATTTGTGGTAGAAATAATAAATAATAAACATCTTTAAAAAAACACGTCGTTTTGTAATTGTAAATAACAAATAACTGCCTCAATAATTTTAGGATCAGAAATTCTAATGGAATAATTTTACCTTCGTTAAAAAAAAAAGAAACCATTTTATTTTTATTAAAAAAAAAAATCACAATTCCTTAATGTAAATAAAAAAATATTTTAATAATTTCTGAATTTTATTCTACAATAAATTTTCAGCACCTGCCAATTATGTAGGAGGATATCAAGCATTTAGTTAGCTGGAAAATGTTGTCGAATGAATTCCACTAAAGCCACCTCAAAGCAGGCGACCATCAATGGTAATCTATTTTTTTTTTTAACTTAGAAGCGTTAACTTTTCAGTCAACAAAATAAAAAAGTGCTACTCAGATGTAGGTTTATTGTGAAACGTCTCGTAAATACCTATTTTTTCAGACATAAAAAAAAGGTTCTTGTACATTTTTTAAAATTACATTGTCGGCTTTTTAGGCATTTGTCAAGAGTAATATATTACACATACAGTGAAGCGTTAAATATTTTTCTACCACATCAAATATGTATGTACTCTGTTGTCTCTGTTAACTATTATGAGAAAATCAATAATTTTAAAATATTGTGTAGTAAATTTTATATGGTCTTTAACTCTAACATATCTACTTTCACTCTTCTGCCCAATATAATTCATATTACAATAATTATTTATTACATCATTTTCATCAGATTTGTTAAATTTATTTTTACCATAAATAAGATTCTTTCTAAATGGTATTTATTTAAAAACTACCCACATTTTTTGACTGGGTTGAACTGTTGCGGAAATATTAGGTTTGCTTGATAATAGTTTGACCCGATTTGAAACTATGTTTCGTGCATTAAAAAAAGAATTCACACATAGTGAAGTTCCAAGCCATTTCTGATCGTGGCTCGAACAAATCTGTTGAACATCTTATCTTACAGACAATATGCTCAGAATATTGCAAAATGTTCACTTTTAATATTGCCACAATATTGGTCTAACATTTTCTCGTGTTCTACAGGGGAAAAAAAGGAATAAAAGTATGCTGGATGTGAAATGAAAGATAACTAGATGTGTAGAGATAATAACATTATTACTATTCAACAATGAAGTATTTAATTTATTGATATATCTTATAATAATATAATCAGTAAATGTAGAATTATTTATCATATGCATAAAATAATTATTTATGTAACAAGTGCGGAACTACACTCCAGATTCACTTCTCTTTTAATACTTTCAGATTTTCCAGACTACAGAATTTAAATTTTAAACTACTAGGGCAAGAACGTGTTAACTCAATTTTTGTTATATCGAGATAAATGCAGATAAGCTATTTGAACTTTTTGAGATTTTTTTATTAATTTTTTTTTATAAATTATAAGAATTATAATTATAAACTATCGCCATCTATACACTCCTGTGTTTATTAGATACAAACAATGAGTTAATACTTTCTTGTTGGCGAGATTCAGAATATTGGCAAAAACTGAGTTAACACCTTCTTGCACTAATAGCTTCAATTGTGATTTGTAATTTATAGTCAACTAAATCCAATTAGCTGGGTAACACTACATGACCAATCGCAATGGGTCTGCGTATTCCTACTATGTCAGCACTGTAGGGCAATTTCAGCAATTATATATATATATTGCTTTTTTTTTTATTTTGACTTATCTGACGATAACTGTCAGACTGTCAATATAGTTGCGGCAATTTAGGAGAAGGATAGCAGATGTTTTTTTTATCAGTTAACAACTTCCTTATATTTACAAGTTCAAATTTGCTAAAATTATTTATAGATGGTCCATTCCAATAGGCTCACCACAGACTAGTATTACCCAGCTAACTGGATTAAGCTGACTTATGCTAATTTATGCCTTTCATTCATATTTACTTATTATCAAATGTATTTACTATTAGTAAAAAATTATTTTACTTGATGGTAAAATAAGACAATAAAACACTTATTGGAATGCAGAATCCTCAAAAAACTACTTTATTTGAGGGCAAATAATAATAAAATAAAACATCAGTATTAGAATGAAAAGGCCTAATTCCACTCAAGAAAACTAAATCTAAACTGCTCGGTTACTAAAAAATAATGAAAGTTAACAATCAGTGGCAATTCAGTTTGGTATGGTAATACTGGTGCTCACATTTATTTGGTATTTCCTACTTGCTTATAGTTTCAAAACATGAATCTTAAGTTATGATGATTTACTAACCTTGCACTGATAAAGTGAATCATAATCTATAAATTATATGAGTGGATTTGTGAACAAGGAATTACCACTAATCCTTTTTTTTACAATATTGATATAAAGTTAATATAGATAACAGTCAATAAGAGACTATCAAAAAGTCAGCACTAGTCTAGCAATAATCAAAATCTAAAGTATATACTTTTATACTACTATTTATATCCTCTATATAGGGATTAAATGAAATCATACAACATACGATGGCTTTGTCTACACCTTTAAATAAATTATTTCGTGACATGGGCAAGGATTTCTGTTGTTGAAAATTGAGGGCAGACAAATATACAATCACAAACGTAAACATATTGATTTAAAGGACCAATACATACAATTTTAAATAGTGACTGAATCCACCCCAAGAAATTAATAAGGCAATTTAACAATTTCAAATGTGAAAAAAAAGTTTAAAAACTGTTTTGATATAATTTGTTTACATTTGGTAACATTTCCAGGATAAAAATGTTGGGTCAATATACTTGTTCAAGAGAACCAAGTGATTTTTACATTCTCATATTGTTTAAATGAATGTGATATTGAGTTCATAAAGCAAGAGGTCCGTGTAAACAAGGCCACTTATACATTTTTTCTATCTCATTCTTACGAAAATATAAATGCAATATAAATATTTATGGTAACGATAAATGATTGAAACATACAAAACTGAGCAATTACATCATGTATCATAAATGTATATAAAAATTCTACAAACATGCAAATATTAAGTACGAGAATATGTTTGCAAACAACTTTTTGGCTTTTACATACTACATATTATTAAATAAGTATGTTGTATCAAATTATTTATTAATTTAAGCATAATCTGTTTATTTTAATTTTTAAAAAGGCTAATATTTATACAACTTATTAGAGATCCTGTAAACTTCGAAATGTATTAGGGAGGCACATCTCTTTATCTCATTAATCATTGATTCAATGATAGCTTTTGTTTGAGCAACTGAATCCATGCCTGGGTTTTTAATAGTTTGCGAGATCTCTTAATGCTTTGTTGAAAAAAACATCAAGGAAATATGAAGTGAATTCTTAAAGGTATAAAATATTAAAAATAATTCTTTCTATCGTCATTTGAACCAAAAAATTGTGCACTATAAGATATAAGGGATAAGAGGTTGACTAGTGTCATAGGTAATTCTAGAGTCTAGAGTGAACAGTGATGGTGGATATTTCCATTGGCAAGGTTTGCTTAGGTAATGATAAATTAACACACATGTACATTAAACTAGAAAAGGTCACTATGGGAATATTTCTAATTTGATTTTTTTAAACTCGGTTTTTCTGCCATAACATTTTTGCTTGATGACAATTTTTTTCTTTCTTGGCAGCATTGGATTCCTCAAAAATTACAAAACACTAGTTTTGGAATTGTCTTGAAAATTATTGAGAAAATCGCTAGTGACATCTTAGCTAGGACACCCTGTACAGCTGTTCGAAAATAACTGATTGGAAAAAATTGCCTGGTGTAAATATTGATTTTATTTTTGTATCGATGCATGTAAATACATGTAAATTTATTGCTTTACATCTATGTTTATTATAGCGTTTGCAAAATTTTGTTAACTTGTCATAAAATTACAGTCATTTTCTCTGACACAGTAGCTAAAGCGAAGCAAAATGCACATGTATTGGAAATGAGCTTAGGAGTGGTGGGGTGACAATGTGCTAGCAAAAATTAAAACTGCACTCTCCATGATTGGCACAGATTATGTCAAGGGCTAATAAATGTGTGTATTAAATCATGGATTTATCTATGGTCAATGGTCATGAATCACAGTTTCCATTATACCTTTTCAAAGTAACTTCTATTGCAAGTTTCCCAGCTAGTATGGCATGTTTCTCAATTTTATTCCAAACAGTTGCCATTAAAATAGTGAATATAAATAATATTGTGACAAAGGCTTTAAGGATATAAAAGACAACAGGATAACCAAATGGTGGGTCGAGTACCAGTGAAACCAATAATATAGTGAATAGTACCAATGCAAACAGTAAATATATTAATTTGTTGGTAGTTAGCCTGCGTAATGCATCATCCAAAACAATGACACTTTCCTCTAGAACTGATTTCTTTTGCTCTAAGTCCTTAGAATGACATGCAAGTTCTTTTTTTATTGACGATTAATGTAGCTTCTATAGCTTCGTGATCTGAGTAACTAAATGAACGATTGGGAACACGTTCTGGCAGAGGTAAATTATATTTTTTTAGGTCCACTTCTATTTTTGAGCCCGGGTGGTACATAATATAGTCGATTCTTTTACCAGGTATGTTCTTTTTAACCAAGGATGCAGGTGTGTAACTATTTTTAAGGCTTTCATTAGTTGTGGTCATTTCTTTAGGCACTTCACCTGCTTCAGCAAAGGCATCCACAAGTCCAGACACACTCAACATAATCCTAAAAAATTTACTTATGCTGTACATATAATTAATTTCTCAATATAAAATAATGACATTTAGCCATTTCGTCAACATTAAATATGATGATACAGAAATAGAGAATGACAGACAATGGTAAGAGGATTTGTGGGAAAATTTCATGATATTTTAAAGATTTTCTCAGCATTTTTGTAGTAATAAAAAATACATAAAATAAAAATTTGGAGATGAGATGCAAGTTGAGATGTTAGAAGTATGCATCTTCTCTTAATCTACTTTTATTTTCATTATCAATGTTTAATTATTAATATTATATCCTTCATATGATGCATACCTATAAGCTAAATCTCCAGGTTCAGTATTCAAATCCCCTGCTAATACTACTAAGTCAGCACCTCCTGATGTGAGCATAATAAATTGAGCAGTGTCGTAAGCCTGCAGAACACGATGAGCTTGATACTCATCACATTCTCTGTTATATTCGGCATGTAACTAGAAATAAAAAAAAGAATGTATAAGATATTATCTAAATAACTCTACTATCCACAATGAAAAGGCCGTATCTGCAGGCAAAGCAAAATCGAAAAATTGAGCGTTTAAAGTTTTTGGTCTGACCTTTGTAGCAATGTCTTTTTTTTTAACAAAAAAAAATCTGTCAATAACATAACACAATATTGTTGAAAATGTAGATTTTGCAATATACTTTCTTTCAGAGCTAAAAAAATCACTTACTGCTTTTTAGTTAAGTAACATAATCAATTTAATATAGTTGTGTTAAAAATACATTGCCGTATCTGCATCAATAATAACAACATTCATTTTCTGTTAGTTATACTCTTTTATAATAATGAGATTATATTTATTAGGCAACTTCTTAACAGAAGATTGAAAATAAAAACAAACATATCTTATAGTTTAGTTTAATAACCACCAGTAAACGATCAATCGAATATTGACGCCGAATCCAAATGAAAACGTGGCACATACAATGTACTTAATCAAAACGTGGTAAGTGGAATTAGCGTGTGGACAGTTGCCGCTTTATTACTAAGTGACTTGCATATACTGCATTTTGCTTAAACAACACTTTCAATTCTACATACCGTATGGGGACCGTAAGAATGGTAAATGGGGAAAACCAGATGTGTAGAACAAGGACAGATTGCTCTCATCTCATACACATGTTAGAAAAGTACAGAGGCTGATAGTAAATAACGAAATTTGAATTAGTGGTAACAGGAATCCATAAACAAAAGCTGGCGATATTCTTACCCACCGTGTTTGTTCATGCTTTCGACGTACAGTAAAGCTGTAATCTTCTTGACTTTATGCGTTCGTTAATAATAAGAATTGTAAAAATGCCTATTTACTTATTAGCCTCTGATCTCTGTCCTTTTCCAACGTATGATAATGAGAGCAATCTGTCCTTGTTCTACACATTTGGGTTTTCCCATTTACCATGCTTACAGTCCCCATACGGTATACGACAAAAAGTTTATATAGTATTTACTAGCTAAAATTGCATATACCGCCTTTAAAGTTGGTAAAGTAATAAAATATCCTCTCACAAGCTTATATATGCCAAAACTGAAATAGAAATTTTGAATATTGTGCAGATACCACGTTTACATTGTGGATGGAAGAACTGCTGTTTATTTTTTGAGGGAGGATAAAAAACTACTTTTACTTACATGAGCAGAATAAACATTAATATTAAAGTTATTAATTTTTAATTTACACATCCCTACACCTTTCCCACCAAACCAATCCCCATGGTGCAATTTGTGAATATAACCATTTACAGACCATTGGTGGAAAAAAGTTTCTTCTATCAGATGTCTGGACAAAATACAAACACCTGAACCAGTCACTCCACTAAAACATAAAAAATGTGGTGTATTTGTGGGTGTATATGCCGAGGTATATGTATAATCATGATTCGTAACTGTAGGACTTGCAGGAGATATGGAAAAACGAGTCTATGTTGATGTAGGGATAATAGATTTTTAAAATTTTCCAAGTAGCTACTAAGAGAATATGGTGAAAGAACGATGTTAAAAGAAAGAAAATTGTGAATCAACAATAAATAAAAGAAAAACCAATGAAGAAAGTTATGGGACTAGAGAGCGAAGAGGAATGCTGTAATACTAACCTAAGCTAAAACCATACACATACACTAATCAGGATATTTCTCCGATATGTCCTGTAATATTAACTTAACCTAACCTAAAGGCGTGGATGCTCTCTAGCAACCAAAAGTTTCATTTACCTTATTTTTCAAACATTGAATATTAATATAAAAGTGTGTGTGCATTTTCTTATGATATAATTTTTAAAAACTTTGCCTGCAACTATTAAATTTCTTGAAACAAATGCAAAGTTTAAAAACTGTTGGTGCCTAATATACACATAAATGGGATACAATTTACAAAGTGAATTAAGGGAGTAAAACATTTTATTTAATGGAAAATAAATTTAAGTTAATACAGATATTGATGTCCATATCCAACACTTCTATATTTACAGTTTTTAATATGAAAACAGCTATCGATCCGTACCAGGGTACAGGTGCAAAAAATAATATCAGGGCAATTTTAGACATTCCAGTATAATGTAAAGTAAATTACTTCTAACTGGAAGTAGTTTATAGTTAGAAAATGGATATTTTATGTTTTTAGGTACAAAAAAAAGCACAGGTTTTCCTTACTTTACCACTTTTTAGATTGAATTGCAAAAAAAATACATGTTTTAATTAAATTTTATAATGTGCTCAATATCTACCCTAACATACATACCTATAAAAATAATGTGAAAAAGGCAACACTCCAGCTACTTTCTGCCTTATTAAATTATAATCGTGATCAGTCCATACTTCTTGAAGGCATACTATGTCATACTGACTTGTTGCTAATACTTCTGAAATAGCCTGAATTCTTTCTATCCTGTCTCTAGAGACAACAGCAATGCCCCTAACAATATGCTCTTGTTGAAAAATAAACTTAAATATACATAATTAGTTAACTTACCAACAGTTCAATGTAAATACTTTAAATTCTAACTCAAAATCCATTTTGTTCTTAAATAATAGAGCTAACTACAACTTTCCAGTCTTCTCACTTTTTTTACTAAGTCTAATATAATACAAAGCAATTGTGCTTATCTCATCTGGAACAAATCCACATCACTACTTTTTTTAAATAAATTATTTGAAGGTTAAAATAAATAAATATGAAGTTAAACAGCTGACTGGACATTTAAACAGGTATGTTCGGTAAATATCCTTAACAATATTATTAAAGGGTTTGATCACTTGATCAGTGAACTCAAGTAAGATTCTTACTCTTCTACCAAAGATTGGATTTTCATCGATCAGCGATCATATTTCCATAAAGATACGCCTTAGTTAAACAGCTGTCAATTCTGTCGTCTGTTAGCGGTTGAAGGTTATTTTATTTGTTTTATATTTTATCTATTTTCTAACATTAAATAACGTTTGCTCATTTGTTGATAATACAGATAACAGAAATAAAAATTTAGTGTTGTTGCTAAATTTAGCCGCCAACTATATTTTATCGCTGACCACTGA
This sequence comes from Rhamnusium bicolor, assembly GCA_029963845.1. Classification (NCBI taxonomy): domain Eukaryota; kingdom Metazoa; phylum Arthropoda; class Insecta; order Coleoptera; family Cerambycidae; genus Rhamnusium; species Rhamnusium bicolor. The sequence goes on from JANEYF010005896.1 coordinate 2,623,088, forward strand.
TCAGTCGATCACTGAGCATAATTTATGTTTGCTATAAAAAAATGCCGACTGCTCCATCAGCGCTCGGATCGAATAGTACCGTTCGGCACACCGATTCATTATCGCTCTTCATAGACCGCGCTTTCCAGGTCCACACCAATAAATGCTTCGAGCTCTAAATGTCTGATACACAGATCTGAAGCGAACTGGAGTGCTTTAGGTGTAGAGCTTGGAAGTCCCTCTGAAAAGTCCTATGGTAAGTACTTCACAACGCAAAAATTTGCTTGTATTGACGGAAATGACGTTTAGTGATTTGCATTTTCTTCCCCTTCCAAATAAATTATTCATTTGCTCTGTTTCCTATCTTTTTCTGTTCTATGTTCGCTATTTTAAAAAGGGAAACGTTTGGGGCGGTTGTCAAAATACAAAAGTGGACGAAAGTGATACGTTTGAAGAAACGGTAAGGATAGTAATTGGAAATATTGAAAAAGATGTAAATTATTAATTTAAAATAAATTATTATAGTTGTGGTGGGATTTTTTTTATAAAAAATAGTAAGTTATTTTTTTTGTTTCGTTTCTTGTCATTTCTTTTTTATGTCTTTTAGGTATAATATTCTTAAATATGAATCCTCTAGTAATTCCACCTTCTCCCAATTGGTTTGAAACTTCAATTTTAGCATGCGCTCCAGATAACACTTTGATGTATGGTTCGAGAAATGATATTGTAGTAATATACGATACACCAGATGATCAGCCTGCTGATGTTAGGATATTATCCAGGGCACACTCACAAAAGTATGTAATAAGGATAGAAGAAAAGTAAACATGTAGAACAATAGTTATTTATGACACAAAGATGAAAAATTCAGTTTTCCTTGTCCGGCAACCTTATGAGTATGAAAAACATTTTCATCCCTGTGTCAAAGGCTGTTTTTTATTTGATTGTAAGAAGAAAACGGTAATTTTTTATTGATCATTATTTTAATTGCAAAATCTTATTGTAATCGACTTCACGTTACTTTGATACAATCTAGTAAGAATATCACGACAGTTTGTTTCATTTGTTATTTCAATACAGTCAGTTAAAAAAAATGTTCAACATCAATGATATTAGTACCTACTGTTCTGCTGAGGTGGCTCCTCTGCACATTGCAGATTAAAAAATTAGGAATTTATATAATTATGATATTTTTGAATAACATGTTTATGTTAAGTGTTAAATATTCATTTATAAGAGAAATTATATAAATTCTTATTGTTTTCATCTGTTAGGTAGCACTGCAGATATGTACAACTTTTATTATTGATTGATTTGCCACTGCTGTTTCAAATATAGTGCATAATCGTACATAATAAAAGTTAAAAAGTTAACTTACAATTTTTCAGCATTATATGTGTAACTATAAATAAAAGTTGGGGACAGCCCAATAAGTTATTAGTAACAGCTGCAGCAGATAGAATTATTAAGTGCTGGAATGTCGAGACGATGGAAAAAAAATGTTCCCACATGGAACACGTAAGTGATGTTTCTTAGAACTAATACAATCTCATCTAGTGCATGTCTACATATTGCGTTAACAGAGTTAATTCAAAATTTAATTTTGAGTCGTTGGTTTTTTTTATGATATCCTGAAAATGATATAACACTAATTTTAAACTAGTTACTACAAATACCAAAACACTGTCTACTACACTCAACACATTTCGTTAACCAAGTTGGCAACATCCGAATATTAAAAATTTTTATTCCTCTCCAGATAATGCTAACTTGGTTAGAGAAACGCGCGTTGAACTTAATGCAGAGTTTTTAGGTATTTATGGGATCAGTGTTTGCCACCTCTTCAAATATAAATGGGTGCCCTTTTCTGCCTCTTCTATACTATTGTTTGCTAATCTTGATTCTCACCTTCAGGTGTGTATTATTGCTTTCTTTATACTGGCAGTTAATTAAAATAATTTGTCTTGTTTTCTTTCTTTTGCTTAAATATAATATAGGCCTAACAAATTTTGTAAAGAACGGCCAGTAAAAACTTGTAGATCTAGTGGTTTGTAGTGAAGTTATTTGATTTCCAACAACTCTTATTAGTTAAATAATAAACATTTATTTGTTTAACGAAAAACGTGCCTTCTGAGGTTTTCTATTGAATATTTCGGAAATTAAGCAATATACGGCAAACACGAACAACAACGATTTTGTAGGGCATAAAATTCTCCACAAACAGGGTTCTAATGACTAATCCCTAAAAGTCAATAGTTTGGATTGTGCGCACCTTCAAAGCCGGATTTTCGGCCGCGGAAAATCACATATAAATCTGCTCGTACGCCGATCTATTGTATAATCGGTACTAGGCATTGGATTTTCAAAATGAAAAAAAATCATACTATGCAGGTATTAAAATAAGGTTTTACGTAATTTTTATTAACATTGCAGCTATGTGTAACAATGGAAAAGTTTTTTTTTTATTTTTTTGCGTGTTTCGATGGGAAAACTTTTTTTAAATCAAATTATATGGATCTGCAGATGAGGAAATTTCATGTAATCAATATAGTTTATTTCGCCACAAAGTGCGTATTTTGCGCTGAGTGCTGAAGTTGTATTTTTAATGTTTAAGTTGCAATTGAAACAATTATTTGTGGTTTAATATATACATATATATGAGGATATATATATGTATTTATGATATACTTTAAATTCAATATTTAAAAAAGTATATAAACAGTTTTAAAAAATACAAGTTTTTTTCGTTTTTGTAATTGTAATATAAACAATTTGAGGCCTATCAAAAATAAATGATTGAAAGTTAACATACTAATCATTATAATTAACTTTCAATACATGTAAGTATATACCTAAAACCACAAATATTTTAATTGCAATTGAAACATTAAAAACAATTTTAACGTTCAGCGCGAAATACCCAAGTTTTGCGGCAAAATATAAAAAAAATCAATTTTTTCTATGGTAAAAAGTCAAAAACATTTTTTTTTTGTAAATTTTCTGCTCTTCATATTCTTCGGTTTAATGAAAAGTTTAATAAAAACAAATTTTTTCTCCCTAAATTCGCAAAAAACTAAATAGCGAGTTTTCTATTTCTATTTTCCACAAAATAGTAACATTTACAAAAATATTGAAAAAAAATGTAATGCTTGCATGTTACTTTCCAAGATAGTTAAATGATGATATTTTTCTAATTGAAAATCCGATTATCGATTTTATATGTTACAACAGAATAGACCGACGTACCGAGCAAATTTACGTGACTTGGCGTTCTTGAAAAACCGAATTTGAACGTGCGCATAATCTAAATTATTGACTTTTGGGAATAGTCATTAGAACCCTTGTTTGTCGAGAATGTTAAGCCCCTTGAAATAGCTTGCTTTGATTTTTGACGTATATAACTTGATTAAGGAACATTCAATCGCGATGCTCAAAATTCGCGAAGTTTGTTTATATTTATTCTTAGCATTTATCCCATGCGACAATTAAATAGGCGAAAACAAAATAAGATTTCACTAGGGACTACTAGATCTTAAATTTTTTACTGGTTCCTTTACAAAATTTGTGGAATATGCTGAGGTCCTAATTTTTTTTGACCAGCGTAGTAATAATAATAAAAATAAAAAAAAGAAAACTATTCCAAACATTTCCTAATCTACATATATAAAATAAATGAATAGGTATATATATATAACACAAAACATACACATTTTTTTATTGTCATCGTATAATAAATAACACGTTGCTATTTTTTCCAATTCTGCAAAAAAACCTTTTATAGGTTTGTTTAATGTGCATAAAATATTGACTCCTACATTTTTTGCACATATTCATTTACAGCAAAAACAGTCGCATTCTACATTAATTGTAATTTAAACAGTAAAGACAATATCAACATTTGATGCGAAACACCCAAACTTTGCGTTGAAATAAAAAAAAACTATTGGTTGTATGTCGCATGGTAAAAAGTCAAAAAGCCTTGTTAGGAAACTTCCTTCTCTACAGATTCATATAGTTTGGATAAAAACAACGTTTTCCTACCTAAATCCGCGATAAAATAAAAAAAGAATGAGTTTTTTTATCGTCATTTTTCACAAAACTATAACATGAACAAAAGTATTGGAAAAAAAAAATGTTAATGCTTGTATGGAAGTATTGGAAAAAAAAATGTTAATGCTTGTATGTTACTTCATTCTGTGTCTCACGGTATATAAATAATCATATTTTCAAATTGAAAATCAGGTCATAATCGATTGTAAATGTTAAATAGACCGGCGTGTACCGAATAAGTTTACGTGACATGCCCGTTTCGAAAAGCCGAATTTGTAGTCGCGCATAATCTAAACTATTGATTTTTGGTAATAATCATTCGAACCCTTGTTTGTCAAGAATATTATGCCCTACAAAATCATGTCTGTTGATTTTTGCCGTGTATAACTTAATTTACGAAATATTCGATCACGAAGCTCAAAATTCGCGATGTTTGTTTATATTTATGCTCATTATTTATCCTACAAAATGAATTGGCGAACACAAAATAAGATTTTACTAGGGCCATTAGTTCTAAAGCATGGGCGCCGCTAGGGAGGGGCAAGAATGGGCAGTTACCTTCCTGGTAAATGAAAGATATCAAGTAAGTGTCATAAAGTTACTGGAAATACACTAATTGCAAGTGATTTGCTTTCAATTAAACCAGCTATATTTTTATTTCTTTCTCCAAGTTTGTATAGCTAAAGGCGTAAATCTGATAACATTTGGCAACCATGTTTTTCATACTCTCACCATAGCTGTAAACGGATAGACTGTGCGGTCTTGAGGGGCGGATTAAAACAGGCATTGAAGGACAACGATATATTTCGCGTTTTTTATATATATATATATATATATATATATATATATATATATATATATATATATATATATATATATATTTTTATTATGTTTTTTTTGTAAAATTAGTTGCTGACGCAGGTTGCAAGCCTGGCCATTACATAAGAATCAATGTAACACATCACTGCGACCTGGACGCAAGCCTAAGTTTTTTTAGAGTATTTTTGTTTTTATACATTAAACCACAAATGTAGATAAAAAGTGCATAGAATATTTTTTTTTGTTTTTGAAGTTTATTTTATTTTTTTAACAAAGTTCAATTTTCATATTTATTTTCTAGAATTTCCTTTTTTTTTTTTTTTTTCATAAAAACGCATATTATTTTTACCCCTCCTTGGAAAATTTTGTAGCGGCGCCCATGGTCTAAAGATTTTTTACTGGTTCCGCCGGTATCAAAAGTTGTGGAATGCCGAGGCTCTAATTTTATTTGATTGCTCAATAATAAAAATATTAAAAGAAAACGATTCTAAATGTATGAGTAATTTACATATAAAATAAATGAATATGTAACAAAAAATTTTTATATTCATTGTATGAAATAGCTTATTGCTATTTTTTCCAATTCTGCAAAAACCTGATCGACTTTATTGGTACTTAATAGCCATTTATGCATCAAGTTTTATTTATATATCAGGGGTGTAAAACTGGAGATTTTGACCCACAGCGTGTTGATATAATTTAACATCTTTAAATTTAAAATACTTTCATTTCCTATGTAGCTATTATTGCATTAATATTTATTTATTGTTGAATCCTGTTGTGTTTTATAAAATAAATTTTTAACTATAAGAACTACATATGTTCCTAGCTAAAAATATTTTACTCTAGGTAAGGATGCTCATTTACTGTTTGGAATGCTCATTTACTATTTGTTATTCTTTTTACGTTGTATGTATGTAGTTATTTAATTCAGTATTTATAATTTATTTTATTATTTCTAATTTTTAAAACAAATTTTATTCTATTTATTTTTCATGTGTAAAATTGAAGGTCTTGACATATTCATTTTTTAGCCCTGAAGATTTAAAAATAAATTGAAATATCTACTCAGTGTAAAAATTCGGATTTTGTTATCCTAATACTGACGATAATAATAATACTACCTAATAGGCCTTTTTTTTCACTGAGGTTCCTAAAGTGTTTTACTATTTGTTATTCTTTTTACGTTGTATGTATGTAGTTATTTAATTCAGTATTTATAATTTATTTTATTATTTCTAATTTTTAAAACAAATTTTATTCTATTTATTTTTCATGTGTAAAATTGAAGGTCTTGACATATTCATTTTTTAGCCCTGAAGATTTAAAAATAAATTGAAATATCTACTCAGTGTAAAAATTCGGATTTTGTTATCCTAATACTGACGATAATAATAATACTACCTAATAGGCCTTTTTTTCACTGAGGTTCCTAAAGTGTTTAAATGCTATTACAAACATTAATATAAACAGTATTTGAAAAATTAATCACCTGATACATGGTCCTCTCAGTTATATAAGTAGAAATGTACAGAGTATTATTTTTGTAATGCTAAATTATGTAACACGAATTAAAACTTGTAATACAACAAAATTTAATGCTGTTCATATTTTAGATAAATCATAATAGAGGTCCTGTAGTTGGTGCTGCTTTTGCTGGAGATGACAGAGTTATAAGTGCTTCTGAAGATGGTGGTGTTGTTGTATGGAATATTAAATCAAATCAGACCGTTTATCTAAAGTACCTTTTTTCATTCAAAGTAACTATAACTTGCATATCTACGTGTCCACATTCCACATGGTTAGCAGCCTTTGGGTTAAAAAATGGCTTAGTACTTGTTACCGATTTACGTAGTAAGAATCAATTTATTTTTAACAATGCTTATACCATTCCATATGGGATTTTAAAGCATAGAATTTAAAATTTGATTTTTTTTTTTAGAAGATGGTAAACTTCTATATAAACTTAGGGGTCATGATAAGTCTGTACTATCTTTATCATGGTGTCCAGTACCAATTAATGTTTTTCCAAAAAAAACCTTATAATTGTGTGGGAACGGACAAAGTTAGTATGTCGATTACTGATGAATTTGATGAAGATAATCAGGAGGTTGCTGAATGTAATAAAAATGTTATTTCTGAAAATATTTGTGAATCTAAAACCACTGCCTGTCAGCAATCAAAAGATACAGATAGCACAAGTCTTATTCTTACAGACTCCAAAGACACTAACAATAAGCTTGTGAAAAATGACAATGTAAATGTTAGTACCTCAAAACCTGAGCTTGTAAAAAGTGACAACATAGATGCTAGTATCTCAAAGCCTGAGCTTGTGAAAAGTGACAACATAGATGTTAGTACCTCAAAGCCTGAGCTTGTAAAAAGTGACAACATAGATGCTAGTATCTCAAAGCCTGAGCTTGTGGAAAGTGACAACATAGATGTTAGTACCTCAAAGCCTGAGCTTGTAAAAAATGACATCATAGATGCTAGTATCTCAAAGCCTGAGCTTGTGGAAAGTGACAACATAGATGTTAGTACCTCAGAGCCTGAGCTTGTAAAAAGTGACAACATAGATGCTAGTATCTCAAAGCCTGAGCTTGTAAAAAGTGACAACATAGATGCTAGTATCTCAAAGCCTGAGCTTGTGGAAAGTGACAACATAGGTGTTAGTACCTCAAAGCCTGAGCTTGTAAAAAGTGACTACATAGATGCTAGTATCTCAAAGCCTGAGCTTGTGGAAAGTGACAACATAGATGTTAGTACCTCAAAGCCAAAATATAATAAAAAAAATCTTTGGACTGATTTAAAGCATGCCGACGATGATGACCTTCCTCAAGACTTTATAGAAAAAGATAGAATACATCCTTTGTTAAAAATGTATGATTCAGGTGATGACGATTTTCTAAAAGAATGTCAAAGATTGAAGAATAAAATTTTGGGAACAGTCCCACAGGATACTAGCAGCAGTGGAGTTATCGCTGAAGAAAAACTAGATAGACCAGTACTGAAGGCAGAAGAGGGTCATAATGAATATAATACCTGCCAAAATAAACAAAAGCCAGAATTGAAACTTAAGAGTGAAGAAGCCAGTAAAGAAACAGTTGTAACCAAGGAATATGAGGAAAAAAATGTTGAGGAATCTACAGTGGCTTTAGCTAAGTCAGAAATAAATGAAGAAAAAATAATTTCCTTATGCAAACATAAGGATAATCTTGTAACAAATCTGACTGTTGAACATACAAAAAAAATCTCCAAATGATTTGGTGAAAGCTGATGCAAAATATTTGGATGAAGCAGGATCTGCATCCATCAATGATGTAAATGATGACCAAGCATTAGGTCTTAATGTTACAGATGATGAAAAATGTGTAGCTGCTAGTGACACTATTACATCTGAAAACGTTGAACCAATAAATTGTACAGCTAAGTTAAGTTTAGCTGAATTTATAAATCACAAAAGTAATATCAAGGAAGTATCTTCAACTGAAGGTCCAGTTACACCAACACTGAGTGGATACGTTATTATAAATACAGAAAGTATTGAAGGAATACCTTCAACTGAAGCTAATGGTGAGACATCTATTAGTGATGTCAAAATACCTTTAAGTGCCAAAACAGTTTCTATTGAGAAATCTGATAACACGGAGGACAAAAGTATTACTAAGGACGTGTTTTCAGCAGAAGATGATGAGGTGCTCACAGTTGAAATAAAAACAGAAGCAATTAAGACTTCATGTAATGATATAGAAGATGAAGGTAGTATTAAGAAAATATCTCCAACTGAAGACAACGATGAAGTGTCATCTAGTGAGATCAAAGAAATACCCTTAATAGATTCAAAAATTTCCCTAAAAAGATGTCCAAGATTGTAGGTGATAAAAGTATTATTGAAGAAGTTGAAGACAATGTAGATTTACCCTTTGGTGGATCATGTGATGATATAGAAGATGAAGGTAGTATTAAGAAAATATCTCCAACTGAAGACAGTGAAGAAGTGTCATCTAATGATATCAAAGAAATACCCTTAATAGATTTAAAAATGTCCCCTGAAAAGATGTCCAAGATTGTAGGGGACAAAAATATTATTGAAGAAGTTGAAGACATTGTAGATTTACCCTTTGATGGATCATGTGATGATATAGAAGATGAAGGTAGTATTAAGAAAATATCTCCAACTGAAGACAGTGAAGAAGTGTCATCTAATGATATCAAAGAAATACCCTTAATAGATTCAAAAATGTCCCCTGAAAAGATGTCCAAGATTGTAGGGGACAAAAGATGTATTGAAGAAGTTGAAGACAATGTAGATTTACCCCTTGGAGTTAAGAGCGAATTGCCTCTAATTCCATCATCAGGTTCAACTGAGAATGAATCTAGTAGTATGGAGGACAGAATTGCTCTTCAAGTAGTACCTCTAATCCAACACAAAGAGAATGTACCCTCCTGGAAGATAACACCTACAATTCTACCAACCTCCAATTCCAACGGTACAGAGGACAAAAGTATGAATTTACCAACAAGGGAAATCACAAGAGATACTGTAGGTAGAGAAGAAAAGCCAAGGAAGGAATTCTTGTTAGCATCTTCTTCAATTGATGGGTAAGTATTATAATCTTGACATTTCTTGATCTCTTGTAAATTTGTCATCGATTAAGTCCTGTGTGACACAGTGCTTGTCAAAATTATTGTCATTGCCTCCATTATGGTGGAATTTTTTTATTCTGTATTTTTGTTTCTATTTTGATATTAAGGATTTTGTACCACTGCCACTCTCATCGTGTATTTGTCTTGAATTAATTGCTTTTTAGAGATAGTTTATTAAATCTATTATTGGTATTCTCATTGGTGTATCATAAGATTGAAATTTGTTTAAATTTTTAGAAACATATATATTTGGAGAGCGGGTACTGATGGTAGAATGCAAACTTTTTTGTCCGTACCCAACAAATCTAATCATCGCAAGTCAAGATCGAATGCAGATAGGATGCGGATTGTTTTGTGTTGGGTTACCCCTACCATGTTACTGTCCTCATCGAAATCAGCTGAACTCATACAGTGGTATTTACCAAAACCAATGTAAGTGTATTTTCTTATATTCAGTTACTTATTTATTAGTGGTAATAACCAAGTAACTGCATCATCTTTGAAACTATGTTGGGAAAGCCAATGAGTTATTTATTACGATATTTTTTTTTTACAGCAAAGAGAAGCAATATCGTATCATTCACAATGATCACAGTCCTTTGTTGTTCAGTATCGCTGCGCCAATAATCCTTTTAAACGAGGCCAACTGGTTGAATGAAAAAAAATTGAATGCGTGGACTGTGGGACAAGACCGGATGTTGCTTAGTACCAGTCTGGAGAAAGAAAGAACAAATTTGGCGTGTTACCCAACATTAGGCAGAGCAGAATGTTTTGCTCTATCTCCTTTAGATCCTAACAGGTATGTGTGTGTTATTGGCCAGGAGAATTGGAAAAAGAAACGGGAATGATTTGACTAAATGAAATGTTCACACAGAGTCGAAATATGCTTTCTGTGCAGAGTGTGATAATTTTTCATTAATATCATCCCCTCGCATCTAAGTTTCCAAGGCTGTCTTTATAGTTTGGGGAATTTGAAAAATGGCATTGTTTTATCATTTTATGTTTTTAAAGAAAAACCCTTTATTTATACTGCTTATGGAAAACTAATTGATTTTTCAGAAAATGACGATTTAATTTAATGAAAAATGGCCGGTCAATTATTTGTAGTCAATTGATCGAGGTTATTGGTCCGTAGAGGGCCGTAGAGAGCCAGAGCGGTATACAAGACTTTTTGGCAGACCCCTCACATTTTTAAAATAGTGTTTTTTTAAAGAATAGTTATACAATTTATCTCTATACCAATGGTGCCCATATTATTATTTAATTACGTTATGAGACTTTAACTCATAAATGTTAAATGCTAAATGTGTCTGCATAAATCCACCTTAAGACTTGATATTTTGTCAGTTAACGTAACCTACAATAAAAAAAAATTAAAAATGCTGTTTTAAGGTTCCGAATTTAAATTTTGTTATTGTTCAAAATTGTATATTTGACTTGACTGATAATTGGCATTGACAGTCAGTTAACCATGCACAGTTAACCAAGACATTCTTTGATTTGGTAAGTTTATTTCTAGGCTCGCTATTGGTACAGGAGAAGGAATAATAAAAATTTGGGATTTAAGTCGACCTCATATAAAAAAAGATTACAATGTCCAATTTTTATCAAAGAATACAGGGTAAAGTTGTGACTTTGGCTTGGCATCCTACTAATGAACTGATTTTAGCATTTGGTACTTCGGAAGGGAGAGTAAGTGTATTAAAATTATTTTGTACTCTAATAATATTTACAAGTGGGAAAAAAAATTTAATAAGATTTCACATATTTAACTGCAGCTTTAAAAATTATATCGTTACTGTTTTGTTCTCATTTATGTTTTACTACGATAGATTGGCTGCCTAGACACCAACAAATTAAAAGCACCAAAAATTTTACCGGATTTCTTCAAATCTCTAGTTCATAAGATAGAGTGGGGGCCCATGTTTGGTAACAAGGAAGATATTGGTTTGTTTGCTGTTGCTGAGGGAAAACTGGTTATGTTTCGCACATCTGTAGGTAAGTAATAATAAATAACAGAGTAGTCATTTAAATTTACTATAATACACAGACTGGGTTGTTGATGAATTGGAATAGACTCATTTAGTGTGACGTCACATAATTATTCAACCTATGTACTACTGTCATGACACTGATGGCCTACACCACACTGAAACCTTTAAGGCAAATGTCTATAAAGGCGATATTTTCACGGGTTAAATAGCGTAGAACTTGATTTTTTATCCCTTGTAAGAAAGTTTAACCTTCGAAAATGTCCCCTTTATAGACATATGCATTAAGGATCAAGTTTCAGTGTGATGTTTAGGCAATCGGTGTGTCATGACAGTAGTACGTAAGTTGCATAATTATATGACGTCACAACTAATAAAGTCCATTGCTCCTTAACGATAACATTTGCTGTGGTGAGTGCCTACTTGGCTATTGTATTTTATATTTTTTATAAAAATGTATTTTTTCTAAAGGAATTTAATGTTTTTTTATTTGACAAGTTTTATGAGTCACTTGGTATTTTCTTTTCATATTTCCCAAAATAACTCAGATTTTCCATTTATTCGAGTTAATCTGAAGTTAATCTTAGCATACTTGGATATTGGGTGTACGTCTGTTGTCAAGAAAATTATATACAGGGCATTATATTACTTGTGGTATTTAATGTTAATCTTAATGAAAATTTGGAAAAACTTTTCCTCAGCTTTCTTCCGGTGATTGAATTTTAATTAAATATGTTTCAAGTGCATTGTCAATATTGTCAACATGCTAGAATGCATTGTTTGTATTAACTACCAAATGGTTTTTATAGATTTTATAGAACCTCAAGAAGTTGATACACCTGATAGTAACAATTATGTCTATACGTTTGCATGGAAGCAAGACTACTCGATATTGTTAGTAGGCACTAAAACAGGTGCAATAATCACATACTCCACCGACTTGCAAATATTGTCAACTCAATACCTTCAACACAAAGTGCAGTACATTTATTGGCATCCAGAATCTACTCAGAGTGACGTGAATGTTTCCAAATATTGCCGTTGGTTTGCAGCCGTTTGTAATTTCAAAGACTTAATTGTATTTGATTTAGAGATTAAATCAGACAATTATGAGACAAAAATTGTCGCTAAATATGAAGGCCGTGGGGAAATGATCAACTGTGCCGCTTGGAGCCCATATGTGGCAGGCGATTTGGTAGTTGCTAGAGATGATGGCATAGCTGAGGTAAATGATTTATAGTTAAAATAAATTACGATTACCACTTAATCTTTTTAATGAAGTCCATAAATAAGTCTTATTAATAAAGTCCATAAGTACTAAATGATAAAGTTAATAGTATGCCACAAGGATCGAGTGATGTTAGTTGGAAATTTTTCCGACGAGCACTTCTCCATTTTGGTAATTTTTCCCAATAATAATTTCCTTTGTTTGAATTTGGCGCCAATTTTTGCAAGTACTGCACCATGTTTCTGTAAACAGTATTTTTTCGTATAAAATAAAAATACAAATTTGTAATTTCTCTAATTCTTATTTTCTGGAAAATATACATTATAAAAATCATATCATTAGGAACTAATTATTTCATATTGATTTAGATCTAGTTTCACATTATTTAAAACATTGACTTGCTTTATTTTTGCTACTTATTATTATTATTATTATGTATATTATCTGTGCCAATTGGGGTGGCCACTTCATAGACCATTAGGTTGTCGCCACTGAAGCTCCACTGATTCTCAATAGTGAGGGTTAATAACCTCGAAGGGGCAGTCGGGCAGTTTCTAGCTGTCCAAATACATTGTTAGAGTTCATCGCTTAGAAGCCAAAACCTTATAATTCAATAAATGCTGTTTTTTAGAAATCACATAAACATGTAAAGTATAGATAGATAGATAGATAGATAGATAGATTTATTTCATACTAGGGACAATACTAAATTGTTTAGTACAAGTCAGTGGACGTGGGCTTCTGAATTCAATGCTGGTCTGTTTCATTGAATATCGATGCCCACTCTTAGTAATAAAATTACACTAAGTTAGCTTACAATACACATTAAAAAAAAAAAAAGACTTAGTACTAGCAATATAAATAACAAACTATAAAAGAACAGGAACTATTTTCATTGGTTTAATAAACTATAAAAGAAGAGGAACTATTTTCATTGTTTTATCACAGTTTATAAAGGGATTAAAAGAAAAGAAAAAAGGAACAATAGAGAAAGAAATATATTCGCACCCCAGAGCTCGCAAGTACTTCACAGGAAGGTGGCTTCATTAATCTCATTCATATTATATGGTTCTGATTGTATTAATATATCCTTGATTGGTTTTTTAAAGAGTCGTTGAGTTTTAATTTCTTTTATATATCTGGGTAGGCAGTTATACCACTGCAGACATTTATAATAACAGCCTTTTTCAAGTAAAGCACTTTTATGAACTGGATAACAAAAATTATCTTTATGCCTTGTGTTATGTTGATGTTTTATAAGGGCATCTTTAAAGTTATCTCTGTTATTGTAAACGAAACACAAACTTTCATATACATATACACCTGATACAGTTAATATTTTAAGAGTTCTGAACAGACCACGACATGAATCGCTTACTCTGTGTCCTGTCATGACCCTAATTACTCTTTTCTGGATCCTAAAAACCTCCAGACTGTGTGAACCCCCCCAAAATATTATTCCATTGGTCATTAATGAATAGAAGTTACCATAGTAAGCTGTTAATAGCGTGCTCTCATCTACCACCTTTTTTAGTTCCTTAACTGAGTAGCAAACTTTGCTGAGTTTTCCACAGAGCAAGTGCACATGAAGTTCGCAATCTTGATATTGATAGAAACTTTTGATTTTAAGGTGGGCATGCGTAATATATAAGAATTATTGCAATGGGTGTGGGACAAAAATAATTTATTTTGTAACGCCGCAACTCAAAATCAGCAGAACTTGAGTTATAAGGTTTTGACTTCTAGACGACGACATGTTTCTTCCTTTGGGAAAATGTTTTTATTGATCTTACGCTCACGCACAACTGCCTTTATCGGTATTTCATTGAGTATTTTGTGTTTAACTTTTTTTTATTATTTTTTATTTATGATGTACTGTTTAATCGTATTTGTAAAAAATAAGTATTTTGAGATTAGAAAAACAATCTACATATTTTAAAATTATAAAGATGAAATTTTTGCATATGTTATAATTATCTAAACACAAAATATGCATTATATCTACTTTTGATTCTCAGGTGTGGAATGTAGAATCTGAGAAGGTTCTATCAACTTTTGTGGATACAAACTTTGAGGGCCTATTAACCGTGATATGGAGTCCACTTGATCCAGACTTTATAATATCGTCTGGTAAAGATCATACAACAAGAATTTGGAGGATTTCAGACTTTCCAGGAAGAGACGAGAGAGGTAAGATTATGGTTATATGAGCATTTAGCACAGTTTACATATGCATAGTATATAATAATTAGAGAGTGGATTGTTTTAGAGCATCCAGTGATGACCGACTTTATTTTATTTTTAATTAAGTAAAGTAGACAAGTCAAAAGTCAAAAATGGTCTAGACAGAAATGAATCATTGGATGCAATTTACGAATCGTGGCAATCAAACTTTCACCATTTTCATAATAATGTTTAACAATCAGGACGCGTTGTTCTATCGTGTAATGCTCTATGTTTACTAAACTCCCATCTGTCTCCTATCGACCCGGCATGTCATAATCTTGTGACATCATGACAGCCAAACTGGCATGCAATTCAAATCTTGTGCTCTTATTGAAACACCTTTTATTTTGGTCTAGAAACTGAATGCTCGATAGTATTTGGTTTTTGATATATCCGATGTAACCTTTGTTTTTTATATTAGCCATATTGGATTTTTCGTTTTTCAGATTGCGCTTAAAAAGAGCTTTCACATGCCGAGGAAAAAATGTTTTTTAAGGCATTAACTTAAGAAAAGTTATCCATTGCTTAACATCAAAGTAGTTAGTAATTAACTAGTGAAATTTGGCTTCTCTAAAAACAGCCAAATTCACACATAACTTTCAGTAAAATTTAGTAGGCTGTGGTTTAAAACAAATAATAAGCATTACAGTTAATTGACAGTTGTTGTTCACCAAATAGTAGTGACATTATTGTAAATTGTTCAAGAATACTTATTATTACTGTTCAAGAGTGTGATTATTGCAAAATGGCACAAATTCTCAAATGAAGAAAAATTATATGTTAGAATGTTATTTAAAGGTAAATAGAAATTAGCAAAACGCATCGGCTTCCTATCTAGAAACATTTCCGGAGAGAATGTAACCACATAGAACAGTTTTTGGAAGAATTGTAAGCAATTTGTTAAATTACGGAGTGTTTGACTTTGAAAGCCCGGAAACTGTCGTTTTTGATTTTCCATGGCTTACTATTTTGTTTTGTTAAGCAATGGATAACTTTTTTTTAAATTAGTCCCTTGAAAAACAATCTTTTCTCGGCATGTAATACATCATTTGAAGTCTCTTTTTAAACGCAATCTGAAAAAGGAAAATCCTCGAGCATTCGTTTCTAGACTGCAAAAAGTATCTTAATAATGTAAAAGTCTAAAACCTGTCTGACCAAGGATTACTTGGCTACAGCCTAAAGGAGAAATCACATTTTCTTTTTTTTGGAAAATCCCAAAAATGGTGTCCATTAGCGGTGATTTCTTAATGGATTTGGAATCAGCATAAAATTTGCTAAAACATCCCATTTAACCGACCTTGTAGCTCTTATAGTTTATGAGATCGCAATAATCAATCAATCAAAAATGCTTTATTGTCAGAAAAATTCAAATGTTTTTGTTGACAAAGCCAAACCTTAATCCTAATGTAAAAAATTGGTAAAATTATTATTTACTAACTTTTACAATCACAGATAAGTATAACATATATCATCTAAAACCAAAATTAAATAAAACACAAGGTACTCACCAGTTGACACTCACTTTAAAAAAACTTTAAAATATCTACCGACATGTGTTTCTGCTTGCATTGCTTCATCAGGGTAGCCAGCACATTTAAAGAATCCAAAGTAACTGAACTTGTAAACCTTAATGTAATAAACATTAATGGCTTCAGAGAACAGAATAATTGAAATTATATAGTGGAAATTCCCCTCAGGGTCGAATAAAATAATTTAAAAACAAATTAAGTTCCTCTTCTTGGTAAAAGTTAAAATATAGAGTGGAATGAAAAATAATATTAACTGAAAATTTTTTGCTAATTATTATTTACTAACTTTTACAAATCTTATCACAAATAAGTATAACATATATCTTTTTAAACAATTATTTTCCCGGCTATTTGCCAAAATGCTAAAATTTAGATTACAAAAAAAGATATATTCTTTTTTAATTATTTTATTCGACCCGAAGGGGAATTTCCACTATATAATTTCAATTATTCTGTTCTCTGAAGCCATTAATGTTTATTACATTAAGGTTTACAAGTTTAGTTACTTTGGATTCTTTAAATGTGCTGGCTACCCTGATAAAGCAATGCAAGCAGAAACACGTGTCGGTAGATATTTTAAAGTTTTTTTAAAGTGAGTGTCAACTGGTGAGTACCTTGTGTAAAATTTATTTTTGGTTTTACTAGACAGAATAGTTGAAATTAAAAATAACATTATTGAGTCAGTTGTACTGAACATAATGTGCATATTATCTTTTTTGTAATCCAAGTTTCAGCGTTTTGGCAAATTGCCGGAAAAATAATTGTTTAAAAAGATATATGTTATACTTATCTGTGATAAGATTTGTAAAAGTTAGTAAATAATAATTAGCAAAAAAATTTTCAGTTAATATTATTTTCATTCCACTCTATATTTTAACTTTTACCAAGAAGAGGAACTTAATTTGTTTTTAAATTGGTAAAAGATAGAAAAGTACTTGAAAGTACAGCACATGTAAAATAATATAAATATATAAAGGACTGAACTAAAATATTGTACAGCACACACCCTGTATAGAAATTTTAAATCTAGTCTAATTATAAAACAAACAATTTATTTAATATCAGAATCTTGAAAATAATCATTGAATGAATAATATGACTTTTTAATCAATAATTTCTTTACTTCATTTCTAATTTTTTTTTTTTTTAATTTAGTTTGCCTCAGGTTTACATTACAATACCATTGTATCTTTACATGAAACTATTTATGCATACAATCTGACTCTGAGGCAAGCTCTGACTTTCGGTCTGTATTCTAAAAAATTCTGCTCTAGTAATATTTTTTATTACAAATGTATAGGTTTCCCAGGAAGATCGTTATTAATAACCATATATTATTTGCAGTGGTTTTAAATTTAAGGAAGAAAGTCATGAAAAAAAAAGTGAATGTAACAGTTCACTACCAAAAGTTGAAAAGGCCCCGGAAGAACTCGTTAAACCAAAGAAATCTAATAAGAGTAATAATATTTTTCCAAATTTATATCCACCAACAGATCCTTCAGATATTGTTTGCGATCTCAGGAAATTATTGGAATGGAAAGAAAGTTTAAATAGCACAGAGAAAGGGGATGGAGATCATGGACCAAACATTTTGAGCCTCTTCGGTAATAGTGACAGAGTATTGAAACTAATGGATCTAAATGGTGAGTAAAAATATGTGAACATTTAAAAGGTAAATTTTCTTGGATCGAAAATAGACTGCTTGATTAGTAAAATTTCTTCGCTCTTGGGCAAGATCTCGGGGCACTATTTGTACATTTAATTTTTTTTCTCCAGCATGTATCCACAAGCAAAGAGGCAAACACAAATTGAACAGTATTCTGTCACTCATTAAAGGAGATATTAGTGCTACAATCAAAGAAGCAATTGAAGAAAGAAGGGTCACGCCTTGGATTATAACGATGGCACCAATGGTATCACCTAAGTAAGTTACTAACATGGGGTCGGTTATGCCGGCAAAGCCACTGTTACTGAATGAAGAATTTAACGTGTTTCTTTTTACTGTAATAAATATAACAAAATTGTTGTTAAAAAATATGTAATTTTAAGAGGCCCAGTAACATACCCTTGTGGCATATCCTTAGCATAATTTACCATTCTTCTACTTTTTTTTTAAGATATTTATTTAACAATCTTCTAAAATATATTTCCTTCTAATCTTTACTTAGACTTTGGCAACTAGCTTGCGATGTCTATGCCCAACAATTGGCAGTAGAACCAGACTCAGATCCGTTAGAAGTTGCAACATTCTTTCTTATGTGCCACAAGGTTGAAGATGCCATTCACATATTATGCGATGGTGGTCTGTACCGGGAAGCATTAGCATTGGCCAAATGTCGATTGCCTGCATCTGATGGTGCTATAAAGAATATTATCGAAAAATGGCTTAAACATGCAATGACAGTGGGAAATTTTGAGGTAGCAGCCCAATGGTAAAAAAATAAAAACAAAACTGGTTGTAATAGGTATTAATTATTGCTTTTTTTTACAGTAATATATTCTTAGGAAAATATGAATCGGCAGCTTCTGCTCTTTTTAGAAGATCTGATACAGAAATATTGAATTTTGCTGCAGAACTAGCTGAAAAATCTGGAAATGAAGATCTACATAAAGCTATTTTGTTGCGATATAATGTATTTAAGAGTGAAGCTTCAGAAAAACTGGTTGAGTTACCAAGTAGATCAGAGGCAATTTTAAAATATGAGCAGATCACGACAAATGATGAAAATGGTAGTAGTGCTTTACAAGAAACTCATAGGAATGAGGAAGTACAAGTAGAAAGTAATACTGAAGGAAATGGCATGGAACAAGACAATGACACTGTTGGAAATAAAAATACTATGAAAGAATGTGAAAAAGCACTAGAAGCAGAAGATGAACCTTTAAATGAAAAAAGTGAGGTTGCAAAAGAGGAAAATTTACTTTCTGCAGAATTAAATGGAAATATATCAGATGATATCAAGGAACTCAGTGAAAACGTGGAAGAATATAAAGTACCTAGAGAAAAATCCTCAGGTGCTACGATTGTAATAAGCGTAGGATCAACTTCTAAATCTTCAGAAGACATATGCAGTAATGGCACAATTGTCACTGAAGAAAAATCAGAAATTTCTGAAAAAGAAAATTGTGGCCTTTTATCCACAGAAGATGTGGAAACATTATTAAGTAGTCCTAAATTTGAACTTTCGTCTTCTGAAACAGAATCCATTGATTTTAATAAAAACTCAGGGGATAAGTGTTAATAAAGTTATGACACAACGTATAGTATAAGACTTAAATTTTGTTCAATTCTTTTTTGGTTGAAATTTGTTTGTTTTTACTATTTGACTGATATAGAATAAGTTTTATTTTTTATTTAATGGAAGTATTGTTTATTTTATCTTGGTTATGTTTAGAAAAATACATTTTTTACGTTTATTCAAAATGTTTGTTAATGTTTTCTAATGGTTTGATGGCTTAATTTAATTCTTTACTTTAGTGAAATCAGATGGCAGTGTTCACTCTTGTACATGATTTACCTATTTTAAATAAATGTTTAGTTGCCTGTATATATTTTTACTTTAGACGTGGGATTGAGGCCGATAAGTAAAATAAACTTTTTTTAATGTAGTCGACGTTTCGAAATAATTTATTTCATCAGGACAATTTGAAATAATTTTTTTGTCAATATAGTACAAATAGTGAATAGAAACTTAAACTGTTAAAAATGATACACGAAACAATGCAACTGATAATTTTAATTCTCCAGTTGGTTTTTAAGATTCAAGATTAACAGTTGTATTGTGTTTTGTGTATCATTTCAGTTCAGTTTAATGTTTTTATTCACTATTTGTACTATGTAGACAACAAATGATTTTAAATTATCCTGATGATGAAATAAATTATTTAAAAACGTCGACTATATTAAAAAACAAGTTGTTATTTTAATTATTGGCATTAATCCCACCTGTCTAAAGAAAAAAATAATTTACGTCTTTAATATTTGTCAATCATATAAAAAAAAAACATTTTTTTAGTAAACGTATAAACAAGAAACGCAAAAAATCAATTAAATATCTCGGAAATTAGGCCAGGTATGGTAAAATTGAACAAATGGTTTTGTAGGGCACAAAATTGTCTTACCCCTGGTATTATCATTTTAAAGTGAGTTTTAGTGACAAGAAAACACATTATCGGTAATTCCAGCAAAACAAATCGAAATATAAATACGATGGCCAATAAACCTAATTTTTATTCAAACTAGGTTTGTTCCAGCAGAAAATCACAAACAGTTTGATGAACCTTTTGGTTAGCAATTTATACTGCTGGAAAGAAATTTCTGCTTTTTTTTGCAGCTCACAGCATTACATTTGAATGTAATGTATAAGTGTATAAATAACACAACCTATAGCTCTGTTTTTGCAATCATTTTGAATTACATGTTTAAATTTCCCAAAATAATAGTTTTAAAAGATGGAGCAAACTATTTCTATCCTTATGCAAAGTAGCGAATGCTACCACAAAATGTTATGATTATTCACAAATACGTTTATAATTCAAATAAATTTAAACGATATTTTATATTTGAACTATGCATGACCAGAGAATCCGCGAATTCTTCAAACCATTTTGAAATCGGTCAGCAACTATTCAGTTGACATGATGAACCTTCGAACTAGTAGGCAGAATCCCCCATTATTATCTGCTGGAATGCCAATTTTGTTTTGCACATGTTGAGGACAATTTGAAATCATTTGTGACTGCTGCTAGAACAAACCTATTGTCTGATATTTATATTTTGTTTATATTAAATTTTCTTAAAACTTTAAGTTAAAGGCCCCTTTAAAATGTTGATAATAACCAGGATTAAAAAACCATTCTACTAAATATTTTCGAAAAGTTGAGTTGAATGTGAGTTCCTAGTCAGATTTTCACGTGTGGGAAGTCACATAAATTACAACGATGCTGTTGCAAAATTTATAATCAATAGTAACAGATTTTCAAAATAAAAAAATTCATGCATTCTCTAGACACTTTGACAAGTGGCGGGTAGGTTTTTTTTCCTATTATAGTCCTTTGTGTGTACTGATTATCGTTAATTTATGAGATTCTGGATCAAGTTTAACTTGTTAATAAGCTTCAGAAAGATCAAATTTTATAAATTCTTGTCCATTAATTTTACAAATAATTCTTCAATAGGACGTAATGGAAATTTATCAATTTTTAATTCCGGATTTAGGGTTACTTTAAAATCACCATATAGTCTAAGACTACCAAAATTTTTTAAGATTAGTACTATAGGAATACCCCAGTCACTATACTAGTCTACTGAGTTTAAAATATTTAATGAAAGCAAGCGGTCTATTTCTTCAACTTTTTGTTTCATCGCAAAAGGTAAGGGTCTAGTCTTAAGATACTTGGAAGTGGCATTTACAAAATGTTTGTTTTTGTAAATTTTTATTTGGAAAATATTTATTTTTAAAATCTAGAGAACAAACATAAACTAGCCCCTGTATCGAGGTCAAACTCGAATTCTTTCCTTCTGTTTTAATTTTACATAAATCGGTTTAATATCATTAGAAATTAAACATTTATTCATTATCGGTATTTATGTTATAACCAGTATTGCAGTTTAAAAAATTATTACTTACATGGTCTCTTTTTCTGTTTTGTTCCCTACTCACTCTAACTGGATCTCTTCTATTTTTGTCTCTGTGGCATATGTTTGCTAAATGGCCTCATCTACATCGTCAATCATAGTTTTCATGTATACATTTTCTGGAATGAAACTTCACATATACTCACTAATTCCCTGTTCGAGACCTCACTGTGCCAACTGATGTCGCTTATGTTGGGAGAAATTTGAACATGGTAGTTGGCTTATAGGTCGTGTCTTATCCGTTGATCTTCTGCGGTGCTGCTTACTGGTTCATCCTTAGTGGAGTAATGATTCACACTGGGAAACCCACCATAAAGCAGTCCCTCATATAGATATTTATCTTTGCTCCAAATTGGCATCTCACCGCTAAAGCCCTTACTCTAGCTGTCCACATTGCTACTCTTTTTCTGATTTTCTGGCAAAGAAAAATTTTCGATGTTGGGAAATCCGTACATTTGCAATTTAAAACGTTTGTTAAAATTGTCCACAAGAGTTTTGAAGGTTTCATTTGTGGGGTCATTGGGTACACACATATTTGTAAGTAATTCACAGGTAATCTGATTTATACACGTTAATGAATCTTGGAATATATTACATTTTTAATAACTGTGTGTTATTCTCAAATTTATAAAAAAAATTATAGGGGAATTTTTGTTCAGAAATTGATTTTATATCAATTGGTGCAAACGTTAAAAAAATATACATTTTTGGAAATAACTCAAGAACTGGATGTTCGATCGGTTTTCTGTCCCAGATCATAATCAGCTGAAAAAATCTACTTGTTTGCCAATTTCGTAGCTCCAATAATTAACGTAGCAATGGTGCCCACTTAATTTGGTTCACCCTGTATATTATCGAATATAAAACATGAAACCATAAACAAACCCAAAACATAAAATCTTAAACAAGCATTTTAATTGCCATTTAAACATTAAAAATGCAATTACAATATATAGAGCACGAGATACCCGAACTACATGAAATAAAGAAAATCTATTGTTCATACAAGTATGGTAGTAAGTAATCAAGAGGAATTTCTTTTAGTAAATTTTCTCTAGTACAAGATCCATATAATCCTCTTCGATAAAAAAAGAAAAATAATAATACAGCTAATAACTAAAAAAGGTGCTATTTTCATGGGCTTGACCACAGACTGGTACCCCAAGTACAGTGATTTTCCACACTGGAAAATCCAACTAAATACATGCACAATCTAAACCACTGACTTTTTTGTAAATAATCATGTTCATTTTTGAAATATCCTGTCAGAAATCTCAGATTTCATGTCTGTTTATGTTAATGAATGGCTTGTTTATATATCTCGCACGGGTTAGTGAAAATGATCCTCAGTATGAACTATAAGATCTAAAGATTTTTACTGTTCCCATTACCAAGTATAATTATTATTGTCTGGCCTATTAACAGAAAGGCTAATTTTTACACATTTTTGAAAAATATGAAATGAAATGGAAAAGTTCTGTTAAACAACAAAAGAAATGAGCCTATTTAATAGTTACCGCTGTAAAACAGTTACACAAAAAATTTTACTCAAGCTGTCAGGGAATAGTTGTATAGGAACACCCTCTCACATAGCATCTGCTTTAGGATTTGTGGGATGTTGTCTAATTTATGTGGTGTGTTTTATGCTGTTTGTGTAGATTTTCGTTGTTTTTACCGATGTATATATTATACAAAAGTGTTGTTGCGTTTGTTCTGTGAATACGGTTGTATTTTCTTTGTGTTAATACCCAGTCTGGTGCCACTAACCATTCAATCTACCAAGGTGAAATTATGGGAATGATAATGGGCAAAGGTTACCAAAAACTTGGCAAAGTTGTATTCCTAAATTAGGCATGTAGGATTACAATACACCATTAACATCATGGATTTCAGAACAACCATATGAAGGATGGATGGTGATTTATATAATATAGTTTATTCAAAATTTAAAAATTTTTAACTTTCATAAAGAATCCATTACAACCATCCCCTTTCAAGTCACTACTTGTACAATTGATATCGACGGTATCATATCATAAGGGTGTAAATGCCAATGTTACTGCTATGATTATACGCCGTTATGATATGATGCCCTCGATATCTAAAAAAATACTTATTTAGAAATAATCAGCAATACAACCTAAAACCACATCTAGAACATCAATAGTGCCATATTTCATCTGATTCGGAAATAAACTTCAAATAAATTTTCAATTTGTCCCAGATGTAGTTGTACCGTTGATTTTTTTCTGCCAAGTATGTATACTCTTACCCGCTCGGCTATGGTGCCCTCTTTTAATTGTTGAATGAATTACTTTAAATTGTTCGGGAAGTATTATCTCATTTGCCGACAATATACTTCTCTATGTTGAAGAAAGTTCATGGAAAGAAGGTGAGCAGTTACTAAAAGACCTATATACACGGTGTCTCACCAGGAACTGCATCGATTGATGGCACTTCCGGTTATACCGGAAGTCGATATCAACTTGCTTATTATAAATGGAACACCCTATATATTTTAGAGTTTTCGAAAAGAGCAAAAACATGTAGGATACCCTATGCCTAAACCCAGATTTAGGTACTCGTACAGATGCCTAAAAACATAAGGCACCACAAAAAAGTTAGCATTGCTGACAACTTTTAATATATTGTCATGAATTTCACACAGTCTGTCGCGGAAAACATCTAGTTACATATAATTAGACTGGATTTAGGTCGATGATAGCAAAAAAATTTATAGAATTTGCAATATTTCAGCATAAAGTGGTATTTATTCTACATTGCACATCGCCATAAATGCTCGCATGGATTTTTACTTTAGTTTATAAAACAAAATTTTTGTATTTAACGATGTTTGATATATTAAAATAAAAAATTTTATGAACATATTTTTATTTTGAAAACATGTAGATCTGCTTTATACAGTGGCAAATACAGTATTCAGATATTTGCAAATGCTTGATACATCAGCAATTCTTCCGTAATGTTTGATATATGCAAAATATCATGTGCAGGAATGAAGAGAGTAGTTCCAGACTTTAATTCTATTTTATCAAATCTAGCACTTCCCGAGATTACTATTAAAATGCTTGCACTCTCCCTCGTTAAAAGTTCGTAATTTTCTATAGACTCGGGGAATCTGAAAATAATAAAAAAAAAAAGTGAATACCTCAATATTCACATAATTAAAGTATAAAAACGTTTCTTTTACCTGAATTCCTGCTACTGCAAAATCAATTACAGGCGGTTTGTATAATTTTGTAAATTGATCCTCGTCAATTGTGGCAAATAATTTTTCAGAGATTTTCTCACCTTTATAGTTCAACATTGAACACAGAGTGTCGATATCAATAAATTTAGGTGTCAATCCGGCTCGTACTACATTGTCCGAGCATGCCATATTCTCAATACAATCTGAAAAAGTTTAACATACTTATACTTATATTGCATAACGTTTAGATCATCTAATTTTAAACGGAGTTACTTGAGAATAATGTTAAATGTCACCTGTGAAAACCTTAATAAGCACAGAAGCAATCAATTAGAAGAAACTAAGAAAATACTTAATTGAACTATAATTTTAAAAAAATGAATACATAACTTTCTGTAAGAATCATGAGGCAGCTTAAAAATATGTATTTAAAGATAATTACTACATTTTAATTAAACGTTTGCTAGTATTCTGTTCAGTAAAATAATGGGAACTGTAGATCACCAACCTCCATAAAGATAAGCATGTGGCTCATTGGCTGCCAAATAAATAGCCTCGGTAGGTTTCAGCTGCAAATAATTCAAGAAATACACCATTAAAACTCCATTGTCATTGGGGAAATCATTGTTTAGACGTTCGACAAGATCTGCTAAATATAATTCTCTTTTGCTTTCATCTAAAAAAAAAAAGGATTAAGTTAGTTGTACAGGATGTTACGAGAGTAAGGGTACAAAGTTTGTGAGTATATTGTACTACCCCAGACTTTCAAAAGTAAAAGATACACAGGGTGATTCATGTAAAAAAAAGGTTTGGCAAGATATACAGGTTAGGGGTACCAGTGTTTATACAAGCACTGATGATGAGTTTACCTCCAAGTCAAAGTGATTGGCGGTGGTAAGTAGTGGCACTAGGCCGACATTATTGAGAATCGTAGTTTTTAGAAAACTATTTCTATACATCATAAAAACATTTCTATGAAATCTTATGTTAAATAAATACTTACCAAATTTTTTAAATCGTTCTATAATATTGTGTACTGTTTTTCCAATAATTTCTTTGTCACATGTTAGTACGGATTTAAAAGATTTTCTTAAAAAGTCATCATCACTACTGTTATTTTGAGGATCTACTAATAATCCTAGTTCAGGAATCTCTACAAATGAAACAAAAAACTTATTTGCAATTATTAAATACATGTTAAGTGCAAATGTTGAAATGACGTGCAGATAATTACTTGAGGCACACACTTGTTAGACATGTTAAAATTCTCAAAAGTAGAATATATGTGCTCTAACTATTCCGGAGCCAGGGCTCACCCAAAAAAATCTATGGCCCACCCTGGTGCACACCTGCTAGTCAAGAAAAATACATATAATTTTGCCGCTCCTTGTATCTGAAGGAGGGGGGAATTAGCTTTTTTTTTTATTTCCAAGCCTAACTTGATGCAAATATGAAAAAAAATAATTGCAAAGAGGTAGGCGCATTGTAGAAGCAGCAACGGCATCTGGTGAATTATGCCATATAACTAATAATTGGAGCATGGGACATTTAATTTAACATATAACAGATATCTAATAGCGCAATAGTTAAAATATTTTTCTCACCATTATTTATTACAATTTAATCTCAATTTTAACATACATATTTTTGAAAATGTTGTTAGGTAAATGGCTGACAGTATAATATCCCAGCAAACATTATTTATGGTTGTTTGCCGGGCTTTATTCTGCCTGAATTTCCAGTAAAAGCCCACTAAACCAGACTGGGTTTTGCTGGGATTCACCTATTGAACATATTTAAAGATATACACAATGCCAGAGATGGAAGTTTAATCTAGTCTTACAGTTAGCCCCAAGCTACTCCTATACTTTTTTGTTAAATTTACCTTGCATAAATGACCTAATTTCAGGAATTGGTCTAAACCCACATAACGCCTCGAAAGGTGTTAGAGCAATGGCCAACTCAGGTTTATGGTTGTCATCTTTATAAACATCGGGAAATTTGGCGTGCAGTTCCTCGGCATGTTTCTAGTCAAATTTTAAAAATTTTCTAATTAGAAAATATAATAGGAGTCCAGGTAACATTTACTGCACTATAACCATGAATATAAAAAGTAGTATTCTACTATAAATTATATCATTGACCATTATGTAATTTTAGCCTTCATAAATATATATTACCTTTGAAGG
The DNA here is from genome assembly GCA_029963845.1 of Rhamnusium bicolor. Lineage (NCBI taxonomy): Eukaryota > Metazoa > Arthropoda > Insecta > Coleoptera > Cerambycidae > Rhamnusium > Rhamnusium bicolor. The sequence goes on from JANEYF010005896.1 coordinate 2,650,595, forward strand.
ATGAGCTTGAATTGACAACGCTTTATTAACGGATAAAACTTTAAACAGAAAAGGTAACTTTTGATTAAATAAGTTTGCAACTTTTTCTCCTAAGTACTCGGGATGTTCATATATAAAAGATGCCAAGGTTGCATCATTTTCTTTCACTACTGAATGGCCATTTACGTGTGTTCCCATCCACAGCTCTGCATAAGGAATGCTTTCTTCTATTTTGAATTCTTTATTAACATTACTGTATAAAGCAGCAACTTTGCTATTCGATCCTTTTTTACCCCACGCATAATTTTGAATTTTACATCTAAGTTCCATTACTGTTAATTTTGTGATTTTATAACCTCAGTGCTTAAATACCTACTTTACTAATAGATTTTAAATTGTCAAAGCATTGATATTAATGGACAAAGCTTACGTTTAGGATTCTAAACTTAAACTCCATAATCCATTTATTTATCTCCTTAGAAAATGTTGATTATTTTTGAAATATCTGCTCCAAATAAACAAGGGTCAAAAAGGTCATCTAAACATCACATTATCATAAGCCGAGTTTTCGTGTTGTAATCGTAAGCAAACAGTTTACTTTTAGGGTGCGTCCTCACTAGCTGAATTGTTCGGATCCAGAATGTTCTAAGAGATTCCATTGGCTGGTGGGCGCTTCTAACTCGTTCAAGGTTATTTCGGAAACTGTTGACTCCATTCCAAATTTTATCCGCAATCCCCATTATTCTGTCAATCCGGGCCCGGATTTACGGAATAGTGGGGACGCAAACAAATCATGGACATGGAAATTTACAATCAACCAATAAGCATTAATTTTTAGTTAACATGTTTCAAGGCGTTCGTAGCGTAAAAATGGGCCCATATGATGTCAATAGGACTTTTCCAGTCATTGAACTCTAGTTATCTATATGTATAGTAGAGTGATATGAGTTAAATGTTTTAGGTGGAGAAATATGGTAATCGGGGTAACTTTACTCCATCGAAACATTCGTGTGTTTCTAAGAAACATTTTAATCCTGACGGATTATGCGTTACCAAAGGAGCCTACTACAGAAAATCGTAAGTAATAATCATGCACATTCGTTGTTTTCATCATGCTCATGCTTGATATAATCTAACTTTAATGACATGAGACACCTCTGATAGGTACAATCATTTCCCTACTGAGCAAGCAAATTATTACTTTTCCCTTCTGTCGTCATTGGGTTAAATGGTTTTCAACTAATTTTTATAAAAATCACTAAAAACCCGAGTTAAAAAGCCATAATAAACATTAACGTTTAGTGACATTTACCTTACCCTACACTAGCGCGTCTCGTGGTGAAATCAAGCCAGGTATCCCCCATTTTCAATGTTTATGGTGACCACGAAGTATAGATACAAGGAGTCCGAACGTAATGTTGAACGAATGGTCTTAATTTAGGGAACAGATTTTTTGCCGGTAGGGCGCGCCATTTTTCAAGAAGTACTCGTTCAAATCCTTACACGGAATATCTTGTTTTATTAAAATTAATTTTAAATAAATAAATTAATATTTTATATTTAATTTAATTTAATTAAATTCAACATTCTCGAGCCAGTGCGTGTTTACGTGTAATAATAATAATAATAGCATCGGTTCGTCCTGAATACTTGCGCTGCTAGTGGCAGAAAAGAGAACTATGATCTGGGTTTATTATTGTGTACATGAATATGAATACTATGGAAAAGCCTATACCGTTCGGACTCCTTGTATCTATACTTCGTGATGGTGACCTATTATTATGTCAAACGCATACTTCTCAAAGGGGATTTTCTTATACATTACCCTATCCTAACCAAAATACTCTAGCATATTTTCAACCTGGTACAAATGAGATGTGGTGTAGGATCGAGCTGGAATAGATCATTGAGAGTTAATCCTCGCTCGCAATGGATGACATTACGAATATCCGCAGAGCCATCAAAAATATTGTCTTTGGTCTCTTTCTGAAGCGTCTTGAATTTAATCACATATCGTCGACCGCATTATGGAGTCCAATCAATAAATCGAAAAGCAATTATCATCAATTGCGTGTTTTTCCTTCGACCATAAGCATAGAAATCGTATACGAATTCTGCGCCATAGGGTTTATGGTTGAAGGTCTTTGAAGGTTAATTCTGCCATTTAAATTTAAGGTTATGCATGTAAATCAAAATAAATTTTTTTGGCGGTTAAAATATGCCCAAAATAAATATCGATCATGTAATTAGTTTTAGTAGTGAGGATCCAGTAAGCCAGTTTGCAGAGAAAAAAAAATATATAAATTAATTTTCTTCCTTGCAGATACACATTGCCAGTAATATTTTATCAAATGATACATCTAAAAAATGGAAATGTCGTACTCCAGGAGAAAAGACTGCAGTGGTTTTTTTACAATTAGAAAAGGCAAGTGTCATAACGGGAGTAGACATTGGAAATGAACATTCGGCTTACATTGAAGTTTTGGTGTCCCGATCAGGGATGAATGGCGATTATAATGTTTTACTTGTTGCGTCATCATTCATGACTCCTCTAGAAGCAAGACAAAGTCAAAATGTCAATAAAGTAAGAATGTTTACTAAAGAGCATTTTTCAAAACCAGAGTGTGATGAAAAATGGGACAGAGTAAAAGTAGTCTGTACTCAACCATTTAATAGACATGTACAATATGGCCTCTCCTTTATTAATATACATACAAGTGATGTTAAAATTTTGGCTCCTATTCAAACACATATAGGGAAGTTCATTCTCAGGCCCGAGTCACCCGATAATTTGTCAGCTGGGAGTCTTTTCGAGAAACGAAAAGAAATAAAAGATGAGAAATTGTCAGGTTAGTAATTAATTAAACTTTAAAATCTGTAGTGGTCAGTGTTATGGGTGATTTTTTTTTACATCTATTTTTGCTTATACATATAACAAGTAAAATAATTGTGTCTTAAATATCTTATGAGTTGCTCCAATATCAAATTATTGTTGCCGCAAATCCTATTTTCCACTGTTTTTTAAAAAAAATTTCTGCTCATATACAATTTATGAATATTTCAACAGCTAGATTACATAAACAAGCTGATTTAGTTTTTTTTCTCTTGAAGTAATATTTTAGATTTAGACTTTTGTATGTACTGAGATGTGTACATTTCTCACAAAAAAAAAACTTGTAATAAGTTAAAACTTGAAATAATGTAAATCTTCTAAGTATCTAGATAAGACAATATACTTTTAGGTATGGTAGGTATTACAAAATATTTTTTTTCAGGCAAATTAGGTGAGGTATTCATTTAACAATCCTAGAAAATTAGACTCACTTTTGTAGGTTTTATTCTCTAAAATTAAATTTTTATTTTCAGTTTGGAAATACTAAGTGTATACTGATTTTCCTTCTTTCAGGATTCTCTATCTCTCTATCTGAGGTAATAACACAACTATCATACAAAATAGAGAAGACAGAGAAGATGTATAAATAAAAAAAGCTATTCTGTTTTGTGTTACTATATATATATTTTTTTACTTGCAATAAACAGTAATAAGAAAGTTTGGTAATTTAAGAAAGGTAAATTAGAAAATTTCTTACTTGGCAAGTGGTTTTAAACATGATTAAAGAAATAATTAAACAGAAACTGAATACATCGTAATTTACTTACCTTAAACATAAAAAGGATGCTATAAAGAAATTCCCAAAAATCTTGTTTATTTTGATTGGCATTTAAATTAGTTAAATATCTTGTCAGTGCACATAAAAACTATAATTCATCTTGAAGTATTTGGTTTGAATGAATCAACTTATATTTAAGGAAACGGTATAATTAGTGTTAAATATTTTATATATGAAATTTATAGGGAAACGATAAATTAAAAAGTATAAATAAACTACTAATGTTAGTATTTTGAAAACAGTTTATTGCTGACAAAAAATTTAATACAGAAAAAGTGTAGGAAGGTCTTACTTGCTCATAATTAAAGCCGCACAGGCAATTAAAAAAAAAATTAGCTCTAATGTTGTTTCTCCAATCTTTCGTTTTGTTTGAATCCAGAAATATGAAATTGAAAAAAATTATAGAAGACTTTCTAGGGTTAAAGTATGTGTCTACTTCAGCCTTCAGCACTGTATGATATGATTTACATAGGTGCTGCAGCTATAAGAGAAGCTTCATCTTCAGCATCACTAGCCAAACATGGTTCACCTGTATGTAAACCAAAGTTAAAAACCCTCAATTCAACACCTAGTTCTAGGAGGGAGTCTTCTGATAATTCTGAAAAAACACCTAGGCCCCGAAATAGGGATGACCTTCTATACAGTAAAGATGAAGAAGAACCCAATGAGAAAATAGACAAAATAATAGAAAAGAAAGTGAAAGAGATGAAAGAAAAAGAGACAAAAATTGAAAAGACACCAAAACCGCAAAAAAAAAAAAGATAGTTCTAGTAATTCCAGCAAAAAAAGACAAAAATGAAAATGGTAGAAAAGCCCGAGGTCTTTAGATACATCTGCAGGTACTTCAGGCGATTCAAAAAACAAAGCTGGTAGTGCAAAAGAATATCAAAATGATCGTAAAAGAAAGAATAAAAATGAAGCAGGAAAGAAAGATCAAAACAAAAAAATGAAAAAGGATGTAAACACAAAACCTTTTGAAAGATTGCTAGAAGGTGTAACACTTGTTATAAGTGGGGTTCAAAATCCATACAGGGGCAACTTGAGGACATCAGCATTGTCGATGGGAGCTAAGTATAAACCTGACTGGGATGACTCTTGTACGCATTTGATGTACGCAAACATTTAAAAATTATTTTATGCTGTTATATTTAAAAATTCTTTTTCTAGTTGTGCATTTCCAAATACTCCAAAGTTTAATCAAGTCAGAGGAAAAGGAAAAATCGTGAAAAAGAATGGATAGAAGATTGTTGGGCTCAAAAAAAGAGGTTTCCATGGAGAAGGTATGCTTTGGATAAAAGGGATATTGGGAAGGACGAAAGCGAGGATGAGATTTGTGCGAAAATTGAACCAACTTATCCTGTATATGAAAATATTGAAAATAGTGACAGCGAAATGGATTATAGTGAACAGTAGGTATAGCTATTTATCCTGCTCCGATAAAAAATTGCCTTATTTTGCTAAGATCACCAGCATCATCTGACATGTAAAATTTTTAATTTTTAGTAAAGATTACGCTTCTGACACAGAAGAAAGGATAGCAAGGATTCAGGAAAGAAATAAAGAAAATGAAAAGAACAGTGTTTATACTGCAGACACTGATGAAGAAGATCAGGCAGAGAAAACATCATCTGCTCTTAGTAATAAACTAATGAATCTGTTTATTAATAAGACATTTTATATAGATCAATCATTCGATGAAGATGTCTATAATAAATTGCTTAAGTACATCGTGGCTTATGATGGGTAAATATTTTAATTGTTTCAAGTAGTGCTGGCAAAAACCGAAAAAAAGTGAAACCTGTTAATCGGTTTCCGCAAAAACCGGTTTCGGATAAAACCGGCTATGCAAATATACATTAAAACTGGTTGATCGGTTATCCGAAAACCGGTTAATTGATTATCCGAAAATCGGTTAATAAATTATCCAAAAACCGATTAATTGGTTATCCGAAACCAGGTTAGTCGATACTTGAAAAACCGATTAATAAGAAAACAGATTAGATTGAGTTTATAATTTAGATTTTAGAAGACAAATAAATTTAAAATTTTCTTTTCAGTAGATCAGTCAGGCACTAGTATAAAAAAAACTCAATACAACAATTTTATAAAACTATTATACTAGTTATTTTGGCCAAAATTGATACAAAGAGGGCTGAAAGTATTGGTGAATGTTGCACCAACACACACACACACACGTATATTTAATTAGTGATCACAAGAGTAAAAGTATATTGTCTATATAGTAGGAGAGCTGATGTCCAAAATGTGCAAGAGTTTTCTCAAAGCTAATTTTTTGAGATTAGGTTACTTTTTAGTGATGGAAAGTAACTGTAGTCAGCACTTCCGGTACCGGGACACCTGGCGCTGGGACGCTCGCAAAGGTGTAATATTAATTAACGTCTCTAAATTGTTTTCTCAAAGCTCAAAATTTATAGACAACGAGCAAATATAATATAAAACAAGAATCCAACAGTCAGACAGCAAAATATAGGGACACGTGGCGTCAGCGCTATTTCATACCTGTCAAAAAAATGACGTGTGTTAAAGTGATTTCTCAAAGCTGAAATTCTCCAAAACATTAATTAAAACTATAAAGTTAATAAAGGAGACAGTCAGACTCATTTATGATAGGACCCACGTCAGTCAGCAGTCGATAGATGTGAGAACGGTAACTGCGCGCATTAGTACGCCTTTGAGAAAAAAAAAACATCTAATCGTCGTGTTCTTCGCCACTATCTTCATTAGAATAAAACTGCATTCCAATCACAATTAAGTGTAAATGAAATAACCGAATTAGTGCATGGCAAATTTTTGCGATCGTTTGCATCCGCACCTACTCATTGGGAGAGATATTATGTTCCTACTAGATAGTTTGCAGAAAGCTGACAACATCAATTACCGGCAATATTTTCCCTTGCCGCGTGGGCCTTCTCTTGCCGGCTGGACAGTATTATTGTGTTTAGTTAATATTCGCAAACTATGACAAAATACAAAATCTATCAGGTTTTATATAAATTCTAAACTAAACAGGCGTCGGTGGCCACCTGCCTGCTTGTAGTTTCAGATATCAACAACAGTTGAAAGAAAATAAACAGATATTAGTTGATTATCCGAATAGTTGGTTATTCGAATAACCAGTTATCCGATTAATCGGTTTTCGATTTTTGTATAGAACCGCGAATAATCCAAAACCGATTAACCGGTTATCCAGAAAACCGGTTTCAGTTGCCAGCACTAATTTCAAGCGTGTAATTTTTCTTGCAAACATATTTTTAGAAAATCTGTTGATGATCCAACCCGAGATGTAGATGTCATCATAACTGTGAAAGAGAATAGTCAAACATTAAAAGAGATAAATGCCAATGCAGTATGTTTAAATTCAGATTGGGTTTGGGACTGCCACAATTCCCAGAAATTGGTACCAATGGATCAGTATGTGTATTAAAACGAAAATGTTTATTTTGAAATATTTAATAATATGTTCCATGTTGTATAAAGTGTTTATTTCTTTAATGTGACAGGTATATAATTAAGCAACTAAATAAACTTTTACAAAACTATGCCCTTTCTTACTTAATGTAAACTTAAGCTTATACATATGTAATATTTTGATTACCCTTAAACATTAGCTAAAGTTTACCATAACTAAGAAAATACGTATAGTTCTAAATTATATTTTTTATAATTTATTAATATTCTAAATAAAATGCAAGTCCTGCTTGGATCCACATATCTTTGTGTTTTGTATCACATGGTACCTGAAGTAGTACAATTTTTTTATCCCTATTTGAAGTGGCATAAAGAGGAACGTTGATTTTGTTGTCATCATCTAAAAAGTGTTTCTGAAAATATAAATATTAATTACTTATAATTATAGCTGTCATGTTTATTGTTTCTAAGAAGTGTGTATAGCACATTAACAGTTTTTTTCCTGCATGTGTGTTAGCAATTTTGAAAATAGACATTTTAAGTTGGCAAAATTGATATGATAGAGAAAGAGAATGAAGCTATCTCACGTTAATGTGCGTGTTATGTCATGTCTGTGAACTAAAAGAGTGAAACATTTAGTAATACAACTTGTGTTTTATAACTTTGTTTATTTCAAGTCCTACATCCTGATAAGAGATTAGCCAGCACGTGTCTTAATACGAATCAATATCGTCTTCAATATTCGACCTTGGAAGAATTATTTATGTGGTAATAAGGCCCAAGAAGGAAAAAAAATTAAAAGTATGCCACAAAAAACTTTCAAAAGATATTTAAAAACATGGTGGCCAGCTATTTCTTGATCTATTTTGATCGACTGCAAGTTTTTTATTATGGTATTTTTATTCTCATTTTGTTACTACAACTGGAAGTATCAGAAACAAAATGGTCTATTTTCAGGTATAAGACAACATTCTTATTTCAAGTGGAATAGTGGATTTGTGGCCTCCCAATAAGTTGCTCCATGTCAATAAAATCAAGACTGTGAATAATAAATGACAATTTAGGCAAACACTATTTAACTTTAAGCTTTGAGGACAGGTGGGTTTATACATATCAGTAATTTCACAAAATCTTCTAAAAATTTAATTATTATTGGATGTGAAAACAAGACTAAAACTCGGCAAGAGGTATGTTATTTGGCCTAGATTGACTCATGAGCCTATACAATTAATAACATCAAGAGTAAATTTCAAAGAACTGGGCGTGTTCCAAAAACTGGTCAAAATATTAGTGAGGACACGAAATCGGCATTTTGGTACATTTGGAAGAGAATCCTCGTAGTGCTTCTCGACAAGCAAAAAATTAAGAGTTAGAGATCAATACTTTGATTATTAAAAAAAAGAAAAGTATCATCCACATACAAAATTCAACTTGTTCGAGAACTCAAAGATGTTCCTGGCCATTGATTACAATTGAAACAGTACCGGATATGTCACAATACTCCAAGTTTCCACTGCCAGCCATTTTTTTCAGATGAAGCGACGTTTTGCCTAAATGGTATAGTTAACAGGCAAAACTACAGGTACTGGAGCAACTTGAGGCACACACTCAACATCTGCAAAAAATAAGTATCTGGGCAAGAATAGTGGAATTAGGTCCTTTTGACAAAACCATTACAGAGGTATTTAGAGTTTCTACAAAACTCATTCTGGCTCTTGCAGAATTACACTCCAATGAAAATAATTCTGTGGTACCATATCATACTATTTGATATCAGCAATATGGTGCACCTTTACCCTGCACAGCCTGTTCGTAATTTTTTAGATCCCTGTTTTCCTAGTAAATGGATTAGTAGGCAGTGGCCGATAGAGTGGCCACCAAGGTCCCGAGACCTTACACACCTTGATTTTTTAAGGGGTTACTTCAGGTCGAAGGTTTATATTACTAGGCCACAAATCTATAGGATGAGTCCCTTTACCAGCTGCCACTGTTGTGTGTAAGTATGAGAGACGTAATACATACGCGCATATTAAAGTGTTACCGGATGGCAATAAAGATGTAACAAATAGTCGCCAAACCGATAAGCTGTTTTGATCTATGATCTGTTTTTAGCATCGATAAATTAACATTTTTTTTCATACCCTATCGATCCAGTTCAAATAACAATTTGGCGCATTATTAATATTTTCCGTATTAGGCGTGCATGACTTAAGCATCCCATTTTCAAACAGTCCTCCCTCTACCAGTAGTTCGGTTAAAATTATCGACTTATTTGTAGGTTTCCAGCTTGTTTGTAAAATTAACTGATCAATTGAGATATCAGTGCTCCTGGAATACAAGAAAATAAATATAAAAACTTTTATTTCATCTAATATTTAGTACCTTGAAAAATCTTGTTTATGGGAAGCAAGTAATGCTTCTGGATGAAAAAGGCAAGATAGATTTAATGGTTTGCTTAATAATTCTTGGATATTTTCGTTTTTCCATTTGGACAAGTTTATTACTTTATTCACAGCAGTGCGTAAATATTGGTTAGGTTCTGTTGGCCCATTCCATAGATCCAGCCATAGTTTTGGTGTCTGAAAAAGAATTATAAAAACTTTAGTATAATTTTTTTAAATGTATTTTAATTTTTTTTCGTAAGATAGCAGAAGATAGTGCAGATATACAGTGTGTTGAAAATTTTAGTTTCGTAAGTTAATTAGTGATTCTAAATAAAAATATGAAAAAAGTGTCCATAAACATGGGTCCGGAATTCCATAATAATCGTGATAAAGCCCTTCAAAATTGTGTAGAGTAAAATAAAATGTTTTTCAATTTTTTTTTTACCATTTAAACGATTTTGCCCAGGAATTTTTGAATTGAACAACTACAAAATGATACTAATCAGTATAACATAGTTCTCAGGGTCTTTCTTGGGTTGACTAATGTTAAAAAAACCTAGCAAACTTCAGTATAAACCCTGGGGATCCTCCATTACATCTTTGGCGCCCAACGTGGGGCCTGAGAATCCTTCGTTACACCAGTTTGTATTACATAGCATACTTGTTATTTTTATTATATTTATTTATTGTTGCCTCACAACGTGTAGAATATGTTAGCAATGCTATATCCCATTTGTTTATACATCCATGGTCACAGTGAAAATATAGATAATGTAAAAGGAAAAATGAGAGCTGGACTGTTTTAGAAGAAAAAAGTCCATCCGGTCCTTTGCAAATTTCAAAAAGGTGCAACTTTGTAAAAAAATCAATATTATTTTATGGGTACTTATTTATTAGTGACAATTTTTATAAAATACCCTGTATAATACAAATCCAACTCATTTTTGATATATCATAGTTTTAAGCCAAGCAGGACTAATTTTCGAGGTGCCATTCTAAAATTCGAAAATTTTTTGTTCATTACACATCTTGTTACATCTAGCCTGGGGCACAACGTACATGACGTTGCATCTGATACAAGCAGTAAAACATTTTAACTTCTAACACCAATATTATACAAAACTTTTACCACTATTTCCTCAACTGTTCGCGTATGGTTTGCAGCACCCGTTAACTACATATTAATCGTGGAGGTGTACTCTGAATAGAATTTAAAATATTCCTAATAACATTAAATGATTTTGTGTCCCTTAAACTCCTTGGCTTCGTCAACACAAATCCACACGCGTCCTCTGATATTTTTCGAGATAGTTGTTACTATTTATTTTTATCCTCGCTCCCGCCATCTACGCACTGCGACGTATGTAGATAAACTGAATAGGGGATGCGGTCTAGATCTTGCTGCGCACGCACAGTTACTGTCCTTTCCGGGATTCACGAAAATTGTCCGGTGTCTAGTAATTACTATAAGTATAGAGCATTTTATCTTTACCTTATAATTTAAAAGTGAATATCCAACCTCTAAGTCCTTTTCTTCTGGTGTTAAAAGACCTTTACAAACCTTATTTAGTGTTGTAAAGCATTTGTGTATTGATTGCAAAATAACTATGGCGTTAGTAAACTCTTCGTTTAAAAACATTTCGACTGCCGAATTAGCAACTTCTGTAGAAGGAATTGTTGTCCTTACAAAATCGTACCCATGGTTAATCCTCTTCCACAAACCCATGAAAGACGCCAAGCCTTTCTGGAAATGTTCCTGATTAAATGTAATTGGCAAGTTTCTCGTCAGGTGAAGATCTAAAAAAAATTTGTTTTAGTTTGTGGAGAGCATGTCTTAAGTTTTCAAGTTTATTACTTTTAAGTTCTGATATTATTTTTGTAGAGGTTTGCCGTTCCCATGCTCTGTTGATATTTTCAGATAAACCAAAAATTGCAGGTTCATCCTTATTCGGAAATTGTTTTATTGCATTTATATATTCCTAAAAACAAATTAATTTCAAACAAAAGGCAGGAGTATGTTGGTATCGCCATAGTCAGCTAAATGCAATGGGCTAGGTAATACGAATCTGTCGTATAGAGAAAATTCTGCAATTTATAGTTGATTACGGTTACTATGGTGGGTCCCAAAATGGCGTCTCTATTATTATTTTTGGAACTATGTACTTGAACTTGTAAACGTCAGTAAGTTGTCAAAACTAACAGAAAACATCAGATCTTTTTCGTAACTTGCGGACGCATTCAGTGACCGGCAATGGTAACGCGTGGCTCTCTGATCTCGATGTTCTTCAGTAGGCAAGATATGTCATGACCATGTTTTTCAGATTTACTGGTAAATTGAAGCTTTATGGTGAGAGTGTTTTTTATGCAACTTTAAGCACCCAGAGGCTACAGGTAAAGCCAGGCGCAGGCGCTGATTGGTGTGATAACACCAACTTGTATTATAAGTGGTCCTAAAGTGGGTCGGACCTTTGATGTGATAATAACACTATTGTAGTTTTCCACAAAACACCATATACAGGGTGATTTACCTTAACATGCGGATAATTATTCAGTAAATTGTCCCCACCAAAAGTAGTTAAAAAAACCGCTGCCAATTACTTGGGATCAGAACTTCCTCACCATTGTAAAACTCGACGTGTGGTGGAGTTTATAATAAAAGTAATTTTTGACCTTTCAAAAAAGTCACATTTTGACGTTTCAAAAAAGTTACTTTGATATTTCAAAAAAGCCACATTTTTTGACGTTTCAAAAAAAGTCACATTTTGACGTTTCAAAAAAGTCACATTGGTGGAATGTCACTAATATTTTTTTTAGACATTGGGACCGATTTTGCTCATCAATGAACTCGACCTCTCCCTTGATCTCTAGAATGTGTGTACCAAATTTGGAAGCTTTATCTCAAAAACTGTATAAAAGATTTTATCAAATTATTATACACTCAAAGTATTTACTAAGCAAAATTTTTAAAATTATGTGAGGTACACGGTTTAACCGATTAAACTTGATGCACTCGGGATATAACCCTTGATTATTATTTGATGTCCTCCACTGTATCACTGTTTTATCAGGTGACCGTTTATACATAATAAAATTCTCATCATGTTATACATAATAAATAGGATACCTGAAATTGTACCGTTGTTGGTATATTCACGTTTAAACCGAAAGGTTTCCACCTATGGCTTAAAACTTCATCAGTAAAATATTGTCTAGTGTATGACTCGATGATCTTCATATCGTCCACGTTTTCTATTCTACCGCCATATACGGCATCAGAGCATAAACCAGATATAAATCTCCACTGTATCTGTGGAGTTTGGTTATGCCATAGGTCTTCAACAAGTTTGATACTCGTAGAAAAATCTGTATCACTAAAATCGTAGTATTTTGACCAACCTACAAAGAAAATATTCGTAAGATAAGTAAAAATGCCTCTACCAGGTACAGGGTGATCATTTTGGGTAGCTCACTGATGTCCTGGCTAATTTTTTTAGCTAGGAAAAAAATGCAAACACGCAAATTGCAGTTTTTACGCAGATAATTCGAAAGTAGAAACAGAAAAATAAATGACAATCAACTAAAGCAAATAACTACCAAAAGACCAACATTTTCAAAAAATAAATTTTAGTAATAATAGTGACGCTACACTTGCTTATTTCTTCAGAAATTTAAGCAGCATATAATAGGGTTGGTCGAGAGTATGGAATATCTCCAATACTAAAATCATGATAAATATGGCGCATCAATGTTCTGGTGTTTGTGAAAACTTTATTATAATATTACAATTTATTTTTACCTTGCGGGATATATTTTCGTCGTTCTTGAAGCAGTGCATGTACGCATGATATAACGAAAAATATTCTGGCAGCATTCGAATTAAGTTTTTCGATATATTTGTTTCCATATGTAGAGTAAGTACGCATTATGTTATTTTTCAAACCTTGGGGAGCCTCGTACACTATTTTTAAACTATTTTGGGCTAACACAAAACTAAAATTTGGTGTCGGTTCTGATATTAACCATAACCTATAATATGAACAATATTAAAAAGTGTAAAGAATTGTTTCTAATGTTAAACACCTCTTTTTTTGAACACTGTATTTAAAAAAATACTACCTACCTAAAGTTTTCGTTCGCTTTCATATTTTTCAGATTTTGACTCAAGATAGGTAGCCAGTATGTAACCAAGTGTAGATTTTTTAATATCAACCATGTTCCAGATTGGACACATTTTTGAAGTGCCGTTAAAGCATTTGTCTCTTGTCCTTCTCCCATGGCCACCTTTGAAATAGATCTGCATTATATATTGAAGAAATATAGGCGGGTCACTGTAAGATTGCAACTTTTTTCATAAAGAATCAAAACCTAAGTTGCTTATTCGTATACCTATACATCACTGATATGCTGACAATTAAAGCAAATAAAATTATTAATGGCTTTGACTCCTTAAGAAGAAAGTTGCAATCTTACAGCGGCCCGAACGTAATATTTAGTGTTATATATAGTCAGCGAAACCTATATTGTGACGAAATGTGCAGACCAAGACGCGTCATGTGGGCGGAAATGTATAACACATGACATCTTCCGTCTTTTACACCGCTTACATTAAAGCGAGAACGATGATTGTTGTTTTTGCTGGCACGCGACCGAGGCGGAATTTCACTTACATTCTGTGATACTTCAGAGCCGCACTTAATTTTGTTATCGAATCATTCTAGCAGTGCAGTGTAAGTATAATATTATAAGAAATAATAATTATTTAATATCTGTTTATTTGCTGGCGTGTTTTTGGAAATATTTTAAGAAGATTATCGTATTGAAGTGAATTGTGTAATATAAATAATAATTAATTTTATGTCTGTTAATTTGCTGGTGTGTTTTTGAAAATAATTTAAGAAGGTTATCGTGTTGCAGTGAGTTGTGTAATAGTGTAATATAAGTAATAATTATTTCATATCTGTTTATTTGCTGGTGTGTTTTTGCAAATATTTTAAGAAGGTATTTGATGCAAAAATGTTTCGACCGTGGGAGGCTTGTAGTCTGCATCTTATTGTGTTTGTGAAAATGAAAGTGATAGTGATACAGTGATAAAGAAAATCAAAGTTCATTAGTGTTTTGAGTAAGAAAAAATCGGTTATATTTGAACCAGCAAGCGAAACAAATTTGCCGTAAAGTTTACAATAATCTTTTGAAGCGACGAGTTAATGACCCTAATTTGTATGATTTGGATGTACTAGGTGAAACAGCATCTCTGACTAACCTTCCCTGTCCCATAATACACAAATTGGTGAAAGAAGGTGCCATTCCAAGACAACAAAGATCCGACGCCGGTCAATCGAAAACCCATCGTTAGGAAAACTTTTAAGAACTTTAGTTTACGACGCGTATCAGCAAAATGAAATCCCAACTATTGACGTGGTAGACCAGAAAATTAAAAGAAATAGATTGTCATCTAAAATATACCAAAAGAACTTTAGGAACTTGGCTGAGAAAAATTGGATTTTAATATCAAACTATTAATAAACGCATGGCGATTATAGAAAGTAGACGCATAGTGGATTGGCGAAATTCATATCTAGAAGAGATAAAAGTACTCAGAAGGGAAAATAGACCAATTTATTATCTAGATGAAACTTGGTATGATACTCATGACACCGTAAAAAAAGAATGGACTGATGGATCTAGGAAATGTCAACCAATCTCATTGCCTCCTAATAAAGGGACTTGGTTGATTATATTACGCTGTGTTGATGGATGGGTTGATAGTGCATTGAAACTGTGCGGAAAAACATGGAAGACTGTAACGTGAATTATCACAAGAACAAGGAGTAAGAACTGTATAAAATGCCTAACAAGAGTTCTACTAAGCTGGAGTTACAAATTTTTTTAATGGAACATGATCTCTTATGAGGAATATTATAATAAAGCACAACTGTTGGAAGTCCTGCAAAAGAAATTATGAGAAGTATATTATAGATAATGAAGGGGAGATATATGGCCACAAAGTGTTGAGATTACCGATATATTTCTGTATTTTCAACCTCATTGAATTAATTTGGTGTAAATTGAAGAAAAACGTTAGAAAATGAAATATTTTTCTGAAATTCGATAAAAAAGTCGTAGAGTTAATTCAAAATGAAGTGTCGAAAATTAACAAGGAATATTGGGAAAAAAGAATTAGAAATTGCCAAATTTCATATAAATAGTGGAAATAAATTCATTATAAATTTGAACTTGGATAGTAGTTCATCTCAAAATAAAGAAGAGGGTGAGAAGGACGAGGATTCAGAGGAAGAAGCAATGTGAAGTGAGGTAAAGTGAAGTGAAGAAGTGAATTTTGTGATATCAACTGCATTATTTAATTCCGTTTTTGTGCTTTCGTGGTTCAGTGCTTGAGAAACATTCTTTTTCAGGATATTATTATTTATTAATATTATTTTTATTTTCATTTTGACAAAAATATGTCTCTGTTTTTATTATAGTAATAACTTTACTATTAGAATTTATTTTTAGTTCATTTATTGAGAAAAAATATTTGTTTCTGTTACTATTTTGAGAGGATATTTCTTGTTTTTATTTTGTCTTTAAAGCTTTCTTGTTACTTTTTAAATAATCTCTTTACTCTATATCAATATTCCATACCCATCCTTTCCCGGCAAGAAATGCTCATACCTCCTCACGGTTCTTGCCGGGTAATAACAATTTATATTAAGCAAACCTGAATATTGTAACTGCTGTATGTGTAGTCAAACGTTAAATTCAATAATTTTATTTCAAGTTAATACTTTTTTTGTACAATTGAAAAAAGTAAACGAGCGAACAATACAGCTAAATCCGGCTCTGCGTTCCGTTGCGTTTTACCCCGGACATCCCGTCACAATATCTGTTTCGCAAACTATACCTCTGAATATTGTCCATTTCCAAATAAAGCTTGTGCTAACTCGGTGACATCTGAAGAGGGATCAGTCCCTGATGCAGTCAAAAGAAGAATAGGTTCTTCGCAGTTTGATTCTTTGTAGATATAAGTTAGGTCTAAAACACTGGGTTCAAGAGTTTTAAGCCCTGAAAATATAAGATTTTGTAATCAGTAGATACCTGCATACCAAAAATTACACCTAGTAAAATGTTATACTCGTGTTATTTTGTAAATATATTTTCTACATCAATATAAACTATATTTGCATCCAACCTGTTACATGTAGGACGCACTGGGACATGGTAGAATGTAGCCTATCTGGACGTAGAGCTTGTACAACAAGTACTTTTTGAAATCCTGAGAGTTTGCAATGTGTGGGAAATTCAGCCTCACAACTATTCGAGTTCATAAAATTTTTCCACAGATTTAATTCCTTTAATTGTATATTGTTGTACAAGTCCGGTAAAGCTGCCTAAAAATTACCAACCGACTTACGTTTATTAATTTTACAACACTGTTTTTTTTCTAATTAAAGGTATTGTGTTACCTGCAAATTTTGAACATTCAGAACGCATTGTTTCGGAATCCAAGGTGGTAATTCATCAGTGCCGCTCTTATTTGAAACAATATGCCCTAGAAAGAGGCTCCACTCAATATGCGGTATTTCTTTCGGGAACAATTTGAATACCACGTAAAGCAAAAATTTGAGTCTGTCATTTTTGAAAATGCCTCTACTCATATAACTGAATATAGTATGAAGCAGATGTTTCTTTTGTGTCTCTAACTTATTTTCAAGACCCTTAAAAGGAAATTGCAGGTATAAAATCAAGAAATAGAAAATTTTGCATTTAAGTTCTTCTAACTTCTCTAGTCAACTCTAAATGATACACCTACATGTTAAATAATTGTTTATTCGATTGTAAGAAATTGAAGAAACTAAAATAATAATTATTGACTAAAGCCTGTGGGTGATGGGATTAAAATTAAAGTTAATTTCAAAAACCAATTTTCAATTTATCGACGTTTCGTTTATTATTATAAACATCATGAGGACACTGAAATTACAAAATTCTTATGGAATTACGTGTTTTAAAAAGTATTAAAAGTTTAAATTAAAACAGTTTAAATTAAATTACCTGACATTAAAATTTACATTAAAAACGGTTTAAACAATTAAATATTGACATATTCACAATTTTAAAAAACAGAAAGTAGGTAAAAGACAATTTGCACAACAATATGAGGATTAAAAATTGAAAATAAAATGTTAGAAATAGACTTACAGTTAACTGTGGTTTTTGACGTCTTATTTGTTTGAAATATCTTCCTGGACATCACTAGATACATTGGAATTCTGTACTTATAAAATTTTTAAAGTAATTGTCACAAAAAAAACAATGATAAAAACACTAAACACTAAAATAATTATTGAGAATATTGAAATACTGGGTGTAACAGGATCATGGTACACCCCCCTTTTCTCCTTTAGTTTTGAAGATAATTGATTGAAATTTGGGATATCTTATATACATAATAAGCAGCACTTTTTGACATTCAAGTGACTTTTTTATTTCGAGTTTCGCCGGAAGTGACACAAACTTTCGATTTTTAAATGGAACACCCTATATATTATTGCATTTTTGAATTCTGCATAATTTTCTGAATCCAACGATACCAAATAAGTGACAGTTCAAATGTCAGTATTTTCTATAATATAATTTTTAATTTCCCATTTAAGTGTGCCATGACGGTTCCGATTTATTCTAAATGACCCGTGTAATGCTAGAAAAATCGACATCCCGTCAAAAAATACTAAATTACGTGATTTATGAGCAAATAAAGTTCATCAAAATGGTTTTTGGGGGAAAACTCAATTTTTTCAAATAGAACCATATTGATACCGTGGTAACATTTATTAGTACTATTAATAAGGAATTTATTCATATGTCGTATTAAAATGTGCGATAAATACAAACAAACAAAATAACTTAAAAAAAGATTAACTAACGAAATGATATGTATAAGAAAAAATGAGAAGTGTGTTACTAAATGATCTGATATTGAAAACTTAAATGCAGCCTATTTCAATAACATTAGTAGAACAAAAAGGTAAAGTTAATATAACAACATTAAATTTAAATTGTAAATTGCTCCTAAACTATAAAAATAAAACAAAAAATTAATAAAAAAATGTAAACATTGATAGCAGGCAACATCAGCGTAGGTATATCGATTCATTTAGATGTGATTTGGCTTTGAGACCAGACATATTTTAATATTCTGAATAATTATTTTAAAGTGTTTAGTGCTTTTTGTTTTTCTCTTTGTGTTTTGTTTGTGACAATTACTTTAAAAATTTTATAAATACGGAATTCCAATGTATCTAGTAATGTCCAGGAAGATATTTCAAACAAAAAAAGACGTCAAAAACCACAATTAACTGTAAGTCTATTTCTAACATTTTATTTTCAATTTTTAATCCTCATGTTGTTGTGCAAATTGTCTTTTACCAACTTTCTGTTTTTTAAAATATTGTGAATATGTCAATATTTAATTGTTTAAACCGTTTTTAATGCAAATTTTAATGTCAGCTAATTTAATTTAAACTGTTTTAACTTAATACTTTTTAAATTACGTAATTCCATAAGAATTTTGTAATTTCAGTGTCCTGGTGATGTTTATAATAATAAACGAAACGTCGACATATTGAAAATTGGTTTTTGAAATTAACAATTTTGATCCCATCACCCACTACATAGGCTTTAGTCAAAATTTCTTTTGTATCACTAAATTAAGTAATATAATAATTATTATCAGTTTGCTTTTATACGTATTTTATTTTTTGCTGAGATACCTATGACGGACGTATCTAATAAATACCCATAAATAAATAAAACAATCTGTCATATTTTATTCGGTTGTGTCAAAATGACATGAGGTCGATTGCAACCACGTTTTCAATTAAAATATTAAGTGAAAGTGAAGATTTTATTGTATTTAGATTTGCTGTCGCAAAAATCTAAAGATCCACTTACTCTATGCACTTTAACAAAACCAAACTTGATCATAGTATTTAGTACGAGAGCTAGCAACATCGCCAAAACGAGAATTTCAGTTAGGCTAGTTTCTTGATATCCCCTCTCTTTCATTATCTGGGTAGACATGCGGACTGTCTGGCTGGCGGGAGAGATTGTGTTTACTTGTGCGCATAACACTAATACAGGTAAAAATATTAGTTTCAAAAATTTTGATGGGAAATTTTGAACGCAGGAATCTCGTGAAATGGATCACTCGGGATCGGTTTCTGTGTGCAGATCGAAGTATTAAGGTCGGAAGGGAGCTTCGAGCGCTCGCACCGACCCGGATCTCGAAGATTAAGGCCAGCAGGAGCGCACGAAAAGTGGCATTTTTGACGTTTCAAATTTGTAGAAGCCGGGGGGGTCTAAAGACTTTTTTTCGCGCTATCTTCTGAGGGCGCGCGTTGGCGAAATCGGAAAATATAAGTAATTCTTCAGTGCGTAGCGTTATTTTCGTTCCTTATTTTCCCGCATCGAAAAAGATATGAATTTTTTAAAATGCGTAAAAAAATTCCTTCACGTCGGCGGCTTACGTATAACGAAAATTTATATACATTTTGTGTGAAGAAAACGGCGGCTATATTGTCTTGAATTGTCTACGATTTTTAGTGTAAACGTCAAAAATGACACTTTTCATTCGCTCTTGCTGCCCTTAATCTTCGATATCCAGGTCGGTGCGGGCGCGCGAAGCTCCTTTCCAACCTTAAAACTTCGATCTGCACACAGAAACCGATCCCGAAAGTTCCATTTCGCGAGATTTCTGCGTTCAGAATTTCACATAAAAATTTTTTAAATTAATATTTTACTTGTATCAGTATTATGCGCACAGGTATACCTCTCCCGCCAGCTAGACAGTCCGCATGCCTACCGAGATAGTGAAAGAGAGGAGATATCATAAAACTAGCTTACCTGAAATTGTCTGTCGAAAACGTTGCCAGCTCATACTAATTGCTATTGAAATCTTCAGAGATATTTATTTAAAAAGCCTAGTAGAAGCAACCTCTATAGGCTCATGAAGATGACACCCGTGCAATGATATTACTACCATCTAATCATCGGCATAAGTAATTATTATTTCACCTGGAATGTTTGTAAGGATTTCAGGAACAATTTGGTATATGCTGAGGCTGATAGGAGATACAGAACGTTACATTTCGCAAAATCGTTAACTGCAAAATACAAGGAACTTCCAAAAAAGGATATGTCCCTGTAGACATTATATTCTGCTTGTAACTTATCTTGTATCTCCGTTGATTCTTTTAAAGCTACACTTATCGCTTCAGAACTTGCTTTAGTTTCGTTCAGTGAAGCTAGTAGTTTCTGAAATATATTAGTTTTTTAAAATTTTATTATAATTAGTTATAATTCTGGCTTACAGTGTCTTGGAGAATATCTCCTTTGGAATTTGCTAAATCTTCAAGCAGTTGGTTTTGTAAGTCGCTTTGTTTTTCCTGCAATTCTTCTTTTTCTCGTAATAACTGTTTCTTCCTAATTTCTAATTCTGGATTCTCTTGACGAATAGCTCCAGACAATAGTTGCTCTAAAAACAAATTGATGAATACTTTGAGGCGTGAAACATTTGGAGAGTGGAAAAATAGCTACTTAAAGATTTGGAGTATTCATATATAGCGCGTAACAAAACATAAAACCACAAATTTCAGAACTCCGAAATCCAAAGTCAGAGCTGCTAATTACACAGTTAAAAACATAACCACTCTTCAGCTTTATCAGGGTCGAAGCCGGAATTTGAACCGGGTAGTTGGTAGACAGTAAACCAGCTACGTTTGTCACTTAACGCTCTGGCCTACTGCGCTGCCGAGGTCGATATTGAATATATTAATTTTCTCCGTTCATACAAGATTTTTGAAAAAATGTTTGGAGGGCACGTCGATTTTTAATTTCAGTTGGGCATTTTTTTTGGCACAGAAAACGGTGATATCACAGTTTGTGCGATGATGTCATCGAGGTTTTTTTAAGCGGTAATCAAGCATATAATGTGATAGATGCCTTTTGAGTTGTTGGGATGAGGTATGTTTTCTTTTTTATTTTTTTTTGTTGAATCCAACAATCTAAAAATAATACTATGAGACACATGAAAGACTTTTTTTTTTGTTTCTACCATTCCCCAAACGGGAAGCCTCAGATACAGGCCCTCGATTTAAGCAATGCTTCCAAATGGCTCTGCTTAAACTCGTCACACATTTCCTGTTGCGTTATCAGTGTGCCATAGACTTTACTATACGGAGTACTATAGTACTCCGTATACTGATGTAGTACCTAAGCAGAATTCACGCAACCATCAGTAAATGAGATCCATGATTAAAATCAATGTGGTCAATCAATTTGCGTGAATATGTGTTACCATTACAGCCACGTTAATACTTTGACAATGGTATTTGCAACAATCAGTATTTTATCCAATTAATACCGAATGTCGACGACTTCCAAATTTGTTGGTTTAACCAAATATAGTATCAATATTCTGAATATTGACTAATCTGATAAGCCGTAAATAATATTAACATTAATATTCGCGTATCATCATCTACTGAATATATATATATATATATATATATATATATATATATATATATATATATATATATATATATATATATATATATACACACATATGAATGTGATAAATATTTAAAAAAAATATAATAAGAAAAAATATAAGGTACTGACAGACAGCATATAATAAAATCAAGAGCGACCAACGCCTTGTATATAATATGTCATATTTAGTCTTTAGTATCTCCAGTTTTCAGAATTCCTATTCTTAATGAGTCACCCCTGTATAAATAATAATTGACTCACCATTATAATCTAAATCGAGCAGAAAATTAGTTAGAACAACACGCACACACTGCACATAATAAAATCATCTTCAGCCCGTAGCTCAGTAAAAGAGGGGCGTATACATTTTTTTATATGAAGCACCGATACTCTTTTAACCCCATCTCACCCTCTTGAATTATTGACAATTCTGGTACGCCATTTATATTCACTGTGAATATTTATTGAATCAAATATCATTCACTAGAGCCTGTTATTATTCACCGTTAACTATCACACATCTATCACTGCACGTTCAAGGCAACGATCCATATCGCACTGGCTACCGTCTTAGGCTATCTAGCTTTCTCGTCGGTGCACGAGTCCCCCACTAGTCATGGTACAGGCTTGTCATAGTTGCTACAGCAACGGCTTCTTAATCATCATTTCAAGGTTAATATAGGGCCTAATAAACCTTTAAAAGCACACAAGAAGTCGCAGATACCTTATTAAGAGGAATATTTAAAAGGTATGCATCACATTCTTTTTAATGTTTTATAGATTCTTTACAATTAATTCTAATTAATTTTTTAAATGTTATTGTCGTAATTTGCTGCAACTAATATTTCTTGTTATACGCATCACCCCTTTATAGTTTTCGTTTTTTTCCTGTATACTTCTTAATATTTTATTTGCATATGGTTGAGTAAAAAAATTGAAGACTACCGAATATTTATATAAAACATGTTTCTGTTAAAAAAAAACTCAGCATTATGATGCAAACTGTGATAGTCATTTTTAAATTTTCCTAAAAAAAATATGAAATTGAAATTAAAAATCTATACCTGTAAGGCCAGCATGTGTTACAGTAAAATTCAAAAGATTTATCAGAGGAGCTATGTCGGTAGTCAGTTTAAGTTGCTCATTTCTGCTGCACAAAATCAGTTTAAAATCGCTATGGTAATCCACTAGTTTTCCATTGAGTTTTATTAATTTTCGTTCACCTAAACAAAAAAAACAGTTGGTATAATAATACCCAGTGGGATTTCTGCGAGGGTTTATAACATAACTTGATTTGTTAATAGTAAATAGCACATTAAAAGTTGGTCATACAGCGGTATCAAACAACAACGAATTTATCACAGTTGAGTTGAAACAATTATAGTTTATAAAATTGTTCACCTTTTATTCTTGTTGTATTTTATTGTAAGACAGCAGCGGCTTATATACCCCACCAGAGGACATTTGCATAAATAAGAGTTTTATTTAACAGACATCTCCTTCATTTGTATTACTGATTAACTCTCTGTTGTCGAACGGTGACGTCATCGTATCCCATGTGTCCTACAACTGCTAGCTGGTGCTGATTGAAAAACGGATACACTTGAGCCATTTATCAATGTTAATGTTTAACGGCTAACTGTTTTCATATTTTTGGTTACTATTTTGTTAATGGTAATACTGGTGTTATTACACATATATCTGATTGTCAGGAAAGCCGAAAACCATTGCATAGTGCTATTCCTCGAACAGAATTTTTAAAAACCAGAGGCAAACGGTATTTCATTAACCTTCCACTTCCGGCAAATTAAAAGAATCAGCTTTCATATAATTAATATCATACATTGTTAATGGCACAGAATACTATACGTTTAGTAAACTACTTAAAAATAGCGTTATCTTTAATGTGTCGGCCATATACTACTAATTCCCTGTATTTGTGGCGGGCGAACTTAACTAGTAGGATCTACTGACTTCACTCTAATATGCTCCGCCGAAGAAACCATTTTAAATGCAAATATCTCGCTCAATTTTCATTCAATCGACTTGAAATTTGAGGCAGTTGTATACGAAACAGTTTATAAAAGTTGAAATAAATATGAAAAGTAAGTTTTCATTAAATAAGTCTATTCCTAGTTGACGTACATTGTCAATTGATGTAGTATTAAGTGTATATCTGCTTCTACTTGTGGATTATTAAATTGCTACTGGGCCCGTGAAATGGCTTGTCAGTCACCGGGGTTCAATTATAAAATGAAATCATTTGTCTAATAAATACTTGTTGTAATACAAAAAACTGCTTCAAGCCAGGTTGCCTAACGTGTTAAAATAGATTAAGGCCGGCGTCTCATACATCCGATTTCCGACGATACGATGGTTCGACGGTGCTCCTATTGGTCAAAATATTTTGGCGGCAATTTGCATCCGTACATTTTAAGATTTCTCCGACATCATATGAAGTTAAAATAATTTTAACTTTTGTCCGATATCATGCGCTTTCTAATCTTAGTTTTTCAATAATTTGCATGGTCATTTCGTGCATTTTCAATAAAAAACGAACTTCTATATTATCTTATAGATGATGAAACTACATTTGCAAAGCAAATAATGTCCAAACCAAGATAAAACAATTTTTGCTAAAATTAGTTGGTTATTTTCTTCCTCTTCTAATGTCATAGTTTAGTTGATTTCGGATACGAAAATTGGATCTATGTGAATTGCAAAATTTTTGCTCACGATAATTGAAACTTTTTCGGATATCGGACGTCGGAAATCAGATGCATGACACGCCGACATAAGAAGAAAGTAGAATGTCAAGGCAAGCCGAATGGAAACTTGTAGTATGTTTAGTGGCTTTTACGAAAGTCTGTTTTGTTCTTCAAATTATTGCTTTTACCGCGGGATAATTCCGTCGATTTTTCTTTGGCTACCAAAACAAATTTTTTTTTTCATTGTTATAGTGATTTTTAATACCGATAAATTAACTCCTATATGAAAAAGTCTATCTGACAGCACATTTTTTGTCACTTTGACAGCGATAAAAAAGGTGCATCGTTTTTTTATCACCGATAAAAATATATAACAATTTATAACAACTGTATTTTTAATAACTGTTCCTTTAAATAATTGTATAAATAAAGATAATTATTGTTGTTGTTCGTTCACATATTCTGTCGTTAATTTATCTTGCCAAAAAACACTTGAGCTTTTCCTTTATGGATAAATTTCTTTTTAACTTTAATTTTGACAATCAGTAATTTTGCTCGAAAAACTGACATTTGACAAAATCGCTCGACCTGCGGTCTCAGCGATTTTTTCATGTCAGTTTTTCTTATAAAAATTACTGACTGGCAAAATTATTTCGTTACAAAGAGAAATTTATCCGATAAAAAAAAGCTCTTCTGCTTTTACTGTTGATAAATCTACCATTTTCAGTTGGAATAAAAATTTAATGGACAGACCTATTTAGCATATGTGACGCCGCTGTATGAGCAACGTGATGCCAACGTCTAATTATTATGATATAAAAGTATACACTTTTATATGCTAATATCCACTGACCTTGATATGCAAATTCTCTTCTTAAAATTGGAAGTAGTGTTGGTGAAACTGTGTCTATTTCTTCTATAAGAAATATCTTGCCAAACCTGCAGGTAAAATTATTATAGAATACGTTCTCTATGCCACCATCTGTTTTATAAGCATAACAGTATTTTGCGAATAAAGAAGAAACCATTTTTAATTTATTGTACCGGAAATTAAAGGACATACCTAAGTTAACAGCACTAAGATTTCGAACCTTTTCGGATGTTGAGTTTTCTAAAGATGCCGCATTTTGAAATTGGCGCAATGAAAAATTAATTTGAAATTTCAAAACGGTGTAACTCCTGAATATGGAAAAGACTGTTGCCAGTATTTTACAAATTATCTAAAAGTGACCTAGGTGGTGTGAACATACCATATCTGCAATTTTTTTCTTAAATTTTAATTGCAGTCCCTGGATCAATTTCTAATTCATCTGATTTTGGCGAATGCGCAGGTTTCAATACTTTAAATTTTCCTAATTTTTACCCGAAGCAAAAGCAAAAAAATGCACAATGTAACGTTGTAGAGAATCCTTTCGGGGGTTTTAAAAGTTGCCAACTTACTATCTTATTTAGACAGTTTTTTCGATTTCTTGCAGAATTATGGGTCTAACGTAGTGTATCTTGTATTTTATGTAATTTATGCAAATTCGCTGCCTTGGAATATGGAATCTGTGTTACAATAATAATATTTTACAATATGTTTTCTTTGTTGTCTCAATGAAATGAAATATTCTTAAAAGGATTTATACACTAAAGCCGTATATTTTATTAAAGAAGTAATATAGAACTGTGGGAGTAAATTAGCTATTATATTGTAGACTTATCATAGCTCTTTGGGGTATTTTTTGTTTCATTTCAAAAATGACCAAATTGTAAGAATTTACTCTTATATTGCACTATTTATGTATGTATACAGAGTGTCTCAGCAGGAACTGCATCGATCGATATAGGGAAATTTGAAATTTTGAAAATTTATGGACCTACTAACGGCAGTGTGACCTAGCCAACTAAAATAGTTACAAGCATCTGGCATTTTCCGTTATTCCGGAAGTCGATACCAACTTGTTTATTATAAATGAAACACCCTATATATTTAAGGGTTTTCGAAAAGAGCATAAAATTCTGAGTCAAAAACATATCCCATGCCTAAACCCAGCTGTTTCAGATATTTGACATTTTAAAAAAATTTGACAGATGTACTGGTTTACAATAACCTTTATAACTTTCTTCGTGTAAAAGATACTGATTTGCTTTTAGGCATGCAGAAAGACCATAAGGTGAGCTACGCTCTACAGTTTAAAGAAATTCTATAATGTTATACCAAGTGTTCCATTTTTGACGTTACATTTTTTAAACTTCAAACCGCGAAAACTTGCTTAAGTCAAATGGAACACTCTGTATTTCTTTACATCAAGTTATGTGTAATTAAATTCCTTTTTTTTCTGATATCAGCATTGTAGGGGTTCAAGTTACAACTTTTTGAAATATTTGCGATTATCTTAGAAATTCAAGAATTTTTAGTACAAATTTTATCAAATTAGCCATGATCAGAAACAGTCAGTAATGTCAGTCATTCTCTTATGTCAAAAAATGTCACCGCGTTAAAATTACACCCACCAAGACTTTTTGAATTTGTTTATTATTTATGGAGAATGTGACAAATATCAAGAACTTGTAGTACATTTGCTACTCGATATCCACAAAAACGGAAACCGTCACCAAACACTGTAAAACGCATACTAGATCATTTTAAAAACTATGGCTCTGTCAAGGCATTAGTAGTTCCCCAAAATTTCAAAATTTTCTGGTGCGTACTTCTCCCTATATCGATGGATGCAGTTCCTGGTGAGACACCCTGTATATGTCTGGTGTATGCACAAGTTAAAACCTCCCACAAAAGCATAGATTTTTTTGTAACAAAGTTTCAAACAGGACATAAAGCAATATTTATAAAATAACAAAATAACGAAATTCCATAAAAATATAAATAATTAAAATAAACTGAAGCTTTGCTGTTTAATTTTAGATAAAGAAATTTTTATTTTCTTCCTTAGGCAAGTCCTACGAGAAGGATAACAACGTTAAGTGCTAATTCCTATTCCACTGCAACTACCTTGCTCTATATCAAGATCATAGTGTGCTGTGCCAATATTATCGTATTTAATATTGTCTTCACTAATAGTAATTCATTTTTTACTACAACAAAATTGCATTTACCTAAGTTCAATGATTGTTTATCACATTTGTGATATTAACGTAGGAAGTTTAAATTTTCTGTAATACATAAATTACCGTAATTTATTTTAAATTCGTAAGTTACACAAATATACAAAGAAAAGTTTGGAAACAATTTTTAACAAATGATAGTGACCTCATTACATTTATATATTTTTTAAGTATGTGATCTAGCTTAAATGACTTTTGAGGTTATTACATGCGCAGAGACATGTTTCCTGATGTGCCTCTAATTTTAGTTATCCGGAAAACATAAATATAAGAATTACAATTATAAAGAAAAATTTCTAATTGTTCAGAATTATACTCCTGTTCAAAGTAGGCCCGTTTTACGGTATTGAAATATTCAGGAGTCGATAGTGTTGGTAACCTACAATTACAGACAAAAATACTCCATCGATATCTTGTGCCAATCATAAAAAAAAAAAAAATAGAAACAGAAAATTTGGTTTTCTGACACTCACTGCTGATAGTTCGTGGAAGACGCGAGGTATGTTGAAACTGATAAATAATTTTGTAGAGTATGAAATTTTCTATTCAATAGCAAGGGTGAAATTCATCTGTGTTGTAGCAGGATTCCAATTGAGAATACAGTATCGTTTAAAGCTAGTAAGGAAATCGACAACCTCGGTATGAATTCTCAATTGAAATCCTACTTCCTCCAAAGTGCTTTCCCGCCGTAAATCCACAATTTCAATATTTTAACATTAAGCAATCATTTTCCAAAAAAAATTAACCCGTAACTGTAACCGAAGAATTTTTTTGACGGGTTTTAAAAAATAATTAGACACTGACTTTTTTTCCCTTAGCCACGTCAAAAAAATCTCCTACAGCCCTTAATATCATATATTTGTTACCATTTTTTTTCTGGTCACATTATTTCGCGACGAAATTGGACGATAATCTTTTATGATTTTCCTTGAGACTATTGACGGCAAAACTAGACGTATCCCAACCACGCACTTTCAAGGACTCAAATAGCAGATACTTATAAAGTAAATTTTTTCTAGTTTTAGAGTAGGATAATACTTAAACAAGATCTACTTACCTAACGGCGAGTTCAAGCATACTTTTAAATTTAGGCGAATTTTGGGTAATGCATTCAACATTGTTTTGTTTCAAATGTTGCTTGATCCATTCTGTTGCAGATGAAGTAGGGTCGATTAACAGGGGCACCATTGCTGTCTAGTGTTAATGATAAGAATATGTACACACTTGCCTCCAATCTACGAACCTTTAAATATACAACGCACAAAATCTGTTCCTTGTTCGATCGCACGGAAATCGAACAGACAAACAGTACACGACGTGATTCTAAGATAATCACTGATAAGAAGTTTCTCTCTCATGTTGGATATAAACAAAGAATGTACTTAGAAGTGGTACATTAATATCTAAAGTTTCGATTGGAGACACCGATTGCAAAAAAAATGTATTAATTTTACCTTTAGTATTATTACTGCATTTTGTATAGAGAGTCTATCAGAGGATAAGCCTTCACTTTGCCATTGAAGCTGTTCTCTTTCAGAAGAAAAAAACGATTCAATATTCAAATGCTTTATACCAAGTTCTTTGCACCAGAGTTCCATCACCTTCCTTAAAAGAAGGAAAAATATAATTTCGTGAAAAAGATATTTTTATTTTGCTTACTCTCTTTTTATCTTCTGGTTCATTTGATAGAAACGATATAAACGCCGCGGCTATTAGGCAATTGTTTGGTAATTCTTCCACTTGTTGAGACAAATCCTTTAACTAAAGAAGAATTGTATATTTGTAAAAACCGTTTTCTAAAGAATCATGTTGTCAAGAAAAAATTCATAATCAGCCATATTCACTAAAACATTGAAATTAAAGTTAATATTGAAATCATGTCAATAAAAATTATTTTCTGTTTCAATATTAAACAATTTTCCTATTCACTAACTATCATATTATTCAACATTGATTAGAAGATGTTAAAATATTTAAATAAGCGGCAACGTTGCTAAGTTACTATATTTGATCTATTGTCGTAGATCTAACTTTATAATTGTTTGAAGGTGGAACTACTTTACCTCACGCCGATTGTCAGGTTTAAGGTTAGAATTGTGATTTGGTTTCATTTCTAGTAAAGAACAAAGAACTTAAGAACAAAGAACTTGTGTATGTTGTAAATGTAAATTAATAAATTTATAATACAGGTATTTACGATTATTGTTATACTACACTAACTATAATAAATAATTATGTGTTTCTAGATGCCACCGAAAAAAGCTACTCCAGCACAACTAAAGTGCCTCCTTGATTTCATACCATCCCTCATATGAGGCCCTATTTCTGTCAACAGTCAATGGCCAATTTCTTTGTTTATCCTAAACAGTTCTTTAAAGATTTTATTTGGGATCGTTAAGGGATTGCTGCTGTCTCTTTAAAATCACCTATCGCGATTAAAATCAACCCTACAAATAAATGGGTATATGGTTTTTGGTTTTTGTACACTCTACACTACTATGATCGTGACCTCCTCTCGATGGTCACGTAATGACATATCCAGATATCTTTATTTTAGTTGATATGTAGTTGCCCACTTTTTTTATTAGCCCCTATTGCTATTTGTTGCTCCAACACATCTAATATAACTACTAACTCCATTATTTTTGAAACACAGACAAGTTTCACCAAATAGTTCGCAATTTAATATTCCTGGCAAGTCTTAAACAAAAACTCTCAGTACTTGCTACATTTCAATTGACAAATAATGTCAATATTGACTTAAAATTTCAATTGAAAAGAAGCATAGAGAATACCAAAATTTGAAAATATTGACTACGTTGAAGGTCACTTGATTTAATTCCAATAACTTGATTTAATTTTAATGTATTATTTTTTACAGAATAGCAAACGACCATGTTTATTGAAATTTCTGTCAGATATCATTTATATGTCTAAATGTCAATATTGACTTAATTCCAATAAATTACAGAATATGGCTGAATATGTTATTTTATGCTATATTTTTGACAAAATGATAGTCGATCTCTACAGTAAGCATTGTTCATGAATTTTTCAAATACCTGATTTTGCCATCTTTCATACTCATCTGTTAATTTGGCCACTAAACCTTCTGCTGCTGCTAAAGTCACTTGGGCCTTATTTAAGCCAATTTCTATCTCAGCTGCCTCTTTTGTGTAAGCGGATAACTGATCTTTTAACTTTGCAACAGTAGTATCAACATCTAGCAAACCTGCACTGAGTTCACCCAGTTGTGTTTCCGCATTTGTTAGATTTCTAAAATAAATGATACAATATATCTATATAAATAAAAATCAATTGCCACATGTATGACGGAGCATCGCTTGAGAACGGCTCGATCGATTTGGCTGATTTCATTTTCATTGTGTTCGTAATTGTCAGGACAATGTTTGTATGAAAGAAAATTTTTGGAAAATCCACGGGAAAAGTCGGAAATTTGGATGGTATTTTTATATGAAAAAAATCTTTATGTTAAATTTTGACGTTTTGATATTGATAGTCATTACGTGAAATGAGGCACAGTTTGAGAGTTTTCATAACAAAAAAAAAACGTGCATGGTTTAAAGGTCTTGCAACCATTTGACAACCATTTGACATATTGCGAAGTGATTTCGTTATATTTTCTTGGTTTAACGAAAAAAAATATTCTGTTATCGGTGGTGATCTTTTGGTGCATTGAAAATCGTTCGTGTGTTGAAAAGATTATTTTGGTGTCTTTGGAAAAATGCCACCACTAAGGCGTCGAAATATCAGTCCACGTATGCGTAACGCAAGAGGAATACATGCTCGTCGAGTCGATGAGACTGATGAAGAGCGTAGACAGCGTTTGGAGGCAAATCGAATAAGAATTTCTCAAGCGCGATCAATTATGACTCCAGAACAACGGATACAGTCGAATTCGAGTCGCTCAGTTGGAGATAACGTACAAAATAATTTGACACGTCGACTAAATAGACGGCGAAATGTAACAATTCGACATGAACGTTCCAACAGTCGATAACGCCGCGGATGCATCGGTCGACTTCGGACCCACGAGCACTGTTTGTCACCATTGCAATGCTTTGAAGTTCCGAGACGAACCGTCAGGACTATGTTGTGCGAGCGGAAAGGTCAAATTACCAAAATTGACACTGCCACCAGAGCCACTGGCATCATTGCTTTCTGGCCAAGAACCTCAATCGAAGCATTTCTTACAGAATATACAAAAAATACAGCAGTACCTTCCAAATGACATTATTTGGAACGAATGTAACTGAAGAACGAAGTATTGGTCCAATTTTTAAGGTAAATTTATTTTCGACTGCAACACATTACATACACAAACAAACGTTAACAATTATTCACAACGTTTCAATCAAGAATTTGTTTTCAATTTTCAGATTCAAGGGCAAATTCACCATCGTGCAGGAGCATTGTTGCCGCCAGTGAATGATGATCACAAATTTCTTCAGGTTTTTTCCTTGGAAATTCTGATGATGAAATCAATCAGCGTAGTGCCATCAGTCGTGCGGTAAAGCGAGAGATTATTGCGCAACTACAACAACTGTTACATGAACACAATGAATTGGTTAAATTGTTCAAGACTGCACTAGAAATGATGCCTTCGGATGATCACAAAATAGTGATCAAAGCAGACAAAAGACCAGAGGCGAACATGAAAGACGCTTCAATGCACCGACGTTGAATGAAGTTGCCATTGTGGTTGTTGGCGAGAATTTGGTGTCTCGCGATATTGTGATTCGACGGCGTGATGGTAATAACCTTCAGCGTGTCAGCGAAACCCATCGTTGGTATGATGCATTACAATACCCGCTGATATTTTGCCGAGGAGAGGATGGATATCATTTTTTGATCTTTCTGAATTTATTGGATTTGCCAGGAATGCCGCCGCACAATTTGCAGCTCAAGGTAGGCTCGGTGATAATCATGTTATGCAACCTGAACCAACCGAAACTATGTAATGGAACAAGATTCGCTGTTAAGAAGCTGATGAACGTGATTGAAGCAACGATAATCATAGGAAAGTTCAAATGTGAGGATGTTCTGATTCCAAGAATACCACTGATTCCAACCAATTTGCCGTTTCAATTTAAGCGTGTCCAGTTTCCTGTTCGTCTTGCATTCGCAATGACGATTAATAAATCGCAAGGTCAATCGTTGGAAGTGTGTGGAATGAACCTTGAATTGCCATGTTTTTCCCATGGGCAGTTGTACGTGGCGTGCTCGAGAGTAGGTAAACCATCGGTGCCATTCGTTTTCTCTCCGAACGGAAAGACAAAAAAATATCGTTCATCACCAAGCATTACGATGAACGCATTTTGTTAATATTTGTAATATTCCCATATGGGTGCTCTGCAACCTGGTCTCAACATTAAATCCTAATTAAAATAATCTATCTATCTATCTTCTATCTATATCTATTTTTGTATAAATTGACAGGACAACGACTATCGGATCAGCTAGTTATTTATATTTTGTCGAAACGTCCAAGTTTCTTGACCATAATATTCATCTGATTGTATCCCATAAACCTATAGACTTTGGTGTACCGAATTGTTTGAACATTTTAACTGTTACTAGAACAATTGTAACATTTGCGATTGGCGATTGAAGCCTAACCTTCGTTTTGTAAAACTAAAGCTTAACTATTATATATAACGTTTTGAGCAAGCTCTGGATTACGAGAATTTATGATTCACTTCTCTTGATGTCAGTTAGTTTTAGTAAGAGCGGAGTGTTATCTTTTTCTGTATTATAAAAATAAAATGTTTTGAATAAGGTGAATATAAATACAAGAAGTAACGATATACCTATGTGTACTTACTGCTTAAGTTTATTTTGTTCTCTTTCGAGCGGTCTTATTTTGTCCATAACACGTGAATATTTCACGTTTGCAGCCACCCAGGCTGCTAAAGGTGCAGCAGCAACCGATGCCCTTTTTGCAGACTTTGGATCGAATGAATCACTTTTCGTTGACATAAGTCGTTCTACAGCTTGTCTGTTTTCAGTCATTATCCGGCTTGCATCGAAAGACCTGAAATAAGTTGGTTCATGATATTTTATTATTTTATATCATATGCATTTATTGGTGCCTAATGGTTGGAAGATGGAATTGGTAAGCGAAAATGTTGTAAGCAGTTTGGGGGAGATCGGTGTCCAAAAGTTCTAATTGAGAGTGCGATAGTTGACTCAATATATCGGGTGATCCAAAAAAAAACCGGAATTTTTATTTTCGCTTATATCTTTTTTTAATTCTTTACCGATCTTAATTTTTTATAGGTCGATTGAAAGCCAAAGCTTTCTGCTAAAATATTAGATGTCATAAATTGACATGGTTCACAGATCCAATGTTGTGGACGATAATGGAGGTCATATTCCATTGTTTAGACATTAGTTTTAATTAGTAATTAGAGTTTTTGTTATAATTAGGTTAATTTTATTAGTCATATCTTTTTAAGTTTTCAACCGATTTCCGTGATCTATACGTCGAATATTCTTAGAAGACTAGGCTTCGAGATAGAAAAACGGCCATTTAATTGGTCTTTCTAAAAATGTTCCAACGGTTTTAAATATTAGGTAAATTTGATCACAACCACCGTATTGGATCTGTGAGCCATGTCAATTTCTGATATCTAGTATTTTAGCAGAAAGTCTTGGCTTTAAATCGACCAACAAAAAATTAAAATCGGTTTTTTGGACCACCGGATATAAGTGGGACACGTAGTTTTCAGTATGTCAATATTTTGTCGGAATTGGATAAAAATGTAATAAAACCTCAATTTCTCATTAAGTCGACGTTTCGACAATATTTATTATCTTCCTCAGGACTAATGAGGTATTTGCCTCTTTGTCAATATAATCATCATCGTCAAATATTGTAAAAGTAAAAGAATGTAACTTATGTTGGATTTCAGTGCTTATATTTTCGTGTAGTCTGAACAGAAACAAATTTTATATACAATTTAGTTAGTAGTATTGTATAGGACTAATATGATGAGAGAGATGAGAGATGCGAGACATGTATAAAGAATAATAGTGTTAAGTAAGGATCAAAGGGAGTGGAAATATCAACTCCTTTATCAGAGGGTTCTTAATGCATCGCGAGAACCTCAGACAAATGATTATCTTACCTGATCTCTTCTTTTACGCCTCTTTTAGCTAAGAATGTTTTCATACTGTTCCAGGAAGTGTCCTGGATTCCCATGAGTCGTAACACTCCTTCTAGGATATCCCTTATTATATCAGGAGGTGCTCTTAAGGATCTTATCTCGGACAGCGACTCAGATTTTATGTTTCCAACTGCTGATCTTGCTTCTTGAATAAGTGGTTCA
Source organism: Rhamnusium bicolor (assembly GCA_029963845.1). Classification (NCBI taxonomy): domain Eukaryota; kingdom Metazoa; phylum Arthropoda; class Insecta; order Coleoptera; family Cerambycidae; genus Rhamnusium; species Rhamnusium bicolor. The sequence continues at coordinate 2,685,775 of JANEYF010005896.1, forward strand.
ACTTCCGATAATTCCTCTTCTATTTCCTTCTTCCTAAATAAGAAAATGTATGACAACAGAAACTGTTTATAATGGCACTCCAAAGTCTTGTTTTATAGTATATGGTTAGATATTTTTAGAAGCAAAAATTTGAATACTTGCATTTATTCCAAAAATTAATGAATGGTGTTGTAAATTGCAAAGAAAATCATGCATTGTTCAAATTTATTAGTGTTAGTAATATACCTTTTGATGAGTTGTTTATTTTCTTCCTCTGTTTTGCTCTTGAGGCTTTCCATTTCCTCTTTGTGAGAATTTGCATTCTTCATAGTATTACTAATCATATCCAGAGCAGCGTTTGCCTTCGATTGCTTCTCTTCTAATTTGTTTTGCTGTTCTGCTGCTTTCTTCTTCAGTTCTTTCACTAAGTTTTCCGCCTCAGTTAACTTCGCCACTCCAGCCTAAAAGAATATAGTTGTCATAAATATTCTCGGGCGTTACCGAGTTGTGTCATCTTTGATTGCTTCAGAAGGTGATAGTGAATTCCAGGAAGGAGGCATCTTCTGAAGTTTACACCAATAACACAATACGAAAAATAGTGGTTTATTAAATACTGGTTTTAATAGTTTACACCGATATTTTTACTAAATGTGAAAGATTATAAGGTGAACTTATTGAAAATGTACAGTAAATTTTATTTATTTGGTGAATAGAAATTTTGGCTCTCCTTAAGGAAACTGACATACTTATGCGATGTTTACCTTTAATTTATTCTGATTTAGCTCGATCGCACCTAATTTCTCATCATAAATTGATTCGTATAAGTGAATCATTGAAATAAATCTTGACGGAGTTGAAATATTTGACTTGGTGGTTTTATATATTTTCGAAAAATCATCGCTACACTTTGTTTTCAACTGGTTTTCTTTCTTATCGGAATTTGAGCTACAACAAATATTTAACATATTTTCACCTTTCTTGTTAATAGTTTCCTACCTTTCTAGCAAAGTTTTTGGTATGTTTTCGATAGTTTGCACAGTCCAGTCGGATTTCCAAACGATGTTACTGTTTTGTGTGAAAGCTGGACAATTCTCAATAAGGTTCCAAAGATTTTCATTGTTTACGTCAAGACATACGATTACGTGAAGTTTTTGTTTAACCCCTAGAATAAAATAAAATGTTATTATAAACTGTTTATTCTCAAAAAAATACCTATAACATTATATTTACTTTCTGAAAAATATTGAAGTAAAGATCCCTCAAAATTTTCTCGATCATAGTCATCTTTTAGAAGCTTCACTAAGGATTCTAATTCAGCCGCAGAATACAAATCAGGAACCTCAAATTAAAGAATGTAATTAATATATGACTTTATATACAGGGTGTCTGTTTTAAGTGGCTCACTCAAAATATCTCCGTTAGTTATTTCAACAGATATGAAAATATGGTAAATTATAAACTTTTACGGTTTTTCCTCAATCTTGATGAACATTATGCATTTGTTTTAGTTCGTCCCATGACTACTGATACCTCATATTAATTAATCCAAATTTAATATTTATTATCTCAGAAACAGTTTATCCATGTGCAGGAAAGCTATATACAGGGTGTCCACCTAGTGCGTATTTGTTGCATAACTCTATAAATATTATAGATAGAAAAAAAGTTCCTCAGCATTCATAATTGGATACTGTAACAATTATTTAGTCATGCAGGTTATTTCGTTTTGGCTGGATAGTAATTAACTTTGTTAAATTAAACGAAACACCTTATATATTATTGCATATTTAATTAGTGAATATCAATAGCTTTCCAATGAACTACCATAACATGTACTTCCTTTGAGTAGTTCAGGAATAGGGAACTTGCACATTTTTTTTTACTTCATAAAAATGTTCTACAATACTAAAGAATAAGATATGCAAAATATGACGCCTTAATTCCCAATAATAAATTTGTTATAAATTATTAAAGTTTCGCGCGCGAGCGAACCGTTTCAAACAGGTTCAAAAGCGCGGGAGTAGTAGTGACATCACACCATACAATTTACAAGCGACGACGGAGATCCCAGCACTCGACCGCTTGATTTCAGATAAATTTTAAGTGTATACTTAAAATGGAAACAAAAACTACTTATTTTAAATATTGCATTGTACCGTTGTGTAAGAATACTACAGTAAAAGTGCCAGATAAAATATTTATAATATTGCCAGAAGATAAGAATCGTCGATCAAAATGGTTAAAAGCGTGTAGAAGAAATGAAAAAAGACATTTCACAGAGCAGTAGGTCTCTACATGTGTGTGAAGATCATTTTAATGTAAGTACATTATTAAATACTATATGTCTATCTACTAGTTTTTCGCAGGCGGGCAATAAAATATTCCGAATTCCGAATTATTGAATTTTAATTAGGGTAGGATTAAAGAAAGAATGTAATGTTAGAAAATAAGATTAGTAGATAGAATGTAATTTAGTGATACTAACTAAAGGTAATTTCCTGGTGCGAAAGTAAACAGCTATTTATTATTATACTCTTCGCAAATACGATTACGAAGAGTATATTGCATTTGATCGGGACATTTCTAAAATCGTTAATATCACTCGCAGAAAAAATTCATTTCGTTTGTCATCGACTTCTGAACAACTTTCAAAATGTCCGTCTGTTCATCTGTCCGTCCGTCTGTCCGTCCGTCACTTGTAAGCACGATAACTAAAGAAAGAAAAGTCCGATCGAATTGAAATTTGGGCTATAAGTTAGTGTTAGCTAGAGGAAGAAATCTATTGTTTTTGAAAAAAATCAAATTGTAAATAAAAAAGTTATAGGACATTTTATTTAAAAATATGAATCTACAGAGGGTTGCAATTTTCAATGTGCTACTAAAATTGAAGTAATTTTCTATAGACACCAAAATGTTGTACTACCACAAATGTCGCCTACGCAGTCGGCATCATCGGGAGATGAAAAAAAATTGAAAATTAAATATGTGATCAATATATTAGGTATTGTAAGAATGAATCTTAGTTTATACTATAAAATATACTGCCACGCGTTTCGCCAATACAGTCGGCACCATCGGGAGAGAAAATTAAATATGTAGTCAATACATTAGGTATTGTAAGAATGAAGTTTATAAGACAAACACAAGATTCTTTTCAAAAAACTGCGAAGAGTATCCTACAGAATGTGCAACAATTATATAAAAGTTCAATAACACTACTGTCTGCGAAGAGTAGCATGTTTACCTCTAGTATATATAGTATATTGCAAATACCTTTCCCTTGTCCTTTAATTTATTCTATTCAAATCTTACATTTATCTATTATGTGAATACGACACAATCACTTATTTCCCTTGCCCCAAAACATAGTACGAAAATACCTACGATAGGTAATTATACATTTGCGCAACATTTCCTTTGCAGCAAATGCCTTCTATAGAGACACTTTACGCGTGGGTACAAAAAAACACGAAAAATATAGAAGTGGCTGTTGTAAAGAATTACCCTAAATTCTTTCAAACATAAGACTAAGTCTGCTAAAAAATGCTTAGTTGCGACTAAGCATTTTGTAGTTATTTCTTTTTATTCCGTGATCAAGTCATAACTATTTTATGTTTATAAATTATTACTAAAAGCTAAAAAAAATACATACTTCTCTGCCTTGACCCTGCGGACCTCTCCAAGGGAAAAACTTTCACTATTTTGTATAAAAGATGCCACCATAAACATATCTACTTTAGGCAAATTATCAGATTGACCCTTTAAAAAACCTTGATCAGTCATTTTAAAATATCTGTACAACTATATGGCTCCGTGGTCTAGAGGTAACGTACTTGCCTCGAAACCTCGGGGTCCCGGGTTCGATTCCCGGTCGAGGAACTGGGATTTTTCTGTGAGAGAGATTAATCGTAGTATACTCGGATATTGGGTGTGTGTCCATTGTCTCTAAATGTGTAGCCCTCTCCCACACAAAGTCATTTCAGACCTTCAGGGATAAAGGGGGTTGTAATTTCATGTGGTGTTATTATATTATTATTATAACTACAATAAGCGGTACTATAAAACACAATTATATATTTATATCAGAACAGTCACTAACAAATCAACCACAGTCTAATAACACCATATTGTACATATAGAATGTCATTGTTAATTTGTTTGTATTATTATTTTTAAGTATTTTATGAATGAATTGATTTTTAGTTTTCTTTTTTCTGTATATATGTATATTAATATAAATCTTACTCTGTACCCCATACAAGTTGTAAATAATCTACTTAATTGTGAATAAAGATTTTAAATTGGAATTGGAATTGGTAAACATCTGATTGTGTTGCTTCCCGGGCGACGACTACCGAATATTGTATGGTGTGACGTCACAGTCAATAGTAGCTTGTTTCGGGCCACTTCAATTTTATCGCTGTTTAGATCCTTCATACTGATCGCGTGGAATTAGAAATCTTATTTTTTTGTGAAGTACACGTTTTATTACAACGTTACGCTGTTTTTTAGTATTATTTTTATTTTTAAAATTATAGGCAAGTTCCCTATTATTTGATATTATGTAGAAATTTTGACGTATGAATACCATTGTGAAAAACGTTGTGTTCATCTAATTTGAAATATTTTCAAATATTTCGATGCAGTGATGAATTACAATAGAAAAGGGCTTTCAAACCATGTATCCAGTTTTAGATTTTTTTCTACAGGATGTCTATAATTTTGTATCGAACTTGAAGATTTAAAAACCTCATTAATTTTGTTATTTCAAATGGACCACCCTGTATGTTATTTCATATTCAATTAGAGAATTTCAAGAGCTCTCCGATGACCTACCATACTTTATATTTATTTTCAATAGTTTTGAGGATATGATTATTTATATCCAAATTTTAAGAAACAAAAACCTATTTCCATATTTTTGACACATTTTATGCAAATTGTTAAATAACCAATAAATAAAGAGGTTAATAGTTTGACGCTATTTTTATGAAATTGCAATCTATGAACAAGTTACACATTACCTTATAATAATTAATGTGTTTAGAGTTCGCTGATTTTTTGCCCAAGACAAATAATCGCGTTTCTCTAGAGAATAATGTTTCACCAATTCAGGAACAGAGAGAATTTACTCATTTTTCTATTTAGACATTTTTGAAATAAGTATATACGTATTAATTGAACTACATACATTGTATATCTGAGAAAATACAATAAAACCAATTTAAACAAAAATTAAAATTTTAATTAACAAATAACAAAAATGGTATCAATTAAATTATTATTTTAACAACTATTCAATGAGTTCACCGCGACCATTTTGATTTGCGCACAAATTAACTCTATCGTCGAAGGATCTAGTAACAATCATTAACATTTGGGGTGTAATTGTATTCTTGATTAACTATGTTTTTAATTATAGTACCCTATAGAAAAAAATCTGAATTTGTAAGATCGGACGATTTTGAAGGCTAAGTCACTAAGTCACAATATGTTGCTGAAATTTTAGATTGTCAAGGTCAAGGTGATGTAATATACCATTTGAAACAACAAAATTATTGAAGTTTTTGAATCTCCAAGTTCGATACAAAATTATAAACATCCTGTAGAATAAATATAGTTTAAAAAAACTAAAAAACACGCTTTTAAAGCACATCAAACTAAAAAAGTGAAAAATAATTATTAATATAAACTGAAAACAATAATGAACGAAAAATACTAGTATTATTGTGAAAAAAGCGTGGGGCGCTTTGTGCCATATTTTTCGTAATCGAGCAACCCACGCTTTTTTCACAATAATACTAGTATTTTTCGTTCATTATTGTTTTCAGTTTATATTAATAATTATTTTTCACTTTTTAGTTTGATGTGCTTTAAAAGCGTGTTTTTTAGTTTTTTTAAACTATATTTATTTTTCACTTTTTAGTTTGATGTGCTATGAAAGCGTGTTTTGTAGTTTTTTTTAAACTATATTTATATTGCTTATTGATGCTGATATTATAACATATTACGATTCAACAGATTTTTCTGAAAAAAAAAAATATTTTTTTTATTTCAGCCATGGGATTTGAACTCACGCCCGAGGAGTCTGTCGTTTCGCTTCGACTGCCTTAGCCCGCTCAACCACCGACCTAACTGACAATTACGGAATGTACTTACATATTAAGCCTTTGCTCTCACGCAGAGGATACGTGAGGAAAAGACTGGCGATCCTGATCAGGATAATGATATAAACTTATCAAATTATTGTATTGTTACCGGTTCTTCGTAAGTGTACAAAGTTTCAATTAAATCTGTCCGTTTAAAGTGAGTCAAAATCGAGTCCAAAGAGTCGGTTACAAACAAACAAACAAACAAACAAGCAAACAAGCAAGCAAGCAAGCAAACATACAGGTGAAGCTAATAAAAGCGTGTTAAAAAAATCTAAAATGGGGTACATGTTTTGAAAACTCTATATTCTATTGGAATTCAGTACCGCATCGAAACATTTGAAAGTATTTCAAATTAGATGATTACAACGTCTCTTGCAAAATTTCTATATATTTTTAAATAATCCCTGAACTACTCAAAGGAAGTACATGTTATGGTAGTTCATTGGAAAGCTCTTGACGTTCGTTAACCAAATATGTAATAACATATAGGGTGCTTCATTTAACTTACTATCCAGCAAAAACGAAACACCTTGTATGACTGAAAATATGCAGTTTATGTACGAATGAATGCTGAGAAACGTTTGTGTTAATTTTTTTTTTCTATCTGTAACAGTTTCAGAGTTATGGAGCAAATATGTACTAGGTGGACACCCTGTATATTTGGTATCAGAAAATTCTGCTGTTTCAAAAATTGGAGTAATATGTAGGGTGTTCAATTAAAGAAAATAAAAATAAATTTGGATTTTTGATTGTCATTTGTTATCTTTTGTATGAAATTCTGGCAGTTCAGGAAACATTCTAAAAGTATTGCATTTAACATTGTTTCATATCTTTTGAAATACACCCAGTGGCCCACCCATTGGTGGGTGTCAAAACACGAGAAAAAAACCCTGTACATAATAAACCTGACCTACCTCCCCTGAAGAAATCAGTAAATTAATTACGTGTAGATTATTTTCAATTTTTAAGTGGTGATCCTCTAGCTGAATGTATACTTCTTCTCCATCTACGCCAGCGAATTGAATAGCCTAAAAATATGTCACTAAGAGTATTCATCATTTTTAAATCATTTATTTAACATAGCCTATGATTAACAATAAATTTACTTACAGCTTTTAAGTCGTTATTAAAATTTGGTTGTTCATTTACAGGCACTATCAACTTGGCTGACTGTAATGCCGATATAATTTTAACAGCGCTCTTCCTGCCTATTCCAGATTTTCCTATTAACAGTGCATTGCCACATGGATAGCTTACAGTCTTTGCAATAACTGATGTCAAATGCAGTAGTTCTTCGTTTATTAGTACGTCTAATATTTGGCCTTCCCTCTCTAAAAAAATGTATCTCAAAATATTTTGAGGACAGAATAATTTTGTTTCTAAAAATGTGATAAATAAAATCCGAAACTTTCTTAAAAATATCCATTCCTGAAAGTTTGCCTTCTTGTTTTTTGTAAATTCTCAAGATGAAATTTGCCACTTACCATATTGTGAAATTCCCAGTTTTACCATGGAAGTCCATTCTTCTTTTGTCAATTTTGTTAACTTTGCAGATTTGAACCTGCTAGAGTTTGTTTCTGTAGGCACATAATAACTTCCGATAAACTTTTTAATGTAGTTTATTCCACCCCACTGATTTTGTAATGTTTCATTTATTATGTTGTAAAGGCCATTCCGGTCATGATCATCAACTAATTTATCTCCAAAAATACTAAGTGCTTCATATGACACCACCTAAGTTATAGATCATTAAATATTCTTGGTACTAAATATAGAAAATGGAAAGTAAAAAAGTGCATTTAAACCACGCTCCTGCATTAGGTTCTAAATTTTTTTTGGGTTAAAGCTGGTTATGGAAATTGAAGTTCTTATATTATAAAATAAAGGTTTTTCTATAATGTAACAAATTAAATTAAAGTTTTCTATGTTCTAAAAACTCTGTATTTGATTTCCTTACAAATATAAGAAATAGGTATGCTCAGGATACAACCTAGTTTTCTTTCTTTTCTCGAAAACTAAACATGAAGAATGTATATTGTTTACTTCTTGTATCATCAACAATTAATATATCTATTTTAAAATTGTTTATACCTACGTGATCCAGATCACATTTCATTTTTGTAAAAAAAATTCCATTGAACCAATAGGTTTTAACGACATCTAGAAGGCGGTGGTCTGTGAATATTTGGGCAAGATTACTAATTATCGACGTAATTAGTCCACACGGTATTTTTAAGAGACCGTTTCCAATTACTACTCGAGGATGTTACACCACAAGGTGCTAATAGGACGGAACCACCAGAACATTTTGGTGTGGAAGTTAGACAACAGTTTTCTATGGATTGGAAAATGTGGACCAATTACGTGGCCTCCTCGATCACCCGATCTCAACCCACATGACTTATTCTAAAAACATTTTTAAGGGTTCCACAACGTGAAACTATGCCAAAAAATCGAATTTTCTCTTGAGATTGAGTACATTCACGTTCCTACTTTGAGCAGAAATTTAAAAGATCTTATTCTTTCAGCGTGCAGTAAAATAGCGTATTAGTTTTTGCAAACAAACGAATTAGAGAACATATTTTGTAATAGTCCAGATCTCACGAAGTATTAATGAGAGTCGTAAATATGCGAGAAAATCATAGATATTCATGAAGAATGGAGTAGGAATTGGGAAAATTGTCTTACTTTAATAAGCAATAAATTCAATTACCTCCATTATAAAAGATTCTAAGTCTAAGTTTTCACTGTTTTTGTATCTCGAAATTCCATTGCACCAATTTGTTAAATCATGTGGACTGAAAGTGTAATGCTTTCTTTGAATTGGGGTAAACTGATGTCGCACCTACAAAAAGATGGTAAACAAATCAGTTTCAAGATATCAGAAATGCATAATGTGCGATTGAAAAAGTGATTCTAGAAGATAGCCATGAAAATAAATTATGCGTCTTGTATATGTAGATTCACCAAATACCACTTGATTGAACTGTCATTAATTTGAATCAATTTTTGAACTGTCAATCATTTCAATTTTACATTCGTTCGATTGTGTTAGTGTTGGGATAGAGGTATTTAGTGTGTTAAATTGTTATAATTGTTGGTTTTATTGTGTTTAATAGTTTTATTTTTGTGAATTTTGCTGGATTTACTGGATTTTTGTTTACTGGCAACAACGCGCAATAGTGCTGTTAAATTTTCATTGCTATCTAGAGGGGACATTTTCTCGATCACCCTTTACCTTATCAAAGATGGATATCATCGAAGCTGCAAGTTTAATAATTTTTGCTCTTGGCCAGTTTTGGTTCGGAAAACATTCTTTTAGTATGGCTGAAAGATATGCAGAAGTTATTACTGAAAAGTCGTCTTGCTCTGGCAAACTGAAAATAAACACATTTGGATTGGATATATATGGGGCCCTTATAATTTATACGGTAAGAAACATACGTCGCGATCTGCTTAATATACTGCGTGGATCTTTAAACTAATAATAATAATAATAATGTTTATTTAGGCTCAAATAAAGAAGTAATACATTTCAAATTAACAAAATGAAATCATCATATTGGCAGTCTACAGAGAAGTTAATCATAAAACAATAAAAGACAGCTACGAAGTTAGAAACACCACTGGCGGTTCTTCTATAGGGTCATTTGGTCAATGACCTCCCACATACAAATAAAAAATAGAGCTATTCATTTTCTGAAGTTTAAAAATATATAATATATATATTTTTAATATTCTTAAAAAAATATATTAAAGTTTCTAGTTCATTCTATGCACAATACTATTTAAATATCGAGCCTCTACATTCATATTCATTACATTATTCATTTATAGAATTTAAAAATCTTGGGTCAATCCACAACTGTCCTCAAAGCTAGCTACGGACCGAATTTACAACGAATTAAAATGAAATATACTTATGCGCGAATCGTCAGAAAGTAAAAGAGACAGAAAACACTGGCGGGGACAATATCCCTGACACATTTTATGGAAACCGTAACGCACGAAGTTCGCTAGTAGAACAGTCTTAATGCTGACTAGGTACGCGTTGGTCGGTAAATTCTGTCGCGTTGTTTTTAATGTTTTTATTTGTGAAGATTTTATTAGTAAATCTCTACTTGTCGTGAAATTAAGTAAAACAGTGTTCTTGGTGTTTACTATTAAATATGAGTGTTGTACAAACTATATTAAAATTGAAAGATGGACATAAGTTGGGTTATGAAGACCGAGTGAAATTCAAAGGTGGTGGCCTTCCAAAACCTAATATGACGATAAAGCAAACATCTCTTGATAAGAAGAAAGAAGTTAATAGGTATTTTCGAAATTCAATGTACGATTTATCCGAGTGGATTTGCGGATGCGAGGTAAAAAATGCATTTTTTTGTTTCCCATGCCTGTTATTTGGTGATGATCCTGATCCCATATGGTCCAAAATAGTGTAACTGACTTGAAACATTTAAAAATAGAAGTACAGAAACATTCGCTCGCATCAAGTCATATGAATAACTGTTGTAGTCTAGCAACACTTGGTACAGTTGATATTAGAATGCAGTTAGAGAGTGCCTATAGAAAAAGTTTAAAAGCTTACAACGAAAACGTTTCTAAAAATAGATATATTTTAAATAAAATAATAGATAGTTCCAATAAAGTACAAGTAGTTTTTGTGTTTAGATACGTTTTAGACGGTGTTATATGTGAGAGATTTTGGAAATTTATTCAGCCTCAAGGAACGACATAGCAGCATTTGACAGATGTAATTTTAAAAGAGTTAGAATGTTTGAAAATTAATGAAAGTCCTGAAAAATTGATAGGTAGCACAAAGTTACGATGGAGCATCAGTAATGAGTGGTGCTTTTGGAGGTGTACAAGCCAAAATTAAAAAAAGATCCTTCAGCAAATTTTATTCATTGTTACGCTCATCAACTAAATTTAATTTTACAAAAAGCATCAAATGAGGATAAAAGCATAACAATTTTTTTTGCTAATTTACGTAGCTTTTCTTCATTCTTTGGAAAATCGTCAAAAAAGAACAGCCGTGTTAGATAATGTTGTTAAGGTGAGATTACCTAAAGCGGCTCCAACACGATGGAATTTTAATACAAATTGCATAGAGACTGTTTATACCTATCGAACAGAATTATTAGATTGTTTAGAAAAAATCATTGATAATGAATCAGAAAACAACACTCTAAACCAAGCTATTGGTTTAACAAACTACTTACAAAATGAACATTTTCTTTACTGGTTAAACTTTTTTCATTTAGTTATGCCTCATTCTGATATATCTGAATAATTTTTTTAAATATATTGCGCTTAGAATTTTTATTCCAAATTAAATATGTAACTAAATTAATGCCCCACTATTATATTTCACCATTTTTAAAAATTAGTCAACAACCGAATTCATTAATTTATTACTTTCTCCAAAGTTACCGGTGACTATGTATATTATCCGGATTTTTCACTTTGACCGTAACATATTGTAACACTGACGTAGTTTTCCATGAAACACCAAAACACCATATACTGCACTCGACGCGCGTTTCGCCAACCAAGTTGGCATCATCTGGAGACAATTAAAACTGTTTTAATCATGTCCAGATGACGTTGGTTGGCGAAACGCGTGTCGAGTGCAGTAGTTGGTGTTTCGTGGAAAACTGCGTCAGTTCTTCACATCAAAGTTCCAACCCACTCTAGGGCGTAACATATTGTATCTAACACATATAATTTATTATTAATAATTACTTAATTATTATTAATAGTACTTACTTTACATTAAAAATATGTAGGTTGGAGGTAAATCTTTTCGACAAGTTAGTTATGGCTACAAGTGAACCAACTATGGTTATATTTTCAATACCAGTAAATTCCACGTTCGAATCAAAGAAGCCCTTGTAATTGATTAACTGCAAAAAATAGTTTGTGTCATTGTAGGTGTTTCAAAATTTATTTTTTTTTGTGGTAAATGTTGATAACCTCGATAAGAATGGATATATTAAAAGTAAATAGTCACATATGCAAGTATACATTTCAAATAAATCTGTATTGTAGATATTCAGAATGCAGGAGCCGGTATCAAAAGAATTATTATCGAAAAATAACGAATTAGGACAGTATAAAGAAGTAGTTCACGAAAAGGACGTCCTTTTGAAAAATAACCGGGTTCGCATAAAAGAACTGGAGCAACAAGTAACTGAATTAGAAATGAAAAATCGGGAGCTGGAAAACCAAATAAAAATTAGCAGCATGGATGAAAATGAGTTCCAAAAGGTTATGAAAGATTATGACAAGTTCATTCAAAATATTTGGGATCAAAGGCAAGAATTGTTAGAGGAAAATACAACTCTTAAGTGCCACCTAGAAAATATAGAAACCACTTTTGGGAACGTTTTAGAAAAATACGATAAAGCAAGGACCGTAGTGGAGGGGTTTAAAGAAAATGAAGTTACTTTGAAAAACGACCTAGATGAGTGCACGCAAATAATAGGGGCGTTAGAAAATAAGTATGCAATTTTAAAAAATTATTCCGAGTCTAAAATAGCCGAGGCAAACATGGAGATTGACAATAGACAGAGAGGAAACTTACAAGAAGTAGCGCAGTTAAAAGTAAAAAATGCTTCAGAGGCAAGCTAAGATAAATGAACTTCAGAAACAATTAAAGAGTGAAGATATCGGTTATAGACAATCTATGTTTGCACCATTAAAGAGCAATATACCAAAAGTATAATTTATCTTTTGTTTAAATTTAATTTGATCAGTTTCTAGCGCCGATCAAAATCCGAAGTTTTAGTAAGTTTAAGAATAACTAGATTTAAAAAAAGATTTTTTTTTGGATTTCCCAAATTCAAAACTACTCTGATGCAAATTTGTTTTCTTCTATTATTAGCAGAGTTGAGGGTTCTTGTATTAGATTTTAATGAACACCCTAACAAATAAATCTGAGCGTATACTACTCAACAAATCATGTCAGTTTACAGAAAAATATTCCGGCCTCGCGGTCGGATTTAAAGCTGTAAAACTGACATTTTTATTATGCAGCAAATTTTCGTAAAATAACAGGAATTCCATTATTCTTGTAGTCTTACTACAGGTTATCTATTATTTAAACGTCTAAAAAAAAATTGGTAATAGTAATATCAATCTTTTTGCAATATTTTAGAATACTGATTAATCTTTTGAGTTTTTTTATTTTATGACAAAATAAAAAACTCAAAAGATTAATCAGTAGTAAGTCAAAAGAAAGTGTTCTTCAAAAAGTTCTCAGCATTGTAGAAAATCATTCCCCACAGTCGTTTGATAAAGGAGAAATTGATCTCCTTAACAAGGGATTAAAATTTGCTTTACCTACCTCTGAAGGCATCCTGATTCATCTAATGGATTTTTCAGAGAAGCTCGCAGAAATCAAATCTCGACAAATATTGTCACTAACATAAATAGAAAATCAAAATCTACAAATGACAGAGAAATTATCAAACGGTTGCGTGCAAAAGATTAGTTTTATTTAAAAGCTGATAAAGGCAATGCGATTTTTACTTTAGATAAAGAGAACTATTATGAAAGGGTACACATTCTGATTAATAATGGTCCTTATAAAGAACTTTCTAGACATCTATTTTCAAAAATGATTACTGAAGTAAGAAATGACATGCTGCAATAACCTTATTACTCCAGCATTAAATAGGGGGTTACATGTACCAAACGTACCTAGATTGTACTGATTGCCTAATAAGATACATAAACCAGAAAAATCGGTACGTCCTATTGCTTCAGCAATCGGATCGCTGACTTACCACCTATTAAAATGATTAACAGTGAGTTCGAAAATTTAGGCATTGCACCACCTAGTTTCTCTGTGGTTAATTCCAATGATTTCATTAATAAGGTGAAAAATATTTAGTTGCAAGAAGGTGAAATTTTGATCTCCTTTGAGGTTTGTTCTTTGTTTCCAAGTGTTCCAATACCACACACCTTGGACTGCCTTAAGGATATACTCGAATTAAACAATCTCAGCAAAATGATGTAAAAGAATATATACAGCTCACTATACTTTGCATGAAACAAAATTGCTTTCGATTTAGAGATAATTTCTTCGAACATGAAGAAACAGCAATGGGTAACTCTTTGTCACCATTCATTACTAGTCTCTTCATGAACAGATTCGAGACAGAAGCAAAAGAAGAATATTTATCCAGGGTTTGGCTTAGGTATGTGGATGATATTTTTTTGCAGTGTTTGATACAAATGTCCCTAAGGACTCTCACCATTGTGCTCAACACAAAATGGCAAGTTTTAATTTTCTAGTCCATCGTCTATTAAGCTTCCCTCTCAATAAGGGGAGGTTTGAAAAAGAAGAGGTATTGATTAAAGATATAGCTGCGAGTAATGAATATTCTGTAAGTTTAATTGATAAAATAATTAGGAAACGAAAAAAGATTTACGAAATTAGCTGTAGGTACGTAATAAAAAATATGTTGGATAGACTAGACGATCAATTCAAATTAGATTCAAAGAGCATATGGCCCATCTCAAATATGGTAGAACAATTAAGTTTAATGTTGCCCACATGCGTTTGCGAACAACCATAAAATTGATATTAGCAATTTAAGATTAATTAGGAATGTAACAAATACTAGACAGCTGGATGCATTTGAAAGCTTGGAAATCACAAAGTGTAAAAATAGTATGAATAAGTGATAGAGGGCCGATCCCAGGTAACCCGCTTTATTGGTTGGTTGGTATAAATAAGACACGTTGTTAAGGGCATGGTAGGCGAGTGGGTAAAGCGCTTATAGCTATTTGCTCAGTACCTAATATCGATGGTTCGGTTCTATCCCAAAGAAAGTTAGAAAGATACGCAAAGGGCCAAGGTTGTTTAGAGTGGACACCATAATTCGAATAACGGTTGTATTGTAGAAGACTTAGTATTCATGGTGGAGTTTTGATCATTACAAAAAACTATTTAGATTTTGAAAATATAGTTAACTTGAATACAGAAATAAAAGAAAAAGAATTTGAGTACGTTGCAGCTGTAAGCAAACAATTAAAGATTATAATAATTTGCATTTATAGGTCATCAGCGTGTCAGGGTGAGTCATACAATGTATTTTATAATCTCTTTTATAACTTAATGTCTGAAATAAATAATCTGTTCCCAAATCACGTATATGTGGTTTGCGAGGATTTTAACATACATCTCGAAAATGAGAACGTACAAAAAAATGAATTTTTAAATGTGCTAAACATGTTTAACTTATCTATCACTATCACCACGCCCACAAGAGTCGTGAATAATTATCATTCACTAGTCGACAATATACTAATCAATAATATTGAAAAAATTTTAAACGTTTTGAATGATGATTACGGTTTCAGTGATCATTATGGACAAAAAATTACACTTCAAACCAACTCCCATAATTCTAGTTCTATGATGTTGAAGAAAAGGATATTCAGTTTAAAAAATAAAGCCTTGTTTCAAAAGTTAGTCTTAGAAATTGACTGGACACTCCTGTACACTAAAACCGATGTAAATGACGCTTATGAAATTTTTTATGAGTATTTTGATAGTTGTTTTAATGTAGCCTTTCCAGTCAAGGTCATAAAAATCAACAATGAAAATAAGTGTCCTGAATGGATGACAGAAGGAATAAAAACGTCATGTCGTAACAAACGTTCGCTGTTACACATTAAAAAAATTTTTTCTACAAATTTATTTTTCGTAAATCATGTACGCACTTATTGTAAAATTCTGAAAAACATCATATTTATAGCAAAACAAAATTTTTCTAATAATTATATAGTAAACTCAGATAATAAAATAAGATCCACCTGGAAATTAATTAATTCATATATAAAAAAAACAAATAAAACACCTCCAAACTTTCAGATTATAAACGATGATAATGCAGTTATTTTAGAACCACACAAGTTGCATCAGAATTCCAGAAATTTTATTTAAATATAGCAGAAAACGTAACAAAAAATATAAAGATTAAAAAAGAAGCCATGGAATATGTCAGAACATTAGATTTTAACAACGAAAATTCATTTTTCTTCAGCCCAATAACAGTATCAGATGTAAAAGGAATTATTAATAATTTTAAACAAAAATATAGTACGGGCTATGATGATATACCTATAACGATAATAAAGGATAAAGGAACAAGTGGATTGTTTGATAAAACCGATTACTTACTTAATTAATTTATCACTGACTACAGGAACATTTCCAGAGTGCCTTAAACACGCGATAATTAAACCATTGTATAAAAAAGGCGAAAAAACGGAAATCGCTAATTACAGACCAATATCTCTTTTATCGGTAATTTCAAAAATTCTAGAGGCGGTTGTTAAAGACCAAATTACTAAATATTTAGAAAAAAATCATATATTTTCAGAATCACAATTTGGCTTTCGAACAGCTGCGACTTTTAATCTAATCAGTAACATAAATAAAATATTGGAAGATAAAGACATACCAATTACAGTGTTTTGCGATTTATCCAAGGCATTTGATTGCGTCGATCACAAAACATTACTCGACAAAATGGAATATTATGGATTTAGAGGTATTGTTAATGAGTGGTTTAAATCATATTTAAGCAACCGTACTATGTCCGTGGAAATAACATCTAGTGAGGGGGAACAAATAAACAGAATAAGATCAAACCCTGATTATATTAAATGTGGTGTCCCTCAGGGGTCCATTCCTGGCACAACCCTTTTTTTAATATATGTAAATGACAGTACCAAATTTTCCATTAGCGAAATTTTCTCAGTTTGCTGACGATACAAGCATAACTTTAAGACATAGTGACCTGGGTGAATTAGTAAATATAACAAATATAGTACTAGAAGATCTGTTTAATTGGTTTGCAGCTAATAAGTTAGCGCTAAATTTTAACAAAACATACAGTATCATATTTCAACCAAATAAAAAATTACCTGATGCAGTTATATCAACAAATAATGGAGAAGTCATTCCCACGACATGCACAAAATTTCTTGGCATTCATTTAGATCAACAATTAGACTGGAAAATGCACATTATTGAGTTAAATAAAAAATTAAGTCATGCCGTTTTTACTATAAACACAATTAAGCAAAACATCGGTTTTAGTGTAGGTAAAACAGTATATTATTCTAAGTTTTATTCTGTTATGTAATATGGAATAGAATTCTGGGGAACATCAACTAATGCCAAAAGTACCTTCTTAATACAAAAAAAAGCCATAAGAGCACTCTATGGTCTAAAAGCACGGGAGTCGTGTAGAGAGTATTTCAAGAGAGATCATATATTTACGTTAACTAATTTGTATATATATAAAATTAGTATAATTATACATAAAGAACAAAATAAACTGCCCACACATTCAGAAATTCATGATCATGATACACGATGCAAAAATAAACTCTTGACACCCTTATATAATTTAGATGTAAATAGAAAGGGACTTATGTATGCAGGTATTAAAATATTTAACTATTTGCCAGAATCGGTCAAGCAGATTCCTCTTAATGCATTTAAGAAGGAAATCAAAAATATATTAAAAGCCAAAGTCTTCTATGACTTAAATGAATTTTTTAATGAAGATTTTAGTTAAAAGTCAGATTGTCTATATGTGCGTGAGAGTGTATGTATGTACATATATGTAGGTATGCGTATATACATGTGTCCAAACGTATTTATTGTTTATTTTATTTATATATCTTTGTCTTTTGTTTCAAAATTCTATTATAATATGAAAATAAAATGTTTTATTATTTTTTAGTGTTTGCTAAGCATTTTCTCTAAAGCTTTAATAGCTGTTAGTGTGCAACATATATATGTATATATTTGTTATAATGTAAAATTTATTTCATTTTGGTTATTGTACATTATAAGTGTATGTGCATACTGTGGGGAAATAAAATGTTTCTATCTATCTATCTATCTATTAGTGTTTATATCGGTACATTCTTGCAAAAATTTACTTCAGAAAATTGTATTGTTGTAATTGTTCAGTCTTTTGTGAATTGTGGTATAAAAAATGTTGATGCCTCGTACATATCTGTGCCTTGTAATATTTGTCAAGTAGTACATATAATACAGAATTATTTTCCCTTACATTTAAGGTTCAGGTAAAAAAAATAAATAAGTAGGTCACCTTCAGAGTATGGGAAATAATAATTAAATATTATTTGTACATTAAAAGGAAAGTTTATATAAAACTTCAAGTCAATAAAGAAATAAATGTTTACCTGATTCAGAAATTCGATAAGAATATTAGTTCCCCATTTGTCACATCTCAGTAAGTGTAAGTTTTTGAAGTGCAATGCCAAATTTCCTTTTTTTTGGCTTGAAAACTTTGCCTCTGTGAGTGTTTACTGCTATACAATGCTAAAAGAATAATACAGATTTATTTGTTCAAAAGTAATAATTATTAATATTTTAAAATATTTTCTATTTTTTACTCTTAGCTAGAAGTACCAGGTTCGTTCGTTAGCCGTGAACTGAGTTTTATCTACAACTTACCTCTGCTAACTTGCTAATAACAAAATTTGGCATCAAATGTGCACTGCAATGAATAGTAACAATTTCCATATCCGTCCTTTCGTTCACAAGGTATTTTAATATTAACCTAGAGAATAATTTAAAAAAAAGTTATCAACAAATTGTAGTTATCAATTTACAAGAACATCCGTAGTGTTTTTCCATTTTTTATATCAACAACAGCTGCTGAATGAATTGTACTATTTTTGTTTATTATGGCTGACCACAACCACCGTAGTTGCCTTATCTTAACAGCTAATTGTATATATACATTTTTGTTAAATAAACAATAGTCTCATTCTGTTTCTGTTCATGGAGGTGCAATCTTCATTACCCTAATTCAGAATGCAGACACATCTGGAATCGAACATGTATGAAACAGCGCAAACTGTGTTTGCGTCAGTTTTCTAGCAACTCAATGTATGCGCTGTTTATTAGCAACTGTTGTGATAATGGACTTAGTGTGACGTCACATAATTATGCAACCTACGAACTACTGTCGTGACTCACGGGTTGCCTGGACTGAAATTTGACCCTTCATGCATATGTCTATAAAGACGACATTTTCATTGGTTGAACATAGAGGAAATATTTAAGAACTTTCAGCTACCATTCAAGTTTTTGAGAATATATACAATTATAACGCATTACAGAAACTTTTATTATTAATATAATTGATTAATATTGAAAACAGATGAAATATCTTCCAATAAGAGTAAAGTCAAAAGTTAATATTGGTGCTAACTTCAACTTGCTTGCTGAAATATTTTAAACGTCCCGTTTTATAACCGAATTTTCGTATATTCAAGTTCAAGTGTTGTATTATCCATTAAAATAGAAATATTTGTGTTTATTTTGAACTATGAGTTTATGATTTGCTCCTGACTGTGATCTGATCGTACTAATAAAAGTGGAAGTGAAATGTTTAATTTTCCAAAATATACCAAATTAAACGAAAAAATGGAAGCGCACGTTTTGTTACGATCTGCTTTAGTTATTTATGTTTTGAGATTATAGTATTACACATACTTATTGTGAATTTATAATGAAATAATGACAAATTTTTATTAACATTTGATGTTTTCATAATACCTTCTCCACGTATAGTATGTAAATCGTCATCATACTTCATTTTTTTGACAAATCCTGAAAATACGAAATTTTCTCCCTTCCGTATGATTGTACTTTATTTGCAGAAGTAAAATATATCACTGATAGAGCCAATTTTTTACATTTTATTTTATAAGTAGATATGCATTAAAGGTCGAGTTCCAGTGTGATGTGTAGACAACCGGTGTGTCATGACAGTAGTACATATATTACATAATTATGTGACATCACATCTAATAGGGTCCATTGAAACTGCTGCGGATTAATCTCTATGCACTTATGTATGATCTCATCTTACGTTTTGGCAGAACCATGTGGACCAACGATGAGAAAGTGCTGTTCATTTTTTTCTTCAAACCAGACTCTTAAAGTGTCCAAGAATTGACAGATTTGACCTGTTTGAATTAAAGGTAGACCTGCGGAAATATCCTCAACTGTTGTATTAGGATTAGTGTAGTAGGACTCAATGAGGTCTCTCTCCTTGTTATAGCGAGATTTTAATATTAAAGGTGGGGAATCCTCACCAGTCCATTCATAAACCTAAAGACATACATCATTTAATGAATTTTCGTTCATAATTAAACTATTTTTCCGGTATGATCAGAATATTATAGTCGAAGGCAAAAGTGAAGTTTGGAAAAAACGGTTTTTTGATTGCCTAAACTTTCCAAGATATCAAAATTTTACAAGGGTAAAACAACTTTCGGAAGCAGTTAAAAAAAAAATTCTGAATCTGTTAATCGACACTGAAACAAATTATAAGCCAATATTTGTTCAAGTATGGAGATAGTTTTTGAATTACCTGCATTTCTAATAAAATTTAAACAGATACTATAAAATGATCATTAAAAAAATTCTACCACCAAACCCAATTTTATCCAAATCGCTTAAGGATTTCGAAATCATTTGAGAAAAAAATTTCTTAGCGATTCTGAAACTGGATAAAGCCAAATGAAGCATTTTGGTATAAAGGTAAGTTTAGGTAAATATGTCCATTCAATTATAGCACTATTCCAACAGACAATTCGGAAAGGCTCAGAATATGAATCCGCAACCTGAGTGGGTAGTTTAAAAAATATTGAACTGTACTTAGTCGAATTATTGACCAATAAAAATGATTCCTGAAGTGGGCTAGAACCTATCATCGGGAGGTGATAAAAATTAATCACATCCCAACTGGTTTGCGAAACACGCGAAAGTATAATATCGAGTGTTTGGAGGTGTTTGTAGAAACTAATTCAGTACTAATAGCAATAGAATATTATATTCGGAACCGTCCCGGACTTCCTGCTAGAACAAATTTATAGTACCACTTGGTATAATAGTTTTTTGTTACTAAAATATTTTCTTGAATTTACTTCAACAGCTATAACTCTCTCATCAAAATTATCTCTGTTAAATACTCACTTGTTGAGCAAAAAGTTCTCTGAAGTCATATTGCAATTGTTGTCCGAGGCCATTAATGAGTGCGACAGTAAAATGTGCCTTACTATGAACATTAACTAGCTGTGATAAACCCGTTTCTGCAACAGACACTTTTGAACATGGTATTGTTATTTCTCCATCATTCATTATCCAACTTAGGGCTGAAAAATAAAAGAAAGTTCTCAATATGATTTAAAATGAGTCTTTCTTCAAGAGTCAATTAATATGTTATATATAATTCGAAAAGCAATATGTATTAAACGACAAATATATTTTTTAGGACGTAGAAATCTCATAATGATGTCGTAGACATGGTAAGAGAGAATTTGACGACGATTTTCAAATAAAATGTTCCATAGATGGTGTTTCTAAAATACTTTAGGTATCCCCATAGTTGGGAGGCGATTTAAATCTGACGAGTTGGCTAGCAAGGTTTGTGGTTCATCTCCTCCAATCCATATTTGCCAATATGTGATTCAGATGGGTTCTTACAATCTCGCTGAAGTGTGTACGCGTGTACGAACCACAACTAATTTCTTGTCAATAAATTCTGGTAAAGTATTTTGTAAGAATGCAAGGTATGAATTTCTATTCGATCTTCATGGCAGAAAAAATGGTCCTAATAAATTATCAGCAACAATACCTGCTCTTACATTGAAACTGAACTGCTGCTGATGGCGGGATCCAACAAAAGCATCCGGAGTTTTCATTGTGTTGTAAAAGTTGATGATGCCCTTTCTAAAACCTGCCTTATCAGTGAGGAGTACAATGAAATACCTGTACACTATGAACATGATGTGGCCGAAGTATATGTTCAAACAGTACGCTCCATACCATATTAGATATTCCTAGATGATTGTCAATTTCCCTAGTACTTACGCCGGGATTTTCTTGCAAGATGGCTTCTTTAATTTTTGGAGTTCTTGGCCTTCCCCGGTCGGCAATTGCACTTTAAAGGACTTAATCAAGAATTTAATTAATTAAAAATATAGTGGAGTACAGAAGATACATCGTTCTAGCAATCTACGATCAATATTATCGACGCGACGCACAGTGGGGCGGATGGCATTTTTAGGTGACCATAATCAAAAAAAATGAATGTATGGCTCTGAAAGTGGGTATTATGTGGTTTTCGGGGTCGCTGATAACGAATTTGATATCAGATTTATCAAATTCAAAATGGCGGATCCAAAATGGCGGACTTTTTTCTCCAAAAATCTAGTTATTGCTTTCAAAGTGAGTACTATATGGTTTTCGGGGTCGCTGATATCGAATTTGATATCAGATTTATCAAATTCAAAATGGGGGATCCAAAAATGGCGGACTCTTGTTTCCAAAAATCGAGTTATCGCTTTCAAAGTGACCCTGAAAACCATATAGTACTATACTGAGTACTATATGATTTTCGGGGTCACTTTGAAAGCGATAACTAGATTATTGGAAACAAAAGTCCGCCGTTTTGGATCCGCCATTTTGAATTTGATAAATCTGATATCAAATTAGTTATCAGCGACCCCGAAAACCATATAGGTAGTACTCACTTTGACAGCAATAACTAGATTTTTGGAGAAAATAGTCCGCCATTTTGAATTTGATAAATCTGATATCAAATTCGTTATCAGCGACCCCGAAAACCATATAATACTCACTTTGAAAGCGATAACTAGATTTTTGGAAACAAAAGTCCGCCATTTTGGATCCGCCATTTTGAATTGGATAAATCTGATATCAAATTCGTTATCAGTGACCCCGAAAACCACTTTCAGAGCCATAGATTCATTTTTTGAATTATGGTCACCTAAAAGTGCCATCCGCCCCACTGCGCGGCTGTTATGTTTCGAGTAAATTTAAAAAGGCACTGAAAACACCGGTTTATCTTAGAACTTGTTGAACCTTCGGATTAGGACAAAAAACCGTGACAGCGCGCAGCAAGGGGATATACCTGCTGCAGCTGCTGTTAGCGTACAGCGCGACACATTAACGGTTACAACTTTTCTCCTGGACACATCTGGAGATTCTCATTTAAATATGTTTTATTAAACACTTCAACAAACATGTTAATGAAGTTATCTGCCTGGAATCTGTTGGACATTTTTTCTATGCTCCATGCATATGCCGAAAAAAAGGTAAAAAATTCTAATTGCAGTCCAATGTTTAACGTTGATTTTAAAAAGTTCAAAAAACATTTTTCATCGATTGAAATGTAGAATTATTGTACATACCTTCAATATTAACATCCATTTTTCAAAATGGAAATCGTCCGTGAATTTTGCACTGTATCCACGAAAAAACTTCTACTTGAAAAAAACGGCAGCGGAGCGTCGCGCGTGGTTTCTCGACAGCGCCAACTTTTGATTGACGTAGAAAACCAGGTATTCACTATTATGACCTGTCTCTTTCGGATTTAGATGGGCCAAAGCCCCCTCTAAGGGAATGTTAACATGAACCGTCGAAATTGCGACCTTCGATTTTCGAATTATGGTCACCTAAATGTGCCATCCGCCCCACTGTGCGACGGTTCTTTTGTCAGGAAAACGACTCGCTTGTACATAACTCCCATATGAACGCGTATACATGACATGCATTTCAGTAAATTCTTCATTAGTGTAATTTTCCATGATTGAAAAAAAGACAATAATTGGAAAAACAACAGGAATTAATACTATCACCAAGTCAGTTACCGGTAAACTAATTAAATGTAATGTCGTAAAATAAGTTTTCATCTCCATGTATTTGGAAATAAATAAAAGAATATATATTGGTCATAAAAGATTCTGTTATAAATTATACTAAAATACATAACAATATGTGAAAATATTTGTGTACTAGACCACCACAAGGTGATGGCTACTTCCGCTTAGCTTAGATATTTCTATTATTCATATAAAAAGTATCTTACCTTTGAGAAAATAATCACTAACAAGAGGTTCAAGTATTGATCTTTGAGCCTCTGGCAACTTATTAAAGAAATTTTCCATATAATTATTCATGTCTAGGTCTTCTTCGCTGAGAAAAATAATTCCCATCCTGGAAATAGTTGCTGGTGATGCACAACTTAAATCATGCGTTTCAAATAGAAAATTTACATTCGGACCAAACTGAATGCGCCATCCGGAGGGAAGGGATAGAAGCCGATTGTCATCTAGGACAGAATTCAAAGATTCCACCCATTCAGGATCTATATTTCCATCGCAAACGATCCATGACCATACATCTAAAGGTGGATAATTTTTGGATGATACAAAGTTTTATATTTTTATATTCAATATGCCAAACAAATGTAACATGTTATACATATATCAAGAATTATTTATTTATTTTTTTATTTTACTAATTGCAACTGATGAAAACTGTATTTGCAATTTTTAAAATTCTGTAATAATTTAATATTATCTACCGGCTGGGTCAAAAAAATGTTACTCTTTGTTTCTTTTTGCCAAATTTTTTTTTCTTCAGCCGATTTTAACGAACG
The DNA here is from genome assembly GCA_029963845.1 of Rhamnusium bicolor. NCBI lineage: Eukaryota > Metazoa > Arthropoda > Insecta > Coleoptera > Cerambycidae > Rhamnusium > Rhamnusium bicolor. The sequence goes on from JANEYF010005896.1 coordinate 2,710,448, forward strand.
TGGTGTCAATACCCAGGTAGCAAGGGTACGTCATAATGACGTCAAAATCTGGTGATTACTGGTCATAAGACGTCAGTGAACCAAAAAATCGACGACATAATGACGTCTTATGAATGACGTTAAAATGACGTGCTGCATATCACGTTATATAACACGTCATATTGTCTTCTTTTTTCGGTGCTATTATTATATATCAAAGTCATATACAATATGGAATGAAGCGGCATTTTCGCAAGTCACATATTGCCATCATTACAAGATTACCTGTATTTTTTTAACAGTTTCCAAAGAGAATAATCAAAGGCATGCAAAAATATTGTTTTTAGTTTGTTTTTGCGCAAAAGCAAAACATTTGCCTATATAATTTTTGCACAAATATTTTATTACTTCTAGGAGCATTTTTAATATTTGCACGTTACAGCCATTCATCATATAATTTTTGTGATATAAGTTTCGTACCCTGTATCCCATTGAATTCAAAAGTACCGCTATATAACCAGACATGAGCGCAACTACGTTCTAAGTTCTGAACAACGTGATTAATATTAACCAATCGGTGTAGGTACAGCTTATGCGCGCGCAGTCCATCTTACCACAGACCACTGTGAATTCCCAGGCGTTTACGACATTTTCTGTTCTGTGTTTACTCTGGCCTATTAGTGAAATATCTGGCAAATGTGTTGTTTTGACGTTTAACGAAAATTCTGTAGCAATACCTATTATTCACAGTTTAGTATATGATAGTAAGATAGAATAAACATTTATTTTTTTGAATATGTAGTATGTTATATAAACATAAATTTTATGTAGTAATATATTTTTTCAATATATGTATAAACTAAATACTAATAGTTTTATCTGTATTACTGAAAACCTGGGAGGGGGGTACCAAATATAACCTGAAAAAGACGTCAAAATAACGTCTAACTAATGACGTGAAATTAACGTCAAGTAATCAACGTCATCGGTCCAAGACATTAGGAGGACATTTTCACGTCATATTTACGTCATTCAACTAGTCATTTCTCGTCACTCGGTGACCATTTTTTCATGTCATTTTCACGTGCTCTTGCTACCTGGGTAGTTAGCTGATTAAATAAGCTACAAGATGGCCGAAATATTATAATTCAAGATGGTAGATGCAATTGAAAATAAGCCTTCTGTTGCGCTCGTTCCTTTAAATTGAAAGTTCTCAAAATGACAGAATTAATGGCAGTTTTCGAAAGAATGAACTTCTCTCTACATTTTAAGATTACGATGGGTTAAATCGGCTCATTGATTTGGGAGATACAGGGTGGGGCAATAGTGCGTCGGAATTCGATATCTGGAATTCTACGACAGCTAGAAATTAAAAAAACAAGCAAACTAGATAAAAAAGTCTAGAACCGGGAACTATTTTCGAATATATAAGGCGAGCCAAACGAAATTACAGGATCGTGCCTTTTTTTTTACATGTAATGGTATATATACATATATATATATATATATATATATATATATATATATATATATATATATATATATATATATATATATATATATATATATATATATATATATATATATATATATGATTAAATATGATTTGAAGGAAACAACTACTCAGCGGGCAAATACCCCGACCTGCATTGAATTACATCTTCAAATCATGATAGATCGATAGCCATTATCATTATATATATATATAAATGTATATATATATATATATATATATATATATATATATATATATATATATATATATATATATATATATATATATATATATATATATATATATATATATATATATATATATATATATATATATACCGTATGGGGACCGTAAGAATGGTAAATGGGGAAAACCAGATGTGTAGAACAAGGACAGATTGCTCTCATCTCATACGCATGTTAGAAAAGTACAGAGGCTGATAGTAAATAACGAAATTTGAATTAGTGGTAACAGGAATCCATAAACAAAAGCTGGCGATATTCTTACCCACCGTGTTTGTTCATGCTTTCGACGTTCAGTGAAGCTGTAATCTTCTTGTTCGTTAATAATAAGAATTGTAAAAATGCCTATTTACTTATTAGCCTCTAGTCTCTGTCCTTTTCCAACGTATGATAATGAGAGCAATCTGTCCTTATTCTACACATTTGGGTTTTTCCATTTACCATGTATATATATATATATATACATATATATATATATATATATATATGTATGTATATCTCAGTACATTTTTTGAAGCATTGAAGAAATTCAATTTAAAAAGTTTTTAATTGAAAAATAATATTTGGCTACCCTGTACATTTTCAGAAAGTAAAAATGATTCAAAAACATTAATTAGAGTCTCGTAACCAGTATTCACATAACTTTTTCTTAAAATTCATAATTGTGCTTTCGTCATTTTTTCAATATGCATCTGCAGATGGCATTATTTCACCAAAAAAATTCATTACGTCCAAGTGTCTGGGAGATAGTCAATAGTAATATAGGAATGAATGAAGTCTAGAAAAAGTCTTCAAAAAATGTACTGACATACATAGCATTCCATTTAAAAAAAAAAAGGCATTTGATCCTGCAATTTCGTCTTGGCTCGCCCTGTCAAAAATAATTTCCGGTTATAGACTTTTTTTATTTAGTTTACTTGTACTTTTTTTAAATTTCTATCTATCGTAGAACTCATATCGAAGTCCGACGCACTATTGCCCCACCCTATATAGTGAATTTAAAAAGACCTACTTGCCGTCTTTAAAATCTGGAACAAAAAAGCAAACTTTAATATTTTGCCCGCAATTTCTCAACTGATTTTAATAAACTTAGTCTTGTTACGTAAGCAATACAATTAGCTCTGACAAATTACCGTCATGTCAAAATACAAGAACCATTTTCTAATAGTACTTATATTGCTTAAACCTACTACTGTAACATCTTAAATAATGACAATCAACAATACGAACTAGAGAAATAATTTATAAAAAATTTATCTAGGTAAATAATAGGATTAGATGGTAGAGGGCGTTTCACCAGAAATCCATAACTAGGTGGTAGGCACTAATAAAATTCGTCCTGTAAAACAAATGTAATATTGATTCATTAAAAAAGATCATTAGTTCAAACTATTCTTCTCCAGCTGTGTATGGCCCGCGCTATTGATATTAAGGCAGTTCTTTCCAATATTGGGTTAAGCCTTGTTGTAGCTCCTCAATATTATTAAATTTATTTCGGTCATTTTCGTGCACTCTTTGAAGAAAATATGGACATACAAAGTAATCCAATGGATTCAATTCAGGACTGCAGGGGACCAAGGTATAAAAGTAAACTTTTCCATTTTCAAATTTCTATAGCGCGGCCCATATACAGCTTAATCTTTAAAATCGATTGAAAACAATAATTAGGCAAAGAAAAATAGAAGTATGTTTTTTTTTTTGGTCTACCCGATATATCTATAAACTACGTACTTACTAAGATTTCATTATTAACTTTTTTTATTTTCAAAATTTTCAATCATGTAACGTTACGTGACATAACCTTGACAGCTTCTGTCCACGAATTTTAATACAAATACTTACCTGAACCTTCGGACGATACTTGTAAACTGTAATTTGTTAGAACTCCATCACTCCACTGATTTGTGTCTGCATCAGTTTTACCCAGAAGCTGATGCCTCGTCATGCTTTTTGGATTAAAAGCATATGATTTCATTGTTTTATTTAGCTTGGATAACGCCTGAAACAAACATTCTGTCTGAAAGCTATACATATGCGTACTTATCATCAAGCAGCAGTGTGACCGAAAATGGCTTTTTTAAGATTGACTTTCAAAACAAGTATAAGAACAATGATATGCCACTGGATATTATAGTCGTTTGCAATTCAAAGGATGAGGGGATTTTTTACATATGATGAATCTCGACTATTCACTCAGTGAAAAGTGAAAAAAATATATAATATATGCTGTTATTAATTTCTCGGAAAATGAATTTTTTCCCCAAGTTTTATAATTCGTTTTTATAGTACTGTTTTAATTTGTATGTACATTTAAGGACAAAGTATGATTTATTTATTTTTATACGTATTTATACTTCACCGGTGCCACCATTGTAATAAAATGTTTGTTTCCCAACGTGTGCTATTATAATAAAATTAATCAATATCCCTCAAAATAAAGGATAAGGGTTACTGCCACCACTACATGAGACTGCAAGGGGAACAAACACTAGTAACGCCAGCTCTTTCGAAAGCCGGATTCGTAGCCCTGAGAATATGTCTAGGATAGAACTTTCGATAGAAAATTAGTAACACACACAGATTTCATAAAAAATAATATGTATAATAAAAGAAAAATCAAAATTACCCACACATCACAATAAATTTCCTAATACACAATATTAATAACCCTTAAAAAAATTATAAAATAAAAGCCTCTTGGAGAGTAGGAGAGAGCATTCGATACTCTACAAAAGATCTCTTTAGCTACAAGTTACAAAAATAGTTTGATCTCACCAAATTCTGCCATTTCCACCATTGGCCCACACTAAATTTTTTAATGCACTTATTCAATCATTTATTAACAAAAGTTCTATATTTTAGTCGAAAATAAGTAAAATAATTTAAATTTCTTTCCCCAAGTCTACTACATAATTTTACGTCCGCGTTCACCGGCCGACACTCTATATGCGACTCTATAATAGCCAATATAATTATAACAATTACAAATTTCATAATTTAATCCCGGAATCTACATCTCGACGTCTTCTTGGATCGTCCACGTTCACCGGCCAACACTTTACTTACGACTCTTTCCCCTTAACCCGACGACGGCTTTCGCAAAACCGTTTTTTTAGAGTCAGTAAATTCTTATATGATATAAATGGTGTTACAATAAACTACTTATACAGGGTGTATTACAATAAGCTACTTGTACAGTGTGTATTACGCGTATTTTTATACGGTTACGCCAAATATAATCAGCTGTTATGTTGCACTAATATTAACAAAACATACTAACGTGATTGATTATTAACCTGTTATCAATTTGTTAATAAGAATTAAGAATTAGTAATATATGTTTGTTCGACACAATGTGATTATCAATTTATAGAAATGATTTATTCAATAGTTATGTTGCTTATGTAGGAGAAAAAATAATGAAAGTATAATTGGGGTAAAGTAAACGAAAAATAATAATAATGTTTTATTAACACTTACATGAAACATTAAGTTCCTTATTGTTGTCTTTCCCGAACTTGGAGGTCCTACAATTGCAACTCCCATCCTTTGTTGAAGTTGTTCATACAATTCTAAACATTTGTCAATCTGAAAAGTTTGTTATTAATTTATATCGATCAATTATTCAGACAAAAAAATCTTTAAAACACAATTAGTATCTTTCATAGTACCATTATCTACCTGTCTTTTACTTTTTAGCAATCCTAGTTCTTGAAAACTTTTTTCTATCGAATCAACCAATACGTCGTTTTCAGTTAGTTCTAAATTCACACCTTTAAATACATCCTTTACTATAGAATCAAACTTGACACTATCGGCAAAAAGTTAATTTCGACAGTGTGTCCATTCTCAATACTTGTACGACGATTCCAGTTTCCTTAGCTAAATCCATGCTGTTGGCATCATTTTTATTGCTAAACTTAAGTTTCTTTAAGGTTCGTCCGCACCCGTTCAAAATTGTTCTGATGGACCTCAAACCCCAGTCATAATGTTGCTGACTGCTTAATAGTTTACTAAAAAATGAAGTGAATTGGTTTTTTCAAAATATCTATGATGACAAGACATTCCATGTCAAACCTCTGACTAATCCTTATGGTGCAGGGTTTAACAATTTTTTAAAATAATTTATAGGACAGTGGCGTACCCCAAGAAGGTGAAAAGAAACATTATACAATGCTACAAATAAATAGCTATAGACAATACTATTATTAGTTGTTTAAGTAATAAGACTGGAAAGTGAATTTTTATTGGGCGAACTGGCAATATCTAGGGCGAGCGCCAACAAACCCTGAAAGCCGTATCCAGTAAAAATACTTGTGTGTTGTATACAATATTTTTTCTGCAATCGTTACTTTGTTGCTAGTATCAAAAACTTTTTAATTTGAAATATTTTACAAACAGAACATAAAATTCAACTGACAGATGCCAGACGCTTACTTCCAAAGAAGATTAGATTTATACTTTTTTATTGTTGTCAGATATTGCTGTCAACCAAAAGTGACATATGAGGTCGGTAAAGACTTAACCTATCTCTTATGTCACTTTACCGGACTAGACCAGTAAATATGTATTTTCCACTCAAAAAATTGACTAAATAAATCATTTAAAAAACTTGCATAGCTTACTGTAAAAACAATATTATATATTCGAACAAAAATATAAAAATGTAGAATTGTAATTAAATATGGGTAAGAAAAAATTGAACCATGCAGTTTGGAGCCAATGTAGCAAAATTTTTCTGCAATGCAAATATAAACAAAAGCAAACAGAAGCAATAATCATAAGGATAAAAATGCTCTTCAGCCAAAACCTACCTAGATAAACTAAAAACCTCGATCAACTTTTTGGCTATCAGATCTACATTTTGGTAACCGTCACAGTGTAGTAAAGATCTCGCAATTTGTTCGTGGTCTGGATGGGTCATTACAACAGGTCTAAACAGCTGTTTTAAATTATCAGGTAATTTATTTCTTCCACCATAGCCTCCTCCAGCTGGGTTAAGGGTTACAAAAATGCCGCAATGTTTATTAACCGTCACCTAAAATAAAAGTTTGGAAATTTTAGATCTACCTTGTTATATAACAATTATGTAATTATAAATTCAGCATACCTCATTATCCAAAAGTAACACAGTGTTTTTGTTTGTCCTCAAAGAAACTTGAATTGGGTGAATTAGCATTGACACTGCTGATAAAGTAGCCTCATCCAAACGATTAAACTCATCAAAACAACCCCATGCTCCACTTCTTACTAAGCCTGTGAGAATTTTGCCCATGGAGGCTGCATCAATTCCCTGAAAATGTAGTTATCCCTAAAATTTGTAATTTTGAAACAGTACAAAGTTTGCACGATCTCAGTGCTGGATCAATATTGGTTTAGTGCATATGGTATTAAAAATACTTGGAGTTCGAGTTCTCACAAACTTATAAAAACTTAGCCCGTAACCTGAGTAGTTAACGCATTGCGACTCCGCCAGAGTTGCAACGGATGTACATTAAGGGATGCATCGCAATACGTTTCGTATATTGGGTACATTTTTAATGAGTTGGCCATTACTCTTATACTAATTGCTTCTTTTGTTCGGATAAATCACACCGGGTTTTTCCAAGTGTCCAAGATCTTTACCTCATCACAATTGAAAACCAAAACTTGTCTTCCTAGAAGTCCTCCAAGGGCTTTTACGGACTCAGTTTTTCCTGTTCCTGCAGGACCGTATGGATTACCGCCCATGCCCAAATGAAGACCCTAAAAATGAATTAGTAATTATCTCGATTTAATATTAGAATGATTATATTACCTGCGTTAAAGCAAGGAAACACCTGTCAGTAAGTGGTGTTCTGACTAATTTAGACGCATTTCCAAGATATTCATACGAATACTCCATCCTTGCATTGGCCATTTTAACTGTTACTTCACCTGTAGAATTACTGTAGTATCTATAAAATAATATTAATTTTATGAACAGGCATACAGGCATAGAAGAAATAAAAATTAAAATTAAAGACTACCTTAGTTGTTTCTGCCATATCCAGTCGGAAACTTTTGTTATATTGTTATCCAGCAATTCCTCCAGAACACTAATACGATGAATAGTATCAAGTAAAAGTGCTTTAAGTTTTATTTCTAAAATATCGTCTCCGTTACCGGAATCTATAGACAAGTCCCTATTACCGCTCAGCTCCAAGGAACTGTAGTGACTCAACTGAGCCTGGAAAAATAAAAATTGGATAGGAAAATGGTTAAAGAGTCAAGCAACGTCTACGCGGATACATTTCATCAGATATAAGAACGGCGTTTCATTAAGTTCATCTAGTTTTTACCTTATATTTGGCTAATAATGGTGGAAGAGTCATGCTGGATATTGCCTGTTCACATTTTGAGGTAAAAGTAATACTATCAGATAAACAGAGAATTTGTGACGGGTATCTTAATGGATCTGGAGCTTGCTTTTCTCCTTGACAATTGACTAGTAAATCCTTTAAAGTAATTTGCATTTGTTTTACCAGGGAATCCAACCATTCCTGAAATTAATTTACATAAAATTTGCATACAAGTATAATCGAGTAATATTTACAACTGTATAGGCAGATATCTTGGTTTGACCTTAGTTTTAGAAATTTTGCTTCTTCTGTTAATATGAAAATTCTGAATTTTTTATCATATTACGAATTGGAATTTCTTGACTATAAAAAACCCCATTCAATAAACATGACCGACAATATGGTCTTATTTTGTTATTAAAGAATTTCGTTAGTTCACAGCTAGTTTTCGTTATGGAATAACGAAACCATCCCAAAGAAAGGTGATCATAGCAACTGACTCGCGGCGTGGATTTACATTACTAAATGAAACTAGTAAAATATTAATGATAATACTTATAACAGAATTATAGCAGTAATAGAGCCCATCCTTAAGAACCAACAGGCAGGTTTTAGAAAATATCGATATTGTATAGATCATATTAATACCTTGCGCATAATAACTGAGAACTCCAACGAATTCCCATCACCACTCTGCTATTTATAGACCTCAGACGCACCTTCCATGCCCTAACACTGGGTATGGAAGGTGCGCTGAATAGCGAAACGAAAATGAGGAATTTCAATGGATTTCCTGCTGGCGAGCGGCTGGCTGCCGACTATAAATACCAGTGTAAATCACTCAGCAATCTGGGCAATCTTTTGAGAAAAAGGAGTGCCGGACAAAATAGTTTGAATTATCAAAGGCCTTTATATGAACTCTATTTGCAGATGGGAATAAGGTGGTGTCTTAATGGATGGTTACATGACCTAGATTACGCGCATAATATATATATCATGTACCACATACTGGAGGATATGAGGCAAAAAGTCGAACGACTATACCTTGACACTCGGAAGGTAGGATTAAAAATAAACATAAATAAAACAAAACAACTTCGTCTCAATACTCGCAATACCGAACCCATTTGCATAAACGAAAGTCTATTGAGATCGTCACAGAATTCATTTATCTGGGCAGTATAATAGATAAAGATACATATAAAGGATACAGAATCTAGAGAGACCTTTGGAATGCTTATAAACATCTGGATATCTAGAGAGTGCTCCAATAAAACTAAAATTTGTATCTTCATCTCCAATGTTAAGTCGATTCTATAATATGGTTGCGAAACCTTGAAAGTAACAAAATCAAATACCAGAAAAATGCAAGTCTTTATAGACAGATGCTTATGAAGAATACTGCGCATTTAATAGTCGGATCAGACCACCAATATAGAACTCTAGATAATAACTGAATAGAAACTGGTTGAAAAAAAAATCCAGAAAAGAAAATGGTGATGGCTGGTCCGTACACTCAGATATCTGGTAAATGGCATAGCACGGTAAGCCATTGAATGGAGCCACCAAGGCTCACGTAGTAGGGATCGATTAAGGATTACCTGTAGATGAACAGTTCTCGAAGAGACATCCTGCGGAAAAATCAAATTAAATGGCAATAACCGGTTTAGATGGCGACGACTTGTGGACTCCTTATGTTCCGTTGCGATGTAATGGGCCTATGTATAAAGAAAATCTTATTAAATAGGAATGAGTATAGTATTTAAACTATATAACCTATAGTATACATATTGGAAAATTATATGCCTTTGTATAGAGATAAAATAAAGCCCTTAAAAACTGAAGTTTCAGTAGTGTAGATTTAAGTCACTTATGTTGGTAATAGTATATATGGCATTATTACCAAACCCAGATTTATCCTCTGACGAAGTCGTTTCTTAAGAGATCTACATCTTTCCCATTTCTATATTACAAAATGATTTACCTCCACAGGTCTCTGTATGTTTACAGAATTTAATAATTGAACAGTTTCCCCTTGTAGAGAACACATAGCAGTGATATTTATTCCGTTTTGATCTATTGTCACACTGTGTATACCAGCAAAAATTTTCTTCAAATGAGATTGTATCACTTGCTCTTTGGTTGATTGTCCAACAACTTCCAACAGATCATCGTCGCTAAGGAAAAGAAACCGTGGAAATTTCTCTCGTTTCTCCTAAAAAAATATGTTTATAATCGTTCATATTTTCGATATAGGATATGTTGTACCTTTAAAAAGTTATCCAAACTATTTTGGCATCTGGCTAATTGATCCATTATGCCCTCCAAGAGTGACCTTAAATTCAGATATCTGCAAAGTGCGGCGACTCGAAGATCTTTCTCAATAAAATTCAAAATATGACGAAAATCTCTGTCTATTCTATCAAACCTTGTCTTTTCCTGGGCCAGAGTTCCGCTTCCAAAAATTGGTTCTAAATATATCCATCTAAAAAATATTAACTGTGGATGTTTAAAATTTTTTATTGAGGATGAAACGTGAAACACCTCAAAGTTTTCAGGGAAATTAATCAAACCAATAAACAATAAAAGATTAAAATTTTTTTTTACTAACTTTCTTTGAATTTGTGTCAATGACGTGAGATAATGATCAAGATCGCATAATTTATTTTCCCACATGTTAGCTTTATCTGCAAATGATTCATAATCAGCTGAGTTTTTGACAGATTGTAGTAGACTTTGATTATCGCCAATCTGAAAATAAAAGATAAGCACCTCATATTACTGTGTAGCAGAAGAAATTGAAATAATTGTACAATCCACATATATTTTTTAATTATTTCTTCAATAAAAAACAGAAAAAACTTTATTTCCTATTTTTATTTCTAGAGGACTTCCAGCCAAGTACATGAACAATTTGTCCTACGTTTCGGACCTTCGTTTTGGACCCATATTTAACAACACCTACCAGGACAAAAATCAAAACAATCCAAATAAAGACAAAATATACATATCGGCACCATACATACCACAAGTATCAGAAAAAGTTCAGAAAGAATTAGGTAAATATAACATACAATTAGCATATAGAAATGATAAGAGCATAAAAAATAAATTATATTCAAAACTAAAAGATCCAATAGAGAAATTAAATCAAACCCATGTTATTTATAAAATTGATTGCTCAGATTGCGATTGGACAAACCCAACAATATTTAAATGAACGTATAAATCAACATAAATTATCAATTAGAAATTCCATAGCAACTCCTAATTCATGTAGCACAGGATTAACAGAACACGCCATAAATAATTCACACAGTTTTAACTTTCCGGATACAACCATGCTGCATAAAGAAAGAAATACCAAAAAACGCATGTTTTTGGAAATGGCCGAAATACAAAACAACAAAAAAACAAATTATCAAACAGATATAGAAAATTTAAGTAGCATATATCGCAATCTTATTCAATAGTAACAATTTTTTAAACATCCTGTATATGTACTAACTGCAAAACCTCTTCCCAACGGCTATCCAATATCATGTGAATGTTTACAATAACTCTGTCACTCGGACCATAAATATAGTTCAGCTGTTATAATTACCTACTCTTAAAAAGAAACACATCAACGACAACACCAAATACTGATCATTCTCTGCCTAACTCGTCGAACTACACGTACATCACATATCTATCAAATAAATAAATGATGAAAAACAAAATAAAACCCACCCATACAATGAAATTGAAATAGGAAATTTATATTAGGTAAGAAAACACTTTTTTAGATATGCATTCTGTCACTAATATAATTTACGACTTATGTAAAACCATTATTTTTAATACTTTTAGCTTTTAACCTTGAAAAAGTCCGAAAACTCGGACGAAACGTAGGACAAGTTGTTCATGTACTTGGCTGGAAGTCCTCTAGAAATAAAAATAGGAAATAAAGTTTTTTCTATTTTTTATTGAAGAAATAATTTCTACTTTAACAGCCAACAACTTGTGTAAAATATCATCTATATTTTTTAAAGTTTTCTGTTTGGTAAAAATAGCTGACGCAAGTATGAGAAAAATAGTTTCAATGTGGATCCTTGTGGTACCCTATAATTCTTTTTAGATGAGGTCCTTACTAATTTTACCATTTTGTGTATTTCATTTAAGTATATTTCAATTGAATTGTTTTACCTAATAAAGTTTTTTCGGCCGAAGCGAAAGTTTATTGGTTTAACTTACTTTGTTTAGGATTTCTTTGAAATCTTTCACCAACAGAATGTCTTTACTTCGCGAATCTTTATGTTGTGTTAGGACAAATCTGGCTTGAACATCCCATTGATCCAGTTCAGACAATGCTTGTCGGACAACTATTTCGCTTGCTGCCTTTTTGGAAATGATCTAAAATAATGGTTAAATATTAATGTCATTTAATAATTTAAAAATACTTTTCATGCCTGTAGTTCTTTTGTAGAGGTTTCTAGTTTTTGTGAAACTTTCAAAAAATCGTTTAAAACTAACTGGTCCACCGGTTTAACGTCCATTTGCAATAAATTAAAAGTATCCATCCAATGTTTTTCAGAAAAGTCCTCGCCTCTAACATATTTTAATAGTGGCGTAATAGCCTAAAATTAAAAAAAAATTGAGTAATATATTTTTGTGGTGTGTTAAATTTACCTGATATTTGTGTATTTCCTGTAGTATTCTCGTTACTAAAGGGGTGTTTTCTATTTCAATCAGTTTTTTATGCCATGCTTTCAGAAAATCTTCAAACAAATATATTTTTTTCCTGAATACTATCCAGAATTCATTGGTGAATTCTTCATGTTCTACAAATTATAAGAAAATGGTGATAGACTTATCTCTGCGTTGTTCATATACATATTAGATAAATATTAGCAGAGAAATTAAAAAAAAAACAGTTTTTCTTAAAGCGTATAACAATATTTACATTATATATTGCAACACGTCCTGGAGAAAGAGGCTATTTTTGTACTAACACAAATATTTTTCATTTTTTTCCTAAGACAAAAATGAAACAATGTACACTACTGTGCAAAAGTAAGTAGGACAGTGGTGGTGTAATATATATGTAATATAAATGTATCTGCTTTTCCACGCAGATAATTTACTAATTGCTGATCGTATTCAACCATCATTTATCCTCCGTCTCCCAGTTAAAGGCCTTCTTTTAATACTCCTTTCTTCTTATCTCGCTTTTTAACTCTTATAGGTACAGTAATAAGTGCTGCCCTACTTAGTTTTGCACAGCAGTGTACCTATCATACAACGAATTAAAAATCAAAGTAACTATGACTTGTCAAAACTGTCAGTTTTAAATTTCACGTCGGGCCGGTTTTCAAATTTAAAAGCAAAAATGCCTGAAGAAATGCAGTGCACACCACCTGAATTACTTGAAATTGCAAATTCATCAGTGGCAACATTAATTGCCGCGAAATCCAAAAAAAATTTACGATAATGCGTACGATAAATTTATAAAATGGGCCAAGGACAACAACGTACATATGTATTCGGAAAATGTGATAGCGTATTATACACATTTATCCAAACAACTGAAAAGTTCAACTCTATGGGCGCAATATTCAATGGTAAAATTTAAATTAAACATCGAACACAATGTAAATATTGACAACTATTCTAAATTAATTGCCTTTTTTAAAGCGACAAGGCGAAAACTATAAACCTAAAAAGTCAAAAGTTTTGTCTAAAGAAGAGTTTGATGAATTCCTTAATAAAGGACCTAATGATAAATATTTAGCAACACAGGTATGTACGCATTTTAATATATATATAATTATAATATAATTATATATTTAACCTTTCATATCTATAATATAAAATTTTCTTATAATTTGTAAAATTCGAGCTATTTTATATCCATCCGCTATGAAAATAATAGATAAAAAGAATTGAATGCTTTGATTAAGTTAGGAAGCTCAGTTGTCTGAGTGTTGGACTCGTAATTTGAAGGCCCGGGTTTGAATCCTGTACTTTCAACTTTTTTTTTGCTCTAACTATTTTACTTTTATAAAATTAATATAGTATATTTTTTAGGTTGTACTAATATTTGGAGTCACAGGAGCTTGTAGATGCGATGAACTTGTTAATATAAAAGTTAATGATTTAAAAGATTTGGGAGATTTAATCTTAATAAATAATCCCAACACAAAAACTAAAAAGCGTCGCTCATTTACTATAATTGGAGATTTTTATTTAAATTTATACAGAAAATAGGCTACTCCTCGGCCAAAAGATATAACTTTTGGTACATTTTTTATTAAATATCAAAATGATCATTGTCATCGTGTTTTGAAGGGCATACATAAAATTTCAAACATTGCAAAACATGTGGCGTCGTTTTTAAAGTTGCCAAATTCACATGAATATACGGGCCATAGTCTTAGAAGAACCTCGGCAACTATCTTAGTTGATACTGGTGGAGATATAACAACCCTAAAGCGACATGGTGGAAGGAAGTCCACCAGCGTTACTGAAGGATACATTGAAGAATCTGTAAACAACAAAAAGCAGATAGCGATGAAAAAACTAAACCCATTAGAGTATAATGAGCCCAGTACTTCAAGTCAAACTGAAAACATTTTTACTGAAGAATTTTCTGCCAACAATGAAAGAATTTGAACAATCAAACTGACAATCTTATTACAAGTAATGTATTCAACAGAACTATGAATCTAGAAACAAACACAGCCAGCAGTGCTTTAAACGTAAGCAACTGTACTATACAGAATTGCACATTTAATATTCATGTTAATAAATAATGGTTTTTGGAAAGACCTATAAGTAATATAGATTTCGATGTTTAAGAACTAAAAATGTTATACTTTATTTTAATTCCAATTAAAAAAAAATGTTACCTATGTTTAATTTATAAATAAAGTGGTTAGTACTATGTTATGCTAAATTGATAAATAAAATGATTAGTATTACAGATATTTTATTTTTTTTGCCAAAATTGAACATATTTGATGTCATTTTTCGAAATTAGTTGCAATTTTTTTTATTTTGACGCTTGAAGAAAAAATAGTATATGTCACTTGGAGTAGAAGGTACATTATATGTTTCGCCCAGCTGGGCTCAACATGTAATGTTCGCCTTCTCCTCCTAGTAACATAATATACTATTTGTTTTCAATAATTTTCGTTTTATTAAAAAAAAAAACAGATTTCACAGATTATTTTTTAAAAAATTAAATGCAATGAGACTTTACCTGAATAAAATTCCTCAAAAATCGTCCAAGATTTCTCCTCCTTAGACACATCAGCCTCAATATCCTCAATTAATGGTAAGTGAGGTGTGTCAATATTAAATTTAATGTGGTCGGCTCTAAAAATCAAAGGCTTAATAGAAATAAGTGATATTATTATATTATGAGTTATTTACAATATTTTTTCCTTTTTTTCTAGTATTGTATTCCATTCTGTCCTTTTGTCTTTAATCTCCAACAATTGATTATGCAGATTATCTATGGTATTATCAATTATTTCTCCAGAATGGGGCTTTGGTTTGATTTGTTCCCATTTTGCAGAAAAACGCTCTATTTCTTTATCTAGATTTTCTTTTTCGATGTTAAGTGTTGTTTTTATCGTCTCCATCTTAAGTCGAGTGAGATAAAAGATATAATAACGGTAAAAGTACTGTTTTTGTATTAATTTATTACCTGTTTGGCTATAATATGTTGATGATTATCAAGTAAACTTTGCAACCGCTCCCACGCACCCTTTAGCCTGTTAACCGAATCGACTTGTTCTCTGGACCAGCTTGCCAACATCTGAGATTTCTTCAACATTTCGTTAAAAGTTTCTTCCATCTTAACATAAAAAAAAATTAAATAACTACTGACATGCCTAAGTTCAAGCGACATATCCACTCACACCAATAACATCAGCATTCGAATATCACGTACTTTCTTTATTTTGGTGTGTTGATTGGTTTATCGTTTTTAATTTTTTGGGAAAAAGTAGTAAAATTAATACAAAATGTGTATTTAGATCGACCGTAAATGACGCTCGATTCATTCATTCCTACTAGAAACTGCTATACAATATTTTGTGATTCTGAGTAATACTATCAAGAAATATATTATTTGTTACCTCTGGTGCATCCTTTAATATTTTTCCATGAGTAATACCAGATTCCCCCCACCTCTTCTATGGTAACTGGTTGCTTAGTCAGTGCTGCTGTAGAGGGATCCACATAGTTCTGCAGCTTGACGATGTCCTGTGCTATAGAGTCTTTGAGAGAGAAAACTAACTGATCCCAGTAACTTCTGTTATGAGATTCAAGATCAGATCGTAGTCTGGAAAGGCCAATCAGAAAGCACCCTACTCTTTCTTCGGTGCTTAAAAAATAATGTTATCAAATATACATGTACACAAGTCACAATTTCAGCATCAAAGGTAGAACAGTTCAAGCTTCAAATTCTTTATTTAAAGACATCGAAAGATTTATGTTTTAAAATAAATTGACATTGTAACAATTATTTGTTCAACATGAACCTAATTTACGAAAATTTATACATTGTCAAGAGGCATGTTTTCAGCAGTTGTATCTGGATAGAAGTAAAATCGTATAAATTAATTGTTACATAAATGTTTATAAGATTTTTGACTCATGGTGGCATGAAATTTACTTAAATAGGAGAATTTATAATAGTACCAATCTCATTTATGAAGATTTAAGATAACAGAGGACTTAGATTAGATCCCAATGGGACAACTGAAGTGGTAAATACACAAGTTCTAGCTATTATATAACAAATATCCCCTTCTATCATCAAAATATGTTTTAAAAAATGTTAGAAGCATGCAATTTATATGCTGAAACATTAATGCGGCCGATGGTAAAATCAGTGTATGTTACTATCTATAGTATTATTTATATGTGAGAAATAAATTGCATGACAACTATTTCCTTATAACATCGTGTTACTGAATTGATAAGCAACTGACTTTAAGCAGTTGAGTATTTGTCTATAATTGTGTAATAAGTCGCTGTTTGCATTTGTTTGAAAATGGCTCTTTTCTTGAAATATAAAGAGTGACATATACAATGACATATACATTTCAGCAGTCCACCACCTCGTTGTAATAGAAGTACTTAAACATGAATATTATTAATATGCATACCTTGGTAACTTTGCTATTTCCTGTCCAAATGTTTTAGATGCTCTAAAATGTAGATCCCAATGTTGCCAGGTTGTCAGTTTGCTAGTATCTAAAGTTTCTAACTGCAACCAAGATTGCCAGTGTTTTATTACACCTTGAAGCTGATCAAATAATTCCTCAGTATGTTTCGAGGCATTTTCCAAAGCGGTTTTATTTCTGGAGAATTTAAAACAATCATCAGAGCAAAGGTAATTTTACAGTATGTTATTTTATGTAAATTTTTTATACCTGTCTATAATTTCCTGAAACAAATTATTTTCAGGTACATCAGAAATCCCTCTGAAATTCCTAGGTATATCTAAAAACTTTTTTAGTTGTTGTTCGTACAATTTCTTTAACGTTTCCTCGTTTGGAAAATATTCCAGCTTTGAATTTCTATACACTAAATCTATATGAATTTCAGGTAAATATAAATGAAGGGTATCCAAGCTTTCAATGTACTGCTTTTCCAAAACTTTCGCCAGTTTTTTATCCAAATCGTTCTTCCAAGTTTGCATATTTTTAAAACCTTTATCTTCTACTTGGTTCATTATGTTTCGCATATATTTGGTCGCTTCCTTCCATTTACTGTAATCTTTTATCAGGTCAACGTCTTCCAAATCTTTTATCTATAAAATAAAAACATGTTTCAACGAGTATGATATTCCAGAGAAAACAATTTAATTTCATGTAAAATGATAGTGTTAACAATAATTTCGGCACCTTTAAAATTTTTCCCTACCTTTTCCATTATTTGTAAGTGGTACGTCGTGAGAAGATTATTTTCTTTGGATAATTTTTCCACGGCCTTCTTTAACGTTTCTACATACTTTTCCACCGATTTTTCTTCTCCCCAAGAAACAACTTCCTGTTCTTGCACAAGTTTTGATAATTCTAGGGCACTGGCCAGCATCATAGGTTTTTGAGAAGTGATCATCCTGTCTCCAATTGTATTATGAAAATTTGCTATCTGGATAAACAAAAATAGAATATTTTGGGAAGGTATGAACCTATAATAGCTTTTCTACCAAAACACTTTCCAGATACTGTTTTATTATAATATTTTGGTTAAACAAATGTTTATTATTTGACCTACACAGTATTTTTACAGTTATCGAAACATTCATAAAAACATGCAATATACCTAGTGACGTTTTTAAATTTTTTATAATACTTTATAATACCTGTTCCAGAATTCTTGCAAATTTCATAAATTTCTTGGCATGATCACTAGTTTCTTCAATAACACTTGGTATGTGGTAACCCATAGCTTTGAGCTGTCTTACTTCTGATATTAGAGTAACCAGTCTTGGAGAATAATTTACTTTCATTAGTTTTTGTTTAGAGAACTGGATCACTGGATCAGATTCTTTTTAGACTAAAAATTATTATTACAGCTTAAATTATGTTTTTGTTATTTTAATTACTTGACGTTATGTTTGTTACATATTTAACAACATTAAAAATACCAGACAATTTTTTCTCGGTAGTAAGGCTCACATTACCAAATTCACAACCTTTGATCTGAATTGTTTCACCTTTTATTCACAGGCCTGCGATGGCAAAATGGTCTTAAAACTAATAGGTGGGTTTTATAGTTTTTGGGTGCTGATTACGGGAAAAATAGTGAAAAAAATACATCATGTATGGTTTTTTCACAATAAACGATTTTTATTTTAATGGTACCTAATTTGTCTGTATGATTATAGATACCTATCAGACATTTTAAAGTAGGCAATAGTGTATTTTCCATACAAATCCAAAGAAAAAAAAAATGAAAAATATAATGTGAACCAGTAAAAAGATATTTAACAGAGAATAAAAGAAAAATTCGCATATGGACTATTTTCCGAAAAACCTTGGGACAATAAGTGGCGAGCAAGGTGAAAGATTCCATCAGGATATTAAATAAATGGAAAGAAGATACCAGGGAAGATGTAATGTAAATATGATAGCTGCTTACTGATGGATGCTTAAGAGAGACGACCCGCAGAACGTTCATAAGAGGAAAAGTACCAAAAGAAGCTTCGAAGGTTAGTGAAAAAGATACCATAAAGACATAATAATTTTCAGTGAACTTTAAATGCTTCTTAGATCATATTTAAGTAGATTTTAGTTGTAATTTACTTGCCAAGACGGTATTAATAAGACTTTATTTAAATCTTAATACCTTTATTTTAAAAAACTTGGATGATGGAAAAAAAATGAAGGTCGTATTTGAAATCAGCACAGAAAACAACACAAAGTTCACCTTTTTAATACAATTTTAAAAAAGTTTGTTTTTGCAGGCCTGTGAATCGGAATCGTATTCTTCGAACTTTTAATAATAACATGAAGCAGAGCTAACGCAGAGCAGCTGAACAATTGAAATCGCAAATATTGCCAACGTTATGAGATATTACCACAATCTTCATGTTTGGGCACACAAAAATACTTATGCTATTCGACCGCGACCATGTAAATCGAGGATTTTCTCGCTGATATACGATACGAAGGTTGGATACAAATGGATGGTGCTTCGGCGCATTTTGTAAGAGAGTGGTTACATACAAATTATCCACTGGGTTGGATTTGTCGATTATGAATAAATCATAATATATCATGAAATGATTAATGTAAAAAGTCAACATTCGGACTGTATATGTATCTTTAAATAATGGTAATTACCTAAGCGTGTTGTCTTTAATATGGGATATAATTTCAGCGCTCCAAGCCTCAAAGAGTTCATTATGTTGATGCTTTAACTCTTTTATAAGCTCTATTACCATTTGATTCAAATTTTCGAATCCCTGCAAATCCTGCAGCAACTTTTGGGAAACTTTTTTGATTTCATTCGCTTTACATTCCAACTGCCTGATGACAATAATTTCTTTGACGACTTCAGGTGTTTCATGTCTAGTAGATATTACATTTTCAGATGTAGATTGGGACTGAATTTGCTTGATGTAGTCGTATAGAGATGTTAGTAAGTACTGCCTTTCAGACAATAATTCCTGTTTTAATACTGCTCGATTTATTAGCTCAGAATACCGAGAATATTCATAAATAAGCTAAAATGGAAAACATAACTACTGTAAATCTTAGAATTTTTTTTCCCTTTACATATTTTTACCTGTCTGGTATTTGCGTTTACGGTCGATAGCTGCCTTTTTTAATTTTATAGCCACACGTCTCTCGGCGGGCTGGATTAAATATTCAAATTGTTTTTCCGCTTTTAACAGAGTATTATCTAAATCTTGTCCATAATAAAATATGTCAATATCTAAAATAGTATAATTTTTAACATTAACAATTAATAATATTGCTTGCATTTCTTCAAGCAATTTATTTGAGAGGAAGGAAACGATGGAGGTTATGTAAATATGCACTACTTACCGATGAATGGTTGAAACATATCATTTGTTTTAAGTTCATCTTGTTCTTCTGGTGTTAAAAGACGAACTAACTGTTTGTGAAGGGTTCTGATTCTTAAAATCTAAAATTTAATTTATGAAAATAGTATGTAAATTCTCTTTTTTCTACTTTTTTATGTGTAGAAAGTGAATAAAGTTAAAAATTAATGTATGCGGATATCTCATGTTAAAACTTGTCTTTTGATTTTATTTGTAAGAAATACATTAAAATGAAAGATGATTGCTTTCGATAGCAATATTTAAAATTTGTTTAGGCCTATTAGTTTTGTGCTGATGATAACCAACTTTTGTTTTTCATATGGATGCCATATTGGATTTCTACATCAGATAGAGGAAAAACTAATTCAATCATCTGCAACACTTAATTTGTGTCAATAATTAAAGATTGTACAGCAGAAAGATAAATGTGTGTTCCTTATAATTATGTAACTAATTAATTTGTTTATTAATTCACCTTCTGTAACAATTCCACAAAATCCATTAATTCTTGAGGTTGGTACAATTCATCTTTCCAGGGATTTGTAGAATAATTAGGCCAAAATATTTCCGTCAGCTGCTTGCAAGTGGTTAACCATTTCTCTCCCACTGTTATATGTTGGAGAAGAACATCGGATACTTCACTATATTCCGATTCCCAAATTTTACATTTTTTTAAATGCGAAGAAGTAAACTTCCAGATATCAGATGCTAAAAAATAACGCTCTAGGTGTTATTACAATACATGGTGTTATTACAATACATGTAATATGGGGCATGGTGGCCGAGTGGATAAAACGCTTATAGCTATTTATTCAGTACCGAAGGTAAAATCCTAGGATTTTCCTCAGTAACTTGAGAGACTGTTGAGAAAACAAGAAAAGAAAGAAAATGTGTTTGTTTTATAATAATATGAAAGAGGTTATAATTAAAGATTTGTTGTGAACAAATCACAAATCAGGTAAATATAAAACATAACTATAATGGAGTATGGAAAGGCTCCAATCAGTTACGTACACGGATTTAGGAAGGGAATAAAAATAAAGTTAAATGGTTTTTTTAAAGGTTCACCCTAGTCTTGGTACATCAATGATACCTATATATATTTTAAACTGATAGGAAATGTTACGCATTTTTTTGATGATATGCATTTTTATCTGTAATATTTTACACGTAAAATGAAATTTCCAAGTGCTAAAAGCTTCAACCTTAATCACGGGCACCTGTACTATATCATTTAGAACTACAGAAAGAAGATATGTACCAAATTACATTGTTAGAATTAGTTGTTACTTGACACATCAAATTTACTGGTCTATAAGCAGACATGTGGTACGTGTCCTAAATGTACATTGGGCAGACGCGAATATCCTTTTGTGAAAGTATTTTAGAACACGAAATAGTCATGTGTTTATGAAAATCAGATTCAGTAGTAGATGATAAACGTTTTTAACAATAATTTAGATTTTTGCATGTAGAAATTAAATAAATAATATCCTAAGAAATTAATGTATTACTAGACATATTTTCGAATGATCAATTCACGACAATAAATTTTGCCTGGATTATTATGTTCTTATTTAAAATTTTATTTACTCTAGTTCAATTTGGATACCTATGTTCTCTACTAAGCTTTATCGTTGTACATGCATGACAGTGCAGTAAAAACAATTTGTACTTTGGTAGTATTAAATACCGTGAAATTGCTTTGTAAGTAATCAACAAAAACTTAATGCAAGGGTGTTACCTATAATGTCCATAATATGTTTAATTCTGTCTTTTGGGTAGGGAGGCTCGTGTCTCCACAAATCATCTAAAATATTGTGAGCCTTTTCTAACAGTTCGTCTACATCGTTTATTGGTAAGCCATCGATGATACTGGAAAATCAAAATGTATCTTTAATGATCTATTCGTTAGAAAAATAATTCAGTAATAATTATTATTACTCAGAGGCAAATAATTTCTCTGCGCCTATAAATTGGAGAAATGTAAACCGAGAAATATTTAAAAATGGTGCAAGGTGTTAAAATAATCACTAAATGCATGGGTGAAGTGTTATTTAGTATAGAATATTCTCTTCTCACATTCATAAATGGGAATAGATATGTATATACTACATACATAGAAACCGACCAATAATTAACGTGAAAAACGGCTAATGAAATTTAGCAGATGTTTATATTTACAGAAAATTTCAAAAAGTTGGGTATGCAAATTCAATGAGTAAATACAATATATCAACATTTTATAAATGTCTGCCATAAACAAATTGTACAAATCACAAGTGATGATAAAATTGAAATTTGAGGCTAAATTTTCTTAATTTTTGGAAATAAAGCTAAAATTTTATTAATTTTCCTTAAATTATTATGTTACTTACCTAAAATCACGTGCTATAGATGTCAATATATCTCTAAAAGAAGCGCACGTAGCCTTTGTTAATTTGTCCTTTTTTGGAAGTGGATGTCACTGTATTCCAGTAAGCGACTTCATGTTCTAAAGAATTTATTACTGAAATACGGATAACAAATCAATAATGAGATTAATTGTGATACTATGTCAGATTTTAATAGTGACCATACAGATGCAGATAAAAAAGGTGTAACTTTTTAATAGTATTCGGTATAAATTTATACGTATTTTAGTATCTGTTGCTTAGAGTAGGCAAAACATTTTTAATATGTTGAACAATTACCTGTTAGTGAAATTGATTCTTCCGAAGGCTGGGTGACATCATTATCGGTACTGTCAGAAAAAATGATAGAACGCAAATCATTTTGTAAATTGGCAATATGTCTGTGGATATTTGGATTCTCTTGCTAAAAAGTATAATAAATCCTACTTGTAATATACTCAACACAACTCGTTTCAGTACTAAACTTAAAGATTGTATTCAAAGTGGAACTAATCATAAAAAGAAATAAATTAAATCGTTTTTTAATATATTTACAACAAAGTCCATTCTTGTATGTGCTTTTTGCAAACTGTTCAAAACAATAAGGCATATGTTATTAAACAATAACATTTTTGTCACATCATAAACGATTTTGTGGACATAATCCCGGGTACTTGACTTGCCTACGAATTTATTTTAATTCAGAACTATTACCTTATTTTTTCGACCGACACAACTGTCTATATTACTAATGTTATTTTTCACACATTATTCATTATTCATTAGCATTCTATTTCTACATTACCTTCTTTAAGAAAGGAGGAAAAATCTGGCTTAAACTTTGGTACAAGGCTAAAGTTGGTGATCCACACAGAGCTGTTATCTGAATAAAACTGAACAGTCCATCATCTGAAGGAATGCATGGTTTAATTTTGCTGAAGATCACAATTTGCTCATAATTATTTGTTACCTAAGGAAATAAGGACACGATGATATATGCGAATTTAGTCTTAGATTAAAACCAAATAATGTACATACTTATACTTAAATTACTTTGGTGATTGGATTTTATCTGGGCTTCCACTTAAGTGCCAATTATACAAATATGGGTCGTTTGAACTCTGTTTAAAATCCATTGTTACAATTGTTATAACAATCGTAGCGAAGAATTTTAAAACAGATTCAAGATTTAATCTTCTACCCGTACAACTCGGCCTTAAGTGCAGATTTAAATTTTCATTGCTTAACAATGATGCTCCGTAAATGTTCTGAATTAGGGATACAATAAAATAGGTAAGTTATTAAATTACCGTCCTGAAAAAATGCAACCTTTTGTTGTTCTCGATTTCTTCGATAGTGGCGTACAATATAAGTACATTTTCCATTTCCAGGAAGATTTGCAACTCCTGGATTCCTATTACGTCTTTGTCCCAATTATCTTCCAAAAATGTTGTGCCCAGGTGACAGCCTTAAAATATAAGATACAATTTTTATGAGCCTTCATTTAATTTTTACTTATTATTAAGTAAATCACGTTCCATAGATATAACATTTATTTGCAAAGCCATAAATTACACAGTAACAAACGCCGATGTTAATTTTTACTAACTTGGAACTTTCGATGATCAAGCAACTGTGGTGTCGACGGGTTTGATATTTAATAGGCTTATAACTTATGGCTTGTGTAAACAAATGTATAATGATGGACTATAGTCTACTTCGTTTCAACAAGGGAGGATCAACGACTGGCATTCAAACAGTATTTTTAACACATGTCTTGGGTAAAAGGAAAATTGTGTCACTTTTCTCCCATCAATAATAACATTAAATCATTTTTCTAGCAGACTTCCTCTCAGCATTAATGGAAACCTTTTTTTAGGTTGGTTATCTTTCGCCGGAGGACTATAAATTTAGATAATTTCTTATTTTATAGGAAATGCCAAAATCTGCAACGATATAAGTTCAGAGAACTAAAGATATTTTGTGAGTATGTGCCACTCACAATCTTTTTATACATTATCATTATCATGCAGCTGTTTTTAAGTTATAAGAATATCTTTTATATCAGCAGTCACAGACTCAGTTGATCGTCAATTCAATTCAAAACAATTTTATTCTTAAATAAAATAATACAATAATTTCCCCTCCGAGTCCTCATGTCCAGAGCCAACCAAACAACCACGCGCATTAAGCTACGACGCAGTTGAGTGGTTGGATGAGATGAGGTCGGAGAAGGATAGTTAAATTTTTTACTTATGCTACCTCCTGTTCTTCGGGGAACTTATTTAACCTTATAACTGACATTTTTAGGACTTAAAATTAAAATAATTAAATAACACTTTTTGCACTTAAATTAATTGTAACACATGACGCACACTTAGTTCTTAATATTACTCTAAGGCTAACAGGTGAAAAATCCTTAAAAAAAAACCCTCGAATCAATTGCAAAATGAAACGGCTATGAATCACCGTTTAATTTCTAATTTTTAACATGAAAATATTTCTGTTGAAAATGTTTTTGGTTTTTCTGAAATATTTTGATTAGAGATGATTAATTTGAAAAAAATATTGTTTGAGAGGAAAAAAAGCGACAAAAAGAAAAGTAATAATTTTGAATTTTTCAGATATATGTTGGACGTGACCTAAAGGGGTTGCCCAAATATCGGTAACGACTGGTAAGGTAATTTGTGTTTGATCCGAAATGGTGTGTTATACTCCCTAATTTGTGTAATATTGGCTGTTAGCGGACTGTTCATCAATTGATAGGTGTAGAAATTTTGAGAAATTTTGTTGATGTAATCCGCTAGTGGTATTATGGCGGGACATGGTTCCTATAACTCCCTAATGGGTGTGTATCTTGTAGAATTTGTAATGAGGCGTAAATATTTATTTTCCAGAACTTTCAATTTATGTATATTGACTCAGTTGATAGTAGTAAACTGTAAAATTTCATAAATGGAGTGAACGGCGCTATTTTTAGATATGCAACATCCTTTTTTGCAACCACGAGATTTAAATAAAACAGAACACATCTGATGAATTTCTCGATGAAGCAATTTGACCATATTAGTAAATATCTTACAATAATTAATAAGCAATTACTAAAAAAGTAATTGGTAGATACCAGGTGTAAATAATTCTGGTATAATAAAAACTATTATTTATGTAATAATAATAGGTATCTATCATGCTGTCACGGAAAAAAATCCTGCTTCTAATAAAACATCCTTTTTAATAAGTCTGAATTTCTCTCAAATGTCAGTCTATTGTCAGTCATATGCGACAGACAAATGTGGATTTAATAAATTTTAAATATTTATTACATAGAAACACTTTATAATTCACAGCCTACCCCAACGCTGTTATTAAACGCATCAAACTGGTATATGTACATATTTTTAGAATTGCACTATATATATTACGCTCACCTGACACAGTTATAAACGTCTTTTTAGCAAAATCAGACATATTTAACACTTAGGTCACCTAGAAGTGTATCATAGCTTGGAATAATCATTATTTGTATTGTTATTTCACCTAGCAACGTTGTTGGCTTTAGACCACTGTTTGTATCCCAAATGCAAGATAGATTATTTCCAGCGTATCTTTTGTGTTTCTAGCAAAACGCAATATAATGGAAATTATTGCAAGATTCTTTGGATATTAAGCTACTAAAATTTTGTTGAGTATTTTTTTCTCCTTTTTGGAGAAGCCTAATATGGGCACATGAAAATGTGTACATCCACCTTTCTCACGGCCTTTAGTAACATGGTTTTTTAACACGCTTTTATTAGCTTCACTTGTATGTTTGTTTGTTTGCTTGTTTGTTTGCTTGTTTGTTTGTAACCGACTCTTTGGACTCGATTTTGACCCACTTTAAACGGACAGATTTAATTGAAACTTTGTACACTTACGAAGAACCGGTAACAATACAATAATTTGATAAGTTTATATCATTATCTTGATCAGGAGCGCCAGTTCTTTCCTCACGTATCCTCTGCGTGAGAGCAAGAGGCTTAATATGTAAGTATATTCCGTGATTCTCAGTTCGGTCGTTGGCCGAGCGGGCAAGTCTTAGTCGACGCGAAACGACGGACTCCTCGGGCGTGAGTTCAAATCCCATGGCTGAAATAAAAAAATATTTTTTTTTTCAGAAATATCTATTGGATCGTAATATGTTATAATATGAGCATCAATAAGCAATATAAATATAGTTTAAAAAAACTACAAAACACGCTTTCATAGCACGTCAAACTAAAAAGTGAAAAATAAATATAGTTTAAAAAAACTAAAAAACACGCTTTTAAAGCACATCAAACTAAAAATTGAAAAATAATTATTAATATAAACTGAAAACAATAATGAACGAAAAATACTAGTATTATTGTGAAAAAAGCGTGGGGCGCTTTGTGCCATATTTTTCGTTTATCGAGCAACCCACGCTTTTTTCACAATAATACTAGTATTTTTCGTTCATTATTGTTTTCAGTTTATATTAATAATTATTTTTCACTTTTTAATTTGATGTGCTTTAAAAGCGTGTTTTTTAGTTTTTTTAAACTATATTTATTATAGACTATAGTCTAGTGAATTGTACATTGTTTACTTTCTCTGCAATTTCTTGCTTAATATATTATACAGGGTTAATATATTATACAGTGTTAATAGATTATACAGGATTAACTGAAAAGACCTAAAATCTGAATTCAGAACATCAAAATAAGAAAAAAATGAGATAAGTCCGGAAACGCTTCCTCCAAAGATGGACGTTAAAACTATGTTTTTAATTTTTTTTCTCAAATTTGGGGAAAGAAAAAAAATAATTTTGGTAGAGATTTTCTACTAACAGGAACGCTTAGGAATATTTTTTTAATCATCCCTTATCGGTAAAATAGGTGAAATCGGTAACCCCAATATATTTTTTTTGAACTTTTTAACGGGCCCGAATTTTATCAAGTAAAAATGTACCTTGCAAAATTCATTCAGAAACTATTTTTGAATAAAAATATACAATAATATCGATCCACACGGTTGTTTGGAAAGTTGTAATATTTAATAAAATGGAAAATACCAAGTAGGTTGCTGTCAAATAATCTTCATTCGTTCTGAGCAAGCTAAACGTCATTTTTTAGTCGGCGAATCAGTTGTGTTATTCAAGAAATTGCATTAAAATTTAAGCTGGGTGTTAATAAGTGTTAATTAGTCACCGACTACTGGAATAGGCACCGAATTAAGATTTAGCCAGTTGTCGGCCATAAAAATTTTTACCTCTATAAGCTCATATTTTTGCTAAAAAACTAGTATTTTTTACTTTTAGACAATGCCAAAGCATTCAAAACGAAAGTTTTATCAATATTCTGATGAAACTTTGCAAAAAGCTTTAGAAGCGGTCAGAAATGGGGCCAAAATAAGGGAAACGTAGAAATTATGCCATTGCTCGGGGCACACTACAGGATCGTCTTGGGACGGGTCCTTAATAAAGCTTGGCAAATAGGACCCGATCCATATTTGAGCTTAGAAAATGAGAATAAAATAGTTCAATGGATACTACAACTGGTTAAATGTGAATTTCCAATTAAGAAACAAGAATTAATTAACATAGTGCAAAAGATTGTGTTAGCAGAAAAGATCAAAACCCCATTTAAAAATGGGAAACCTGGACAAAAATGGTACAAATCTTTTCTTCAACGACATCCACAAGTATCCGCTCGAACTGCCGCGTCAATTAACAAGTCCCGGGCAAAAATAACTAAAGAGCACTGGCTGTTCTTCTATAGGGTCATTTGGTCAATGACCTCCCACATACAAATAAAAAAATAGAGCTATCATTTTCTGAAGTTTAAAAATATATAATATATATTTTTAGTATTCTTAAAAATATATATATTATATATTTTTAAACTTCAGAAAATGAATAGCTCTATTTTTTTTTGTATGTGGGAGGTCATTAAGAATACTAAAAATATATATTAAATATTTTTAAACTTCAGAAAATGATAGCTCTATTTTTTTATTTGTATGTGGGAGTTCATTGACCAAATGACCCTATAGAAGAACCGCCGTTGCTAAAGAGTATATTAAATCATGGTTTCGGGAATTACAAAAAAACGAATAAAAGTAAAAAGAAACAATAAAGATAAAGTAAATGAGGAAGTAGTGGAGAAAGAAATAATGAAAAAAAAAAGAAAAAGACTGTGCAGTTTGTGCAGATGAACTAAATAGTGACGCGGAAGAGGAGGAAGAAAAAAAACTTTGGTTGTGACATATGTCCAAGATAGTATCGTCTAAGTTGTACCAAATTGGCTGGACAGACATATGTTGCTATATGTGACCAAGATTTTATCTGTGTTTTTTGCGGTGACAGTGATTATCAATATATTTTACGTGAAATTTCTGTCTACCTTTGTTTTTAAGTTGTGTTTTAGTTTAATTTCAATGATCTTTGTTATTATTTTTCTAGTTATTTAACAAAACATAAACAGAGTTTGCCCAAGATTGTTTATGACCTTTTCTGTGTTAATGACTTACCTATGTATTGGTATACCTAGGCAAGTAGTTAGTAGTATGTATATTCCTAGTTGTACTATTGCACCTACCTTGTTTTTAAGGTTTTTATTTATCTAAGATTTTTCATGATTCTTGTATATTTATTTATATAGGTACCTGCCTTGTTCTTGGTTTTATTTACCTTATTTTTAAGTTTTTTATATTGTTTATTATCATCTTAGTTTTTTTATTTATACTTACCTTGTCCTCTGGTTTTAGTAATAACAGGTACCTACTTTGGTCAAAAATACATCAATTTCACGCGACTGACTACTGACATATGTATGCCTGGCCGACAAATGGGTTATAGGCGGCCGACTACTAGCAAAATGTTGAATATAAAAAATTACAAAAAAATATTTTTTTAATTCAAATATTTTTTATTATTGATCATACAACAGAAAAATATACATATGTGCTTCAGGATGATTATTGATTTAACTTAAGTCAAAAACGACCAAAACTATTAAAGATTACAGTCGAAGATGCTCAAAAAGGCTGACTACTAGCACAATCACCCTACGTGGGGCTGTTTTCTCGAGCTCTAGTCATGACGACATAATAAATCTAAAGGAGTTTATTTCCATAAAAATTCCGACGTTTTATGTTATGCATAACAAGTAGACTCTGAGTCACCTCATGCAACGATCTAACGAGTGTTCGTGTTAAAACGCCGTCTCTGCAGGATATACGTAAACAATAGTGACCCATTGGGGGGGCTGGAGGGAGCGGTCAGCAGTTACTGCTCAAGGCGGGAATGTGATTTTATGTGACGTGTAGACAACAAATACACAACACAACCACAACGGTCAGAACACAAACAGTACACACCCAGAACCCAGATCGTAGTATTCGCCGTCGTATGCCTTCTATTTTACGGTCGACGAGTCACGATAGTTCCATTAACAAAGAAGCAGGTGGACGCGTATGCTTGTTAAAGCGTAAAAACGTTACTCACTTGGTGTAAACACTGTAAACAGAAGTTCTTATTGGTACTGGCTAAACTAGAGTGTTAAGGATCAGATCAGATTAGTCGACTGTGTTGAGAATTATTTAATTGTTGTTAGTGTCTTCGTGCGATTTAAAAGTTTTATGATATCTAAAGGTAGGTAAGTTAATTCCTTCCGCATTTATAATTGTTTGTTTATTAACAGAAGCGGCACTAGATACCTAGTGCGCTTTTCTCAGGGGCTTTATTTATATTCTAAATTGAAATTTTTGTTTTAGAACAATATGAAATAATTTTACATGTTATAGGTACTATTGATATTATTTTGAAAAAGTTTATCTGTGCAGGTCTGAATGTAAGCATTAGACCGTCAAATATTGATTAAAGAATTTTTTTTAAATAATAAGGCCATATCTCCATATTATTTCTTGAACTAAATCGTGAACATAAAAATATATGTAATTTTTGAGGTTGGAACTACTAGAACACACAAAATTTTAATTATTCTTTATTTTTAGGTGAGCTGAATACCTAGAATAAAGATTATAAACGGGTATGAAAATTTCATTCAATTCGGCATCTTACATATTCAATAGCCAACTTTTTCTATATATATAGGTACGCCTTATCGGCCATCAGATGGAAAATCATAGTGTTGGGCGGGTAATAGAGTATTCGTTACTTTGTATTCGTTACTCGCAAATACCCGAAGTACCGAATACCTGCTTTTAAAAGTAATCGTTACTTTAATCGTTACTCTCTTTAGGATTTCAAGATTATTTTCAATGTAATGAAAACATAAACAAGTGTGTATCCTGACTTCAAGCCGACATATTTTATTTGTTAGTAAAATGCTGTTAATAAACATTCTTAAAGCTATGGAAGAGCTTTGTTTATGTTACAAGTAATCATAATCATTAATCACTGAACTTTATTTACTTATACGAGGCGAGTGCTGTACCTATGGGATACGCAGTAAGTATTAGGTAGGTATACATACCTACTTCATAAATGTACTTTAATGATTACAAAGTAACGAATACAAAGTAACGATTACTATCCGTAGAAGTAACGAATACATACGAGTATTCAAAAGTAACGAGTATTCCCATCACTAAAAAATCAGTTTCACGCCTTTTGAATTTTTCTGATTGCAGCAATTTTTGTCAAAAACAAACTTTTAACAAAATCAGTAAAAGGGTATCTCATGCATTCTTTGCTTTTTGGTGAACACTGTAGATACGAACTACTTATATCATTTTTGTTTACAGTGTTGAAAATATTAAATCATTTTTATTTATAAATAAATAATATATATAAATAAATATAAAAGGGAAAACATCGATTCATTCAGCATAATATAGTTCTAAACCTTATTTGAACAAGGCTATACGGATCGAGATTCGCCATATTTATAGATCAAGGCATTAAGTTTATCAAGGTTAAGTTGTTATAAAGTTTAAAAATTAAGAAATACCGGCACTACAGTACCGGATCTTGTAATTATTAAATTTCGATTTATAATTACACAACTGTTTCCGAAATATGTTGCTATACTGTTAAACAGTTTGACTATGTAGTAAGTAATTAGAACATTCCAAACTATTTCAAAAATATAATTATCCTTAATAACATTCATTACATAACTATATTAAGTATTCATTTATTAAAATATTTAGTGCAGAAAACTTGCTTCACAAAAAGCTACCTGGATCTCAAAACAATACATATAATTAATTTTTCGTGTTTAGCGTACTGGGTGAGTCAAATAACGTCCTCACCCCAATTTTTTGGTTTGTCTTTGGAAATAAATTAAAAATGTTTAACGTGTATACGGCCACACAAATAATAAACAACACAAAGTACTTTACTAATCTTATTTATTCCTTTTAAAATACATAGAACACCTTCTCCAACCACGCGTATACATAACCTAACCTTTCCCATTCTCCGGCTTTCCTCCTCTATCGGTAACTTCTGCCACACAAACGTTAGTATTTTTTCCAAGAATTTTGAAAATTTCAACAGTAGTCGAGGAAATAAAGCACTAAAAACGGCTCAACCTCCGAAATTTCCGCAGCAAGACGGATTTTAATGCGGTTTTTTGCATTCGATTCGTGAGAGCATCAGGAAATTTTGTGAACTAATCTGATGAATAGCAAATGAAAAATTGCATATTTGCATTGTAAAAATGCATTGTTCAAAGTGCATTTAGAATAATTAATTTGCAACTCGATAAAAATTGATTGAAATGAGTCCAAATTTGCTACTCGGGGGTTTTCGGGGTCGCTGAACACGAATATCATGGCGGCAACGGCCTCCGAGGTACCTGGAGCCCAGGGTGGATACTATCTACCTCATCTCCTGGAATTTCATGTGAATTTGTAATATATTTAGTTGAAACTCATTGCTTGGGGGTTTTCGGGGTCTCTGAACACGAATATCACGGCGGCAACGACCTCCGAGGTACCTGGAGCCCAGGGTGGACCTCATCTCCTGGAACTTCTTGTGAATTTTTAATATATTTAGTTGAAATTCGTTATTCGGGGGTTTGCATATATTACTCAAAATTTTGCATTAATCTGCATTACATTAATCTGCAATGTTGCTTGCAAAAATTGTGCTGGCTGCAATTGTTCTAATGTAGAACATTATTTAGAAGAAGAACAATTATCGGTTGGAATTGGATTTGCAGACGAAGAGAATGAAGAAGAAAACTTCAATGTGTAATTAAACAATAAATGTTTTTCATTGTATAAGTTTGTGGTATTTTTTTAAACAATAAAACATTACAAATACAATTGGAGTTTTCAGAAATTATTTTTGAAAAATATTGTTTGAATCTACATCTTCATTATAATATATAAATAAATAATTTTGAGTAATATATGCAAATTCGTATAAAAATGATGCTATACTCAAGGTAATTCCAGGAGATGAGGTCCACTCTGGGCTCCAGGTACCTCGGAGGTCGTTGCCGCCGTGATATTCGTGTTCAGAGACCCCGAAAACCCCCAAGTAATGAGTTTCAACTAAATATATTACAAATTCACATGAAATTCCAGGAGATGAGGTAGATAGTATCCACCCTGGGCTCCAGGTACCTCGGAGGCCGTTGCCGCCATGATATTCGTGTTCAGCGACCCCGAAAACCTCCGAGTAACAAATTTGGACTCATTTCAATCAATTTTTACCGAGTTGCAAATTAATTATTCTAAATGCACTTTGAACAATGCATTTTTACAATGCAAATATGCAATTTTTCATTTGCTATTCATCAGATTAGTTCACAAAATTTCCTGATGCTCTCACGAAACGAATGCAAAAAACCGCATTAAAATCCGTCTTGCTGCGGAAATTTCGGAGGTTCATTGCTTTATTTCCTCGACTACAGAAACACAATTGAAAGTCGAATAAAAGTGGGAAAAAAACAAAGTAAGGTATTTTAAATGGAATGCCCTGTATATTTTTACATTTTTGAAAAAAAGATTTAAATTTACATTCTGAAAATATAGCAACATATATATTTACCTGCATATTTAGTAAAATACTGATGATAATAATTAAAATAATTTATAAGAATAAATTAAATTTTATTTAAATTTAACAAAGGAAATAACATCAAATCAAGCAAGTAACATCAAATATCTTAACGAACAAATAACATTTATATTTAAAGGAACTGTTCAAAATGTCCTCCAGTATTTTCGACACAATTAATATTGTATATTACTCATTACATTTTGTAACATGTTGGAATTATTTATATTTTCCCTTTCTGTCGAAATTTTAACTTTCAATTCTTCTACACTGTTACTTCTATTTTTATAGACTTCAGTTTTCAAGTGTCCCCATAAAAAAAGTATCCAGTGGATTTAAGTCTAGGCTTCTTAGCGACCACGATATAATTCCATGCTTTCTTATCCACTCTGAGTATTTATTATTTAAAAAATTCCGAACAGGTATAATATTGTGCACAGGTGCGCCATCTTGGTGCCAAATAATATAATTTAAGAGACCTATAGGCACTATTCTGTCAATATGTGCCTCTATTGCATTTTGAAGTTAATTAAAATATTTGACTCCAGTCAAAGCTCCATTTAAGAAAATGGAGCTTACAACTTTATTGTCTATTATACCACACCACACTCCTATTAAATTTCTCCTTTTGAATCTGATTTCATATATTTTATGTGGATTTTCTACCGACCAGCAATGTGAATTTTTTCTAATAATATGCCTTCTGTGTTAAAATTTGCCTCATCACTCCATAATATATATTTAAAAATATGACTGTTCAAATCTATTTAAAATATTATTGCAATATTCTACAGGTTTGTTTTTATCATCTTCATGTAACATTTCTACTGGTTGTATTTTGTATGGCATATATTTATTTACGCTTTTTGAATGGACTTGTAAGATATATTTAAATCTCGAGCAGCATCACGAATCGAATGGAACGAATTTGCCTCAAAATAAAGTATAATATTTAACTCATTTATACCAAAGTGGCATTGCTGATTATTACCTTCTACTACTGAGTACTGCCCGCCATACTGCCGATAATTTGTACACCTACTGCCGAGTGGATAATCCAACCATATTTTTCGTCGCAGCTGTGGAGGCAAATTTGCAAGCATTCCTGGAAGTTCTTCTTGAAAAAGATGCAAATAATTTTGACTTTTTAGCAACCATTCGTATAAATAAGACGCAATTAAATGGTTTCCGATGATTCCATACCAGACATTTACACCAAAGTGGCCCTGTATATTATTAACTTCATTAACAGAATGAGGATTTTCAGTGACCCAGTAATGCTCATTTCTTTTATTTGGTTATCGCATTACTAACAAAATGGCTTTCGTCTGTCCAAAGTATATGATGAAAAAGCCGGTGGTCAGTATCTATGTTTACCATTATTTGTGCTATGAAATTAGGCCTCTTCCCCATATGTATTTGAGATAACTGCTCCAATATATGCAGTTTATAATCGCGATACCCATTTGTTTTCAAAATTCTTTGAATAGACCAAATGGTTAAATTTAATTCACCAAACTGAAATTTGCACACGCTATCACACTTAATTAAACAAGTGTTGATACTTGAAATGGCAACAAGGCGTCAAGTCATGGCTAATACGACAGCTGTATGTTTTTTAGAATGTTTGGACTTGTAACTTTTAAACTAAAATAGACAGACATTTTTTTTCAACAGTAATGTTCAGAAAAATTTGAGCTTTTTGACGGTGGAAAAATATAGGTATGTTCGTGGCAAAACAATATTTGTAGACATCATTACCTCCATTTTCAGAATTCGAAAAAAGAATATTTTTGGCACTAAATGGACCTTAAATCATCTTATTTGAGATCCACAATTCACATTTTTATTTTCATTTTTCGATTCCTCATAATAAGTCAAGTTTAAAACACCCTGTACAAATATCGATATTATAAACATTTGTCCTTTAAAATCAACTCATGTTCTTGCGGGCACTGTAAGATTTTTGTTATTGTGCCGCTTGTAATATTCTCATGTAGTGCGTCATGAAATATGTTTTACTTAAGTGGGACAAGTGAAAGTAGCCTCAACTCTTGACGAAGAATTTTATTGTAATATCTGACCGACCGGTTGAAACATAATCATTGAAATAGCTTCATATACTCGTACATGCTCCATGTATTTTGTATGTCAAAACATCACATTACAGTGAATATTTTTGGTTATGTTGTGTGCACGTAATATGTTACGTGAATCGTTAAATAATTGTTAAAAGCAAAAGTGTTTTTAATTCGCTGAAATAGGTGCTAAGGTTATATTTGTTATTTGCAATGTTATATATTTCTTTTGCCTAGTCGTCTTAATAAACGTTATATTACATAAGGTGAGTTTCAGTCCAATAAAAAAAATTTTTCAATGAAACATATATTATTTGATTTAGCTTTAACTATTTTTAATCAGATTTGATAATATAAACGATTTTTTTCTTATTTTAGTGAATTTTAATAATAGATATAGGCCTACTAAGGAACCCTCACAGACATGTTTGGGGGGAGATCTAAATATAAATTCACCAAAATTACAATAAAAATATAGATTAAAAAATGTGACACCAAATAAATATAAATAAAATGTTAAAAAATAAAAAGTAAATAAAAAAATGCTACAGTTAGCAAAAATATCATTACTATAATAAAACATTCTATCAAAAATAGGATAAGATAGTATTAAAACGTAGAATACAAAATGATTTCCCTGACAAATATAATAATTTCATTTATTTCGTAAAAACACATTTTTTAAGAAAGGCTACAAAATAGAAATCGCAATCATTAATTTCACATGATCTTAGAGATCTTAGAGGAAATTCACTCAGCGTAAAAACTAATAAAGCGATCTTGAAAAGGAGCTACCTGTGTTGGCTGTTGTGGCTGTTGTATATATATGCTCTTGCTTTATCTTGTTGGAAATAACCAAAAGCCCATTGGCATTAAGCTGATTAATGGAGAGATTAAAATTTTCCCACTATCCGGTTGAAGTTCCATAAAAAAAATTGAATCAATAATTCTTTTCTTATTAATGGTACACTAAACACCAATTTTTTTCATTAAAAGTTGTTTGGCGCATGGGAGGAAGTCACAGTGCTCTTAGAATTTTTGTTCTTGATGTGATACTATCTGGTATAAATCTTGACCTGTATCAGAAGATCGGAAAGATTCTACGAGGGAGCAAGAGAAGCACATGGCTGAGGGGACAGGTGGGGGTTGGTAAAAAGGGCCCGTCTGCGGCCTACTTGCCAGGCGTCAGCCTTCCCCACCACTACCATTACCATTACCATCTGGTATAAAAATCTTACTCCCCAGTTCAACCCCCTTTGAGTGACAACTACCCTTCCAATATTTTTAAATTAGAAAGGTGGTCTTGTGATATTTCATTTGAAAGAGATTTAGGGTGTCTATCCTGCAATGTAAAGTTTTTTAAATTTAGAATTCGTAAATTCATATAAATAAAATTTAGGTTTTAAAATTTTAAATCTGTTTAATATTTTTATTAACTCGAATTCTTTTATTATCCTTTTTAATTCATGCACAGATGGGTTGAAGTGGCAATGGAATTTTTATATCAAATAGTCACTTTAAAAACAAAAATCCAATAATCCCATGTCTATCTAAGGTGACATTGTATTCATAGCACACTTTCTGAGTACGTCACATTAATATTTTAAAATTTTCAAAATTAATTCTCTAGGTAACTAATTGACCCAATTAAAAAAACTTTATATTGCTGAATAGAGAATCATAATCTCTTTCAAATGTAAAAAAAAACATTCTAATTTAAAAATTTTGAACGAGTAGTCATTTAAAGGGGGTTGAAGTGGGGGGGGAGATTCATATACCAAATATTGTCCTTTCAAAAACAAAAATCGACGTGCTTCGGAATTTTCTCAAAAATTGTTAATAACGCAAAAAACGAATTTATCCAGTACTGGCCTGGACGATGAACCAAACATCATCACATTTTTCCACAAATTTACATCTGAACACAACATAATTATTTTATCAGAAAAAAAGACAGAAGAAAATAAGCACCTATATACATTTATTTTTTTTTTTTTTTAATTAAAACAATTTTAACTTTTAAACTTTCTATTCATTGTTTCAAATAAAACATATTGTTCTAAACTTATTTAAATCATTTGTTTAAAATAGGTTGTTTTAAAATGGGTTTAAAACATTTGTTTAAAACATCACACTGTATTTAAAACATGCTTTAAATGTTTGTTTTAAACATGCCAATCCTGAAAATGATATCCTCTTTTTAGGTCCGAAGAAATAAAACTACAAAATGGGGCTGGGCCGCCATATGGATGGATGCGGAAATTTTATGAAATATAGTTTATTTATCGTCAACCTAGTAATTTTTGTAAGTATTCTGTTAATCTAATAGAAAAACCTGTAAGCAAGGGAAATTATTATTTGTAGCGAATAAAAATGTGTTTCTATAAAAAAAAAAAAATTATATACCTACAAAAATATAAGGAATTTTGTCTTCTTTAACTTCGTCCTTGACATTTTTGTCTTTGGATCAACTGTTATGGAGTTATTTTGAAAAAAACAATTTTTTGCACCTTTTATTCAGGATGGGCGCTCGCGCTTCCCCCGTCAAGGTCGAAAACTTAGATTTTTCATTAGGGTCCCGACCTAAACAACATATATCAAAATCGTTTCTACCCCACCTATTGTAGAGCAAAAATCTCTGCTGATTGGATTGTAATATTTAATTTTATAATTATCTTTTTTTTAGTTAGGTGGTGTTATAGTGGTATCACTAGGAATATGGACCGTTGTAGATAAGTCCTTTGCAAATGACCTTCTTGGTACAAACTTGTATGCAGGTGCAGCCTACGTATTGATAGCAACTGGCCTGCTCGTTACACTGATCTCATGCCTAGGATGTGTGGGGTCCGTCAAGGAAGTGAGATGTATGTTGGTAATCGTAAGTGTTAACATTGTCTTGAAGTGTATAACTATTTAAATTTAAAATAATTTAAAAAACAAATAATTCAAGTGAAGACCGTATACAATCACAGAAGAGTGTTGTATAGTCCAGCAGAAATATAAAAAAAATAATTACTTGTCGACACCGAAGGTCAATTGCCTTGCGAAAGCGCAACAAAGGAGTGTCGATTTATCAACTTATTTTCTTTGTCATTATATCGCACTAACAAATAAAATAGATAAATATCCCTAAATGTTTGTTGTAATATGGCAAGTCCTTTCCGAGGTCCTTTCCCAACAAGCAAGCAATTTTAATTTATTTTAAATTTTGAGTATTTTAGTTGCGTAATATCAAATGTGTAGGAAGACCATCGATAGTTTTTTTTATTCCGAATTTAAAGTTGGAATTCCGAGATTAAAGTCAGAATTCCGTGATTGAAAGTCGGATTTCTGAAATTAATGTCGAAATGCCGACGTTCATATCGGAATACGAGATTAAAGTCCGAATTCCGCGAGTAAAGTTGGAATTTTTAATATTAAGATTTTAATCACGGAATTTCTTCATACTATTTACTTCTTAACATGAACGTGTAATTCCGACTCGCCACATCTTGTGTCCCAATCACTCGAAATTCCAACATTAACCTCGAAATTCCGACTTTAATTTTGGAAATTCAATTCTAATTTCGGTATTCCGACATTGATCTCATAATCCCAACATTAATCTCGCAATTTCAACTTTAATTTCAGAATTCCGACTTTAAAGTCGGTGTGAAAAAAATTTTCGATGGCCCTTCTACACCTTCCCATTATTTTAATGAATATTACAATTTTCATTCATTCACTAAAACATTGTTATTTGCAGTATTTCATCTCGCTGTTTCTTATTTTCGTAATGATGCTTGTTGGCGGAATACTGGGCTACGTTTTTCGAGAAAAAGTTGAAACGACCTTACGACTGGGAATGGAGGGTTCCCTTCGTGATTATGGAAACTATAAGCCTATAACAGACGCGTGGGATGAGACTCAGTCAAGGTAATATTTAAGTTAAGGTCTGTGTGTTTAAGAAGTTATAGACATTTTAGGCTGGATTTATTTCTAAAAACAAATTAATCCTAGCGTACTTGGATATTGGGTGTGTGTCCGTTGGCACTGTGATTTTAAATTGGTTCCAGAGTTGAACATTTTTGTCCAAACGAACACAACGAGCTAAGCGCACATAGCTGAATTTGCCTTGGCACAGAATTTAAAAATACTCTGTTGCCACCGAGTCTACTTAATAAATAAATGTGGAAATACATGTGAACATAACGAATACGACAAACGTGCTAAATGTAACGAGCTTTTGTTCGGATTAAATGTTCGTGCGCGCTCAGCTCTTTCTGTTTGTTCGGGTAAAAATGTTCAAATGTGGACCCAGCCTTAGATTAAAATCAACCATTTTTCTAACTGGCCACACTTGGCGCTATACATAGGGTATATAAATTATTGTCTAAAAGCAAATCGTTTCTGAGTATATACAGTCAAGGATGTCACAATGGAAGCATATTTTTCGAAATATATCCAGAACCACCGAATTGAGTAATTTCAAATTTGGGGTGTGAGAGCACCAACGAATCGGATGGTCCAATCAGAACGTGTTGTCAATTACTGTTTCTTTGACGGGAATTTAAAGTTGTTAAACTTATGACTAGAGTTACCAAATTGCGCTGCCATTATCAGATAGAGGGTATGATTAGACCCATCTCGACGAGCACAACTGTCGTTATTTTTGTCACCCGTGATCTGCTCGGCTACCAGCAAGCGTTATTTTATTCGAATGTCAGTATAAATCTGTACGTTGACAAGGTAGACTTACAACTTCTATATTTTATTGCGATTATGTCGCGTAGATATCCAATGTATATTAATCGTATTCAAACATATATTTCGCGATTTGCGGACTTAAGTTTGATGGAAGTGTGTGTAAGAAGGATGGGTTGGCTTCCGAAAGCTATATAGTTTGATTAACGACAGAATATTTTTATTTTAAATTAGGTGGAAGTGCGGTCGTATGTTGGCGTTTGTCGTAATAAGTTTTTTTTTATTAGATTTGAACACAAACATAGCTAGTGCTACTCATAGACAAAATAAGCAAAATGTAGTATCCGTGTTATGTTGAGTATATGCAATATTTCCTTTTATCTACTTCGACAATAACTTTTTCAATAATTTTCAGCAAAGTATATTTTAATTGAAAATTGACAGCGACCTCCCAGGTACAATAGAAATAAGATTTGTTTACTTAACCCGTGGATGGCATTAAAAACACCAGACTTCGGCGGTACTGACCATCATGCGATGCCTTTTTGTGGCCATTACGGAAAAGTAGAAAAAAACCTCTTTCGAAATTCCATAATCTGGACAGGCCCTGGGGCTTCTTGTTTGTTATTTATGACATCAGATTCGAACTCAGCGACTCCGAAATTCCTCTGGTACAAACTTTGGAATTTCCACCTATTGAAACGTGAAAGTTTCGTTTTGAACGTGGCCCGTGTCTCTTCCCAACTATACATGCCTCAAGGAAAAGACTGCGGAAACCTTGCAAATGTATAGTCGAGCCTATTAACACATTTTAACTTCTTAACAATAACAGGTATTTGATGTTTACATATATTTATTTAGCCTACGCTTATGATCGACAGCGCGATTAAGCAACTCAATTTCAGATATTCAAATTTATCGACGGATTATTCATATTTTATCATTAGAAATAATGCCTCTACTTTAACCCTTTTATATTGGATAATGCTAGAGGAAAACATTTTTGTACGGAAAAGATAAATCCTTGATTTTAAGGTATCAAGCAGTGGCTTTTGCTATGGTTTGCAGGTTTGCTCAACCCCCAATAATAATAATAACAAATGGTGTTATTTTATGGAGTTCCATCGTAATCAGAAATTCAGAGGTTACCTTCTGGTCACTGCCCTGTGGGAAAAATACTAAACGTCTAATAGCATATATTATTATTAATATGTTGAGTGTTTTTTTTAGACTAAAATGCTGTGGTATAGACAACCCAAGAGATTGGATAAACAGAATTCCTGCTTCTTGCTGTAAAGTAACGTCTAATGGGATCCGAATAAGATGTGAGTCCCTTGGAGAAATAAATTCGTTTACTACTTACATGAGGGGTTGTCTTCATGTCACAAGCGACTATGTTAAAACACATGCCGTTGTTATAGGAACTGCAGGTGTGGTTGTTTCATGTATAATGGTAAGAACTGACGAAGCTTAAATGATTTTAGCGTAATTTTTTTTTTTACTTGCTTGTAGATACTGGGAATGATATTCTCTTGTGCCTTATTCAAACTAATTGAGTAAAGTTTTACTTAAAGCCATGATATATATAAGTACTCGTAATATATTTATTTTATGTATTTGATGAGTGAAGCATGTTTTATATTGTAAAATTCTAATTGTAAATATGTTAAATAAATGGTTTTTTATTATCTATGCTATTACTTTCATATGCATACCTTAGAGAAAATACTCTTTTAAAAAACGATGCATTTAAAATGCTAAAATTTCAATATGCAGAGTTAGTTATGATGTCACAAGAAAGAAAAATATTATATCTAAATAACATAAATATTAGTAAAATGTTATAATTTGTTGAAATAGACTAGTAGTGACCCATGTTTATATACTTTACAAGGAAAACCTAATTTAAATAAATGTAAAATGTAAAAGTACATTACAGAATAATTTAAGAATGTGGAAAAATAAATATTTCGCAGTCAAAGACATTGCAAATTTTAAGGGCAAACTTGCCCGAGCTGCGATTACCTAAGGATGCTTCAACCATCTTGAATATCCCAAGAGTTGTTAAGACTATTTATGTTACATCATGTTCCTATATACGTATATGTTTACGAGAAGAACTATGCTATTAGTGTTAAAAAAATGTAATATGGTATCTCAGATTCCACTCGACTGTATGCACTTTAATTGAAATTATTAAAACGGCCGATTAATTCACCTCGTTTAATAACAATTATTTATTTAGCAAAACTTTTTGTATATCATAGAACACCAAAGATATTTAAAAACAAACTTATTCATCTTCTCCATTTAATTACATGACATTAATTCAGTACTGCCATTTCATTTTTTTTCTTACACTCAAATGTTTCTACATACCTATATTTAAATAAAGCTCATAACATTATAAATTATATCGATTTCGGGCATAAAAATAATTAGTAATCCTTAATTCTGATTTCACTTAATTTATTTTTGACAAACCCTACTTCGCTAAAAGTATTTAGGTTAGGAAATGACTAAATCTGTGATATATCCTTGGCCTATATCTATATTTCGTGCCAATTCCGTCATATTCGTGATCTGAGTTTCTTGGCGTATACTTTCATAACGAAAAGTAGATCTTTAAAATGTTCCTTAAATGCTGCCCTAAAATCGCCTTTTAGTTTGAAAAATTGATATTTTAAGCAGTATTGATGACCCTACCTTGAAACTGTGGAGAAAAAACAAAATTTTATTTCCAGTAAATTATTAAAATTTTATTATTTCGGAAAGCCCGTTTGTTTTGTATAGGTATTTTATGTAAGTTTACAGCAAAAATGTCTTTCAGTATAATTTCACCCCTTCCTCCGGCAAATGTGCATGTTTACAATTTTCAGTACTGTAGAATATCTGTGGACCCAATTTTATTTCGTAATCATAAAGTAAGAAAACCACACCAATTTTATGTACACAGGATTAAAACAAATCACTGCTGGTATATAAAATAATAAACGGCTTCACATCGTACTTTACGGACACACTATATAAATAAAAATAAAACGTTGTTAAACCTAGGTACATAACTGTTTTGGACTAATTTACAAAAGCTTATAATACATTTATAACAGCTATGATTGTGTTTTATAAATATTTGGTAACAGTAAAGTAACAAACTTACGAAGATAGCATATAGCAATAAGACTTTTCAGTGCTGACATTAGTCAGAGGTGGTACACTACATGGATTCCACAATTGACATAATTGTTATTC
Organism: Rhamnusium bicolor; assembly: GCA_029963845.1. Lineage (NCBI taxonomy): Eukaryota > Metazoa > Arthropoda > Insecta > Coleoptera > Cerambycidae > Rhamnusium > Rhamnusium bicolor. Next base: position 2,754,496 of record JANEYF010005896.1, read on the forward strand.
ACTGGAGAACGTGTATTATCAAATGATTATACAGTGAGGTCCATAAGTAACGGATAAATTCATTATCTACGTAATTTACAAGTTATAAGTAAAATCCTGAAATACGTCAAATCTAAAATGACATTTTTTGAGCATAATTTTATACCCCCCTTTTCAACCTCCTTGAAGTCTCTTTAAAATTTTTAAATGAAACGAGGGTGCGTGTGATAGCTCATTTGAAAGGGTTTTTAATTCTCTCTCCAGCAATATAAGATTTTTTGAATTTCTCTAATTTTTTTATTGAAAAATGTTACATTTTTAATGTTACTAAGTAAACAAAGGAACATGAAACAGTTTAAATCAAATGGTCAAACTGGGCGCCAGTTGCTTCTTGACAATAATGGTTGCTGAAATTCTTCTAAAACATTTTGTATCGTTTCCGGGGTGATTTGATTAATTTCTTGCCTTATTTTGTCTTTTAAATCATCGACATTATTTGGTCTGTTGAAGTAGATTTTCGATTTTAAGTAACCCCATAAAAAATAGTCAAGCGGGGTCAAATCGGGAGAACGGACAGGCCATTGAATTTCACCGCGTCTACCGATCCACTTATTAGAAAAACTTGATTCAGATAGGCTCTTACTTCCAATGCAAAATGTGGTGTAGCTCCGTCTTGCTGATACCAAATATTTCTATCAATTTCATTAGGGTTGTCATCATTTGGGAAAAGTATTCTTAACTCTGGAACTAAAAAAGTTTGCAAGAAATTCAAGGAACGCGCGCCAGTTAATGTGCTGTCGAAGAAATATGATCCGATAATTTGAGAATTTATACTTCCAGCCCAAACGTTCACCTTCTTAGGATATTGAGTATTGGCCTCCATCATCCAATGTAAATTTTCTGTACTCCAATATCTACAGTTCTATTTGTTGACTTCCATTTAAGACGAATGTTGCTTCATCAGAAAATAGAATGTTTTTTATAAATAACGGATCATCTTGGCATCTATTTGCCATGAGTTCGCAAAATCCAATCGGCGATCAGGATCATCGTCGTTAAGTTTTTGAACCAAATGATTTTTATATGGGTGGTATTTTTCATTTTTTAGAAGACGCAATATGGACGTTTTACTAACATCATTATCGGCGGCAACTTGTCTGTAGGTTTATGTGGATTATCTTGAATATCTAACAATATATCCAATTTCATTTTATCGTTTTCTACCAGATTTAGGAATATCTGTGGCATTTCCAAATTCACGAAATTTGTTTTCTATTCTACTAACCATAGACTGAGAAATGCGACGGACAGGACACTTAGGATTGAAGATTTCGCATACCTGCTTCTGCGTTCTTGTTTTATCACCACCTAATAATATCAAAATTTCAATTCTTTGGGTAACCGAAAGACTCATTGTTAAAATAATGATCAACTTGACAATCAGCGATAAATAACTAGGATCATAAGTCATAAGTTTGCACAGATGTAGCAAATAAAGAAATGTAAATGTATAATTTTTTTCTGATATGTAAAAAAGAATCCCTTTTTTACTACTTTCTTTTTGTTGGGTATTTTGCCACCTGCGTACCAGAAAAACCGATACATTTAAATTGAATGTTATGATACAAAATTAATTAGAAAAGTCAGATTTGACAGATATTTGGTACATAGGCATAAATAACATTTGTTTGTGTACATTACAAATACATTTTGAAATTTTCAAATTTAATTTTCTTACAGAGAATTAAATACTCTTTCAAATGAGCTATCACACGCACCCTCGTTCTATTTAAAAATTTTAAAAGGGTAGCTATCACTCCAAGGGGGTTGAAGTGGGAGGTATACAATTATGCTCAAAAAATGTCATATTGGAATTAAAAATTGACGTGTTTCAGGTTTTTACTCATAACTTGTAAATTACGTAGATAATGAATTTATCCGTTACTTATGGACCTCACTGTAGAATAGATACAAGATTTGGTTGACTTGCGGTTACGTCTTCTGCGGCTGTGACAGCAACCTCTCCCAAATATAGTAGCAACTGACTGATGTGGAGATTTGAAACTGATAACAGGAACGCCAACATTCGTGATATGAACTATACTTTATTGTCATACGACCGATTAGCGGTATGAGTCATCCTTACAGTTTATTATGTTTATGGTTTTTTTTTATAATCAAAAATGAAAAATCATGTCTTCTGAAAGAGTTCCACTAGTCCACTTCTAATTTCTAAGGACAAGTAGTTATGTGAGAGTATTTTAGAAAATACTGGAATGAACCTAGACACCATTTTAAAAGCTGCTGAGTAGGCCAGTTTCCGTAGCCAACTAGGAACTGTTTATTTTGAAATTGAATATTGGTATTATGATTTTCTATAGGGAAAAAACTATAACTTCCATTTTTGATTTTTTCCCAGCTACTTAAAATACTGTACATAACTGAATACGTTCGTTTGATTGATATTTTTAATAGTGATTAGGAAGTTCTATTCTATTGAACCAGATGAATGAAAAAAATGTATAATGTTTTTTAAAAGAATTTTTGCTGATTTTATGAAAGGTATCATTTTATTTTAGTGCCAATTTACAACAACAGGTTAAATATTTACAACAAATAAAATATTTATAAAATATTGTTTAACAGAAATAACATAATACTGTTTATGAGTATTTTATTTAAAGTTTCCAGCCACAATAATCAGAATTTAGAGAGATCTGCCCTGAAGAATCCAAGAACCACTTAAGTTTATTAAAATAAACATTGTGAATAGTAGGTATATAGTACATATACGAAAAAAGCAAACAATTTTATTTACGATTTTCTGACACTCGTTTATTGACCTGCTTACATATAGCTAAAATGGTGCTGAATTTACATTTAGTTAGGCCCATAATGTACGTTTCATATTGTCTATCAGTATATGTATGGCAAATGTCATTCATCAACTTAGTGGTTTTCCATCAAAAGACGCGTTATAAATATATGGTTTATTCGCTATAACAAACACCATAAAAAAAGTCAATTTGTTCCATTATTAAAAATATTGAAAAAGTTCAAGAACTCAACTTATTTGTTATAAGGATATTTATAATATCAAAAAAAACATATTTTATGTGCAAAAATCAACAAGTTAATACAGAAAAATCATTTTTATTTATTTTTAAACAGACTTAAGTGGTTTAGGCCTACGGCACAGAACTGTTACATTAGTTCCGACGATTATACTGCTCTTACACATGGTTTATATTCAAATTGTTTGTGAGCCATTAGTTGGGCCAATAAGTGATTCAAAGTTGGTTGTTGTAAGTGTTTCATTTTCGAAAGTTCAGGCGAGGATTGTGCATTGCTATCGATGCTTGAAGTGGGAATAGTGAAGAAGTTAGTTGGATCGCGTCCAAATCGCATGAAATTTGAGTTTCTTCCAAATCTCAGGAAAGAGTCGCTACGTTTTGACAAATCTTCGGGATACGTTTCACGCTTGCTGCGTTTTTTGGTATTTTCTTCTTCTGCAATGCTGCGACCTGGAAAATAAATTTTTATAGAAACAGATACATACATAGGGGGTATTCCCTGCATAATCTCACAACATTGTCCACGGCAATTTTTGATCATTTTATTTCTATTTATTCTCGAGTTATGAATTTACAAAAATTTAGATTTTTTTTTTAATTCAAATTCGCATAACCATGCAAATAAATGCTACTGACAAAAGTACCATATCATTTTTTTCGTCATAAAGTGGACTTCAACGAAAAAATATTTAAAAAAAATATTCAATAAGATGTTAACTACTTTTATCGACTTTAAAGTGTAAAGAATCGAATTTCATAGAAAACACATTTTTTTGTTTTTGAAAAAAATGCTACACCCAAAACTCAAAATTTTAAGCCATATCCGATTGGGGCACAATATGATGCATTCTATTTTTTTTTAAATAATAATTAAAGAGCAAAAAATCAAATTTCATCAATTACATTTTTTTATTCTTTTGAAAAAAATCTCAAAAATAATTCATCCAAAACCCAAAATTTAAAGCCCCATCTGATCGCAACACACTATTCTATTTTTTTTTTAAATAATTGAAATTCAAAAATCACACTTAATACATGTAATTCATGAAGATGTTACGATATATGATCATTATTGGCAAGAGCTAAGAAAATACACATAATACGCCCAATTGCATGTCTTGAAAAAGTTTAATACATATTTCTACATAAATACTCATTACATCAGCTGAAAATGTGAGTTTAATTAAATTTTTTATATTTTTGAGAATGTTATAAGATAGTACGTTTGTGATTAAATTTTGGGTGTTGGATGTAATATTTTTGTATTTAAAAAAAAGTGCTTGATGAAATTCGATTTTTGCACTTTAATTATTAAAAAATATATATAACACATTATTATACCACAATGGGATATGGCTTGAAATTTTGAGTTTTGGGTGTAGTATTTTTACGATTTTTTTCAAAAAGATAAAAAAAATTAAATTCGATTCTTTACACTTTAAGTCAATAAAACTAATTAACATCTTTTTAAATATTTTTTTGAATTATTTTTTCGTTGATGTTCTCTTTATGATGAAAAAAATGATATGGTATTTTTTATCAACAATATTCATTTGTATAGAGCTAGTGAATTGAATTTAAAAAAAAATTAAAATTTTTGAAAATTCATCTCGCAAACAAATAGAAATAAAATTATAAAAAAAATGGTGCATGTTTATTTTATAGAGTAGCATCGTATAAAAAAAAATTATGATCAAACATTACCGTAGACAATGTTGTGAGATTATGCAGGGAATAACCCATAGGTATCCATTGTGTCGTCAATCCAATTTAATTTATTACTAAGAATTGATGTAAAGTTAAATTCGTAGTTTTCAAATTCGACCCAGAGGAGTCCAAAACTATCAAGAGATGTCAACAGCAGTTTGAAAATGCACAAGTCGAAGCAGATTTACACACTATAGAGAACAATAGTATAATAACAAATGCTATTAACCAATTGCAAGATAGTTCTTCCTCCTTAGTTCAATCATTTGAAATAGTTGACAACGTACATACGGCAATACGACACTACAAAATTTAATGTCTTATTAATAAAAATCCGGATTTTGTGCAACTACGCCACATTAAACAGTGCCAAGTGACGGAAATTCTACAAGTGATCTCCTGCAGTAATATGCGAACGCGAATATTTGGTTGCTATGCAGAACGTTCATTTTTAAAATACTGTGCTATATATACAGATAGTCGTACATGTTTGGACAAAATTAAGTACATCGGTAGGTGTTTAATTGTCTTTAACCAAGGTAATTATTTCATACCACCACGGTAACGCAACTGGAATTAATACTAAAGTTCTAGCTTTAGTAATTCTTTTTTTTTTGTAGTTTGTTTCTCTTAATATACGTGTTATTTAAAATACACAATACAATTTAGGTGCATGTATATGTTCTCTAAATGAAGTTGAAAACTTCAGGAGCGCCACAACTCTGCAGGGAAACATTTCCAAGTCCATGTCCATAGGAAATTTTTTTCTTTAAAATCACCCAAGGAATCACCTCCTAGACATCGCTTAGGAAACACTCTGTATAAGAAAATATCTTACAAATGCACGCTAGAAAGAAATACTTAGTTGTCTAGAACATTTAACCGTTGTTGGTTAAACTATACAACATGCAAAAATTGAACTAAATTAAATCTGTTCTTACCGAATCTAAGGTAAATTCCTTTATCGCGGACTACCCTTTGTGGTGGGTCCCTTCCAAATCTTAAAAAGTCCTGCTGTTTGCCTCGCCCAAATCTGATAAAATGATCATTTTTCTCGATTTTTCCAGACCTCGTTGGTCTTGCGAAATCTTCATAATCATCATAGCTGGCATCATTGTGGTCATATTTTCCGTTATTTCTACCAAACCTTAAGAAGTGGTTGCTACGCCTATGCACTTCGATGTCATTATCGATGTCGAGAGGATCTTCAGGGTATGAGTTGTAAGTGTCAGTATTCTCGGGGTAGGAATCTTCTAAGAAGGCAAGAGATGATTGTACAAGAAGAAATGCGATGATAGGGAAAAGGATCATCATTGGAGGACCTGAAAGATTTTTGCCGTGAGAATTTGTTTTTAGGTTGATGATTGATGAATATTCGTTAAATATTGTTTTTAGCGAAATTATTAACATAGATGTCAGCATAAAGTAGATTTTTTTTAGTTTACTAAAATTCATATTGGGTTGGTGTTGTTTAATTTTCTAGAAATTCTGAGTACATAATTATAATACAATTCTATTGTGAGTGAAATTAGCAATTATTGGTTTATTTATTGCAAATTACAAATTTTGGTTCGTATTTAGCTATTGTATCATTAGAAATACTGGGGAGCATCAATGATGAATGGAGAAATTTTCAAAATATATAACATTTTATCAAAAAAATTGTATAAACATGTTTTAGTGTTGAAATAATACAATTGGAAAACGACCGCGACGTCTGGTGAAGGGCAGCCGACATGAAAAGCAAGAAGTTGATAAAAATTATAATATTAAATATTGAAAGTATGGAACTCCTTCACTCGATGAGGCTTTTTTAAACAAAGTGTATACGAAAATACAAATATCTTGCCAATATACATATCAAAATTTATTGAAAAATGTAATTGCCTGTAGACATTCATCCATTCTGTTATTCCAAATGCAAATAATCATATAAAACTGGATGAATATTGATAGATTTCTCAAATGTTACCCATAAAGCATATAGCAGTCATGAGTTCGATATAACTACCTACTTTATTTAATCAAATGTCGGTATAGATCATGTATATTTTATAATCAAGGTAAAGGCAGTTTCTGAAATTAAACATAGAACTGCATTAAATACTAAATCTATTAACTTATCTTTAGTATGTACTTAATGACGACACAAATAACTTAAGGTTGAAATTTTGCAGAGTGGAAGTAGGTATTTATTTTTGGTTTTTATAAGTATTCAAAAAACAAACATACGGAGAAATTTTAAATAAATAATAAATAATCACCACAGAATTTAGGCAACCCCCGAATCCAGGTAAGGGAAACCATCAGTAGGGCTCAAAAATGTACTGAAGTTGAAGGAATGCATTTTGAACAATTGCTATAATTTTGTTTTCCCCTATCTTATAAATAATTATTAATAAATTTTGTCAATTCTATTTAATCTCTATGTGTATTTTTTTAACAATACTAATTGGTAAATGTAGCATCTACAGAAATCCAATAGTTTCAAAATAATTAGTACCGAAACTAGACGTATTACACATCAAATGAAAGGTTCCTGTTTTGGACTTTGTTGGTGCAAATAAAAATATATGGTTACCATTTAAAAAAATTGAATAAAATCCATTTGTTTTTTATTTGTTGTTTTTCGAAAAATTATTCTTCAATTCAAAATAGTGATTTTTTGCACGAAATAAACTTTTATTGAAATGCGACAATAAAAATTAAGGTGATACATCGGATTCAAGTCCTACCGGGTAAATTTTTTGAAAACGCAGTCCTGCAGTTAACAACTTAGCTTTTTTTACTTTTTCGAATTTATGACGCCATTTGTATATATATATATATATATATATATATATATATATATATATATATATATATATATATATATATCTTCTCATATGGTCTGAATGCTACTATCCGACTGACATCCTAGATGTCTTTGTGGCGGATAGCGACTTGCATCACAGCAAGTACCGAGAGCGGCGACCTCTAGCCCAGGTGGACTAAACTACTGTTATTAAATATGATTTGATATGATTTGAAGGAGACAGCTACTCAGCGGGCAAATACCCCGACCTGCATTGAATTACACCTTCAAATCATGATAGATCGATAACCAATATCATTTGTCAATTCCTAACCAGACATAGATCGATTTCGAACTTATTTGTTCTCTTCAGTATGCCATAGGTTATGGAACAGACAAATGATAGTGGCCAACCTGCTAGTTATATACTAATTATGGTGAAGTGAATAGTGGTGAGAGGTATGAAACTTCTCATATGGTCTGAATGCTACTATCCGACCGACATCCTAGATGTCTGTGTAGTTTAGTCCACCTGGGCTAGGGGTCGCCGCTCTCGGTACTTGCTGTGATGCAAGTCGCTATCCGCAGACTGCGGTTTTGACGGCTTCTCTCCAAAATTCCTTCCGCAAATTGCATCCAAGTATGAGACTGCGAGCCTTCTCCATGATTGTCCTATTAATTCTTTCAGCAACTCCGTTTTGTTCAGGTGTATACCTGATTGTATACTCTAAAGATACACCTTTATCCTCAAACAGATCCTTCAAGACATTTGAAATAAATTCACCTCCATTATCGCACCTAAACCTGCTGACTTTCTCGCCGGATCTGCTTACGGCCATTTCCATGTGTTTCTTTATATAGCTATAAGCTTCGGCTTTACTTTTTAACGTGTACGCCGCAGTAAAATGTGTGTAATTGTCAATCAGAGTCATCCCGGTCCCATGAAATCACTGTGATACAATTCCAAACTTCTTCTTGCTCTGTCCCTTGTTTTGTTGTGGGGTTGCTTGGTCTGTTCTCCTTCCATGCATTCTTCACATTTTTTCGTCGGCGCTCGAGCTTCCTTGATGTGGATTCCTTCTGTTTTGGTTTTCAGTTTTAAAATGTTATCCTTACTCAGATGACCCATCTTCTTATGTCAAAGCTCGAAAGTTTCCATCATCAAATATTTTGAATTTTCCTTAAGAACAAAATTCAAAACATAAGCAAGTTCCGTTTTATTTCTGTGTGCAATTGCGATCATTTAATTATTTTTTGACGCGGCCTTCATTGTTCTCAAAGATCACTTTCAAACCAGTCAATTCGACTTTCCTTACTGACAGTAGGTTATGCGCTAAACCAGAAACTGAAAGGACGCCTTTTATTGTGATATAAATATCCTTGCCAGAAATTCGATGACATCTTCAGATCTGTCCTTTTTGCTTTCAGACGTTCCAGACATCGCAACCTTGATTCTTATCGCTTATCCAACAGCTTACTGTTCTCAAATTGAATTGACGAGTTCACCAGGTGCTCGGTGGCTCCAGAATCCAAGAAGCATTTTAATTCTACCGTAGAATGTTCCCTCGTGGAAGCCAAGAAACAGAAACACTCGAACGAATCTTCCTCAGTCGTTGCATGAGCCGAGCTATTTTGATTTGATGGGATTTTCACTTTACATTGTAAACGAAAATGTCCCGGCTTGCAACATCTGTAACAATTATACTTATGATGAGACGAATTCGTTGATTTTGGTTTTCTATTTCCTGCATTTCGCTTCGTCTCTTCATCCAGCAGTCGACCTTTTACGAAATTGATCGTTAGCTTTTCTTTCGAGAGAGTTTCCAGTGCCATGACGACTACTTCATATTCCGCAGGCAACGTCAACAAGAGATGGCAGACGATATCGTTTTCTTCGAGGGTTGCTCCGGTATTTTTGAGCTCTCGAACCAGTTTGTCAAACTTCAAGAAATGCTCTGCCATAGTTACACTATCTGCATTGAACTTCATCGTCAAAAGTCTCTTCCTCAAGTACAGCTGACTAACGACTCCCTTTCTTTCAAAAACAGATGCCAAGGAATTTCACAATTCATGTGCATTAGCTGTATCCTTGATATATTCCAGTTGACTGTTAGTGACTGTATAATCTGGGACATGACACTTTCTATTGTTCTTCCTGAATCCACTTAGCTGACTCTATTTAACCGCAGTCTGCTCTGCCGTGTCCTGTTTTAGAAAAACGATATTTTCCGTGTACGGCTTTTTCACAAAAGCAATTCTAACTAATCTAACAAAGTCTCCATCCTGAATTTCCAATTACTATAATTGCAGAAAACAGGAAATCGATACTTTTCGATTTCCGACGACGCCATTTTTGTTAGTCATGTATGCAGCATGGTCTCAAGTAAAAAAAAAAACGAACTTCTACTACATTTCGTGCGAGTCTGGGCCCAAAACCTGATAAAATATACGAGCTTTCAGGATGATTTTTTATTAAGAACACCAAACGGAAATTCCAATCATATAATATTTTGACGTTGATTACTCAAACTGTCATTATTTCAACAACATTTATATAAAAAACAGACATATTCAAATTGATAATCAATTTCAATTTCAACTTTTAAACATATTTTGATTGAGAATAAACATATTCAAATTGAGACTAAACAAATTCAAATTATGAAATTGATTGTGTCAATATTAATGTCACAAAAATAAATAAACGACAAGTTTGATAGAAGTGTGTTAATATATCGCTTTATTTAATGTGAAGGTAAGCAGACATCTGAAAGCAAATTTGAGCGGTTACATAGGAAATATGGAATTGATTCACCACAAAAAAGAAGGGGTGCTTTCAGAAAGCAAAAAGCTGAAGAAGTTTTTCATAATTGCCTTAGTACTGTTCAAAATATGTACCGGTTACCTGTAGTGCTCGTAGTAGAAAATGCTCCTTGTCATACTGATTTAGAAGAAGTATTCAGAAAAGAAGGATTTATCTCTTATTGAGTCCTTACAGTCCAAGGATTAATCCTACTGAACATGCCTGGTCCAGTTTTAAAGCTACTCAAGATATGGCAGTTGCTACAAATTTTAACTGGTTAAGACAGGGAAAATATACCTCAAACTGAGTTTAGGCCTCGTCAGTTAGAAAACATTATACATGAAAACATATATACAATAAATGCTGTATGTATGTAAGTTTACTCTGTTTCTGTGTACTTTTGTGTTTGGTACAATAAACTGAATTGCTTCTCAATGTGAAACTGATAATTCTTAATTTGAATATGTTTATTCTCAATCTGAATGTGTTTGAAAAGTTATAATTTTGTCACACGGTGTGGAATCTTTGATCTCCAAATTGAGAGTGGTTTATGTTACGTTGATGTCATTCAACCGTCATGGCTGTGATGGGCGAGAGTATGTTAGTACTTATTATATAGATTGATATTTCTGCCAAAAAAAAAAACATATTTATTTTTTATAAACATTATTTTTTAATATCTCAATTATTTGAATTGCAAATGAACAACTTTGTATGTTCACTTTCCGGATAAAAGTAAAAGTACTTTTATATACATAGTCACTAATATAGGTAGAGTCATCTTAAAAGTATTCATGTTCAAACAGTATTAATCTTTAGCCTTTTAAAGTAAAGCGAAAAACTGTCCCTGTGCGCTTAAATCTTCCTCAACTTTGTAGGCATGATGTAGGTAAGTACATGACATGAAGGTACATGAATAAAATATAATATATACGACTAGTTCTCTAAGTATGATCTGACATAAAAGTGAAATAAGATTACTTTTATGTACTGAAAACGATTCAGGATATATATAAAACATTCGAAAAGGAATTTAAAATAGAAAAATCCGGTTGAATTCCCATATATACATTTTGCTACAAATGAATTTAGTATGATATTCGTTGAAGTGTTAAAATGTTAAGAATTTCAGAATGTAATTTAAACTGTCGGAATGAAATAATTGAATTTAATAACACATCCTTATTTTTCCAAAATGCGGTAATATAATATCAATATGTATAAAACGCTTTTACAGATTATTAAATATTCTATCATTTACAACTAAAGTTTAAAAAATAGCAAAATATGCCAAAAGGGTGGTTTCACCTTTTGTATTAGGCAACGTAAAAGGGGTACAGGTAGGTACTTTTCAGGATTTTTTTAGGGGAGTTAACTGAGCTTTATCTCATAAAAATGTACCTTTTTAAATTTGCTCTGAGTTCGGAAAAATAGCCTAATATGACGGCTAATAGTTTTGTCCTAATTATTGTAAGTATAACTGTAAATTCTTAAAATATAAATTATTTGTACCATTCTGATATAAAAAGAAAAGATTTTGACTTGATTAAAATCAAATTTCCCAATGAAAATATAAGAATCACCAATTCTCTTTTCTTAAACAGACAAGGAAAAATATGAAGTGTTAATTATATTTTTTTTAGCTTTACTAAAAGATACATAAAGAAAGATTTCGTACACTTTTAGGTCGTTCAGTGAATGGAGTTATTAAATATATCACTCCTTCCATTCCCTTAAACATATATCATAACTCCAAAGTCAAATTTAATAAATGTTTATGTGGAGACTTTTAGGAAAGAAAGTATTAAACATTCAACAGGCACATGAAGCTAACATGGATGTAATTGATATATGACGACATTTATCGCACAGAAACAAAAAAGATTAGTGTTGTGCCTGATTCGCATGCCTTCCTACTTTTCTTTGTGGTTTTTGATGGGTCGTTACCGCTAATTTTGATCTATAAAACTTCCTAGTTTGAGTGAACTTCCCACATATTGTTGATAACATGACTTTACTTTCAAACTAAGAACTTCAGTTTTATTATTATTATTATTATTCTCGAACTACTATGCATCTGAGTTTTCGAAAATATATTTCCTTATAGTTCAACATATGTATTATACTGCTTTCCAAGAAAATTGCAACACGTAGTGTGTGTGGAAGTGTTTTATTGTAAGTTTCACAAAACATATATTTGAGTGTGGTAAAAAAAATGATTTAAATATCAGTACATAAGAAATCAATGAAATAAAATGTATTAAATAATGTGTAGTCCCGCCAAGATTCCTTAAATACTCATTATGTCAACAAGGCATGGTCGAAATATGTTGAGGTATATCGATCAGTGGCGTGTTCTCCATGGAAGCTGAGGAAGCACAGCTTCCCCTAAAAGATTCATAAAATAATAAAATATATTTATTTCCTTATTGCCCCCGGCGCTTATGAACTCGATATGTGTCAAAACAAATGCTTTAAAATGCGTTAAATTACAAAGTTACAATGCATTAGGTTTCCAAATTCACGATGCCGATATCACTCGAACGGCTCCGAAGTGAGTTGTTCGAGTGTAAGCTGTTTTCTCACAGCGCAGCGTACTTAAATATCGAAAATGTATAATGTTTTGTGAGTAAACCGCGAGCGTGTATTATGTACAATCGAGACGTTTAGTTTATTTAATTTAAAGTGTTTTTGGTGGTTGCTCCGCATTATTAGTGTTTATATTGACTTTGAATATTGAAATTGTTTATTATTGTTTAAAATGTAGTGCAGTTATAATCACGAGAAACGTAAATAACAAACTTAAAAATAGTGCGGATGTAAGCTATAGGCTAGACAGCTTGCTTTTATTTTGCTGGCCATGTATTTTTTTTCAAATGAAAATTGTTTGTGGAACAAAAATGCATTCTCCAATATAAATAATTTGTACAAATTAATAAAAAGACATTCGTCGTCTATAACACGTATTCAGTCCATTAATAAAGAAGAAACTTTCTGTAAAACAAGAATAGACAATCAATTGAGAATAAGTCATGAACAACATAATCAAGAATTACAAAAAAATTGCGAAATCCTTAAAATATTTATGGATGTGGTGTATTTCCTAGGTAAAGAAGAACTTGATTTTTGGAGTCACGATGAATCGAAAAATTCTGCAAATAGGAGGAATTATGTGGATTTCATAAATTAGCTGGCGAATTATGATTAAGCATTGCAATTCCATTTGGCAAATTCGACAGCATTTCAAGGCACTTCCAATCTTATACAAAATGATTTAATTTCGTGCGGAGGAGAAGTTGTATCAAAGAAAATTTCGTTTACTGCAATTATGCTGGATGAACTACTGACGCTAGAAATATTTGCCAGTTATCGAAGATTGTACGTTATGTTACAAAAAAAGGTACCATTAAAGAAGACATTAAAGAATGCTTTTTAGGATTTTTAGATGTTTCTACGCAAAGAACAGCAAATGTTCTTTATAACGTTGAGCAATCTTTAGTTGATGAATTAAATTGTGTTTCAAAATTAGTCGCGCAAAGTTACGACAGAGTGGTAGTAATGACAGATAAATTAGGGGGACTACAGGCTAAAGTAAGACAAATTTACCCAAATGCACTTTTTAAACACTGTATGGCGCATCGATTAAATTAGTGTTATAACAATCTGTTAGAAGTATCAAGCAAAGCAAGGTGTTTTTTTCTACTTTACGCAGCATCGCAGATTTTATTCAAAATCGTCAAAATGAACGTGGGCTTTAGATTCCGAAGTTCATAAAAAAAATGCCCAAAGTAGCTCCAATTCCATGGAATTATAATAGTAAATTGGTGCAAACTGTGTTTGAATATTGCCAGCCGCTTATTGACTTTTTTAAAAAATATATTAGATCACCCGGAGGAATGGGATCACGAAACAGTAGTTTGCTCCAAAGGTTATTTTTAGACATGTTTAAAACAGACACTAATCTTTTACTTCTCATTTTCTCTGAAATATTTTCGTTTGGCGATAACGTAATTGCAGTTTTACAAAATAAGTCGAGTGATATATATTTCTGCGTAAAAAAGATCCAGGAATTCAAATAAATTGTTTTATCTAAGAGAGAACAATTTGATCGCCTATGGAATAAACTTGAGCAATTAAATATAGAAACTCAACCACCAGGAAGAAAAATACTTACTGATATCGTACGAGAGCAAAAAAATGTGCTATCGGAGATTATTTTCAGAAATAATTGACAATATTTCTACACACATAAATACCAGATTTAAAGATTTTATCAACTTAAAATTTTAATGTCGATACAACTACAATTCCGGAAGGTGCTTTTGATTCTTTGAAAAAGAAAATTATTCACAATATTTTGATTTTCCTACATTGCGATCCGAACATTCACTGATATACAATACATCGGAAGGTATAAATAAAAATAGTGTTTGTGACTTATGGCAATCTCTTAATGATTGTGGACATTTAGTCCAAGCTTGCCTTAAAATTCTTAAATTATGTGAATAAAATAAGATAGATTTATTGGGGTTCAAAATAAAATAAAGAAGGTTTAGTGCCATATCCCCCAAAAAGGAAACAATTATGCAGCTATGGACACGTGTTTCGGAGTTATTGCCCCTCATCAGCGTAGCGTAGCTAAGGAATTGGATCTAGGATGGAATAGATCAGGAACAAGAACTAAAATAAGGCTGGAAAGTACAGTATACAGTACTCAATTAGTGTCTTCATGTTCCCATGTGCCACACTTGGGGCCTCAATGAAATTGTGGGATATGGCACTAAACCCTCTTTATTTTATGTGAATAAACTCTCACTATTCCCGCCAAAAGTGCATCAACCGACAGTAGTTTTTCCGCGTTAAAAATAATTAAAAACTCCATCGAATTTCTACCAAGAAAGATTGAATAATAATCTAGCACTGCTATCCATAAAAAAGAAACTAATGTCACTAGAGAGAAAGTTTTATGATGACATCATTAATGAATTTGCAAAACGAACCCAGAGCATCCCATTAAATAAGGTAGGTATTCATTTTGTAACAGCTTTCCCGTTTATAAAAGTCATGATACGCCACTGATATCGATCCAAGGTTTCCTGAAATTGACACCGAAAATAGTGTAAGTTAGTCGAGGAATGAGATAAATTACTCATCTGAGTGCCGATCATATCTTGCACAGTTCAATAGACGATAAATCTGGTGAACCTGCAGCCGATGGAAGTACCGCAACATCGAACATTTTAATATACTTACTACGAGTATCCTTTGCATTATAACGGCAAGCACTACTTTGTTGAAAACTTGGGTTACTTATCCCTTCTAGGTACAGATCTGCAAGGGTTCCAACACGCTCGTGATGTAGTCAATGACGTTCAAGGTTCGAGAGACAAAAACTAAAGGTAAAATTCTATTATGAGATCTGGCACACCAAACTTTTACTTGAGTGGTTTCCCTAGGACATCCAGAAATCACGTTGAAACAAATGGACCTCTTCCTCAGATAACCTGGACCAATATGCCGTCTTTGTGTCATTAGTTGATATTAACAACAAAATTAAGAGAACAATCAATATCCTTGTACAATATTCCATACACTCCTTGCAAATCTATTAGGTTTAAATGATTTTTTATGCACTAAATGGTACATCATCAGAAACAGGCTGGTTGTACCGCGATGGTGCCATGAGTGACGGAACATTGGAGAATGCATGTATTCATTATAACCTTAAATACCTGAGGGGAGCATAATTCAGGGAAAATAAGATTGGGAATTCCTTAACTTGATTGTTGACAATGAAAAGATGTCTAGTAAAGTGGTAGTAACAAAGTTTCAGAAAGCGAGCTTATATTTTATATTTAGTAGTTCGGGCAATATAAGTTGCTTGTGCTGATATAAAAGAAGCAATCTCCTTGATAATAATAATAAAAGACACTGTGATTATTAACAATACAATGATGCTTCAGATAAGTTAGTGAACTCCTAGTAGCTGAATTTTATTTTAATTAACCAATAAGTAAAACACAATCACACAAGTTCCAACAGAAGCGAGCCAAATAGACCATTATTGTCAGAATTATTTATTTGGTTTATTCAATATTATTTACTTGAAATGAATTTCTTTATATTTTACATTTGTTTTTAGTTAAATAGTGAATTGTTTTTATAAAATCGTATAATTAAAATAGGATTTAGATCTATGAAAAAATATTTGATTTTATTAGCAGACTGATCTTGAAGTGAATTCACCGCTTACTTGTCGTGCATACTTCACCACAACAATGCCAGGCCTTGCATGTACTCTCAGAGGTATTGTATTGTATACATATGCTATCTGAGGCAACTGGTACATATATTCTTATGCAGACTATACATCAAATCTTAGTTACATCCTGTATATTAACGACAGTTCTGTAAAAAGCGTAATATTTTTAATTTATTTTAACACCTTCGCTAGGGAGATAAATTCATAACAAGTCGGGCCCCTTTTTAATCGCCTTTCAATTCTGTATACCCACAATTTCGCATCGTTAAGTGTACAATATTAGCGGTATATAATAGGGGTGATATCAGATTTAAACGCGTATTTTGGATTAGCGTTACACTTTTACACCAGTAATTATCTCTCCTAGCCTTATTAGCGAACACAGCACACTAACTAAATCATTTAAACACATACGAGGTCAATTATAACTCTCTCCACGTCCATTTATCAGGATTTTGTGACCAAAAGGGGAATCGTGAGGAACATAATCATAGGTGGCTGACAAATAGAAAACAGGACGGCACGTTTTCCTTTAAGAAAATACCACTTTCCTACTGGTCGGGCAATAAAGCACAGCGTTGCTTTATTGTGTTAATTTGGGAACAGATAACTGATAAGTTTTAAAAAGAATGTCGTTTGTTATAGCAGCAAATTTAGTAAGTTTAAATGATATTATCATTAAAACATAATAATAATAAATGAGTTTCATTGAAATACGTTTCAAAGGACAATTGGCCGAGGTCCTTTAGCCCGTTTTAGTAGAAAATTGCTATAATTATGATTATTTTTTTCCTTTTTTTTTTGAAACTTACATTATGTACTTAACAAACTAAGTGAAAGAGAAAAAATACACCTGTGTACACGTGCATATAAGAAAGTAAGTACAATAATAATACATATACACAGACCACGAATTTCTCAATATTGATTATGCCATTCGATAGAGGGTAAAAATTTGTCACGAGAAAGTGTTCTTCTTTTTTCAATAACACCTCAAACAAGGCTGAAATAAAACAAAAACGGATTTCCAAAATTTTGTTTTTTTTTTCAAATATTTCGAAAACTAATCATGTTAGCCTTGATTTTTTAAATGCATACTGTTGGTCCCCTGATTACGCAACTTTGCCCCCATTTAAGCTAGTTCGTATTTCTTACCGTTTCTGAGATCCCTGTAGTGAGAAGCGAATTTGTAACAGCCTGTATACACCACATGAATTTGCGTGTGCTGTGTTTATTAATGTTTATATTTGTTTTATAAGTGCCGCCTCTGAAAAATGGAAAACATTTCAGGCCCCTGTTCATCAGCTTTAATAATGAACAAAAACAATTACCTACTTCATGGTAACACGCAACGTAATTAAATAATAGCAATACAATATCAATTTATTAATTCTCCATATTTTCCAAGTTTTAATCATCTCTGGATGATGCTAACTTGGTTGGGGAAACACATATAGTACTGAGAGTTTTGACGTTTGTGGGACCTACTTCAAAGTTAATAGTTTTGTATTTGCTGGGGACATAAGAGGAGTTTTAACCGTATGGCTCTTTTCTTATGCATCTTATTTTTTCACATGGCTTACGCACTCCCCAAGAATATGTATGAATACTTAATTGATCCAATATCACATGTTGAGAGTTGAGATAGTTTTTTATTTTATCAATTACCAGAAACCATATTTCAACGCTTTTTTCCAAAGTAGTTCACATTAAATGATTGAGTATAAAAATAAGATATTAAAAACATAACAGTATGTAGATAAGTACAGTTGATCTGAATAAAAACTGGTACACTTTCTTTGATTGTTATAAATAATTAATCTTACAAATGTCACTTTGACGTTAATCAGTGGCGTCATTATTAAAAATGGTTCGACATCTAACAGATATTCAAAAATTTCGAATTGTTTCTAAAATTGAAGACTTGCTGCTGAATACAATGAGTAAAACCACGATAATGAGTGTTAAAAAATAATGGGAAACCAACCAAACGGTATCCCGCAAAGTTGGTTCCGGTAGGCCCAGAAAGAGCAATAATCAAGAAGATGAAAATCTTATAAATTACCTAATAGAAAACCCTTTTCAGACTGCAGTAAATGCAATTTCAGAGACAAATTTCCTTGCTTCGGTATCTACTGCTTGCAGAAGAATAAAACTACAAAGCGACTTGAAGAGTTATTCAGTGGCTAAAAAATACAAACTTTCAGAAGAAAAGAAGCAGGGTAGGATTATTTTTGCACTCAACTATATAATCAATGATGAAAACATCTGGGGACAAGTTGTCTTTTCTGACGAAAAGGTTTTTAAATCCTGTAACGATGGACATGTTCGCGTATATAGGCCTCCTTCCACTAGATACGACGAAAAATATACGTTCGATCCACAAATATCAGGAAGGTTTTCAGTCAATGTCTGGGCTTGGATGAGCCTAAATGGGTTAGGTGTGTGTTGGAACAGTGGTGGTCATCTCAATTCCATTAAATATATTGAAATATTAGACAATATTATGTTGCCATCAGTAATAGAGGTGTTTCCGGAAAATAATTTTATTTTCCAACAAGACAACTGCTCCATACATACGGCCCATCGTGTCAGGCAATGGTTTCTTAATAAAAACATAGAGTTGTTACCGTGGCCATCTAAAAGTCCGGATTTAAATCCAATTGAAAATGTATCGGGACTAATGGTGAAACATATAAGAAAATTAAATAACCATCCAAATAATGCCCAAGAATTGGAAGGGATAATTGAAGACGCTTGGGAGAACTTGTCGCAAGAAGTTGACCTTGCAAGAAATCTGATTTTGTCCATGTCTGCAAGACTTCAGGCAGTTTTAGACGCTAATGGAGCAATGACAAAATATTAGTTAATTTTGTATTACGTAATTGAAGTTCATTTATTTTATTTTTTTTATTGTATTTTTATGTTTAGTTTGTATTGTTTACATTTTTTTTAATCTCAAGTGGTATTTTTGTGTTCTTATTTTAAAAATAGAATTATCATTATTCAGTTAGTATTTAAATTACAACCATTAGTATATTATCCGTAACAAATTATTTTTTTAAACAATAATATGGCAGGCTAGAAAATGTTTTTGAAAAAGTTATTTTCTAATTATTTTTTAAAATTCCATTTGAATAAAATAAAAGAGAAAGGTTTAATAAGTTTAAAAACACAAAGAAAACCGATCTCCTCCAAAAAACCCAGGTCCGGGGTAAATCACCTCTTCTCCACCCCCCTTCGACATGCCTGGCCAGCCCTGTTTACAGACATATGCACACAACTAAACTATTAAGATTTTCGATTACAAGAGTTGTACCAGTTTTTTTTAAATCAAGTGTACATAATAATAATTCTACTGAACAGTTTTAAAACTATCCCTTGTTTTTTGTTGGTTTAATTTTATATTATTTTATTACTTAACGGGTAATTAAAATTGTTACACAGCACGGGGATTATATATGGCTAGTAGGAAACAAAAGCTCTACGAGAAATACGCTGCAACTTGTAAATAATTTTTAATAATGGTGCGCGCTTAAAAGCCTCTATCGAATACTACAGCGAAATAAGATAATGCATCGCGTCCCGTACATTATAGTCTTTTTTGTATTATTGCCATTGCCTTGTTGGAACAGAACTTACGTTTTAAAAACTTATTAGTAAATATAGTACGTATATTGTGCGTATAGAGTTCCACTCTCTTCCATGTTATCTAGTTCGCTTTAAGAGTTAATTTAATGTAATTTTGTAACTAGTTTCAAAACTTTTGCGCCATATACCAACAAACTTCTTTAGAATTTGCAAGAAACATTTGCTTATATGTGTACAAAGTAATTCTAAAATAACTTTTATTTAAAATTTATGTTTAACAAAAGTGAGTAAGTTCTTTTTTTGGTAGGTATGTTTTCTCATGAAGTGGATTACTTCATGTCTTGATTATTTGTTGGAGATCTTAGAAAATCTCGTCCGTTAGGGTTTGATCTGCTAATTGTGGAATCAAGATTATAATGCAATTATCAAATTTATTCACTCGAATCCTTTTTAATATGAATGCATTATCACATTTTTTTAATATGACTTCATGAAGGTTGTTAGTTTTTGTAGAGAAGAACTTTATTAGGTTAAAGTTATAACTCCCTCAGGAGCTGTTTCCGGATATAAATTTATTTTAACTTTTTTATTGTTTTTGACGAGTAGAGTAAATGCTGTGAAAATCATTTCATCAATTTCGGTAACAGTATTTTTGGTGAACAGGCGCGGTTCTAGACATCCGAAAAATGGAGGTGTCAAAAAAATAAACACATTTTTTTAAATTTTCGTTCTTATCTTCGTTTGTAAAGATTTTCGTAAACTATTTTTATTTTTATTTTCTTTTTATAATGATTTTGTTATTCCGTGTGCAGAGATAGTAAGTTCGCGACTGGACGCTAGACATATTTGAATCAAATTTTTTGGTTCAAAATTAAGATTTGCAATAACTATTTTCTCAATATTTCTCTTATGCAAGCCCTCATTTATGATATATTTTTGTAGTCAGAAAAATACTTCTTTTCAGAAATAACAAAAACTACCCATATTGCTATTAAAAAATAAAGGCCTTAGCCCATATCTTTTTACATAACAGTGGGACAAATTTCAAAATGTCAGAATATGCGCAAATGTACCTAATTTATACAGTTCAAATTTTGTTTTTTGCATTTGTCGCACACTAGATATAAAATCATTGCGTTCGTATATTTTGTCAATTTCTTGTTCTTAATGCAATTTATTTATTTAAATTATAAATGCAGCTCAAGATATTTCGGGGGCTAAACTCTTGCGGGTCCCAAGAACAGTATAACAGTAGAGCAATTTGAAAAGAAGTAGATCTACTGCTAAAACAGTAGATTTGGCAAGTCTGATACTGATACTGATGCTTATTTTATAAATACAAATATTGCCTGTAATTTTATATATTATATCCGTATGGTATTAATATGAAGCATTTGTTTTAATTAAATTTATTTACGACCACACAGTCGTTTGCAGCTCAGTATATATCAACAAAAATATACAATTATTAAAATCCTATTTAATAAAATATAACTATTCAATAGCCTTAATAAACATAATTGTATATAACAAAAAAATATGTTACTAACCAAAATCAACAGAATCAAATAAAATCAGAAACAACTAAATATTTCAAGATGACGTATGTAAAAAAATTAAAAATTAACACCAATCTTAAACAACGAAAAAATTACAGTCTCTTTCAGTAATGAAAACTGAATTAAAAAGTCTTTTTACGGTAAGCAAAAAACAAAAACACCGTTTGAATTAATGTCGAATATTATCTACAAAATACCATGCAAAAATTGGTAGATATATAAAAACTAGAATTAAGGAATATGAAAAATAAACTAATCAATCTCAATTCTTTAGTAGAACATTGTAATTTGTTATCCCGAATTTAATTTATAAAATACTAAAATTGTAGGCATGCAAAATAATTATTCGAAACGAATTTTCCAAGAAATGGTAAATATACAAAAATTTAATACTATAAACGTTAGGAAAAAAGAGAACACAGCGCATTTTTTAAAAAAAGAACCAAAAAAGGGGGACAAAAACAAATTAAAAAGTGGCATGAGAAACTTTGGTTGTTTAAATCTAATAATAGCATTAGTTCGCCAAATACAAAAACGTGCTTCCAGTTAATTTTATATATGTATATATACATACATACATACTTATAATATCGTCATTCTTGTAGGACCCTGAAGATGATACAATAAACGTATCGAAACGTCGGTTTTTAAAAAAGTTGTTTTCTATAAAAAAAACCTTTATCCCATAAAAACAGATAAAAACTATAAAAAAAATGTTTTAATTTTTCGTTCTCATTAACAGAAAAAATTTAACAGCGATTTAATGTGTTATCTTAGCAAACCTAAAGACGAAGGCATGGTAACGCTGCCTTAATAAAATAAATATAGTTTAAAAAAACTAAAAAACACGCTTTTAAAGCACATCAAACTAAAAAAGTGAAAAATAATTATTAATATAAACTGAAAACAATAATGAACGAAAAATACTAGCATTATTGTGAAAAAAAGCGTGGGTTGCGCGATATACGAAAAATATGGCACAAAGCATCCCACGCTTTTTCACAATAATACTAGTATTTTTCGTTAATTATTGTTTTCAGTTTATATTAATAATTATTTTTCACTTTTTTAGTTTGATGTGCTTTAAAAGCGTGTTTTTTAGTTTTTTTAAACTATATTTATTTTTCACTTTTTAGTTTGATGTACTATGAAAGCGTGTTTTGTAGTTTTTTTAAACTATATTTATATTGCTTATTGATGCTGATATTATAATATATTACGATCCAACAGATATTTCTGAAAAAAAAAATATTTTTTTATTTCAGCCATGGGATTTGAACTCACGCCCGAGGAGTCCGTCGTTTCGCGTCGACTAAGACTTGCCCGCTCGGCCAACGACCGAACTGAGAATCACGGAATATACTTACAATATTAAGCCTCTTGCTCTCACGCAGATGATACGTGAGGAAAGGACTGGCGATCCTGATCAGGATAATGATATAAACTTTTAAATCTGTCCGTTTAAAGTGGGTCAAAATCGAGTCCAAAGAGTCGGTTACAAACAAACAAACAAATAAACAAACAAACAAACATACAAGTGAAGCTAATAAAAGCGTGAAGATAACTTTAACATTATTACTTTTTAATTTTTTAATTGATTTAGTTCAAAGTATGTTTTCTATTTTGAGCCAAATAGAAGATGGTTTTTATTGAATTACTTACAAT
The DNA here is from genome assembly GCA_029963845.1 of Rhamnusium bicolor. Taxonomy (NCBI): domain Eukaryota; kingdom Metazoa; phylum Arthropoda; class Insecta; order Coleoptera; family Cerambycidae; genus Rhamnusium; species Rhamnusium bicolor. Next base: position 2,777,930 of record JANEYF010005896.1, read on the forward strand.
TTCAACTTTTTTTTGGAATAATTTCTCCTGATTTCCCTTACCCCAATCGTTTTAAAAATATATAGAGATGAAAGAAATAAATTGCTTTCATTTCCGTAAATTTGATTTATTGTAGTCGACGAACACCTTTTGAATAATTCGTTAACTTGTTACTAAAGAAAATGACCACAACCCCAGAAACATTATTTTTCATAATAAATTATGCACATATGTATTTTGAAAATATTAGGTATGTTTTAATTAGTTTTAAGCTGATCAGATAATTATCTAGATAATTCCCTTATTCTCCAACCAATTTCTGGAGTTAACGGATTCTAAAATACATTATGTATGTTTGCCATATACATGGCGAGCTATTGAGTTCTCTGTGAATTAGGTACTAACTAATAAATTGATGATTATCGGCCAGGGGCCATCTAAATATGATGGTTAACTCGAATTATGCAATCTAATTTCGCCTAGGACTAAATGCATTCCTGCATTCCATAAAATGTACAATGCACATTTTTTAAATTCGAGTAGAAAATGCATTTTCCTATTTTAAATATTGATGGTATTTATAATATAAAATAATACAAAATCTCAACTAAGAATTATATTCGCCATTAGTTTTACAAGATTCTGAATGTTTTTTGACCATTTAGTGTAAACAAAGTAGTTTGCTATATTTGAAATCATCTATGTACCTAATTTTAGAATTTCGCTTAAAGAAACTTGACGAAATTCTTTGGTTTTGGTTTCTTGATTTATAGGGAAACTAAAATTATGTTTTATTCAAACATTTGAGAATTTTTTTTATACCCTCCGACAAGTTTGTACAGCACTGTGGCAAATTCCAAATGTTTAAAAAAATTCGGGCCATTATTCAAAATCGATTGCCTTTTTGACACTTTTAACATTCTTATTTTATAAAACTATACATAACAGGCAATATGTTTCATTTTTATTTCAAAGATTGCTTTTGCTACATTTTAAAAAAATATGTAATGTAATAGAAAAAAATATTTATTATAAGTATTCACAAACATTATTTTCTGTCAAATATTCAATATACAACTCTTTCCAGTTAACTGTAACACCTTAATGTAGGGATTGAGTTTAATTATTTTTCATCTGTATCTGAATTGACTACAAATTACATTTCTTTCATGGCTATTCTTTTTGATAAAAAACCGTAACATGCTATTTACTACATTTCTAAATAATTAGATTTGAATGCAATTCTAAGTGCAAGAACTCTTCTTTTAGTTAGTTATTTGAAATTTATATTTTTTGACCACTTGTATGTTGTTCAAATTATTTGTCACATCTATCATTTTTATTAAAAAATTAATAAGTTTTTGTTTATTACTGATTTGGAAGAAATACTTGGTTCATTTCGCCAGTGGTTCAGATATTTTCGAGGATGACAAAGTGAGTGCTAAAATATTAAAATGTATGAAATTTTGTCACACAGAAGGTTATACCAAAATAGAAAATTATTTTCATTGATAGCTTTTAATATTATTTTATTAAAATAGACAGTATATGAATTTTATTAAATATGTTGTTTCAACAAACGATATAAAGTCGATTATACAGCATAGTTCATAGCAATGATCTGAACAGCCTAAGTTTCCTAATACTGACTAAAGCAAATTTAAGGCTGAAACAAAACTAAAAAGCAGTTAGTTTCTTTTGGGATTAGTCCGGGGTAGAAATGTTGCTTTTGGGACTGGCCTGGCTGGGGGTGTTTCATGGGGTGTAATGCGTTATGGGTTCACCGTATCTTTTGTAAATATATTTTATTATATTTTATATTATTTTTAATTTCATTAAATAAAGTAATTTTCAAATTGTTGTATCATATTACCACCGTATCTTATTTTGTCCACTTTTACTTAAACACTAAAAATATTTCTCTGCAGCAAGTTTAATATTTGAATATTTAAACAATTAATTGATTTTATTTCATATTAATTTAAACCAACGTAACAAGCGATAGAGGTGACAATCGTGATATTTGGTGGGGACACAGCCAGATCATAACATATGGTGGATGCGCCGGGCATCGATCCTGCTACCTCTCACAAAAACTAACAAAATATACTTACAAAAGATACGGCGAACCCATAACGCACTACACCCCTTGAAACCTCCCTGGACAGAACGCTTGTCTGGGTGAGAGACGTATCAAAACTTCTACCCGGACTAATCCCAAAAAGCAACTGTCTAGCCTTTCTTCTTTAGTTTTAGATCAGCCTTAAGTTTGCCTTAGTCAGCATTGCTATGAATTATGTTGTATAATCTACTTTATTTATCATTATGAAATACCCTACTTTATATCCTGTGTTAAAAGTTAATAAAGCGTACGGCATTTATTACTAAAGCTGGCCGAGGTCACCTGGCCGACAGAGCCGTCGTATGACTCATATGTTTACATCATATCATAATACTTGAATAAGTACAATAAATGGAAATAAATTTTAACAATAATGTTACATTTTATAATTTGTATAAAACTCACTCTTTTAAGCAGATTTATGAAGTAGTTTGGTTGTCGTCATCACAAAGTGGGGAAGATCTATAGTATAATAGCATCAGGTATGTTTCTACAGCTGTCTCCGTCAGCGATGTTCGCTTTGGTGAAAGAATATGTTTGTATTATGAAAATGACCGTTCAACATCTACGTATGTAATACAGGCGTAAGTAAAACAATCTGTGAACTCACTTAACGAAGTTGTAGATGCACCATCAGAAATTTGTCTTAATTTGCTAAAATCAGGATCTTTCTGTAATACACTCTCGAATTTTTCACTAACGCGATTATTTTTTGCATCATTTATAGCCTGTAGCTGTGCATTTACGTCGTCCACTATTTGCAGCGATTCCACTAACGACAACGAACTATTTTGCAATTTTTCTATTGCGTCGTGTAGTCCTCTATAATTGTTATTAATAGTTTTTAAATCTGTTTCAAGGGAAATGTCTTGAAAGCTTGTCTGGCTTTCCCTAATAGCTGCAACCTCGTTAGGGTTAAACTGTAGTATCACAGCTTTTATTTGTTGAAAATATTCAGCATAATAAAAAGCCGCTTTCGACCACGTTCCCCAACGTGTAAGAATCGGCTCTGGTGGATCACGGATACCAGGACACTGTGAAATGCTCGAAGCCGTTTAGGAGATTTGAGAAATACTTTTTTTGTATTTGCTGTTAATGCATCTACCTCTGGAAAACATTTTCGAATCGTTTCTGCCACAAGATGTAACGCATGCACTTTACACGTAACATGTAAAAACCTACAATTGTCTCTTTGAAGAGAACGGCCTACCACGCGCATTGTCGCGGCACCATCAGTCACAAACATCAATACTTGACTTGTTGAAACTTCAAATTTTTCGAATGTCTCCAACACCACACGCGTAATTATTTCGCCAGTACACGCAGTTAGTCTTTTATTAGCTAGTAAAAGTGGAAATGTTGGTTTAAGAGGGTCCAGTATACGTACTGTAATAGTTAAAATAGATTTTTTTTTACAATCTGTCGTCTCGTCAATACATAACCAGAGCCGTGTATTTTTTAATCCACATTTAATCCTATTTACAATGTCTTCACGAACAGGTGGAATATATCTACGTAACGATGTACGACTTGGTAAGTTCACCTGGGGATTGTATATATTCCAAAACTCCCGAAATGGTTGTTTATCCAGTATGTGTAGCGGAATATTAAGGCTATTAACATTAACAATAAATCAAACAATAACTGAGTTGTCAAAGGCATGCCATTTTTTTATTTTGATCTTGCACGGTATTGATATGAAGACGACAATCTGTTTTGTGCCAGCACATTAAGTCTTAATTGCAAACTTTACAAATTATTTTGCATCCGTCATAGAATAAATCCGGAAAGTCACCGATAAATTTATTCACTGTGTCCGCGTACGGTCGTTTTTTACCCTTTGGCGCGTTTGACATGTATAATTTATAGGTACAACCTCACGCATTAACCTTTCAAATAAGACTGCAGCTTAAATCACTTCTAAATCGGCACGTGTAACACCAGCGCAAGACCGTGGCTGTACTCCAGCCACCTCGGCCACCTTTATTTATTACTGACATATTTCAAAATGCAATTACATTCTTGTTAATTAAAACAAATGAACAAAGTAATATATCAATTTATTGGAAAAATAATGCTGTGTCAAGTCAAGCAACCTTGAGGGCCAGTTAATATTACCGCGTCGAGAAATAATGCGCCCAGGAAACATTTGTCTTAACACATTCATTGCAACAGCAAACGTATGGGGCGTCGCGCTTGTCCCATCTTATTGAAACCATAGATCTGGAAGATTATCCATTCCTAGATTTTGCAATTCACTATGTAAAATGTTTTGAAGCATGTTAACATATCGCTCTAAATTTACAGATACTGTTTGTTCATCTTCCTCAAAAAGTGGGGTACCGAGAATTTCAAAAGCAGATACACCGCACCAAACTAACTTTTTCTGAGTAATGTGACTTCAAATATTTGTTGGGGTTGGTCGGAGGTTCAATATCTACAGTTTTGCTTGTTAACGTCTCCTAATAAAATGTGCTTCAACAGACATGATTTAAGATATCGGCATTTACATCAATCATGTTCCAAATTGTGTACTAAACTCAAATCTTGTTTGAAAATCTGTTGGCAAGAGCTTTTGCACAATTTGAATTTTGTAAGGATGCATTCCAATATCTGTATGAAGAATTTGTCAGAGACTGCGATTGGATAACTGCATCGTCTGTGCATGTTAGATTGCAGAGCGTTTTGAACTTTTTTGTATAGCTAAGAGCACACATTTAATGATTTCGGTAGTACGAACTGTTCTTCTGCGAATGCTGCGATTCGATTTAACGCTATTGTTGTTTTGAAAATGCTGATACCAGTTCAAACTCTTATTCATTGATAGAATTCTTCCACGCCTAGGCACATTAAATTAAAGGCGAAATTGTCTCTGAACTTCCGTGATTGATTCAGTTTTAATGTATGCATTAACGCAACAGACACGATATTGTGCAAGCCAGTGATCCATTGTTAACTTCTTTTTTGAATTTTATAAACACCTTGACGACAATACTGTTTTTGAACTATCATAATGTAATAAAAAACATAGTGAAGACACCCTAGATAAATTTTATATTGTTTTATTGCGTTTTTTAGCATCAAACAAATTATCGGTATACCCATTTACGTCAAAGAACTGCATCATATATGCTTTAACAAAATGTCTTTCCTGTATTTGTATGTTGAGTATAAGCACAAAGTAATATTTTAAGGTGTCAGTAATAAATACTGTGCCCTATAAATTTAGTAAAATTCATATATTGGGTGTTTTAATAAAATAAAATGAATTAATGAAAGTAATTTTTCTATTATGGTCCTCCTATGGGACCATATGATAGTGTAGTTTTTTTAAGTAATGGAATACTTTTTTTAGTGCCGTAATGAAGAGAAATAAGAACAGTTCTTTTAGCTATCAAGATTCAAGAATGGTAGTAACTATATCTTACAATCAGTAACATAACTGTAAAAGAAAAGTTTCTAGATATTTGTGTAATAATTTCTTGTTTGTTATAATCAGGTCTGGTTCGGCTTTTTTTTGCCAAAGTTTAAGTTTTTTCCTACCGATCTTTATAAAGATGTGTCAGGTTACACTTAATTATTTTTGAATAATTTGCATTGACAGTGTTACAGCTATCTTAAAAAATAAGGAACTGAAATAACTTTAAATTTAATGGTCGTAGTGTTTGACCATTTTTATAATTTTTTAAGTTGCAGCTGCTCTAACGAAATACTAAAGATGGTCTTGAACAATCCTAAATTTGTGTGTCCTAAGTAGTAAAATTGATTCCTCAAGAAATATAGAATTAGTCGATAGTCTTAATAAGTCTATAAGAAATCCTTTAATAGAGAAATGCCTGCACATGTTTAATTTTCTTTCATAATTTTAAAGATGTCATACAGAAATCAATAAAGAATACGAATTTCTGTGCTATATTGAAATATTATTAAGAAAATAATTAAAATACGTAAAATTCATTACTACAAATAAATAATATATGTTGAAATTAAGTCTTCCTTAATAACGAAAATTCGTGTCGTATAACCACTGTATAGGACCTCTAGAGAATAGCCTATTTTCCGATGTATGTTGACAGTCCGACACTAAGTAGATCTACAAAACACACACTGGCCTGTCATTATGGCGCAAAACATTAAATAAGTTTCTGTATAAGGCGTTCACCGCTTGTAGGCTAAGGTTCGCATTGTAAATTATTATTTGATGTTTCTAAATTAATTCATTGGTTTATAAGACAAGTTGTGGCCGTTCAATATTAACGGGTTATAAATGACGATATCTGGAAATAATATCTATAACATTAAAAATACAAGCACAATAGAGTTTCTTTTTCAATTTCTATATGTATTCTATTAAATATAAAAATAGGATTGCTTCTTTAACCCCTCGCTGAATCCTGTAATAAATAGAAAATTGATGGAGATTTTCTTTTACTGCCTGCTAACTCCTGGGTTCAAAACCGGCTTCGACCCTGTGAAAGAAAAATTGTCGAAGAAGTGAAACTACTGAAAATGTTCCTTCTGATACAGAATTCTGCAACGTCTAGTAAATCGTCTGACTGAAAAAGGAAATGAAGTTTTTGCGATTATTGACACTGCTTTTGCGTATTGCCCCTCGATAATTTTTGAGCACTCACAGGAAGTTAAGGATTTTAAAAATGAAAACTTGTTACTAACCTTATAAAAAAATTTAGTACGCCGTGTATCAGGCAAACATAATCGTCATCCTGAAAGTACTTTTCTATTTGCGCTAGAATCAGGTTTTATTTTGAAGTGTAAAATGTATGTTTTCATTGGTTTTAATCATCTCCAGATGATGCCAACTTGATTGGTGAAACGCACGTCCTGTATGTAATCGAATATTTCAATGTTTGTGGTTTCGACTATTTATTACTAATATCGTCAAATCAAAAGTTTCAATTCACTTCACCTACAACCTTTTTCAACTTTTTGTGTAACGCACATTTTTTTACAAAAAAAATATGTTTTTTTTTCAACAGTTTCTGCAAATATGTTAAAGTGTGCTGATATTGGCTATAATTTTCATCAAACAGATTTTATATTTGCCTTTATTTTTACATATTTTTATGTAAACGGCCAATATTAGCAGGAAGAACTTTCAGAGTTTATCTTTCAGATTAAATTAATATCAATTCGTTTATTTGCTTTATGTTAGGCTTTTAATAAAATGTTTGCATTAAGAATCCTTGTCCAAATTAAAATTTTTACAAAAAAAAGCTATCAAAAATAAGAAATATAAACATTATCGTTTATTCATGACATGACCATCGACATATGTAAATGCAATTTTTTTACGTTGAAAAATACCTAGGAAATGCACGATAAATATCATAATTTACCAGCTCGAGAATTATTATTTCTAAGGAATAGATATTTGTGGCTTTATGACAAAATCCTGGAAATCTAAAAAAATTTAAGTTCTGTATTATAATATGCATGATCAAGAAAGTGAACATAAGTTACAAAAGCGAATTGCGTATAAAAGAATGATATACAGGGAATGATATACAGGGTGAGGCAATAGTGCGTCCGATTTCGATATCTCGAGTTCTATGATAGCTAGAAACTTGGTTTAAAAAACATAAGTAAACCAGACAAAAAATTCTATAACTGGAATATACAGGGTGAGCCAAGACGATTCTACAGGGTCAACTAACATTTTTTAAATGAAATGCCATATATATCAGAACATTTTTTGAAGCTTCTCTGTGTCCTCCTTTCATTCCTGTATTATTACTGACTTTCTCCCAACCACATGGATGTAATGATTTTTTTTTTGTTGAAATTATGCTATTTACAACGTGTATATTAAAAATATCACTAGAATTGCAACTATTGATTTTAAGAAAAAATATGTTAGTACCAGTTATAAGACATCTGTGTGATCACACTCAGCTGTTTTCACTTCCTAAAAGTATACAGGGTGGCCAAAACGGATTTTTAAATTTACAACCTTTTGAACTGAATTTTCTCAATTTCTTCAAATGGGACACTGTATATTTTGGACGATGTGATGTAGGATTGAAAAACGAACATTTTCTGTACGTACATTCCTATGGCTATTTGTGACCATTTTCAATTTATTGAACAATAACCGCATAATTCAGCAATAAAGATTAAAAATGAGTTTTTCTTTTCAAATAATTCAAGAGAAGGCATAAAAACATCACACCAACAACAATTCGTACGAAAATGGGTTTGAGAGCAGGGCCGTGCAAAATGAAGGCTTATCGTAATTTAATTAGCAAATTTGAAAGAACAGGGTCTGTAAAAGACCTTCCGAGGTCAGGAAGACCTAGAATTAGTGATGTCCAAGTTGCAGAAGTTCTTCAGGAAAATCAAAACGTAGCCAATACTAATCCGCTAGCAATCAGTAGTGTGAATGCGATATCAAAACGATTACAAATGCCATATACCACGGTTTGGAAAATTTTACGGAAAATCCTAAAAATGTATCCCTATAAACTGCAACTGCTGTTTGAATTAAAGGACGCAGATTTTGGTCTCAGGTACGATTTTTCATTACACGTATTGGCTCAGATGGAAATTGAGCCCGAATGGTTATCCCGTATTTTATGGACAGATGAGGCCCATTTCTCTCTTAATGGTGGAATTAATACTCAAAATTGTCGAATATGGTCAACAGAAAATCCACATGAAATCGTTCATGACAGAAAAGTCACCGTTTGGTGCGGTTTCACAGCTAATTTCATCATTGGTCCATACTTTTTCGAGGAAATACAGAATGGGGAGGCCATATCTGTAACTGTTACTGGCGAACGATACCTGCAAATGTTAAGGGATTATGCAATTCCACAGTTGCAAAACGAGCACGAAGGAATTGAAAATATGATTTTTATGCAGGATGGAGCACCTCCGCACATTTACCGACCAGTTAAAGAATTGTTAACTGCGGTTTTTCAAGATCGTGTTATAAGCAGACATTTTGCAAATTCATGGCCACCAAGATCGCCTGATATTAACCCAGCGGATTACTGGCTGTGGGGTTATTTGAAAAATTTGGTGTTTAGAACACGGCCAACAACGCTGGAGGAATTAAAGGACAGTATTAGAGAGCAAATTCGTACAATTCAACCAGAAATGTTGAATAGTGCTGTATACAATTTGGAGGAACTTTTAATTTTTATTGCAGAATTTTGCAGTTATTATTAAATAAATCGAAAATGGTTACAAATAGCCATAGGGATGTACGTACAAAAAATGTTCGTTTTTCAATTCTACATCACATCGTCTAAAAATATACAGGGTTGTTCTATTTGAAAAAAATTGAGAAATTCAGTTTAAATAGTTGTAAATTTAAAAATTATTTTTGGCCACCCTGTATACTTTTAGGAAGTGAAAATAGCTGTGTCATCACACAGATGTCTCATAACTGGTACTAACATGTTTTTTCTTAAAATCGATAATTCTGACTGTAGTTTTTTTTTTTTAATATACACTTGTAAATGGCATAATTTCAACAAAAAATATCATTACATCCAAGTGGTTGGGAGAGAGTCAATAATAATACAGGAGTGGAAGGAGGCCACAACATTTCTTATGCCGTATTTTAATATTGGAGTTTGGAACACTTTAAGGCATAACTATGAATACTTGAATGAAGAAGTTTTGGTAAATAATTTAAAATAAAGTAAATTTGTGAAAAAAAGTTACAAAAATGGTTTTCCCACCCAAGCAGCAATTTTGAAATTTTGCTACTAGCGACCGTATTTGCACAGAAATTAATGTTGCATTAGATGTAAAAAATTGTCATCATGTCACCCACGAACTTTACTCGACCAGATGAGGTCGCCTATCAGTTGTTTGTGACTAAAGTAAAATAGACACGTTTTAATAACGTCTGGCAGACTTCAATACATAACTGTAAACGCTCGTGAAGGTTTTAGGTATATTGTTCACGGAAACGTCATCATAAAACTGAGTTTTAATTTTACGGACGACGCATCGTGTAGCAACCCATAATTTTACCCACCAAACTGGTGAAAATCGGGTCGGAAAATCGTTGTTACGACGTCATCCAGCATCGCCAGGACGCTTCGAGCGATGTTGGTACAACGTTAAAATACTGCTTCAGGTAACTTTTAGACAATTTGTAAAAATATTGGCAAATATTTTTTTCATAATCAGGACATTTTGTCGATACGTTTCAAATTTCATAACGAGATTTTAATTAGGTACTAAAGGATTTACACCTTTTAACGAAATTTGAAATTTGTCCATAAAATTTCCTCCTGATTATAAAAGAAAAAATTGCCAAATATTTTACAAATTGTTCTAAAACAACCTGGGTATGAACACCATTTTTACAAAATTGTTTCTTAAATTTTAATCAAATTTTTTGTTTGAAAAAATTTAAGTATTGCCTTAAAATATCGCTTGGGTTCCATGCTCCATTGTTAACATTTGAATAACCCAACTTTCAACAGCCGACACTGCATGATGTTTATAAAGAGAAAAGTAATGGGAACGAGACAAAATAAATGCTGAATAAAACAATATTATTTTTAGGGGAACTAGAAATTGTTTTGAAAAGAGATGAAAAAGATGAAATAGAGGTGCAATAGGGGTGTGGAATTAAGAACAGAAATGAGTAAATAGCGTGGATATCTTTGGAATACGAAAATCGCAAGCGCTATATACTCTAGGAAACGAACAGTAAAAATTGAACAATGTCGTCTAAAGCTGCAAGATGTGCTCGTATGGTCTATAGAAACGAATATGTTGGAACAGCTTCAAGAAGAAGGCGTCTTTATTTAGAGTGTTTCAAAGCTGTTGGCCAATTTCCAATAACGTGTTGTATTGATCACACTAAAAAGAATGTTCTTATATACATAGGTCCTAAAATGCTTCATTTTGGATGTACGAGGTATCGATTCAAAGGTGCCATTCAATGGAACAATAAATTCTTTATTTAAAAAAAATATGTCTGATGGGTTACTGGAATTACAGCTACCCATTTTCAATAAATGTGCAGTTTCCTCTAATTTAAATAACCAGTGGACTCTGGTATCCGTGTGTCAATGAGGGACTATGCTTGTTATTGAATCATGATTGCTCAATAGTATTCAATTGATATATATCACTATAATGCTCTTTGAGCTAAGATTTTTTTAGTAATAAACTTGCTCTGTCACAGAAATCAGACATAGATACAGCACCGTCAGGTCATTTAAAGTAGATGAAGCTGTACATAACTTCTAGCTTTCTCTTCGCAGATTGACGTAGAAATAGAAATAAAACAGGTAATTATATTAGAAAACAATTGCCTGTAGAATTTCTCCCAAAAATAATTCAATATTGTGGAACTTTGATTTGAAATAAGCAAAAGAGGTGCTTTTGTATTTCGATAGCATACGCTATTTTCGAGAAAAATGGCGCAAATAATTTCACAAGTAATCACAAGGATTGTAGAATATTTTTTAGCTGATACTGTAGATTTATATACATATTTAAAAAAATTATATTAAGTAACCTCTGCGTCATAAGCAACAGAAAGAAGTTAGGTTTTGATTAAATGCTTTTTGCGTATCTTAGACGAAGTAGCTAAAAATATGCAAATCGTGGAACTACAACAGTCCTATAACAACAATGCTACAATATATTGGTTTGCCATTGAGCCAAACAAAAAATAAAACAATCTGTAGAGGTCTTAGGTTAAAAAATTGCCCTGTAGTGATAGTGATAGATCTGAAGATAACGATCGAAGATAGTGTTACTAATAATCCTATAGTTCATATGATGAATTGTTTCTCATAAGCATTAACAATTTTCTGTTTTCAGTAACACCATTATCGGCCAATTCTGTATAGGGTTATGACGAAAAAATGTCCTGTTGATAATTTTTTGAGTTATCTTAATTTATAGAATTTCTTACAATCAAATTTGTAAATCGACATTGAACATTTTTCTTTAGGAATCATAATTGGATCTAAATCAAACGCCGTTCGATAATAAAACAATTGTAATGAAAAAACATTGATTAGTTAAGATTTCAATATTTATTGTAGTGTGATTTTATTATTCGACACATAAGTTGAATTTAGCTGAGGCTAAAAGTAAAAATGATTCACCTGACAAAAAAAGGACCAAATTGATATTCTAATTATGGTTAGATTTGGAGACCGAAAGAGAACGTGTCAAAAAGCATGCCCGTTATTTACTAAAGTTGATCACAACTGTGCTCTAATAACCCATTCTTGTGTCTCCAAAATAATTAAGAAATACAGAGACACAGGAAGTGTTAGGAATACACCAAAGTCAGGCCGACCAAAAACTGTTACCGATGATGATGCTGCACTAAGAGCAAGTTACTGGTAAATAACTAGAAAATTAGGATGTGAATATAGTTATAAATAAAATGTTGGTAAAGCAACTTCTAATTATCATGTTAGTTGTTGTAAGGATCGCGAGTAATAGTACAATCAGTGTGTTCAGTGAAATATTTATTGCTCCTGTTATTTTGGATATTACGAAATCGTCAATTGAAAACTAAAGCTGGCCGAGGTGGCTGGAGTACAGCCACGGTCTTGCGCTGGCGTCACACGTGCCGATTTAGAAGTGATTTACGCTGCAGTCTTATTTGAAAGGTTAATGCGTGAGGTTGTACCTATAAATTATACATAATGTCAAACGCGCCAAAGGGTAAAAAACGACCGTACGCGGACACAGTGAATAAATTTATCGGTGAATATCCGGATTTATTCTATGATGGATGCAAAATAATTTATAAAGTTTGCAATCAAGACTTAATGTGCTGGCACAAAACAGATTGTCGTCGTCATATCAATACCGTGCAACATCAAAATAAAAAAAATGGCATGCCTTTGACAACTCAGTTTATGTTTGATTTATTGTTAATGTTAATAGCCTGTAATATTCCGCTACACATACTGGATAAACAACCATTTCGGGAGTTTTGGAATAAATACAATCCCCCAGGTGAACTTACCAAGTCGTACATCGGTACGTAGATATATTCCAGCTGTTTGTAAAGACATTGTAAATAAGATTAAATGTGGATTAAAAAATACACGGCTCTGGTTATGTATTGACGAGACGACAGATTGTAAAAAAAATTCTATTTTAAATATTATAGTACGTGTCCTGGACCCTCCACTTTTCCACTTTTACTAGCTAGTAAAAGACTAACTACGTGTACTGGCGAAATAATTACGCGTGTGGTGTTGGAGACATTCGAAAAATTTTAACTTTCAACAAGTCAAGTATTGATGTTTGTGACTGATGGTGCCGCGACGATGCGCGTGGTAGGCCGTTCTCTTCAAAGAGACAATTGTAGGTTTTTACATGTTACGTGTAAAGTGCATGCGTTACATCTTGTGCCAGAAACGATTCGAAAATGTTTTCCAGAGGTAGATGCATTAACAGCAAATACAAAAAAAGTATTTCTCATATCTCCGAAACGGCTTCGAGCATTTCACAGACAGTGTCCTGGTATCCCTGAACCACCAGAGCCGATTCTTACACATTGGGGAACGTGGTTGAAAGCGGCTTTTTATTATGCTGAATATTTTCAACAAATAAAAGCTGTGATACTATAGTTTAACCCTAACGAGGCTGCAGCTATTAGGGAAAGCCAGACAAGTTTTCAAGACGTTTCCCTTGAAACAGATTTAAAAAACTATTAATAACAATTATAGAGGACTACACGACGCAATAGAAAAATTGCAAAATAGTTCGTTGTCGTTAGTGGAATCGCTGCAAATAGTGGACGACGTAAATACACAGCTACAGGCTATAAATGACGCAAAAATAATCGCGTTAGTGAAAAATTCGAGAGTGTATTACAGAAAGATCCTGATTTTAGCAAATTAAGACAAATTTGTGATAGTGCATCTACAACTTCGTTAAGTGAGTTCACAGATTGTTTTTACTTATGTCTGTATTACATCCGTAGATGTCGAACGGTCATTTTCAAAATACAAACATATTTTTTCACCAAAGCGAACATCGCTGACGGAGACAGCTGTAGAAATATACCTGATGCTATTATACTATAGATCTTCCCCACTTTGTGATGACGACAACCAAACTACTTCATAAATCTGCTTAAAAGGGTGAGTTATTATATAAATATTTATAAAATGTAACATTATTGTTAAAATTTATTTCCATTTATTGTACTTATTCAAGTATTATGATATGATGTAAACATATGAGTCATATGACGGCTCTGTCGGCCAGGTGACCTCGGCCAACTTTAGTAATAAATCATTTTTTATCATATATTTATATGTGCATGCCAATGAGGTGTTCTTGGATCAGCCCCTGATTTTTACGTCATGTACTATTTACTCGCGGTCCTTAGAACTAACTTACGCAGAGTTGAAGAAAATAGCCCTGATTGTGATATTGGCAATAGAGGAAAATCCCATATCAACTATTAGTCTGAAACGAGACCGTAAAGATCTATTCTCAAATGGGAAAAATCCCATTCCTACAAAAATACATTTACTGCATGAACTTACCGAAAATGATTTCAATAGGAATATTGCGAAATTATGAAGGGTGTATGCCAACAAAACCCTCATTTTGTAAAAAAAAATTAGTTTCCACCTTCATGTTGCATGGAACTTTAAATAGACATAACTGCCGTTATTGGATCTAGCATAATCCCCACCTGATGATTGATGATCGCACCCAGCGATCCAAAAAGTGAAAATTTGGGCAGACGTCTTCCGTAATCATATAACTGGATCATTTTTATAAAGAGAGATTTAACAATGAAGAGATATTTGGTTTTGTTAGCACAGAATATTGTTCCTACAGTAAAAGATCTTTATCCTAACTACAACGATGTTTTTTGTTTCAGTAAAATGGGGCACCCTCTTACTTTAGATTAAAGGTCAGATATTATTTACATAATGTTTTTCAAAACCGATGGATCAGACGTAGAAAAGTAGAGTAGCTGGCCTGGTCACCTGATTTGATTCCTTGGAACGTTTTATATAAGGTCACATAAAAATTTAAGTGTACAAGGAATGACCAAATGATTTAGACGACCGGAGAGTTCGAATTGTTGGTAACTTAAAGAGAATAGGAGACGAGGAATTTGCGTATGTAAGGCGATATTTTACGCATAGATTATAAGTGTGTATTAAAAATAAAAGTAGGAATTTTGAAAAATCTTTAAGCGCCTTTTTTATATTAACGTCCAGAATAGACACATAAACACATAAACCGTTCCCTCCTATATTTCCCAAATGCTGCAGCTGAAACTCGAACTCAGGAGAGATAGGCAGTGACTAACCGTGTTCTGCCACACAACGCACAACAATGCTCTAGCCAACTGTGCTACTGTCTGTATTTAAAAACGCCATTATACGTCCATGTTCTAGCCTGAATTCGAATCTAGGACCCCTTAGTCTCATGCCGAACGTATAAGTACTGAATCGCTGAGCAGACAAAAAAAATTATGGGCCGTAGGTAATTAAATCTCCACTAAATATTGCCAAGTTGGTTTAATCTTCCTTTTAGTTGTTAGATATTTGTTGGTTTATCATAGTTGGTTGTCATTGTGCATATAATTATTGATTCCGTTGGGAAAATTTATTGAGGATATAAAATTATTAAATAGTTCGTTTCTGTAAAAATTTAAATTTACTAAAATTAATAATATGCAATACTTTTGCAGCTGTATGTATCTACACTTATAGTAATATGAGTTTTAACATTATATTAACACATGTTTTTCGAAATTATTTAAATATTTTACTGAAAGTGTTTTGTTCAGCTAGTTTTAATTAATAATCGATTGTGCATCAGTTAGAATTTCGTACGTGAAAATCATTAACGCGATAAATACTGCTACTTTCTACTACCACGTTTCCTTTAAAACTGTCTTGTACTTGCAGAATAAAAGTCCTTAGGGATTTTATTTTTTATCTGAGTTTTACCGAAATTGTAGTTAACAGGAGTATAATAAAGTTTCTTTGTAAACGGACACACCTGTCTTTCGTGCATTTTATTGTTTATATGTTATTTAATTATTTTTAGCTCCGAGAAATTAAGTTTTTATTTTGAAATATCAAAGGAAGACAAGATTTCGTATTTTCTTTGTAAATTTTATACGTCCTACTAATGTTTGCATAAAAAGTTATATAAATATAAAGTTATAAAGATTAAAGTTAAATAAGATATTTAAATTAAATGTTAAAAACAGATTTTTAATAAATAATAATTTCTTAAGAACGTCATGTTAATTTTGACAACAAACTTTTAGTAGATTTATTCAAGAATAAAAAGGTTTGTTTTAATTTTATATGAGTAGGACCGAAATTTTTCTTTGAATAATATCTTGAGGTACTGTCTTTGAAGTTTTTAAATCGGAAGTTTCCTTTGTTAATATATTGTTATATCCATTTGACAAAAAACACAAATAGGCCTCATAGCCACAGGTCAAATTTCTTAGTCTGAAATATTTTAAATAATATTTTTAGTCAAAATAATAGTGTCCTCAATCTTGTCACAGATATAGAGAGTGTTAATATCAGAAAACTTGTTCAAATAGTAACTCATAATCACAAGTCAAATTTCATAATAATCTGATTAAAAAATCTCAAATATGAAAATAATTATTTCAATGAGATTTTGAATGTCTACATTTTTTTATATATAGACTGCTTCCTTTCAGGCCAATTCCACATTCTACCTGATACAACGGGTAAGTGTCACAGAAGATCAAAGAGGACAATTACTTTTTGTTAGTTACCGATTCCTTTTCTACTGATATGTATATGACATCAACAATTTAAAAAATTTACGTTAGATATGTAAAATGACACCGTTGAAAATTATTCGTATGGAAATTGAGCAATTGGTCAAGTATTTGCCAAGACTGATTAATCCCTCATATTTTGGCACACAAGAAAGACAATAAATAGGAATAGAGATTTTCATTTAAGATGTACTGTGAATATAAGATTCGGACAAATACCATTAGAAACAATGCTTTGGTTTGCCTTCATGGTAAATACCTGGGGAAGTAGTTATTTAAAAAGATACTCATTATACTTATTTTTGGTCAGTTTTTAGTAAAAACATAGAAGATAACGGCAAATTTTACCTTTGTTATAACGTATTTTTACTTTATTTTGTGATTTAATTTGCTTCTAGAGGTGATTTTTTAAGCTTTTTTATTATTTATGTTAGTATTTAATTTGTGACAAATTAAAATCTAGCAAATGGCCATTAAGCATAAATACATTATTGCTTTTGTAAGTTTTCAGTAATGAAGAAAACTGAAAGAAAAGGTAAATTGCAAATATATATCTGTGTTTGCTTACATTTAGATTATTAGATAATTTCAATTAATCCTCGTACAATAATTCTATTATCCATAAACATGATGAAAGCTAACTTATTTTGTGTAATGTTTTCTACAATTCTTCTCAAATTTAAATTGGTTTCTTTAAGAAACAATAAAAATTGGTGAATACCGATTATCAATAATAATTGTATACGATCCTCAAACAAAATGTTTTATATCTTCCTTTTTTTCTCAAGCTATTTTTGGCTACAATAGAGCCAGACCATCACGAGATTTAGTTTTTTAAGGCGCTTTACAAGACAACTCGGTAAATTCTTCTGTTCAGCATTTGGTTTCGACCAATTTGGATAAATGATTGACTGTCAAATTATACGAGAAGAAGTGTTTAATATTTTAATGGAGGTAAATAAATTTTAAAATTAGTCAGAGAATAATAATAATAAAAGGTTACTTTATATTAGTCTAACTTTTACCACGTTCTAATAAATAATTTTTACCTATTTGTTTGAAGAACTGGAACTGATGATGCTTCAATAAATCGAAACGAATGTCGGCGATATTACGACCATAATGTGAAGTAAAATAAAAAATAGTAAGAGGATCGGTTTTTAATAATTTTATCGAAAATAATTTCAGATAAATGATATATTTGTTCTCAGGTTAGTTCTCTACAACAATTCTTTGAACATCTCTATCATTTCAGAGAATCGAGATACCAATATAGAACCAAAACTTACTACATCATGGATAAATAATTATTTTGGGGAAGATAAATATTTGCATTTTCCTTGTACAAAACAATAATGTAATCTTAAAATCGTATTAAACGGTTTATTACATTTGTAGTTAAATAAATATTGACAAATTTATTTAATTATGTCCATGAAACAACTCAAAATTAACTTTTCCTTCAGACATGTTTTTTGACCTTTGCGTTCTGCTATTAAAATTTTAATTCTACACTTTGAAGAGCTAGACAAAAGAGTATTAAAAATTAATAAAATATGAAAAAAAGAAGAAACTGAAACGTAACGGTAGTGTTATAAGGGTATTTATGAAAAGATTCTTTGAATAACCTACGAACTACATCTATTCTCTTTCATCTAAACTTTAAAATCAGATGGAAATATTATCAGAGAATTAAGAAGTCGCCCTTTTACTTACATGCTGTTGGCAACAATGAAAAAATTTATTTTTAAATGTTTTTTGTTATTTAAATACATTATGAAATTAATAAGAGCCGTCAGTCTGGAGCAGACAATGGCAACCAAGTAATTGCACAATCCGTTGAACATTTTTTTAGCTGAACAGATTAGTATTAGTCATTTTAGCTGACTATAACCTAACTATTGATAAGAAACGTAACAAAGATAATCAAATAAAAAGTTTTATTGGCCACCATACTACCATTATTATTACTATAAATTGCTGATCTGTCATACATATTTTGTTAAATATATGAATTTTCTATTTAATTAACCATATATAAAATATTTGTAAAACAATAATGCACAAAAAAAAACGAAGACCACAGTTATTATATTAGATTAATAAGATTCTGGTGTTAGTTCATTATAAACATGTCTGGAAATAAATTCGTTAGGATTCTGTCTTGATGTATAGAAGGTAGGTAATGTTTTATTTAACAAGTAATTTCTGTTCTCTTCAATTTTTTAATTCGTATAGACAGTGGTAGAATTAATTTCATTTAGGCCATTTCTATTGCAAATACTTCCTAGACCGTCTCTTGCATCAACGAAATCCTCAAATAATTGATTGACGAATCAGTCAAAATATCTACCACTTCTAGCTAATATTAAAAAGAACTGTTTTGCCAGTGGAGAACAAAGAAGAAAGCTCAGGGAGTTGATGAAAATATGGTACGAGTTTATGTTTTTCAAAACATTAGTCTTACAATAAATTACATTAGTTTTCAAATCCTATTTTCCATGTACCGTTACAGCAGTGGCGGTCGGTTCATGGAAGCAAGGGAAGCAGTGCTTCCCCTGGGATTATTTAAAAAAACACATAATTAGAACCTAATTATTATTTATCACATATATTAATCATTAAAATTTACTTTTACCCAATTTCAATAGACACGGCCCTGCTTTTCAGCAGCTGAGATAATGTTGCATGATAAAACCGTAACGATGACGCACTCGATTAATCGAGCCAACACGAACTCGCGCGACTTCGATATATGTAAGCAGAGACAACTGTCTCTGATGTAAGTAACTTCTTGAAATGCATCCCATCCCACTTCATAATCTTGATATCTGAGCTGTATAGCATCGTAATACGTTTTATTTTATAGATTTTAATCTCGATTTTAATATCAATTTTAATATTATACTTAATATTAATCTTCCTAGTATTATTCTCAGCTTTTGTGCTATATTTGTAAAAACTTTTTTGGTGTTTCTAAACCTGTGGTGCGGCGAC
The DNA here is from genome assembly GCA_029963845.1 of Rhamnusium bicolor. NCBI lineage: Eukaryota > Metazoa > Arthropoda > Insecta > Coleoptera > Cerambycidae > Rhamnusium > Rhamnusium bicolor. Next base: position 2,797,801 of record JANEYF010005896.1, read on the forward strand.
AAGCGATTTTTAAAACGTTGAATATTAGTGCGCGTGTAAGCAGATTTAGAATTACTTATTAAATTTGGAAGCTGGTCCTAGCACTGTGGAAAATATTATTTGCGTTTGTGTGGTGCGCAATTTGTTGAAAAGGGGATTTTCAACATATTCGTTTCAAGATAAACTGGATATTATTAGAAACGGGAAACCAACACCTGATTTAAAACTCTTAAAAACGAAAGTTAAATCATGCTATAGGTACTTTAATATTGAAGTGTACAGTGCTAATCAGTGGTTATGGGGTTGTGAAAATTTGTGTAAATTGTTTTGTTGGCCATGTGTACTTGTTCACAAATGAAAAAGGTGTTTGGAATAAAAATAACTTTTCAGATTTAAACAACATTCACAAAGTGACAAAAAGGCATGGTAAGTGTGAAACTCATTTACGAACGGTGCTAAAAGAAAAAACATTTGGAAAATCATGAATTGAGCATTCATTAGATCAGCAGTTAAAAGAAAGTGTTAAAAAGACTTATTGGCATTGTTTGTTTTCTCGGCGAAAATGAACTTAGTTTTAGAGGTCATACTGAATCTCGGAGCGTTGCTAATAAGGGCAATTTTATCAATTTAGTTGATTTATTAGCAAAATACGATAAAATTTTAAGTAACCATCTGGAATACTCCACGATATTTCGCGGTACATCAAATCATATTCAAAATGATTTGATTCAGTCGATAAGCAATATTGTTTTAGAAAAGATCAAGCAAGAAATAAGAAAGCTCCTTTTGTTGTAGTTATGTTAGATGAAACAACCGATATTACGAATATTAGTCAGTTGTCAATCGTAGTACGCTACATAAATCCAAATGGGAAAATCCAAGAGCGCTTTTTTAGGATTTTTAGACGTAACAAAACTATGAACGGCCGCAGCTTTATATACTACAGTTTGTCAGATAGTTGATGATCTACAGTGTGGTGCTGAACTTATCGCCCAAAGTTATGATGGGGCCGCTGTAATGGCTGGTGAATTGGGGGGCCTGCAGGCCAAAGTAAAAGACACTTTTCAGAATGCAATATTTGTACATTGTTTTGCGCATCGATTAAATTTAGTTATAGCTCAATCTGCAGCGTGTCTTAAACAGTGCAAAGTATTTTTTTCAAGTATTAGTGGAATGGCAGCTTTTTTTTTCAAAATCATCAAAACGGACACGAGAATAAAAACTTTTTCAAGAAATTCAACCAGTGAAGAGCGGCTTTCAAAATTGTCCCTGTTGACAATAGAAAGTGACTTTGTGAAGGAGATGCCCCAAAATTCAAACTTTTACGACGAAGTTATTTCCGACATCGCATAAAAGGAGAGGCGGATTAAACTACATTGTAAATGGGTAGGTATGTGCATGTTAACTACTTAACTAGCTGGCTCAATTTATAGTTGGCTAGAGTGTACGATGGCTAGTGTGACTGAACAACTCTCTATTTCGCTGCGGGTTCAATCCTCGCCACCGGCGCTGGCAATGTCGGTGGATATGGTTGTGTGTCTGCGTTTTTTTCATAAGTGTAACCCTCGCCCGTGCAGCTTCGGCTTTGGAATCGGGGGTTGTCTAATTTTTGTGGTGTTTTTTATATTTTATGTTTATTGAGGAGTGGCGGTCCTACAAGTGTACTTTTTTCTAGATATCATAACTTTGCAGCTTTCGACATTTGCTTTAAAATGAGTATACGGAAGCCACGCCCCTTTTCTTAAGATAATTTTTGCCTCGCTTCGCTCGGGGCCTCGCGCTACCCATCATTCTATATCACAAACTGCTTCCCCTGTATCAAAACTCACCGCACGCCCCTGCGTTACAGGCTAAAATTTTAAAAGCCTCAACATTGTGGTCAACTTATTCTATGCTGAGACCCTGCAAGTTAATAAAAATGTGGACATTTCAAAATATGGACAGTTGCAAGCATTCATGACAATGTCATGAGGTTTTTTACTAATGCTTCTGATGATTCCCTTTTGTTAATGAATGGTGCATTTGCATATTTGGCCCTAATGGTGCATATCGACGTGAAGAGCTAAGCACGTTGAATATTGACGACATTGAAAACACCTCATTCATATTGGCTGTATCATTGAATGGTACGAAGAGATGAAACGTATCTTTACGGTTACTTCAGGTGTCTGGCATTAATGGAATTGAATGATATGGCAGATATTTGAGTTTACGACCAAAAAAAATAAATAAATAAATAAATAAATAAATAAATAATCTCTTTATTTTTCAGTAGACATGCATTACATGTATAGAAAAACGTCAAAAATTAGTAAGAAGTTATCAGAAAAAAAGTTATTGATAACCTAGGTCAGTAAAAAATCTAAAAAACAATTACAAAATATAAAATGTGTATAACGAATAATATAAAATCTGTACATAAATAAAAAAGGGAAAAAAATAGTATATATATATATATATATATATATATATATATATATATATATATATATATATATATATATGTATATATATAAACAAATAACAATATGTTAGTCTTCGAAGGTTAATCTCATTCTACAAGAATAGTAAATGCTCCGTGCAACAAACAGGAATTAATAGTTTCTCTAATATGTTAAAAAAAAATTACAGCTGCCCAATTCCAGCAGTTACACAGGACAACATTTACTCAGAACATCTGCTGCTTTACTTGCCAACAGTGGATTTGACATCCAAATGTTGAAAAGGATAGCGATCGATCACCGTTGCTGAGGGATATGTCGAAGACAGAATTAGCAATAAATTAAGGTCTTCAACCAGGAAATAAACCGTCTTCTTCGACAATTTCTTATACATAGCAATCAACATCAGAGTCAGGCTAAGTTCTAGCTTCATTATCACTCACAGACTTGTAGTCAGCAGCATCTGATAGTATGCAGTCGTGTGGCATAATATTTTCTAATTTATTTATTCATTTATTTTATTTACACTATTCGACAGATCGAAAGACCCAATTAGAGAATAGCAACAATATAAAAAAAAAAACAGATAAGTATACACTTAATCTATAAAACATTGATGCTTGACAAGAAAAATATTAAATATACACAGAGTAATATAAAATAAGAAATGTGCCAAAAAGTCGAAGAATATAAAAAATCAGAAAAATTATAATGACATGAAGCAAACAAAAAAATAAGCGAAAAAATAAGTCAAATATAAATTGAACTTTTTAATTGACTGAATTTAAACAATCATTTTACATTCAACATTTATTTATACTGATAAATTCAAAAAATAAATTTCTGTTTTAAGTTGAAAAAGGAAATTTTGGATATTGAAAAGTAAAGAAGGTGGTGATGTATATTTTCTGGAAAATTAATATTCAGAAAATTTATAAAAGAATATAATCAACTATGAAATGAATTTCTCAATTTATAAACACCATATATGCGGTATTTGTTTCAGGCATTAATAGATTTTCGAAGTTTAGTTAAAACTAGTTTCAAGTACCACGCTAACTTTTTTAATCAGTTATATAATTAATTACCGAAGCCAGCAGATAAAAACATCAGTGTTTCTGTAAACACTGACACACCTAACCTGAAAATATTACCCAACCCTCGCTTTGTCATGTAGTAGGGATCTTTAAGGTGCTCACAACGTACAGTTCCTTATCCATTTTGGAAGACGATGCGCTACTAGGTTCGCCCATCCAGGTGTTGTGGATGGGCGAATTGATCCGGTCCGATTTTGAACCCGGGCGGTGAAAGCTCGCGCCAAACCAAATTAAACAGGATTTATTAATAATAATAATTATCCCTTGCACACTCGCGCCCGGAGCAATTCTAGCATCTACGTGCACTAGGCAGCGTGGCAATTGTTAGGTTGGACGGGAGCAAGACCGTTCGGGATTTGAGAAGTAACTAAAATATCTCTTTTAGAGATTTATTGGGCTACTTAACAATATATATTCTGAAGAAACTTAAAATATATGTAAAACTAAGGATAGAACACAGTAAATTTTTTATAAATAAGGTGGGAAAGATGCTCACTCTTAGAACCCGCTCAGAACACTTGGATAAGTTGGGCGGCTGTCACAACATCGATTTTTTTATGAAAGTTCCATAGCGACCTGTAATTTTTTGATTTTGTAGAGATAATTTGGAAAGACAATTTTGAATAAACAAAAGTAAACTAAGAGAAAAGAAGATAAGAGGGTATATAGAATAGAAGTCGTGTAATTGTATAAATTATTTCGATTAAAATAAGGTTTTGAACCCTGGCGATCTGGGTAAAAACTCACGCGATTGTACGTCACACCATTGAGCCATTGCCAAGCTATCTCGTTTAATTAAACATATGGAGTGTTCCAAAAATGCACAACATAAATAGAATATTCTCCTGAATTTATGCCGTGCATTTCTGGAATACTCTGTGTACTGATAATTGTAGAGTTTAAAATTAATCAGCATACAGTTGTGAAAAGGTTACATTAATAATAGGGCTAAGGATTAAAAAAAATTGTAAGGGTTATTCGTTATAAATTACCCACCCCTTATCATCGTTATTATTGCCTATAGAAAAAAAAGTTTTAAATAAAAGTTGTGTGGTTATGATTGAATTTTGTTAAAATGCTATCAAAAATACAGTAGCGTGCAGATTTCAGGGGATACAAAAGAAAATAATAAAATTTTTAAATGGGATACCCTGTATATTATTAAATTTTTGGAACGGTCCTTTGTTACTGATTTCAAAATATACTGTATGTTGCCCCTACCATATATCGTTTTTGAGTTATTAAATGTCGAATATCTTAGTTAAACTAATTACTGTAAATATGAAAAAGTTAACATTATTAAAGTGAGCTATGAAAATGACAACTATTATGTTTGATAGGTGGCATTTCTTTAATGAAATAATCAAAATGGTTTACAGTGAGGATGAAAAAAATCCAATACTTATACAAAATAGATAACAAAAAATTATTTAAGAAATTTAAATATAAATAAATGATAACTCATAAAAGATGTTCGATGTGTCCACCATTATTGTCAATGCATAATTGATAACGTCTTCTTATATTTATAATTGCACCGGAAATGGCTTCATTATTTACATTCAGATTGTTTAATTCAAGTCGAATTCTATCTTTAATGACTTGAATACTATTATTGTTATTTTCATTAACAATGTCTTTTAGAAATCCCCAAAAAAATTAATCCATAGGGGTCAAATCCGGACTGTTAGGTGGCCATTTAATGGGTCCATTATTCCCTATCCATATTGGGAATACATTATTCAAATGATCTCGAACGGGTAGGATACTATGCGGAGTTGCCTCATCCTGCATCCAAATCATATTATCAAGGTTTCAGCAAAATTCTGCAAAAGAATATTTTCTGCTTCTGGGATAATTATTTCCAGATAGGTAATTCCAGTTAAAGTATAATCATAAAATATAGACCCAACAATTTTATTTTTGAAATTTCCATACCAAACGCTAACAGTTTTTCTTCCTGATTTTTTTATTTGTTTTACCAATCTTTTTCTGTTGTGTCTGTTTTCCCACGACCCTCGATTTTTCCTATTAAAAACTCTTGCCGTAGAAAAGGATGATTCATCAGTCTATAATATTTTAGTAAAAAATCGGGATCTTCATCCAACTTTTGAATCATCTAGCGGCAAAAGTCCAGCCTTTTCCTTTTAAACTTGTACGGGTAAAATTTCATATGGTCTGTAGCTGTTATTTTTTAACGTACGTTGGATTTTGGAATAACTTTTACCTAATTGATCTACTGCATTATTTATACTACATTCAGAATGTTCTAAAAAAATAATACAATGTTTCAAAAAAAGTCTATTCGCGAATAAATATGGATGGGCTTACCTTCGAAATGAAGCTGTATATCTAGCTATTCTTCCTGGTTTGCTTGAACTACACGCTTTTTTTCTACTAAAACTGGAGGTATTATTCACCTTTCGGTAAATATTCTTGAACGTATTTTCTGATGGTGTTGGATGATTTGGATATAACACCCTATATGCTCTTTTTGCTGCACGTTTATTTTTGTTATTTTGTATATAACAAGTAAATATTTGGACTTTTTCTTCCTCAGTGTAAACCATTTTGATTATTTCATTAAAGAAATGTCACTTGTCAAACATAATAGTTGTCATTTTCATAGCTCATTTTAATAATGTTAACTTTTCCATATTTACAGTAACTAGTTTAATAAAGATATTCGACGTTTAAATTACTCGAAAACGGTATACGGTAGAAGTAACATATGGTACATTTTTGAAATCAGAAGCAAAGAATCATTCCAAAAATTTAATAATATACAGGGTATCAAATTTAAAAAAATATATTATTTTCTTGTATCTCATGAAATCTGCACGTTACTGTACTTTTGATAGCATTTTAACAAAATTCAGTCATAACCACACAACTTTTGTTTAAAACTTTTTTCTATAGGCAATAATAACGATGATAAGGGGTGGGTAATTTATAATGAAAACCCTGTACCTCGGTTAGGAGTGGTATTTTTTTTAGTCTCAATTAAGTTTTAATATGCCGCATTCTCTCCTTCAAATACCTCTAACAAAATCTGTAATTACTGCATCTTCCGTTTGTCCGCCACAAACGCATAGTTTCTAGGTAAAGAAATATTTTGCAACTTTTATCTCCCCTTTGAAAACTGATCGTCTTTTTCTCTTATTTAAACAAAGAAACGTGGTGTTGCCATCCTCTGTCCACAAAGGGATATACTTTATCCAACAGCAACGTTCTCCTTTATCTTAAAATTAAATAGCCGCCAAGGCACTAAAATGTTACTCTGAGCCTACAAATTGATTGTTTTTAAGGTTATGTTGAAATAGTTTGGCTACATTGTGGCGGGAATTAAAAATATGAAAAAATTGTAATCACTACCGGTAAATTCTTCGTTTTAGAAAATTTTCTCACGTTGTTAGGCGTCATATTCTTTGGATGTAACTGCAATATACATAAATATAATTAAATCATTTTAGAAAATAGAATAATACTGTCCACTTCCGAAACAAATATGCCACCTTATAACAACACGCAAGGCGTGACAATTTCTTATTCAAACCAATACATTACTTACATGAGAGAAATCTTTCAAAAACACATTTATTTATATTTATATAACAGCAGAAAACTTACATGAAAATCAGTTCCATAATAGTTTCAGCATAAAAATTGTCAACAGGATTGTTTATGTTGATCTGTTAGACATTTAGTAAAATAATAAATTTACTAAATTTAAAATTTTATCACAGTTTGGTATATATACAGGATTAGTCAAATCGAGCCTCATCATTAGGATCTCGTAAACCGTAAGATATACAAACAAGGTTAAATTAGAGCAAAGTTGCGAAATTTTCTACTGAGTAATATGACGAAAAAAAAATCCGAGATATGTTGTTGATTTCTGAAAAAAACTGAAAATTTCAGTATTTTTCAGAAATCTCGAAAATAAAACAAAATACCTCGGATTTTTTTTATATTACTCAGCATTAAATTCCGCAACTTTGACCTAATTTAACCTCATTTGTATTTCTTACGATTTACTAGATCGTAATGATGAGACTCGAATTTGACTAACCCTGTATATATGAATTTAAATAAACCCTGTTAAATAACTCTAAAGCAAACTCTAAGATTTAAGTAAACAAACTGATGCCTTATTTAAGATGCAAAATTATAATTTGGAAACATTTATCTGCCAAGTTTTCCAGTAAATGATTAACTAGCTACCGTTCAAGTTATCCAAAGCATGTTATTGAAATAAACTTCTCCAAAGAATCGGTCACAAATTGTTTTTTTAAACAATTTACCCTTTTTCTTTCTAAAAATATGTAAACTGAATTGAAATAATCATTATTAAATGAAATAATTATTATTAAATGAAATGTTATATTGAGAAATTAAGTTGACGTTTTGGAAAAAACACTGTCTCACCAAATTGAATAGCTTTGGCAGTAGTTTTTTGTATTAATATCAAAAACGACAGCTTTCTGTGCTGTAGGCTACAGTTGAAAAGAACAATAATTAAATGATGATATAAATTGTGGAAAAAACCGTAACACAAAATGCGATCAAAGGGATATGCTTTACAGTTTTACAATTAAAAAACACAATTTGCTTTGACATATCTTTTAAGAGTGTAGGCTTTGGCTTAATCACATTTATCATTAAAAATATTAACCATTAAGCGATCAAGTCATAAACAAAACATTTCTACGATCTCTAATATTCATGTTTGAAAAGTCTATTTTTTTTTTCTAAAAATGAATCCGTACTCTCCTCGACCTCGGATAGTCATGCAAGATTAAAGAATTATTTCTGTGTTCAAAACGACCACATTTAAAAACTATTCACACTATTTTATGCAACGGTGTTTCCAGAGTCCTTAGAGCTATGATTCATTTAAAAAGGAAGAAAAACAATTACTGATCTCAATCGCATTATATTTTAAGAAGTTTTTAAATTGACAAATTTATTTATTTTTAAGGCTATTATGTAGAAATAGTTTAAATATATGCATTTTTTTTGTTTATATTATTTTAAGTATGTTAAAATAACGTATATCTCGTATCAAAGACATTGGTAAATAGTTATGTACTATATAATCTATAAATTCTGCTTTGCTATGACAAGAAATCGTAACTGCAAAAATCGTTTTAAAGTTTAAATGGCATTTGAACTCCATGTATGTATACAATATTGTTACATGGTTACATTAATAAAATGAATGAATACAAATTTAATTGTTAATAACGAAAATTGTTAATTTCGTAATGTGGATGGTATAACAGTTAATTTCTCTAAAATTACATTTTTCAGATACGACCTTCTGGCATAGCAGGGAAGAATTATTGAATACGTTAACTTTATCACAGCAAAATTTCGTTAAATGTGGTCACTTGCTTTTGCGAAATGCTTTCGTTTTTGAAAATAGCTTGTATAAATGTAATTGTTGCTTTTCTGCCCTGTTAAAACAAAAATGGGTGTAGAAAAATTTAATAAAAATCGCTTTAGCATTTTTGAAAACTGATATTAATAATAATTTTTAGTTTATTTTAAATAATACTCAGAAATTAAATATTAAAGATATACTATTGTATGCTTTTCCAACTCTATGGGCAAGTCGAGCTCGCTTAGTAGGGAATTGTCTTATAATTTTAGCTTAAAAAATTGCCCTAGACTATGGAAAAGTCAATAAATATGTAAATAATCTTATAACGTAATATTGGATTTTTTAGTTATCAATTTGCATTCTGCATACAAATATTTTTTTTATGTTTAAACAACGGAACAATTAATTGAACAAAATTATAAAATTAGATAAAAAATATTAATTTCAATTAGATAACTGTTTTTACATTTGACAAATAAAAACTGTATTACATGGAAACAATTTTTCATTCAAGTTTTGGAAAATAAAATAAAGGTAAAGGGGAACTTTTAAATTTCATAATAAAAATTGAATAATTAATTGAACAAAATTATAAACTTGGACAACAAAATATTAATTTCAATTAGGTAACTGTTTTTACATTTGACAAACAAAAACTGTATTACATGGAAACAATATTACAACTTCCATTCAAGTTTTGGAGAATAAAATAAACGTAAAGGGGAACTTTTAAATTTCATAATAAAAATTCTCCCAGCGTGTGCTAACCTTTGTTTCCTGAATTGTCAGAAACCGTTCTTTAGCAACCAAAAATTAAATTACACTTCAATATTTGAACTTTACACTCACCCTTGTAAAACTGAAAACTACTTGGATTTCGAAAACTTCACGCACAACTGGTTGGTGATCAACAGGCGGGAGTTGAGAATAAAGACGTGTTGATAGTACAGGATAACGGGGATTTATCCTGTGAAGGCGCCTACATATAAGTTGGAGGGGGGCAGTGCTGTACTATTGGCCATCCCACTGTGTTAAGAGGATCATTTATAGTACGAGATATTACTGTAATGTAGACAGAAAAATTGGTATATGGGGTGTCATATTTATTTTGACACATTGTTAATAATTAGCTGCTCTTATTTCTTCTAAATAAATTTGATTAAAACTGGATGAACGATAAACATGAGGAGTTATATCCTCTTTCATGTATTTAATTTAAAGTACACCGGCCAGTCCATGCAAACCTGAAATTAGTTTATTTTTATCAATTTTCACAATCTCGATTTTCAGTTAATAGAATACTCTAAATAGAAACATTTCTTCTCAGATATTACCAAAATTAATTTATTATGCGTTGGAAATTTTTTAAATTGCAATTTATAAATTTTATACTTTATGAACTAAAAACGCAGGAAATAGGCGCCATATTGGTGAACATTGTATTTTAGTAAATATTAACCGACAGATTTTCATCTTTTATAAATGGATGTGTCTACTCTACGAATCAAATGTCCTCAGGTTAACTGCGAACATCTTAAAAATAGCGGAGAAGGAACAATTTAAAAAATTCATTCTATTTGTTTATTGTAAACCACTCAATAAAATTTGATTAACTTACATTAAAGCGTGATGAAAATTTTTTAATTTATACCAGGAATGCACCCATTTTTAATAGTACTCTCGTCACATTAAACTTTTACTGTTATTTTTTGGAAACCACTTATTTATATCAACACAAAATTTTATACAGAACTGTCAATGTAAAATTTTGTGTTGATATGAAGGAACGTCCTTTTTTACACGTGATGACTTTTTCAATTTTTTTTTGTACAAAACCTTCGTAACTATTTACAAAAATGTTCTACTCTGCTTGTTCTGTTATCTTTGGAGATAGAGTGCAATTTATTTTTAGAACATTTACTTAAGAACTTATGATCAGATAAATAACCATTTAGAAAAAAACATTTAAAAAAATATGAGCAATTAATTAATACAGCCTTTCAAATAAATAAATAAAGAAAGAAATATTTATATTATCTTTTGCGCTTGTTAACTCAATTAATATTTGATATTTCAGAAATTATATTTCTCACCATTTTATCAAAGATTTTTTTAAACACCTTGAATAATAACTGAATGAGTATAAAGTAACATTCTTGATAATGAACCCAAAAATGTAAAATGAAAATTATGAAAAAGGCAGTATATGAAAAAACTGTATTTTGTCAATTTAAAAGTAAAAGTAAAAAATGAAAAAAATTAGAAAAACTGTTCAACTGAAGTGACACTCTGTAGTAACTCTTTGCCGGAGATTCTAAATGCTCTGTGGTGAAATTCTGTAAATGACAGTTTTGAGATCCCTCCACAGATAAATCTCTAGTGGCGTCAAATCCGGAGATCTTGCTGGCCACTCTGTGGGTCATCTTGCTTACCAGGATATATATTATCCAACATTATCAAACTGCTTTCTAACATGTCCAAATAAATCTGGCCATTGACATTTTCTTCAATGAATTAGTGGCCATTAACACTATCTCGCAATATACCAGCCCAAAGGTTTATTTTCTGTGGCCATTGAGTATGTCCTTCAACAAAACCATGTGGATTTTCATCACTCCAGTATTAGCAATTGCGTCTATAGACAAAGCCATTCAAAAAGAATATCGATTAGTCGTTGAAACAAATCTTTTTGTTAATCAAAACGGGTTGATGTTTATTTTTTCGGTCATTTGTTCATATAACTAAATTCTTCTATAAGAATCGCCTTCCGCTAGTGCATTATGGACTTACATTTTATACGGATGATGTTCACGTTTAATTTTAGGACCTTATGAACAGCCGTAGCAGCCGCAGCGATAACACGTCATTTTGTTCAAGATTCTGGGCTTTTTTTTATTCTCCACAAATGTACCAGTTAATTTTGCAACTAATTTCAAATCCTATGTGTGACTTACACTTTTCTTTCATTAGAAATTTTAGCAGTTTTTCTTGCGCAAGTATTTTCACCATCATGGATTAAAATTAATTCAATCTTCTCTGCTATAGTACACACCATTTTATTTCGAAATTATGAAGAATCACAATTAAATGAAGAAACAATTTTTGCAGTCTATCAAAACTTGTAGGATTTCTTAAAATATTTTTTAATGATACTTGGACTCGTAAACTTTTCAATATCAAATAATGGCATTAACCGAATAGCAGATTTAGGGCCGATCTTTCCACGTCTCATTACATTTATTTGGTAAATAAGTTATGGAAATAATTATTGATACAAGGGTATCGAAGGAAACTATATACCGAGTAAATTGAATACTCGTAGTAGATGGAAAGATCGACCCATAATATCACAGCTACAATAAATTATCCAGGCTTCAAAATGAACAACAAAAAAAATATATAAAACACAAAAAACAGGCCGATTTTGTTAGAAAAGAGAACTGTCAATTTTTCAATATCTTTTTATAAGTTAATTACCTACATATAAGTTGTTTAAAATATCTAACATTTAGAAGCTGCAAAAATAAATTTTGTTTAAGTTATAGCTGGTAACGCCACACCATCTATTACTGTCAATTAAGATTTTAAAGTTTAAGCATTTGTTATAAATTGAATTAAAATAAATCTAGTTTTGTCGATCTTGTAACAAGGCAATGTAGAGTCGGTGTATTAAACTTCAAACTTGACAATGAATTTTCGAATCCTAAGAATTGAAAAAAAAAACAAAATGTGCACGTTTTTGACCACTGAAATGGTACACGTAATTCTTTTTTTTATTTATAGAAGTATTGTTTTTAAACAACATAAATACGATCGACTTCTAAATTTAACTTTCTTGCGTTGAGTTGATGATTCATTTATTACTAATAGTTTTCAAGATGTCTAGCTTTAAAGTTACCTGAAAATATACACAATTTCACGTAAAGACATAGCATTACACAAAGCGTATAAAAATGAGAAATTAATTTTGGATTGAATTTCTGTCAACATCTAGCGTAAACGATTTTTTGCTGATCTTTTTAATTTTTTTTTCACGAGCAGTCACCTATATGCACATAGTCTAACTTATTTGCCTCTTAATCACTTACAGCAATATTACGTCGTAAACTATTAACTGATCTGGGTCTCTGTTTTCAAGTTCCCTCATTCCATTGTCTAAAATTTTCCCATTACAGTGTATTAGAGCTATGCAAACTCTCATGATTTAAGTAAACTATGTTTTAATATAATGCAATATACAGAGAATATACTAGATTAGGACAGAACAAAGTTTTAAAATATGAAATGAAATGAAAATATAACGCTAAAAATTTGTTTGCCATTATATTATGAGATATCTAATTTGACTTAAATCATTCTCCACTATACAGGGTGGGGCAATAGTGCGTCCTACTTCGATATCTCGAGTTCTACGGTAGCTAGAAACTTGATTTAAAAACATAAATAAACTAGAAAAAAATCTATAACCGGAAATTATTTCCAAATGATGGTGAGTGAAGACGATTCTACAGGGTCAATTAACATTTTTTTTAAATGGAATGCTATGTATATCAGAACATTTTTTGAAACCTCATTGTGACCTCCTTCCACTCCTTTATTATTATTGACCCTCTCCCAACAACTTGGATGAAATGATTTTTTTTTTGTTGAAATTATGCCATTTACACGTGTATATTAAAAAAATCACTAGTCACAATTATCGATTTTAAGAAAAAAATATGTTAGTACTAGTTGAGACATTTGTGTGATGATCTTCAGCCATTTTCACTTCTTTAAAGTGTACAGGGTGGCCAAAAAATAATTTTTAAATTTACAACTTTTTTCAAATGGAGCACCCTATATGTTTTTGGACGATATGATGTAGAACTGAAAAAAATATATTTTTTATACGTACATCCCTATGGCTATTTGTAACCGTTTTCGATTTATTGAACAATAACTGAAAAATTCAGCAATAAAAATTAAAAAAAAAAAAAAAATTATATATATATATATATATATATATATATATATATATATATATATGTATAATATATATATATATATATATATATATATATATATATATATATATATATATATATATATGTTAAATTCGTTCTCCGGGTATACTCCCGCGTAGGTGATAGGCCCCGAGAGGGACCGTGGTTGTCTGAACGACGTTTCGGCAGAATCTCATCTCATCTCATTTTTTTTCAGTTCGAGTTACCAGAAGCCGCAGTAAGCAGTTATCTGTTAGAACCTGAAGATGGCAGATGAGATTCTGCCGAAACGTCGTTCAGACAACCACGGTCCCTCTCGGGGCCTATCACCTACGCGGGAGTATACCCGGAAAACGAATTTAACATTCACCACCCGCGAAAACCTGAAAAACAACATATATATATATATATATATATATATATATATATATATATATATATATATATATATATATATATATATATATATATATATATATATATATATATATATATATATATATATATGTATATTGTAATTCACATGTTGCCCATTTTGATTGACACACATTTCTATGCGTCTTTGGAATAATGTTTCTACTGTTTATAAAATTGTGGGAGTGATACTTCTAAAAGCATTTATTATCATTTTCTTCAAATTTTGGATTGTTGTTGGTGTGATGTTTTTATGGTCATTATGTAACACGCTTATTATAATATTTTTTCTTGAATTATTTGAAAAAACCCCTCGTTTTTAATTTTTATTGCTGAATGTTGCAGTTATTGTTCAATAAATTGAAAATGGTCACAAATGGCCATAGGAATGTACTACAAAAAATGCACATTTTCCAATCCTACATCACATAGTTCAAAAATATACAGGGTGTTCCATTTGAAAAAATTGGAAAAATTCAGTTCAAAAAGTTGTAAAGTTAAAAACCCTTTTTGGTCATCCTGTATACTTTTAGAAAGTGGAAATGGTTGAGTGTTATCACACAGACGTCTCATAACTATCATATTTATTCTTCAAATCGATAGTTGTGATTGTAGTGATTTTTTTAATATACACGGTGGTATAATTTCAACAAAAAAATCATTACATCCAAGTGGTTGGGAGAAAGTCAATAATAATACAGGAGTAAAAGGAGGCCACAAAGAGGTTCCAAAAATTGTTCTGATATACATGGCATTCCGTTTAAAAAAATGTTACTTGACTCTGTAGAATCGTCTTGACTCACCATGTATAATCGAAAATAATTTCCGGTTATAGACCTTTTTGTCTAGTTTATTTTTTTAAATCAAGTTTCTAGCTATCGTAGAACTCTAGATATCGAAGTCGGACGCACTATTTCCCCACCCTGTATAATTTCAATTATTTTGTTCTCTGAAGACATTAATATTTATTACATTAGGATTTACTAAGATTCGCAGTTACTTTCAAGGCTTTTAAAGGACCATACTGAGGAAGCAAAGATGCACAAACACGTGTCTGTGGATGTTTTAAAGTTTTGAAGTGATTGGCCAACTAGTGAATACTTTTGTTTTATTTATTTTTGGTTTTACTCAACAGAGTAGCTAGAAATAAAAACATTATTCATACTCAGTCGTGCGGAACATAATGTGCATATTTTCTTTTTTTATATTCCAAGTTTCAGCGTTTTGGCAAATAGCCAGGAAAATAATTGTTTAAAAAAAATATATGTTACACTTATCTCTTATTATATTTTCATTTCATTCCATATTTTAATAGAACCTTTACCTTCTGTTTTAAAGTTTTATATTACAAATATATTTTTACGTCAAACGGCATGGCAGTCGGAAACTTCCTTGCACAATTAATACTAGACGCTATTAATTTTTTTTTGATTTTTTATATACACTGTATCTCATTTAAAATGAAGACACCTAGTTATATTCGTAATTTTTTTGAAAATCAGATTTGAGCTTTGGCACAATTGTAGTCCTATATAAGACGTAGATTTCGAGGCAACCAACTTAAATTTAAGTAACAAACTGAGACAACGGCAGCTGGGGCAAATGGGGCCCATTCCCAATATTTTACTTCGCGTTGAAGATATCGAAAAAAGTTATTAAAAGAAGTTATGTGTGGTGTGTTGTGTTTCAATAAAGAATTTCATAAAAAAGATGCATATTATTTTTGACCCTCCCAGGAAAATTTTCTAGCGGCGCCCATGGCTGTTTTACTTTTCAACCAACGACCTTATCATTTTTCGTGGTTTCTAGAGAACATATTTACTAAATTTGAAAGATTCATCTCAAAAACTTTTACTGCTAACGTGATACATATAGACACACAGACAGACATTTGCTGATATTTTGTTTTTTTGGCATAATTCATCGAGATTTATCTAGAAAAGCAATAAATTGTTTCTTAAAGAGGAAGAATATATTTCGATGAATATTACAGTTTTTGCAAAAAAATAGAATTACATTGCACCGTGGACTAAATCGCGTGAATGGGGGTTCTCGGCCCTAATATAGTTTTAAAATGATTTAAAATTTTACAGAATCCAGTTAGTCTACTGCCTATGTAAATGTAATTATACGCTGCTTAGATATTTTGATTTATATCTAACAGTTAAGTCAAGTATGATTAATAAATTAGAGTATAATTAATAAATAATTACTCTTTAAGATTTATAAGAGCATTTATAAAGTTTTAGATCTTCTAAGTATATGCTATGTACCCCTGTGATTAATAATTAATTTTAACGAATCCGTCAATTAGTTTTCAGTGTCGTTTTAGGGTGATTATAACATCAAATTATGTGTTATGTGAGTTTAGATACTTCAGATTATATACAACCAGTAAATATTCCTATACGTAGTCCATGTTGTATAACAGAAATAATTTTTTAATGAGTTATGACATTTTTTAAGCTATTATTTAATAATAACAATTTTTAATGGAAAAAAATTAATACAAAATGAGTAAAAAAATAGTTAAATAGTATACTGTTCATAAAGAAAGCGGAACAACAATAAAAATTGTCAAAATCTGCTGTGAAGCACGCGATGACTAATCCCAATTTCAATATAGTTTTGATGAGGGCAAGTATTTTATTTTTAAAAATAATGGACACTTAATTAACATCTGTAATATCGGGAATCATTTGCAACTTATTTGTATGTTCCATCTTCTGGAATAATCTGTGTTATAAGTTGCACTAATATTATAATTATTACTAACTTTATTAACACTATTAACTATAAATTATTAGAAATAATAGATGTAAACATTTTTAAAAATTTAAAACCGTCTTGTTCGACTGTGCTATGTAATTAAGTATAGTGCCATTTTAACAATATATGTGCTCTAATGCACGTTGCGTATTCAGTTTAAAAAGTTCAACTTACCTTGAGGCCAGGACATTAAAGGCACAAGACAAAAAGTCTGGCCTAGGCGCTGGTGCTTTTAAATTTGTCTAAAGCATTTGACTCTGTGGATATCTCTTTATTAGGCCTTGATAATATTGCAATACCCTTTTTTTAATCCTACTTAAATGGACGTACACTTCTGGATATTTTGCCAGAGGCACAGGTACCATATGTGGTTCCACAACGCTCCATTTTGGATACATTGCTCTTTCTCATATATGCAGTTGATATCTATACATGTGTGTATTTCTGAATACAATCATACATGGATGACACCCAACTAAAGTTTAGCTTTAATTCTAATCTTTGTGAACATGCTACAAAATATATAAATTATGACCTCATAACAATTAGGACATATTGTAAAATTCATGGCCTAAAGATTAATCCGCTAAAATCGCAAGTATTTCCTTTTAAGATTTAAGAATCTCTTTAATAATTAACACTAATAATGAAATTTTACTTGTGTTTATAATGTAGGCCTTACTTTTGATAATAATTTAAAACTTATACCCACTGTCAATAATTTAATTAAAAAAATCTTATATTTCTTTAAACTTATTATACTAAAATAAGCATATCTTCTACTTTTAAATTAGGAAAAACTTTGCGAGTGAGTCTATAGTATTTCCAATTTTTCATTATTGTGATATATGTACATATATTGGCTACATACATTTAACTACAAACTGTAGACTACGAAATTGCAAAATATTTGCTGTCGATTCATCTATGTTACGTAGCAAAATTCAAGAATTAAAATTTTAATCTCATTTGGATATATTATTTTCTAGTTTTCGTACACTTATTACCTTTACTCTACACCTATCTTAAAAATTAACTAGTACATCGTAGTCAAATTCATTAGGCAAATATAAGAGGCAATCGAACTCTTTGCGTTCCATTCAAACCCCTTGAAATTAACTGGGAATCTTAGTAACACTAATGTAATAAATATTAATAGTTCCAGACATCAAAATAATTGAAACCATATTAAGAAAATCCCGGTATCAGGGTTAACATAATTTAATATAAACTATAAAAATTCCTAATTGTTATTTTCTATACTTTTACAATAAACGTATCACACTTTTTAAATAACTACTTCCCTGTCATTTGTCATGATGAAAATTGAATTATAAATAAAACAATATGCATGCGACTCGACTAGCAGATATATCGGGGGAGTACTAATATTCGTCAGAAACGATGTAAAATCTGTAAGTGTTTTAGAATCAACAGCATATAACTTAAACTTGGTTTCTTGCTCTAAAGTTAAAAGTGAAAAATATGTTATTTATAATTTCCACTGTGTATCATTCTCCAAATGAAAATCACAGTGAGTTTATTAATTGGATTAGCCAGTGGTTAGAAAATAATCACAATTTCAAAGATATTATAGTTGTAGGGGATTTTAATATTAATTGGTTATATGACAATTTGTACTCCATAAAACTCAAAAATTTTGTGCAAATGTTAGGTTTTAAACAAATACACCAGGGTCACACACTAATTGATCTAGTTTTAACAAATAATTTTAATGCTGTTAGTGCTGATGTAATAAATAATTATCACATAACAGACCATTCAATACTCCATATAAATTTAATAGATAGGGAAGACAATATTACAAAATCCACTAGAACAATAAGAACTAAGATTGATTATAAGTTATTGACACCTATGCTTATTGAATAAAGTTAGATTTACGAATGTACAAATGTAAATGTAGTAATAAATGTAGAAACGTACATGGGACAGGATATAGCAAATGAGTTAAATAAATATTTTGTCAATAGTATTGTCTTACTAGCCAATAGTGTTCCAAATTCGCAGCGTGAAAATAAATTTATTTTTCATTTATGGATACAATGCAATGTGAAATGGTAGAATTTAAAGAAATATCATGATCTTAACTAAGGAAAGTTATTTATAGTCAAAACAAACTGGGATGCGTAGATGACATTGACCTAGGTTTCATTAAATCCACTTTTGTAGTTCTTGGATAACCTTTATTGTATTTAATTAATTTGTCTCCGAGAAAAGGTATTTTACCCGATTTACTTCAAACCTCAACTTTTGTCCCTGTTCCAAAAGTAGAGCATACCATAAAAGCTGAACAACTACAGCCAATTAATATGTTACCTTTTTGTGAAAAAATTCTGAAAAGTATTGAAAGAGAAACAGCTAATGGAATATATCAACCAACATAAAATTTTAAGCATTAACCAGTCAGGCTTTAGGGAAAATCATGGTTGTAAAACAGCTTTACAACTAATTATTAATAATTGGAGAAGTATGTTAGATAAGAAAAACAACATAGTATGTGCTGTATTTTTGGATTTAAGCCGTGCATTTAAGACCATTGATCGTAACATTTTGTTAAAAAAACTTAAACTAATGGGATTTAAAGGCTGCATATTAACGTGGATAGGAAGTTATTTATCAAATAGGAGTCAAGTTGTCAAAATAAAATGAATCGCTTTCTAAACCAATAAGAAATAATATAGAGGTTCCACAAGGCAGCTGTCTTGGCCCTTTATTGTTTTTATTATATATTAATGGCATTAATAATGTGGTAAAAAAATGTCTATACATCTTTTTGCCGATGATACTTTAATTTATTTTGATAACACTGACATGTATGATTTGGTAGGGAAATTAAATGAGGAACTAAATCAAATAACAAAATGGTTACAAGTCAATAAGCTGTCATTGAATCATAATAAATCAAAATGGTAGGTGGTAATATTTTACATAATTCATTTATACAAACACAATTACAAATTACATTAAGTGGTAACGCTGTTGAATATGTTGATAATATTAAATACCTAGGTTTAATCATAGACAGAAATCTGAAATTTAGTTATCACATAGAATACATGACAAAAAAATAGCTAAGAAAATAATTTTTTTCTAAGGATATCTTTTCATTTATCATACTCAACAAAAATGACTGTTTATAATACTATTATTCTACCTCATTTTACATATTGTGGATCAATTATTTATTGCTCCAGTGTAAACATAAGCACTCTTCACAAGTTACAAAATCGAGCTATGAGGGTAATATTAAATTGTAGTAGGTATACACGAATAACAGATATGCTTCATTGTTTAAATTGGCTCTCGGTTAACGAAAGACTGTATTATATTTCAATGGTTTTTATTTATAAATTATTTACCAAGCAAGTGCCTAACTATCTTGAACAGAAAATTAAATATAATGAGGACGTTCATTATTATAACACAAGAACAAGAAATAATTTTCATATTATTTGTAGTAGAAGGCAGCAACAAAAAATTGTTTATTCAATAGGGGGTTAATCAAATTTAATTGTCTTCCAAATTATTTAAAGGAAAGTCATAATATAAATTTATTCAAAAATAAATTATTGAAACTATATTACGGATAACATGTCTGTAATTAATATATAGTAAGCTAATTGTAAACTGATTGTAAACTGACTGTAAAATTAAATTTATCTAAATAAATGTATCATTATTATTATATTATATTATGCACATATTCTTAGAGGAACGTCTCGATAGACTCAAATATTATAAAAATAATAAATGAACATATGTTTTCTAGTAGAATACAAAATTGTTTTTTGCTTATAATATTTGAACAACGTGAAATCAAAAATTTGCATTTGTTTTCTCCTAAATATTCTCTTCACCTGTTTCAAATTATTAAAATCCCAGCGCAAAAGAATACTAGAAAGTCATACACTTAATGATAAAAATGAGGCAGCGCTTTGCAATTGAACTTTCAGCTTATGCCGTACAGAAATACAGCTTAGAGCTTTATCGTCCCCAGTGACAAGTCATACAAAAGAATTTTCTCTATAACTTAATCCTTATTTATTGTATACCATGGCCTGATATAAAATTTTCTGTTAACTCTAAAAATAAAATTGATGAACGAATATCACTCTCTGCATATTAAAACACTTGTTCTGAAATTATGTACTATAAATTTTTTTTCAAATTTGAACGTTGTGTATAAATAACAAATCCTTGAGATGTAAATGATAGTAACAGTGAAGTTATTTTCACAAACACGAAAAAACATTTGGTACTATCCTTGATGCGCATTTTTCCTACCAAGTTGATGATTAAAATTGATTAAGTTTTAATCATCTCCAACTTAGTTAATGGAACGCGTATTTTTTTACATGTCAAGCACCAGATATAATAATATTATAGTCTTTATTGAAAAAGTAACTATAAATACAAATTGTAATACATATAATATGTTACATGCAAATTTTTTGAGAAGAATTTATTTTAGATGCTTATGAAAATTAAATAATCAAATTGTCTTCCTTGGTCGGATTAATTTAATTCATCCCTAATTCTGCCTTTGCATTTAATTAAAATGGTTCTATTCAGGTGGACCTCAGATTTGAGAGAAAATCTAGAAAGATTAGATCAGGAGATCTGCTGGTCACGCTATTCATCTCCGTCTACTAATCCATCTGTTAGGAAAAATATTATTTAAGAAAACTCGTACGGTTTACGAATAATATAACGGTTCACCATTCTATTGATATTATGTATTCCAGTATGTAGGGTTCTTCATTTTGGATAAAATATTGCAAGTACGGGAATTAAATTATTTCCGAGCAATTCCAAATACTGTTCTCGACAATTAGTATCCCTTCAACAAAGAAAAATATTAATAACGTCGCTTTTATTTAAAGAATTATGTATAAATATGTAATATTTTCTTAAGCAATAAAGCAAGCAATAGAAGCGTGTGTTGAATATTTGGCGAATGCGCCAGGAAAAACGACCTCTATCTGCTCGATAGTCATTGAGAGACTTTATTTTTTAAATCGAGAGATAGTAAGAACTAGTTTAAAACGTTACTTACGAATGGGTTAAGAAGTTGAAAAAATTTAACAATAAAATCAGTCTTACCGGAATAATGAAAATTCACATGTTTCGGGCCGTACACAGTTTCACGAGAAGATCAATGTGTGGGCTGGTATTCTAGGGAAACGAGATAATAATAAAATATATATATATATATATATATATATATATATATATATATATATATATATATATATATATATATATATATATATATATATATATATATATATATATATATATATGTATATATATATATATATATATATATATATATATATATATATATATATATATATATATATAATATATATATATATATATATATATATACATATTTATATATATATATATATATACATATTTATATATATATATATATATATACATATTTATATATATATATATATATATATATTATATATATATATATATATATATATATATATATATATATATATATATATATATATATATATATATATATATATATATATATATATATAGTGGTGAGAGGTATCAAACTTCTCATATGGTCTGAATGCTACTATCCGACCGACATCCTCGATGTCTCTGTGGCGGATAGCGACTTGCATCCAAGTACCGAGAGCGGCGACCCCTAGCCCTAGTGGACTAAACTAATGTGATTAAATTCAATGCAGGTCGGGGTATTTGCCCGCTGAGTAGTTGTTTCCTTCAAATCATATTTAAATATATATATATATATATATATATATATATATATATATATATATATATATATATATATATATATATATATATATATATAGTGGTGAGAGGTATGAAACTTCTCATATGGTCTGAATGCTACTATCCGACCGACATCTTAGATGTCTCTGTGGCGATAGCGACTTGCATCACAGCAAGTACCGAGAGCGGCGACCCCTAGCCCAGGTAGACTAAACTAATGTTATTAAATATGATTTGAAGGAAACAACTACTCAGTGGGCAAACACCCCGACCTGCATTGAATTACACCTTCAAATCATGATAGATGGAAATCATATTTAATAACATTAGTTTAGTCCATCTGGGCTAGGGGTCGCCGCTCTCGGCACTGTACTGTGATGCAAGTCGCTATCCGCCACAGAGACATCTAAGATGTCGGTCGGATAGTAGCATTCAGACCATATGAGGTTTCATACCTCTCACCACTATTCACTTCACCTTAAGTTAGTATATAACTAGCAGGTTGGCCACTATCATTTGTCTGTTCCATAACCTATGGCATACTGAAGAGAACAAATAAGTTCGAAATCGATCTATGTCTGGTTAGGAATTGACAAATGATATTGGCTTTCCATCTACCATGATTTGAAGGTGTAATTCAATGCAGGTCGGGGTATTTGCTGAGTAGTTGTTTCCTTCAAATCATATTTAATAATATATATATATATATATATATATATATATATATATATATATATATATATATATATATATATATATATATATATATATAATAATACCACAGGTAATTACAACCCCTTTATCCCTGAAGGCAGGGTTGTAACGATTTAAATCAATTTGATTTAAATCATGATTTAAATCAACTGATTTTTTAAATTTAAATCATGATTTAAATCAAGTTGTGTAAAGCCAGTAAATCAAACTTCAGAAAATTCAAATAAAAAGTATAGTTTATTTAAAAGCTGGATACAAATGAAACTGAAAAAAAAATTCAAATAAAAGGAAGAAAAGAACAGTTAGGTTACACATATAAAACAAAAGTTACCTTTTTAAATGTACATTATAAAGATCCCTTAAATAAAATAAACAGTTATTTAGATTTAGAATACCTGCAGTTAAGTCAACTTCCTGCACTTTTCATGATTGCCTTTTAATCTTTGAACAAGTCCTTGCATTTCTTTTTTTACAATTTTTACACACTGCTCTGTTACTGGTTTTTCCTTTTTTTTGTTTTTTTTTTATAAAATAATCCCAAACTTCGTCTTTCTTCCTTCCGCTCATTTTTATTTTACACTTCAGTCACGCGTCGCCTCGGCATCTGTGAAATTAATGAAACCGACCACCAAGCCTGTCAGAATAGGAAAATGCTGATTTTTTATCGTTTGTATGAAAATATAGACCATATAGAGAATTTTTCCAGTGACGTGAATAATTTATATGTGCAAATTGGTAGTTAGAGAATACAAAAAAAATAGTGTATGGAAAAATCGTATTTGTTTTCAAAAAATTAGAGTAGAACTGAAAAAATCAAAAAAATCAAAAAAAATCTGATTTTTTTTTATTTTTTAAATAAAAAATCATTGATTTTTGATTTTTTTTTAAATCATGATTTTTTCCAACCCTGCCTGCTGGAGACGGTTACACATTAAGACAAACACGGACAGACATCCTATATCCGAATATACTGGGATAAATTTTCTTTCCGAAGAAATCCCAGTTCCTCGACCGGGAATCGAACACGAGACCCCGAGGTTTCGAGGCAACTACGTTAATTTTAGTCCACGGAGCCATATAATAATAATAAATATAATAAACACCACAGAAATTAGGCAATCCCTGAATCCAAAGCCGAGGCTGCTCGGGTGGAGGTTAAACTGATGAAAAAACTCGGACAAACAACCATTCCCATCGATATTGCCATTGCTGATGGCGGGATTCGACCCCGCAGCTACTCTAGAAAGATAGAAGTCACACTTTTTAATTTTAATTATTTGATATTCTTACTATGCTTAACTGTTTGGCAAAAAAATCAGTACCTACAATATTTTAATAACGTGTTCCCAAGCAGCACATTTCGTCGGTAGCAGCTACCTAGGTAGTAGCTACCTACTATCAGTGGAATTTTAAAAAGTTTCCGCAACTAACGACCGTTACGTAATGGGAACGAGCCGCCTACCAAGTATTCACCAAAATGGGGAATAGTTATTACGTAGCAATTACTATTCTGGAACTTTCCCTGTTATGTATTGACAACTAGGTTATTAAGTAAACGGAATGTAACCAAGTAGTAGAAATGACTGACTTTTGGAACAGCTCTTCAGTGGTGCGAGAGAAAATATAGTGTGTTTGAAGTCATTATGTCCAAGTTAAATCGATTGAATGATATATGTGTAGGTAATAAACCATGATGTTTTGCATTCACTCTGTGTGAAAATTAAAACTGCTACTTGTGTTCTGTAAAATATTTACATGATACTTCGATAAAAAGACGGGCTCTCTAGAAAATTGTTTTTTCGAAAAAAAAACAAATTGTTCAAAAATAATGTGTACACTCGAAATTGCAAAATTTTTGATGGAAAAAAATTTTTTTTGATTATGTTATGAGGAAATAATGATCTATTTATAAAAGATGTTTGTAAATGACCATATGTAATGAAAAAATGGTTTTCAGAATTATATCTTTAGCTATGTCAATATGGCGTCATCATTCAATAATAAAAAAAATGACGAATTTAGTTCGATTAACTTTATAGTGGTATATACGACAACAAAGTATTTGTCACTTAATAGGAGTGACAAAAAACCAAAAATTATTTCACTTTAAAATTACATTTATCATAAAGTAGCAAATCCGATGAATGACGTAATTTTCTTGGTAGCCTTAAACTGACCTCTTACTACACTACTACGAAAAGGTTACTGCAAAGTTCCCACGTACCCTAAAACCCTTACTTTTAAGTTGGTAGAGCTAATTGATCCGATCTATACTCCATTCATTTCATATGACCACATTTTTTATCTGGGCTCGCAGAACGTCCGTTTGTCGACATTCAGTCGTGTATAGTTCTCTAGCATAGATACGTGGTGCAATATATAAATTCACGAAATGTATTTATGCATATGCTAGAATTTTTTATATTCTTATATGAAATGAATGGAGCATCGGTAAAAAATAATTTTATTGTTTGGGATTGGTAATACGTTAACGACTAACTAAACATTAACAGATGACAGGTGGAAGAATTATTAGTCTTTATCTGTTCTGTGGTTATTAGCTAACATCAAACAACGTTAAAGTTCCAGAAAATGCCCCGACAACGTTACAGGAACTTTCAATAGAACACTTTCAGTTATCATTACTTTGAAGTGATTTTTTGGTAACGCCGTGCAGTCGGCATTACTACTAATTCTCACTTTAAAGTTGAAAATGCTTTATAGTAATGCAGAGTAGTAACCGCGACGTTGCACATACTGCAGTAGTTACTTGAAAGTGTAATAACTGTGGGGTATTACAATTAAGTAGTATTTATGTAATTGTTACTACACGGGCATACCACAAGGTGAATTTTACTCTAAAGTCGCAAATTTAGTGACAGCTATGTAATGCCTACCATATTAAAGTTCCGATGCCAGTTCCCGTCACTTTGGTGCCAGTTGGGTTCTGTTACATATTAAACAAGAATTTGTGCAACATTTGACAGAAAAGTAATAAACGTATTTGTCTTTTGAAGTAACAGAACAATATTTGGTACAATATAGTCATATTGCATTATAGGTAACAAAATCTTCTGCTTGTTTATAGTAATTGAACGATAGCAGATGACGGGTGTGTAGGTATCAATTATGTAAAGTACGTTGTTAACCAGAGTTACTGAAGGTACATTTACATACTCTGTAATATAATGGCTCAAATATTAAACTGTAGTGATAATCTATTATATGAGGACAATTTTTAATAAATTTTGGCAAGACGTAACTCGAGAGATCGTGATCGTTCAACGTTATTAAAAGCTTTATAAAAATAGGTAAGCGATAAGAAAATAAAAGATAATATACGAATTTTGATTATTAAAGTATACAGGGTATCTACGAAAGGTCTGTTCAAAAGGGTACCACATATTTCCGAGTCAAAACTAAAACGGTTCAACACAACTTGCCTCAAGAATTAAAATTCCTAAGAAAATTGATTTTTTTTTTTTAAATAACAAACGAGAGTTTTCAGCTATTGCGAGAAAATTTGAGATCTTTGTCTTTACTGGCAATAGGTATTTTTTGGCGTAATGTTTTCCGTCAGTAATGTGCAAATGGTCAAAAGTTGGTCGCCCAGTACAAAGAAGCCCAAATCTTTTCCACAATTTATCCAATAAACTGTATAAACGTTTTCCATTAAACCTGCCACTCTTGAGAGACATCTTCGTGAAGAGTAGTATTTTACCCCAGCAACTGCAAATAATGGCCTTTGGCGTAAGTTTATGCGTAAAGTTTAGAATTTGGAAAGATTTGCAGAAGACCCAAAATTAGAGGAACGAATCATTATGCTCCAAGAAGCTGGCTACTACGTCCTTCTCACATAACGGTGTGTGATTACTTTTTATGGGGATCATTACAAAGCATGGTGTACTCCACCCTGGTAAATACATGAGAGTTGTAGAGATGAGTTCAAAATACCGCATCAGTATTTGTATTCTTCCGATTTTACTTAATTGCATATTTATTTAGCACCGCTTTCAAAATTGGTTCCGATGAAGAATTAACGGTTCACTTTATCACCAGTTACAAAATAATAATAGTAAGTAAAATATTTTCGTAGGGATATGTTTCATAAGTTCTTATTAACTTAGATCTATCCAATGATAAAGATATGCCATGATTCCCAAACTTGGTGCTCATCATTAAGATTTCGGAAACCTGCTAGTTTTAACAAATTTTATGCCGTTTCCGAAACTGTTACGAAATCACAGCTAATTATGACTGTTTTTGAGATTTCCTGAAAAAAACGAAAATATTGTGCTTTCTTTACAACCGTTTTTCTTAAATTAGTCCCTTAAAAAACGAATTTTCCTCAGTATGTATATATCATTAGAAAGCTCTTTTTGAGCACAACCAGAAAAATGAATAATCCAATATTGCTGCCAAAAAAAAAAAAACGAAAGCTAGGGTACTTAGAAAAATAAAAGACTATAGAGCATTCGCTTTTGCAGCAAACTATTGGTCTCCAAAATGTGTCTTACTACTGTGAAACATTTTTTATTAACAGATTCTGAATCAGCACATAATTTGCTAAAATATACCCCATTTAACCCACTTGTCGCGCTTATGGATTCCGAAATCTTAATGGTAAATATCAAATTTTGGACACACGGTAGACTGCCACTTTTAAAAAAAGCGTCAGTAAGGTGACAATTTGACAAAATGAAGTCGTAACATTATTTTATTTGATGTGTTCACGTGTTGTTTTGAAAATGTTCTTTTAAGAATTTTATTGAATTTATGCTTTAATTTGGTGACACTTTTTATATATGTATTTTTTTATAAGTAAAAAGTGACTTTACGCTTTTTGATAGATTCATAGCAATATAATGATGACCGATCTTAACAGTTATTATAAATTTAACTTACGCAGAAACAACATGTGTGCATGTTAACCTTTGTAAAGAATTTGGTATTTATTCTATACTAAAGTTACCAAATCGCGCTGCCAATCATGGGCGTAGGCTAAATGGATGTATATGTAAACAGGACGTACCCCATACCTGTTACTGCTGGTAAGTTAAAAAGTGTGGATGGACTTGACTACATATTTGTAATATTTTCAAGGTCACCGCAGTCTTTGAGGCGTGTACGTTGCGACAACTAAATTTTCTCATCCTGAAGAGGGTTGAAACCTTTTTATGTGAAGCTAACATTGACGTGGTTTTATACCAAACACCATATACTGCACGCGACGTGCATTTCGCCAACCAAGTTGGCATCATCTGGAGATGATTTAAACAAACTATGTATTCTAGTTATACCTAAACCATTGTTACAATTCGGTGAACTGTAGCTAATTAATCAATATAGCGGACTATATCGTATTGGCCCTTTATCACTAACGTATGTTGGGCATCGCTATACTTATCTGTTCTACCATATTTGAGATGAGGTATATGCTCCTTGAATCTAGTTTGATTTGATCGTCCAGTTTGTCCAACATACTTTTGATTACAGTCTTTACAGTAAATTTCGTAAATCCCCAACTTTTATTTTGTTTCAATTTTGTCTTTTAGATTGCCTAAAAGTTGCTGTCGTTTATTTCCCGATGAATGAACCACTGTCATATCTATATCTTTATAAATCCTACCAATACCTCGGGTTAGTTGAGTATCGTATGGAATCGATACAAATTTCAATTATTCTTTTTCATTTTGAATGGTTGAGGAATTTCGAAGTGTCTTTAAATTTACGTTTCCTGATTATTTTATCAACTAAACTTACATAATATCCATTACGCAAGCAATAGCGTGCAAATTCGATGATGAAAGGTTACCATCTACCAGTCGGTAATCAAAGAGACCATATGAGTACCATACTTTTCTCTCTTTTGAAATTTTTGGTATGGCGGCCAGATACGGTGGGAGGGAACATTTTGTTTTAATAGAATGATTATCGATATTTGTCTGCATAGGTGGTTAGAATATGTACTCCACATACTTCAATTACGCTGGCAGAAAAAACCCCGTCGGCGCGCGGTAATGGGAAACTGAGAAAAAATAATTCTTGGTTACCGGACCAAACCTAACGCAAAATTTTTGTTTTGGTCTGTAGTACTGTACTATAGTGGCAGATATTTCTAGCGGTCGGTTTTTGAGCAATTTGACATCAAAGTAGCGAAAAATGGATCAAAATTTGAAATGTTGATAAAAAATAGTTAAAATTTAAAAGACGTCTGTCTGTCCAGCCAGCTTATGGTTCACAAAGCACTAAAAAAAATCCTAACCTTGGCTGGCAGACATTTTTGCCAAATTTAACCCCTCCAAACCCCCTGAGAGGGTTAAAAAAGCTCAAATTTTTCGTATTTTCTACTGTAATAACATATCCAAAGGACATTTTTTAATATTTATAAGAAAAAGTACAGACACGAAAAATTTAAATTTTTTTTAAAAAAAAGATTGTTTTTATTTAAAAGCTGATAAAAAGAGTAATTATCAGTTTTTAAGTAAAAACAATCTTTTTTCTCGCAACCTTTTGATAATTTTTTTATCCTTTAGGGATTCTGCGTTTCTATTTACTTTAATGACAATGTTTGTGGAAATTTGATTCGTACAAGCTCCTGTGACAAATCCACGGGCGCGCGATGAGTTTTGATACAGGGGAAGCAGTTTGTGATATAGGGTGATGGGTAGTGCGAAGCCCCGAGCGAAGCGAGGCAAAAAAAGTTTTAAGAAAAGGGGCGTGGCTTCAGTATACTCATGTTAAAGCAAATGTCGAAAGCCGCAAAGTTATGATATCTAGAAATGGCCAACAAAACAGTTTACACAAATTTTCACAACCCGTTAACCACTGATTAGCACTGTACATTTCAATATTAAAGTACCTATAGCATGATTTAACTTTCGTTTTTAAAAGTTTTAAATCAGGTGTTGGTCTTCCGTTTCTAATAATATCCAGTTTATCTTGAAACGAATATGTTGAAAATCCCTTTTTCAACAAATTGCACACCACACAAACGCAAGTCATATTTTCCACAGTGCTAGGACCAGCTTCCATATTGAATAAGTAATTCTAAATCTGCGTACACGCACACTAATGTTCAACGTTTTAAAAATCACTTGTCGCCGCACCACAGGTTTAGAAACACCAAAAAATTTTTACATATATGGCACAAAAGCTGAGAATAATACTAGGAAGATTAATATTAAGTATAATATTAAAATCGATATTAAAATCGAGATTAAAATCTATAAAACAAGACGCATTACGATGCTATATAGCTCAGGTATCAAGATTATTAAGTGGGGATGGGATGCATTTCAAGAAGTTGCTTATATCGAAGTCGCGCGAGTTCGTGTTGGCTCAATTAATCGAGTGCGTCATCGTTACGGTTTTAGTGTACAACATTATCTCAGTTGTTGAAATGCAGGGCCGTGTCTATTGAAATTGGGTAAAAAGTAAATTTTAATGATTAATATATGTGATAAATAATAATTAGGTTCTAATTAAATGTTTTTTTTAATAATCCCAAGGGAAGCACTACTTCCCTTGCTTCCATGGACCGACCGCCCCTGGACAAATCCTTTAGAGAAATCAGGAATGTATTGAATTGGACTTTCAACACGTGCAACAACCTCTTCTAGAATGCCTTCAGAGGCAGGCAATTTAATCCCTTGTTAAGTAAATGATTTTCTTCTTTATCAAACAACTGTGAGGAATAATTTTCTATAATGGTGACCACTCTCTGAAGTACACTTTTTTTTGACGTATTACTGATTAATCTTTTTGACGTTCCTCTGAAAGTCACACGATCCAATTTCGTAATCAGGAGAATGAGGAAAATTGATTTATTTTAAAACACACAGTGTATTTTATTTAAAAAAAAAACACAAAGATATTATATTTCTGTAACGCGACGCACAATCGTTTTTGATACAAAATTTGAATTTTGCGAAAAAAATTAGTTAATGAAGTCTTTAACCTTTTTGATAATTTCAAAAATAAACAAAAAAGACATTTTCTCGTGATGATAGTTTATAGCACGAGTGAAATTTTAAAAAAAAAATTCAATATTGTTTAAACCAGAGTCAAAGGTCTAATTAATTAATTAAAGTTAACTAATTATATTATCACATCCACGTTTTTCTTATGTACGATTTTATTTAAAAGACATGGAAATAGAAAAGGGAAATCAAACTAATTTTTTAATAAAAAAAATGTTTGGACGCTTTTTTCAATAAATATGTCTGACTGTTGACTCTCACCATCAGTCAGTTTATCTGATATAATTCGTCGAAAGTGAATTACTCAGTAGCAATATATATGCAGTATATTATTGTACAAGTACTGCCACCGTATGTTACGTGTAAATTTGATTGTAAAATTTTGTTCCGAGATGCTTCATTTTTACGACTATATTATGCAAGTCACAACAGCTTGGAGTAGATTTTTAAATAAAACACAAATATGATACTACAGCTACAACCTACGAAAAATTATCATAAAACATGTTGACTCGCGTAATTCCATCTGGTTTACTTGATAATGACAGGTGAAATGTGTAAAAACTTTATAAACTCATAGAAGTGAAACTGCTAAAAGGAGTCGTATTTTTTCATAAAGTCTCAGGAGTAAAGTTTCGGTATCACTTTTCCATAAAAAAGCAAGGAAAGCCTCTAAGTATGAAAAATGATGAAAATTTCGTAAATATGCTTAGACAACATAATAAGAATTAACCCTTAACATATATACAGGTTGAAATATTTTACATTTAGGACATAGTAACAAAAAAGGTGAGAAAACTAAAAAGAAATAAAATATGTATTTGGGTTTAAACTAGGGCTGAAATGGGTTGGAACCTTTGATGTGAAGATAACACTGACGTAGTTTTACACAAAACAAGTTAGTTTTAATCATCTCCAGATCATGCCAACTTGGTAGGCGAAATGCGCGTCGAGTGCGGTACATGGTGTTTTGGTGTTTTGTGGAAAACTACGTCAGTATTTTTTTTTTAAATTAGGAATTTTCGGCAACAATGTATCCACACTTGTAACAATTGCAGTATAACATTTCAAATTTAATTGCTAGTATTTATTTTCTTTTACGCCTCACGTGGGTTTTAATTCCAAAAAAGCAAGACAAAATGCATAGACACAAAGTGGTTGCACATCAATATATCGAATTGTTTCTACTAGCGATACTTACCAAAAAACTGTTTTAAAATTGTAACTTTTTTTGTTAAAAAGTTTTTTCTATTACCTCTAATAACGAG
This sequence comes from Rhamnusium bicolor, assembly GCA_029963845.1. Classification (NCBI taxonomy): domain Eukaryota; kingdom Metazoa; phylum Arthropoda; class Insecta; order Coleoptera; family Cerambycidae; genus Rhamnusium; species Rhamnusium bicolor. The sequence goes on from JANEYF010005896.1 coordinate 2,830,626, forward strand.
ACACCTTTCATCAACACACTAATTGTATACAAGCTGCTTCCACTCCTTTTTCTTCAGCTCTCTGCATCTAATTTCTTTTTTCCCACTTGGAGAATGTTCATGGTGTCTATGGTTCATGGCCAGTATGCGTGAAGCAACAAGGTCTATCCATCTCACTCCAGAAAGTTTGTAACTGTAACTTTGTTGTAACAGATTTTTAAAATTGTTAACTAACTTTATCATCCTTCAGGTGTATACAATTTGGAACCGTAGGCCAAGGATGGGAATAGTCCAGGATACTTAATTCAACTTTACTAAATTCTGTCTTTAAGACTGGGTTTTCACCAGATTCTAACAGAAAACTGTGAGCCATACTAAGTAATATAGGTACCCGTAACTTTTCACAGCCTTCAAGGTATAGAACAATCATTTAAATGTAATTAAAAAGTTAAAAACTACACCCAGCGAATTGTTCACAATTTCATTTTGGCCGAGAGTAAATTAACTCGTAAATATTGTACCTACTCGTGAATATTTATGCATTTGCTTGCACTTGGTTCCAAGGGTGAAAAAAGCTTTAAAGATTTAAAAATTTAACTTTGCAACTAACAAATTGTCCACAAATATGTTTTGGCCAAGGATTAAATAATTCTTCAGTAACCTATTTCGCAATTTCTATCGACTTGCGAAGGGTCTCGTTTCGTTTTAATCGATGGCAAATCAACTTTTTGATAATGTACCTGTAAATTTTCATCGACTGTCAAAGGGTTCCAGAGGTTAAAGTTCTATGTTCTATGGCGTGTTCGGCCATAGAACAAAACCAGGTATGTGCCAATAGTCAAATTATTTACTTAAAGGCGATGCAATATACGCTGAACAATACAGCACATTTTCAATTACATTTTTTTTGTCGACTGACAACGAAATATGTCCTTATTTTTTAGAGGGTGATCAAGCATGTTCATCGAACGCGGTAAAACTGGTCCAAACATTAGCTGACCCCGTTGATTCCATCAAAGAATATACAGAGTTGGTAACTCATTAACGAACTACTGTTACTGAGATAGATATATCGGGTATGTGCTAATAATAATTATGCCTCTTAAAGGCGATGAAAATATACTCGAGTCAATAAAGCACGTTTTCCTTTTTTATCTATTGCAGAACTGGACACCAAGACATCAACAATAGTAATTGAAGTTCACGCAGAGGACGATATCTAACGGCAACTAGATTATGAAGAATACGAAGGAAGTTCAGATGATTATAATCCTGAAAATGATACAAGAAGTAATTCAGACACAGAAGATGAAGAAAATATTGAATCGGACAATACAGTCATATCTTAGAACACGTAACAGCAGAATCAACCATCAAAAATAGAAATAAAAACAGAGGATCAAAAAAGACACAAGAGGGGCAAGAATCACGTAAAAGAAAACGCAATCCAAAAAGTTGGCAGAAAAATAGAAGAAAACTTCTGAAAACGGAATGAAAGGCTTACGTAACTGCAGGTGGAAAAAATTGTAGATGAAAAAGTATTAAAAGAGGTTTGTCAGTGTAGAAAAAAATGCTATGAAAAATTTTCAAACGAAGAACGATTAGAGACTTTAAAGAAATTTTATAACCTATCACCAGGGGATCAAAATCAGTTCTTAGCAAATAATATTGAGAAAATTGAAAAAAGTGCAAAGGTTAAGAGGAAATCATAGAGAAGACAGCAGAAGAAAGTACACTAGAATTTACTTTTTATTACAAAGGCAAATCAGAATTGAAGTTTGTCAAACTATGTTCCTTCATACATTGAATGTATCACTTAAGAAGGTAAGGATTATAGTAGAAAAAAAACCAGGACTCACCGTCCAGCATTTGCACAGAAGATGGTAGGAGAAGGCACTCAAATCATCCAGTGATCCCAGAAGAAGACAAGGCATTTATAAAGGAGCATATTCAGATGTTTTCCACATATCAAAGCCATTACTCGAGAGAACAAAGGAAAAAGCATTATCATCTGATTTATCTATTTCAGCAATGTATAGATTATATCAGGAATATTGCAGAGAAAATAACAGGCAACCAAGAAATGAAGCAGTATATAGGGTGTCTCACCAGGAACTGCATCGATTGATCTAGGGAAAAGTACGCACCAGAAAATTTTAAAATTTAGGGATTTAGTAAAGGCAGTGTGGTCAATCCAACTAAAATAATTACGCGCATCAGGCACTTCCGTTTATACCAGAAGTCGATACCAACTTACTTATTTTACATGGAATATCTTATATATTTTAGGGTTTTAAAAAAAGAGCATAAAATTCTGAGTCAAAAACATGCATACCCTATGCCTAAACGCTGCCAATTCCGAGATATTTAACATTTTAAAAAATTTTGATAAGTGTAATGGTTTATAATAACCTTTATAACTTTCTTCGTGTAAAAGATACTCATTTGTTTTTTGGCATGCATTAAGACCATAACGTGAGCTACGCTCTACAGTTTAGGGAAATTCAATAATAGTATACCAAGTGTTCCATTTTTGACATTACATTTTGTAAAGTTCAAACCGCGAAAACTTGCTTGAGTCAGAACACCCTGTATTTTTTTATATCAAGTATGTATAATTAAATTAATTTTTTTCTGATCTAAGCATTATGGCGGTTTAAGTTACAACTTTTTGAAATATCTGCGATTTTCTTAGAAGTTTTAGAATTTTTAGTAAACATTTTACAAATAGCCATAATTAGAAACAATCAGTAACGTCAGTCAATTTCTTATGTCAAAAAATGCCACCACGTTTAAATTACACCCACGAAGACTTTCTGAATTTGTTTATTATTTATGGAAAATGTGATAAAGTAATATCAAGAACTTGTAGTACATTTGCTACTCGATATCCACAAAAACGGAAAATAACACTAAACACTGTAACATGCCTATTAATTGGATTGAGGACACTTTGCATAAACTAAAATAGCTAAGATAAAATAAACTAAAAACCTGATTCCATTTTAATTTAACAATTGTTCAAAATTCCGCCTTTGATTATTATTATTATATTATAAATTTGGACACCTGCTAAAATCTTCTAAAGACGAAATTGAAAAGAAAATAATTGAAACAGAAAAAAAAAGAACGTCTATTGTTGGCAGAATCTACATACAAAGAAAAATAGAAAGATAACAAAAATGCTAAATGAATCCAAATCTTGTTGTAATTAGTTTTGATTTACAGAAATGCCTTATCTAAAGAGCAGTATATAATTTTATAAAAGAAAATTATGGACCTTGAATCTGACTATTTTCCAAACCCAGGGTAATTCAAATTCGGCATCGTGTTACTTATGGGATGAGACAATCGCTCGTCGGGGCGGGCAAGAAATAGCATCATGCCTATATGTGTACATTAATAGCCTCCCTCTTAATATAGAAGAAATAGCGACTGCTGCTCGAGCCAAAACCGTTATATCTTGATCTCCGTTATGCTTCTAACTATGATAGAACAGCTAAATATGAAAGGAAGACCTACGACTATTCACCATAAATTTCTTGTCCCAGGACATACACATATGGAGGCAATATATGCAGCAATTGAAAGAGTAAAAAAAAAGCTACAACAGTGAAAATAGACATACCCAGGAGTTGGGCTAACCTAATTCGCTCAATTCCAAGAAGAAAAGAAAATTTTTTTGTTCACCAGATGAACATAAGAGATTTCTTAAATTTTAGAAAACTACTCTCAACTAAGTTTCAACATATGAAAATCAATCTTTAGGTGAAAAGGTGATATGGTCTAAAATAAGAGAAACGAATATTCTCATGAGAGACTAGGAGATATTTCTTACAGATTTTCTTTTGATTCCAATGAAACGTTTAAAACAATCAGCCTTTCAAGAAAATGAACAAGAAATTCTGGGGCAATAGAACTTTCCCCTATTTCTGATATATTATTGGGTATACCAGCAAATAAGCTGCAACACCTGAGAGATCATTTGCCCTACACAGATGAAGCAAGTCGTACTTACTACCTGCAATTTTTAAACACCGTTAGAGTATCTTCAACAGCCACTGACGATTTTCTAACTGACTTTGATGGTGAAGAAAATATAGCAGAAGGTAACTTCATACTATAACACATCATCTTAAAATAGATAAAGAAAGTAAATAGTTTTCATGTTACAACATAAAAATTTATTCTAATATTACAAGGAACAAAAAAAAAAAAATTATACTTTACAGGAAAACTTCAACTGTGTTTTCCAGACTTTGTGAATTATGACATTGGCTCTTTTAGAACCAAGGCACAGAGTTATATCTGACCGAAATCCTCAAAAAAACTATCAGATATTATTTGATATTACCGGTCAAATAAAGAAAAAAATATATATACATATGTACATATTACTAACGAATTTGTTTTCCCTCGATCAAAATGAAATTATGTAATATAGCTGGTTGTAAAGTTACAAATTTTTTAAGTGTTTAGAGGGCTTTTTGTAACTTAACAACCAGCTACTTGCACATAGTTTAATTTTGATCGAGGGTAAACAAACAATCCGTTAAACATTTTAAAAAATTGTTATCTAACAGTTAACTAGTTTTAATCGATGGTAAATTAACTCGTTAGTAAATCGTCTGTAAATTTGCATAGACTCTCAAAGGTTCACGGTGTTTAAAGCAACCATTTAAATATTTATATCTTCACAACCACTTGCGAAATTACAATTTTTTTAAGGTTTAAGATCTGTTTTAACCCCTGAGACCTTTTGCAAATCCATGAAAATTTATTAGCGAGTGTAATTACCCTCCATCAAAACAAAATTTTGGATAAATAGCTGGTTGGGAGGCTATACATTGTTTAAGTGTTTGAAGGACTATTTTAACCCCTAGGAATCTTTGCAAGTGGATGAAAATTTACAGGTACATTATTAACGAGATAAATTACCTTTCATCAAAACAAAACCATGGACAAATAGCTCGTTGGGAAGTTGCAAATCCTGTAAATGTTTTAAGCAGGGGCGTGCGGTGAGTTTTGATACAGGGGAAGCAGTTTGTGATATAGGGTGATGGGTAGTGCGAAGCCCCGAGCGAAGCGAGGCAAAAAATTTTTTAAGAAAAGGGGCGTGGCTTCCGTATACTCATTTTAAAGCAAATGTCGAAAACTGCAAAGTTATGATATCTAGAAAAAAAGTACACTTAGGACCGCCACTCCTCAATAAACATAAAACATAAAAACACCACAAAAAATTAGACAACCCCCGATTCAAAAGCCGAAGCTGCACGGGCGAGGATTACACTTATGAAAAAAACAGACACACAACCATACCCACCGACATTGCCAGCGCCGGTGGCGGGGATTGAACCCGCAGCGAAATAGAGAATTTGTTCAGTCACACTAGCCATCGTGCACTCTCTAGCCAACTATAAATTGAGCCGGCTAGTTAAGTAGTTGACACGCACATACCTACCTATTTATAATGTAGTTTAATCCGCCTCTCCTTTTTTGCGATGTCGGAAATAACTTCGTCGTAAAAGTTTGAATTTTGGGACATCTCCTTCACAAAGTCACTTTCTATTGTCAACAAGGACAATTTTGAAAGCCGCTCTTCACTGGTTGAATTTCTTGAAAAAGTTTTTATTCTTTTTAAGGTCAAAAAACTGCGTTCAACCGAAGCACTAGTTGCAGGTATCGTCAACACTAATTAACACAATTTCAACACTTCAGAGTAGGCCTGATCCAAACTATTTTCTTTTATAAAGATAATCAGTTCGTTGGCGTTATGTTTCTGACTAATACCTTCTGTAGCATAAATAACTGAAAGTTCCGGTCGTAACCCAATTATATCAACAAAATTTCCGTAGTTATCACTCAATGACTGAAGTGCGTTTTGTGGAAACTGTTATTTTTAAATTCATTAAAATTACACAATTCTAAAAATTGTATATCACTAAAATTTTTAAATCTATTATTTAGTTGCCCAGTGATATTGTTCAAAATTTCGAAAAAATGTCTTCGATATGAAGTTCAATGATCCACTATAAATTCAGTTCGTATTCTTTTTCTTTGCGGTTCTAAATTGTCATTACTAGTTTTCTCCCAGAACTTTTCAAATTCATTTCTTTTGTTACAAATCAAATTTATGAATTCTTCAATTTTCTTTTTACACAAAATCCAATGTCATTTGATTTAGTTTGCAAAATATTGAATAAATTTTCAGTAAATGGGAATATTTCGGAGAAAATATTTAACAAAAAAATTAAAATCAAGTTCATTATGCTTACGGTCACTTTCTTTTCAACTGCTGATCTAATGAATGCTCAATTCGTGATTTTACAAATGTTTATTCTTTTAGCACCGCTCGCAAAATGAGTTTCACACTTACCATGCCTTTTTGTCACTTTGTGAATGTTGTTTAAATCTGAAAAGCTATTTTTATTCCAAACACCTTTTTCATTTGTGAAAAGTACACATGGCCAACAAAACAATTTACACAAATTTTCACAACCCCTTAACCCCTGATTAGCACTGTACACTTCAATATTAAAGTACCTATAGCATGATTTAACTTTCGTTTTTAAGAGTTTTAAATCAGGTGTTGGTCAACCGTTGCTAATAATATCCAGTTTATCTGGATATTATTAGAAACACAAACGCAAATAATATTTTCCACAGTGCTAGGACCAGCTTCCAAATTTAATAAGCAATTCTAAAACTGCTTACAAGCGTACTAATGTTCAACGTTTTAAAATCACTTGTCGCCGCACCACAGGTTTAGAAACACCAAAAAAGTTTTTTACAAATATAGCACAAAAGCTGAGAATAATACTAAGAAGATTAATATTAAGTATAATATTAAAATCGAGATTAAAATCTATAAAACAAAGCGCATTACGATGCTATACAGCTCAGATATCAAGATTATGAAGTGGGGATGGGATGCACTTCAAGAAGTTGCTTACATATATCAGATATATATCGAAGTCACGCGAGTTCGTGTTGGCTCGATTAATCGAGTACGTCATCGTTACGGTTTTATCATGCAACTTTATCTCAGCTGTTGAAAGGCAGGGCCGTGTCAATTGAAATTGGGTAAAAGTAAATTTTAATGATTAATATATACGATAAATAATAATTAGGTTCTAATTATGTGTGTTTTTTTTAATAATCCCAGGGGAAGCACTGCTTCCCTTGCTTCCATGGACCGACCGCCACTGGTTTTAAGGACTGTTTAAACCCCTGGAAACTTTTTTCAAGTCAATAAAAATGTATAGGTACATTACTAACAAATTTGTTTACTCTCGATCAATACAAAATTATGGACAAATAGCTGCTTATGAAGTTACAAATTTTTAAAAAGTTTAGAGGGTTTTTCACTTCCCTTCCCGGGGAAAAAAGTTGTAACTGCACAACCAGCTACTTGTCCATAATTTTTTTGATCGAGGGTAAAGAAACTCGTCAGTAATGTATTTCTAAATTTTCATCGACTTGTAAAAGGTCCCAGCGGTTATGAAAACCCTTTAAGCATTTAAAAAATTGTAACTTCGCAACCAGATATTTATCCATAATTTCATTTTGATTTGAGGATAAACGAACTCGTTAGTAATGTACATGTAAAATTCCATCGACTTGCAAAGGGTACCAGGTAATTAAAATTTGTCGATGAAAATTTACAGGTACAGTTTGTTTCAAACTAATTTGCAACATAAAAACGTCGGCTTCTTTGATTCTTTTACCGCCCCCAGACAAGCCAACGTTTTTTATATTGTAAATAAGTTTGAAATAAACTTTACAACTAGCGAGTTTATTTACCCTCAACCAAAACAAAATTATGGACAAACAGCTGGTTGGGATGTTATAAATTTGTTAAATGTTTAAAATAATATTTTAACGCCTGGGACTGTTTGCGAATCGCTGAAAATTTACTGGTACATTACTAACGAATTTATTCATCCTCCATCATAACGAAATTATGGACAAATAGCCCATTGTGAAGTTACAATTTAAAATGTTTAAAAGGTCATTGTAACCCCTGGGACACTTTGTAAATCGATGAATATTTACAGGTACACGACTTATGAGTTAGTTATACTCCATCAAAACGGAATTATAGAAGTTACAAATTATTTAAATGTTAAAAGGGGTGTGTTAACCCCTGGGACCTTTTGCAAGTTGATGAAAATTTGCGAGTACTGTAGAAAATTTAAATAACAGGCTCTCTCGAAATTCAAATTTGCCGCTATGTGCAACTAAGGTATTTTCATTTCTGATGTTGGTCATTCTGTAAACAGATTTATGTCAAATATGGCAGCGTTTGTTTGAAATATGTAATGGATTTTTTTCTAAAGTAACTTAAAATTTAAAATTTAGTGTTAAAATATGTTGAATCAAGTCTCTGTTGAGGCTGTTTATTCAGCTACATATGTTGAAAACTATTTGGACTGTGTAGAAAATCTTCCAGACGAGCTACAACGTCTTATTTCAAGAATGCGAGAGTTGGACGTTTACTATTTAGGTAAAAACTTATGCTATACTATTTTTGCTTGATAGAAATTTGTAGATAAGCGTTTTGTTTCACTTATATAATTGAAGAAAAATTTAAATAATTTCCAATCTAAATTATAAATTAATCACAAAAAAGGAATAATATTTATTTGGTTATTACCAATTGAAAACTGGTGATTGAGTACTTTGATATTAGTGTAAATTAAATTATGGGCATCTGTAATATTTTTAACTTCAAACTCTTCAATGAGGAGTGATGACAGTCATTTTATAATCTGATGTTAATGATACAGCACGAGTAAGAGAAGTTACATTGCAAACTGAGAATTTTAAAAATATTGGAAATGATAATCCTTCAAGGAAAGCGAGAAGTTTTACCAGGATGCAGCAAGCTTTAATCGCAGCCCAAGAATTAGGCGATGAAAAAAATGAGCCTTCTTCAAGCTATTTTGGATAAAATTGAGATAAAAACTCGGTTGTTGGATCAAGACTTCAAAAACTTAGGTAGGTACCATAAAGTTTCATACATAATTGCTAGAGATTAAATCAAATCATTGTTGAGTATATTTTTTTCACTGATAAATCGAAACTTGACAGTACAAAAAATAGTTTGATAAATTTCTGCAGGCTACATAGTGCAAAAGATAAGGTAATAAACTATGTAAAATATTGATAAAATTTCACACTAATATGATTTTTTTCGATAGTAGATATGTACCTACGTGTTAAAATTTATTTATGAGGTTTCAGTAGACTCATTTTAGTTACTTTGATGGTATTATGCTATTTGAATATCTTGTTGGTGTTTTTTTATAATCTTACTTATATACATTTCTCATTTAAATGAATTAAAATGCTATGTTGAAGACAGTAGAGAATACTGATGTCTTTTTCCTAAATGCACTGTAATTTTGGATAAGGATTTTTGAGATTTATGTAAACTGTTGTAGATTTTGGAAAGGAAGAACAGACTCAAGCGGAGAACAAGGAACAACAGCCTCCTGTTAATAATACACCAACGAATAATAATACTACTTTGGTGAATAATGAGAGACCCACAAAAAGAGCTAGGAGGACACGTCACGATACTTTCTCTGGACTCGAAAATAATCATACGGAACCTGCTCCAGCTGAGCATGTATTGAGGAGTCAAGCACCTACCAGTACTTCGACCAGTACTGTTCAGAAGAAAAGTACAACAGGTAATGTTTATTACACTTATTTTCAACTTAAAAAATGTCGGTTTCTGTGATGGTGATAAAGGAATCAAAGAAGCTAACATTTTTTATGTTGCAAATCAGTTTAAAATAAACTTTGTTTGTTTTTTTATTTTATTTTAATTATGTCATATCTAAATTAGTGTTTCTCAAATTTATGGTTTATTCCTAACTACATATGTTATAAAGCTAAGAAGGTATGAACAAAAAGAAATCACAAAGTAAATACTATTTAAATTTAAAATGCAACAGTATAGACACAGCATATTATGTAACATAGAATGCTGTTTTGCTGAAAGTAAGTCATTGGTGTTTTGTGTAATCCTAGGAAGATGTAGCATCAGGTCCAGTTGTATATTTAATGTGTTTCTGTATTTAGGTTTTAATAATGCTAAAGAAGAAAGTGCTTGTTTACATGTCATATGTAGGTTGTGCCAAGTATACAAAGAGGGATTCAAATTTTCAAGTCCTTGTTTGCTAGTTTGGATATTGATATGCAAAGGTCTGCTGTTTACTAACATAGGAAAATGTGAAATAGAGCAATGCACATGAAATGATTTTTTTTTTTTGTATTTTCGTGGAGTTTGTAGACCCACATAGGTATGTTCATGGATCATCACAGCCTGAGAGATTTAGATGATTACGTTCTTTAAAGATTTTTAAAATTGTACCTCTGATATTAATCATTTATTTATTTTCTGTTAGGCCAGAAAAAAATATCTAATTTAATACTGTCTGGAAAGATACTTTTAAAATATCGTGTCTTATTTCTAGGTAAGAAGAAGAAGCGTAAAGCTCGCCAAACTGCCCAAGCCCAAAAAGAGGAATCTCCTCCAAGAGAAGAGGAACCAGCCATTGACCCAGATGAGCCTACATACTGTTTATGTGATCAGATTTCTTATGGAGAAATGATTATGTGTGACAATGATTTGTGTCCAATAGAGTGGTTTCACTTTTCTTGTGTAACTTTAACGACGAAACCTAAAGGCAAATGGTACTGTCCTAAATGTAGAGGAGATAGACCAAATGTTATGAAGCCCAAGGCGCAATTTTTAAGAGAACTTGAAAAGTACAATAAAGAGAAAGAGGAAAAGACATAATATTTTATTTTTTTATTTTTGTGTAATTTTATAAAAATGTACTATGTTTTAATATTATTTAAATGATTTAAAGAATCTAATAAACAGTTTTAATTCATGTGAGATGTTTAATGAATTATAATAATGGAGATATATTGCTATAGATTGAATACAAAAAATAATCTTTGAAAAAAATTATAACTCGTAAGTAGGTTTTTGATATTTATTCAGTTATCAAAATTAACAAACATCATTGACTGATTGTAAGTCATAAGTGATAAAAAGAACTGTTAAATACCTAAAGACAAATTTAAATAAAATTTTACTTGAGGGAAAAAATTTTTTAATTCATTTTTCCCACGGTTCAACTTTCGTTGTCTAAATTTTGCAATGAATGCTAAAATAGATTCCAAAAACTTGAGATAAAAACAAAAATCAAAATTAACATTAGGTTAACTTGCACTGAGACTGCCTGTTTTTTTTTATGTAACATTTTCTTCAGTTAATTTGATATTTGCATACTTCACAGTGTGACCAATTAATAAAATGGTATTTAATGTAAAAAATCTTTGCTATTAAACAAAAAAAAAAGCTATTTAATAAATAAATTCAGTAAAAAAGGTAAAACCACATAAATTGGTCTACTATGCAGCCATTTTTTAAGGAACTATTGCATGGCCACTGACATCACTAGATCTGACGTTGAATTTTTTTGGTGTGGTTACATGAATGAAGTTTACTAGAACAAACAAGTAGATACTAAAGGGCTGAAACAGTGAATTTGGTACAAAATTGGTCTCTTGCATCAGGAGTTGTCCATAATTTGCAACAAGAATTTATCGTCTATGACATTTCCATCAGTGGATGTTTTTAGCATTTAATTTAACTATGTGCCAGTTCAGGTTAGTATTAATGCTAGAATTTTGCTTTGTAACCTATTACCAATATCTTTGACAATGTTATAACTTGTTAAAAAAATAAATAGTACCATAATTGAAGAGTGATTATTTAAAAATGGTCATGTCCAATGAAACCCGTTTTTAGAAAAACATGAAAAACTTCTAGTTCGGGCTGCAACTGTGATATTTTTTTTGTGACATCTGAGAGCTATCCACTTTGAATAGGTAAACAAAAAGTGTACACGTTGTTAAAAAGTTGACCAAGATATAAAAGCTGATCTTAATTCAATTTTCGTCATTTTTGAACTTGACCACTTTTAAATAATCACTCCTCAGTTGTAGAATCCCGGTTTTTATTTTAAAAGTGTCAAAGGTGTCATTAAGCCTGAAAAAGTTGGGATTTCCAATTGCACTGGATCTAATAAAAAACAGAAAGTAATTTAGTGACCCAGAAAAGAAAAACTTACTCCGTTATCTTAAAATTAATCCCATAGAAAAAAAATTATTTTGTTTTATCTATACACCACTTTATATATAATAACTGAATGGTTATCTTTAATTTAACAATAAGATAATTTAAGTTTTTGGTAGCATAATTGTTATTTTCATATTTTCTTGAGGAAAAGCAGAATATAGAGTGCAATTAACTAAGATATAAATTTTGTTAATGTGCCACTAATTGATGAGATTAATCATAATTTATTTTTAATTAAACCAAATATTTGTTAAATATTTAAATATTGAGTGGGTAATTAATTATACATAAACAAAGTTCATAATCAAGTGAATTACTTCTTGAATTTTGTCAAAAAAATGATACAATTATGTAATTATTGTTGCAAAAAGCTTGAAAAACGGTTTTTCAGTATTTCATTCTCAAAATTATACAGAATTTTTTTTCTAGTAAGTAATAAAATTACCACGGTAACTCGAAATGATATCCTCTGCATGTACCATCATCGGCATGGAGAGTCTCAAATCTTTCCTTTGAAATCTATTGTGGTTTTGGAGCTTATTGGTCTCCAGCAACATTTATCAATATCAGGATTATAAACCCACAATTACAAGTTCTAACCAATCATGTAAGTCTACATAATCATAATATAAAAAAGATAGTAATAAATTTAATAAAAGTTGCTGCATCCTGGATTACTTTTACTTTTTCATATATTTATCTGTATACAGATAGTGGAAGTATTGACATTCTAAAAAAAGGTCTAGATTATGATGAAAATAGACGTTTTGAAATATGAAAATAGCAAATTTATCCGAATTGGCATGCCGTCTGTGTGCCAGTGTGTTTAACCTGCGGTGTCATACATTTTTCTTAACCACAGCTCAAATTGAAATCTAAAATTTTGCATGTAATATCTGGGCAGTCCAAGGTAGAACTCTATTAAATGTCGATAAAATCGGTGCACTCATGATGGTCCAAAAAAAATTTTGTGTTGGATTAAAAAATGTTTCAAATAAAAATTTTTCACGAGTAATTCTATGGAAAAACTATTTTGAAATTGTTTCGTCAGATTAACTATTTTGGATGGAGGAATCGATGCTAAATTTAATTTTGCTTTGATTACAAAAATCAATAAAAACATAATATAAGTATTACTGAAATTACTGTTTTTAACGAAAATCATTCATTCCTTTCAATTCAGATTTGATGGGATGAGATGAGAAAGTTTACTGATAGTAGGTATACATTGATACTGTTTAGGTGTGATTCCGATTTTTTGATGATAATTGAGGGGAATTTCCACCAGAAATACTAGTAAAAACTAAAGCAATGAAAATAAACGTATTCCTAACGTAACTTCTAGAAGTCACGTTTACAATAATTATAACAAAAAAAGATTAATTAAATTTGAGCGGAAATAATTAGAAAATAGTTACATGATTTGTCAATAGATGGCTATAACATTGTTGTCTTTACGACAAATAGGGCACAGCAAAGAACTAATTTTTTAGGGTAGAGCCACAGGAATGAATGCTAATTATAGATCCGTGTCGAAGGCTACACTTTAGTGTAACTGCTGAAAATTCACTGTGATTGGTCATTTTCAAATCTGAAGTAATTCTATTGGCCAGTAACTGTGAAAAGTGTAGCAATGGAGACAAAAAAACAGACCGAATCTAATCAGTAATCACAATTACAATATACGTTTACAAAAGTGGTTAACAGTTTATACTATTTATATACATCGGTGGTTTATACCAGTACGAGTGTAGATATATCTCAGTTTTTTCAATGTGATTAGTAAGAGAGAATGAACACGGATATATGCCGTTCCCATTTTCGAAAACATCTTTTGGTTGTAGTTAGTCATTGTCCATATTGAATTAATTTATAAAGTAAGTATCGTTCACAGCATAGGCAGAAAGGAGCATTACTAAAGTAACCATCTTGAATATCTATTTCGTTTGGTGAAATCATGAAGACATTGGAAACTTCTTTAGACCAATATGCTCCCAAATAATTCGTTGAAATTCGCCATATTGGAAACCAATCGGTTCTTATTTGAATGTTTAATTCTACATTTATATTATTAGTAAAATTAATGCCGGTATTTAATTTATTTTAACAGCAATATCCTTCATTAATAAAGAAAACTTTCATGACATTTATTTGGAAAAACATGAAGGTTATTGTATTATTTGTTACACGTAAGTTATAACTATAAGACTAAGATAAGACCTAAAGGTGTGATCGTTTCCATTACTGCGCTGTGAGTTATGCTCCTTGGCGCCAGTGTGTTCTTTTGTTATCATCATTTAGCCCTTCTTACTACTGTTTAATTTTAAATTTCTAACAAATAGGAACAAAATACTGCGTTGAATGATGACGCACAACGTAATATTGGAAATCCGACTTTAGAAGTACTTCATGCACGAGATAGGCGTGTTCAGAAAGGTAAATTGTTATTGGGACGCAGTATTGACGTCACTGATAGTGATAACCTTGAAGACGTTTATAGCATAGCAATTAGGCAACATAGTTTTCGACGTAATCGCAAGTATTTTAAACGGCAACGTTTACGTTTTGGAAATCAAGAAGTAAATAGCTGACGGTTCTAGGTCAAAGGACGTCCTGATTGACTTCGTTATCATTCACAAACCTGGTGGTAGAGATCTTATAAGTTTAACGCCTTTACTGAGTTGAGCTTACTTATTCTACAGAAATGGTAAGCACTCGTTTTTTATCTTGTGGCAGGTTTAGCCATTAAAATATATTTTTTTTGCCGGTACTTTGACAATAATATACGGGGTGTGCCAATTTATTATATAACTTGTTAGTGTAAATATTCTTTCATGGGATTGTTATAGTTTCGACTACCTGTGCCTATTTAAAAATTTAAACTTTTTGCATTGCTTGTTTTTTGTACAACATTATTTATATAATAAAATTAATAAGATGTGCTTTGTTTCAAATATATGGGATACACATATTTTATGTATGCTTTTAGTCTGAACCAATTCGTGTTGTTGTAACTGGAGCCGCTGGCCAAATCGCATATTCAATCTTGTATATGATTGCAAAGGGTGATGTTTTTGGACCTAATCAACCTCTTATCCTCCACCTTCTGGATATTCCTCTAATGATGGGAGTTCTTGAAGGTGTTGTTATGGAATTGGCTGACTGTGCCATTCCTTTGTTGCATGCCGTAATCCCCACTGACGATCCAGCCGTTGCTTTCAAGGATGTTTCTGCTGCATTCCTAGTAGGAGCAATGCCAAGGAAACAAGGAATGGAACGTAAAGATCTGCTTTCTGCGAATGTGAGAATTTTCAAAGTTCAAGGAGAAGCTTTAGATAAATATGCCAAAAAGGATGTGAAAGTCCTTGTAGTAGGCAACCCTGCAAACACTAATGCATTCGTATGCTCACGATATGCACCTTCAATTCCCAGAGAAAACTTTACAGCTATGACGAGGCTTGATCAAAATAGGGCTCAAGCGCAGATTGCTGCCAAAGTTGGTGTTCCAGTAGGCAACGTAAGTATTTTTATTCCATGTACTGATACAGATTTTATTTGGTCCATTGTGTTTTTAAAAATAGTATAATTTCTGCTGCAAAATTAATTTCTTTGGGGAATTTTATAAACACATGACACATGACATTTGATTTATGTACTCTGAAATCATTGTCAGTTGTGTCAAATAACCTCAAGTGAACAAAGAAATCATCATAGTACTTTTGTTTTTATCTAATTTATCATACACCAATTGAATATATTTTATATACAGGGTGTTTACAAGTTATGGTATTAAATTACATGTATAATAGTTCTTCACCAAATTTATCGATTGACCAAAAATTACCATAATAAAAGTTTAATAATCACATATATTAAGTAATTACTTTTTTTTATTAATAAATCGTTATAACAAGTTATACTTATTTTCTCACAATTCAGTTAAGTATCTTTAATCATTTAATACAATATGCTGTTTAATTTAACACAGTACATTTGTAAACACCTTGTCTTGGCCATTTTCGATGTAATTTTTATGAATCTGGTATTGGTCAAATGACAATATACCAAGTTACGGAATATTGATGTTTCATTGTTATTAATGTAATTATTTTTGTTAACATTTTAGGTAAGTAATGTTATTATTTGGGGTAATCACTCATCTACACAATTTCCTGATGCATCTCATGCTGTCGTTGTAACTGATGGTAAAGAGGTCTCAGCCTCAGATGCAGTTCAAGATGATAATTGGCTTAGAGCTGTCTTCGTAGAAACTGTGCAGAAAAGAGGTAAAATCTTTATTTTACATTACTGATTAAAAAAAATGCTAGTTTGATGTACAAGTGCCAATAAATTGTGTTATATTTGGCAAATATTGCAAATATGTGGTGCTAATAACTTTTGAGAATTGTCAACCCCTGTATTAAACCATAACGATACTAATTTTAAAAAAGTAACTTAAATTTTGATGTGTTAAACAACTTCCTGGCTTGGTACATGGAGTAGTTGGCTAGAGCGAGCGATGGCAAGTGTGACTAAATAATCTCTTCATTGAGCTACGGCGAATTCCACCACCGGCACTGGTAATGTCGGTGGGAATACTTGTGTGTCCATGTTTTTTCATAAGTGTGACCCTTGTTCATGTAGTTTCAGCTTTGGATTCGAGGGTTGCCTAATTTCTGTGGTATTTATTTATTTTACAGTTTTTATTATCAGTGCAGTTTTATGAAATATTTTAATATAGAAAAACATTTGTAAGAAAGCTTGCTTGAAAATACAGACAAAGTGAGGAAAATAAATCTTAAGTATAAATAAACGTTCAGGTGATGTAAATAATCCAATTCTTATAAAAATAGATTTAGAGGTCACAGAAAAATATGTTTTTCATATTATGTTGGAAATCTATAGCATCTTTATGCAATGCTAAACTAAATTGCCATTATGTTTTATATGAAGAAAAATTTTGTTTAAAAAAATGCATTTCCCATTTTTGTTTATAACTAGGATTTTTTATCAATATGCTTGCAGACACCCACGTTTATAGATGTCATGCATTTGAGATTGAATAAAATACAACAGCCAAACTAAATTTGTGGCTTGTTTAGTTTTTGCCCTTGAAAGCCAATAAACATAATTAGTTATTTTCAATGAACATAATTAGTTATTTTTATTAGTAACATTTAAGAAATTACTTGAACCGAGTAGTATTAGTAATTTAACTTGTATGCATTTTTAATATAAAAAGAAATTTACCAGTTTTGACAACCAGGTTTGTATAAATTTGTAATAATGAAATATTGCAAAAATGTGAATATTTTGGCATAATTTTATTTGATATAAGATATAACATGTGAATAATGGAAACTATGAAGATATATTTATTTTCATATATTATCAGTTACGACAATGGTTTTGTTATTAAAAAAAATAATTTCTAATCTACATCTTAAGTTCATTATCTGTGATGATGATAATTTGTTTATGTACAAAATATGTTTTTTATGTTATGTAATTAAGTGAGATGATTAAAATTTATTTTTTATTTACCAAATTACAGGGATCGGATTGAGTTCTTTTTCAAGTAAAAAAGTTACTTTTTTTTGAAAGTTACTGAAGGTTACCGTTCTGTAGAATTTACTTTTAGTTACTTATTTTATAAATTGTAAAAAATATTGTTCTTAATATGTAGCACATTTTTAATTATGCTTTTTGTGGCAGAATTTTGTATACTGTCATTTTTTTTAAAGTATTATAATGTACGAACCTGTTGTGCTTAGGGAATTACATGTGCAGACAAATTGAAATGGTAGCACTGTTATTTGAGATCATGTCACTAAGTTTGCTACAAAGTTCTCCTAACGACAGGGAAATAAATGCAAACAGGAAATTTGGATGACATGATGTAAATAACTGGGGTAGACTGCAAAATAAAGCAGACAGTATAGAAACAGTATTTTACCTTGTAAACTTTACATAACAGCTCCTCCCTGTTTCACCGCCTTTGTTTGTCCGCCGGTCAACGTTTGGTGTTTTTTCGACGACACACAGCAGATTTACGCGTATGAGTCTATAACGCCGTACACTTTACCTGACATCACAATTTCTGACGCGGACGCACTATACTAAACAGAAAATATCGAATAAATAAAAAAATGTCTATACTCGCCATACACACAACATATCTGTTGTTTGAAAGTTCTCGAACTGAACAAAATTGCTAAATGATGTAAACAAAGTAATCCCCACCAACAAAACACAAGGTCAATATGGCGGCTAGTCGCGTATCAGCTGTGCTTTGCTTATGGACCAATACGATATTTGTCCCTTAACTACTTATATAAAGAAAATTATTGGCGGTCGATGATCAGTCATCGGCCGTTTTTATATATAAAAAAATTAATTAATCTTTTTTAATAACATACTTGCACATTTGTAAGTACACTATCAGAAATTTCAATTTATTTTATTACTATTATATCGCGCATTTTTCGGAATATGGTGTTAGAATTAAAATCCGTCTCTGGGATGTCATCCAAATTCCCTATAGAACCGTCTTGTCATGGATACATATGAGAAGAAATTCTTCAAAATCGTATGACATTTAAAAACAATGACAAGAGAAGTTAGAAAAAAGAGGAGAAAAAATGATGAAAAAGTTAAAAGAAATGGAGAATCAGTAAAACCTTCTGTATAATAAGTATTGAAAAAGTTGAAATTAAAGTTACTTTTTTGGTTACTTTTTCCTATTTGTCAAGTTACTTTTTTTACAAAAAAAAAAAAAAATCAAGATCAGAAAGACATTTAAAAAAAATGGAAATATTCCCATTTACCCATCTCTATTTTTGTAAATTATATAAAAAAAAAACATCTAAACTTTATGACAGATTTGAATATTTTGTCTTAAATCTAGCAATAGCTAAGCAGGATGCTTGTAAATAGAAGGGTTTCATCGAATTCTGTGAGCAGGTTAATAAATATTTAAGCAGGAAAAAAATACCAAGTGGTTTCTTGCTGAGTTATCAAAGAGGATACTTCCTCACACCTTAAAGTGAGGAAGTTGTTTCACGAAAAAAATTTTGAAAATGTTTATTACATTTCTGGACGATTCTCGACGAATTATGACGATACACAAAATTTCAGACAGAAAAAATTTTCTGTCTGTGTCTGTCTGTCTGTCTGGTTCGCGATAACAGCTACAGTTTTTGAGATAAAGCTTTCAAATTTGGTACACACATTCGAGAGGTCAAGGAAGAGATTGAGTTCGTTGATGGGCAAAATCGGTAAAAAAAAATATTAGTGACATTCCACCAATGTGACTTTTTTGAAACGTCAAAATGTGATTTTTTTGAAACGGCAAAAAAAATTGACTTATTTGAAACGTCAAAGTGACTTGAAATGTCAAAATGTGACTTTTATATGAAACGTCAAAAAATATTACTTTGAAACGTAAAAAATTACTTTTATTACAAACTCAACCACATGTCGAGTTTCATTACAGTGAGGAAGTTCTGATCCCCAAGTAATTGGCAGCAGTTTTTTTCTATTAACATAGTATAATTTTACAGGAGCTGCCGTCATTGCTGCCAGAAAAATGTCATCTGCAATGTCCGCCGCGAAAGCTGCCTCTGATCACATGAGGGACTGGTTCTTAGGAACGGCCCCAGGCAAATTTGTCTCTATGGGTGTAGTAAGTGACGGCTCGTATGGTGCACCCAAGGATGTAGTATTCTCTTTCCCAGTAGCAGTTAAAAATGGCAAATGGGAGATCATTCAGGACCTTCCTCTGGATGATTTTGCTAAGAAAATGTTGGGCATAACGGGCCAAGAATTAGAAGAAGAAAAGGATGAAGCCATTTCCATAATCGAAGCATGACTAGTTAACAAGCTTTAAAGTGTTGAACTAAATGGTTTTTAAAATGTTATGTCGTAAGTTACAAAATCTCCATTGCCATATTACCGTTGCTTTAATATTTAATGTGAATAAGTATTATTTTGTCAGCATTTTTAACGTGTATTTGAAAATTCATGGCCCAGTTAGAAAACTTTTCTTTTTTAGTGTAAAATTACATAACATTGAAAATTAACTTTTTTTTTTTAGTTTGACCTTTTAAAGCTTATTTAGAGATAACAGTTTTCAGGGAAGTTTCCCAAAATCTCCAGAACTTTAGTAACTATACTTATTATTTAACCTAAATAGTAATAGTTATTTTAAAAGATATTGCTGTTTATACGATATTACGATATTACTTTTATCAGTAGGCATTTATGGTGAATTGGTATTTTTATTATGTTATTAATGTATATTTTATAACATTTAATGTACATATGACAAATTTGATTTTTTAATAGTTTCCTGAATGTGGCAATGTTGAGCCTTGTTTGTTTCGTTTGTTCCCAGAACTACATATATAATAAATTATTTTTATTAAACAATTTTTTGTCTTTTTTTTTCTTTAATTTAATAGGTATTTAATTTTTGGTATGTTATGCGGGTATCTATAAATTCTTTTTTTAAAAAGCAATAAATTGGGAAGTGGTTTTTCCTTTTATAAAATTCAACTTTTTTTGAAATCGTGTTTTAGTTTTGTGACATTCTTAAACCGCTTAAAAAAATATATATACATATACAACTAATTAAATTTTTTTTTCTAACGTTTCGGTTTATTACACCATCATCAGAGAAACTATTATTTATTAGGAATTTGCTTTAAAATTTTTTTATTACATGCTATTTAGTTGTCTGTTTTAACGGAGTGCGTTAAAACAGACAACCAAATAGCATGTAATAGAAAAAATTTAAAGCAAATTCCTAATAAATAATAGTTTCTCTGATGATGGTGTAATAAACCAAACGTTAGAAAAAAAATTTAATTAGTTGTACCTGACCGAAATCCCACAAAAAAAAACTATCAATATTAATTGATAATAACGGTCAAGAAAGGAAAAATATATATATATATACATATATATATATATATATATATATATATATATATATATATATATATATATATATATATATATATATATATATATATATATATATATATATATATATATATATATATATATATATATATATATATATATATATATATATATATATATATATATATATATATATATATATATATATATATATATATATATATATATATATATATATATATATATATATATATATATATATATATATATATATATATATATATATATATATATATATATATATATATATATATATATATATATATATATATATATATATATATATATATATATATATATATATATAATAGCAGTAGTGGTAAATGAAACTTTGGCAAAAATGAAAACTGGTTTAAAATGTTTTGAAGATTAATAAGTACTGTTTTATACATAACAGTTGCCAATTAGTTAAACAAAACTATTTTGTACAATTTTTTAATCAATTCTTTAATATTTTTCCCATCATTACATAATAACACATAATAAAATCAGATCTAAGACCACCGAATCTAATTCCTTTTGACAGTTATTTTTTTTAAATCATTTATTTAACAATGGCAGTCACCGATGACTGGAAATTTAGCTGAGCCCCCGCATTGTCATGGAGTAGGAATCATTAACCTGTGTGAAAACAGCAGTAAAAGATAGCCAATTTAGCCAAACATGCTTGAATGGAATATACTCAGTACATTGTTGGCAAAAACTGACAGTAGGTAGAATAAATTATCAGTAAAAGGGCAAGATTTGCATGTGTTCCTAAAGGGTGGAATCGAGGGCGGAATATACCCCAAACATAATTTAAAATTAAAATACTCCCAATCCACATCTGTTATAGGGATACGCTGAAAACAGAAAAAAATGAAATTGCAGTATCCACAGTAAAGGGTGAAATGTACCCTAAATATTGGAAATTAAAATACTTCCAATCTGCACCGGATATGAATACGCTGAATATTACAAATTACTGTAGTTGTGTTGCCTACAAGCCCCTTAGAGTATGATCCTTTGCAAACAGTAATGAAGGGCAATGACCACCCTCTAAATTATTTAAAATATTGTAACTGGCACATCGCAACAGATTTTCAAAAACTAGTTGTGGAGAAAGCTGACAGACGGTAGCTTATTTCATCAGTACAGGACAAGTTTGCATATGACCCTAAAGGGTTAAATCTACTCCAAATCTTGAAAATTAAAACACTCAATCCACATCGGATACAAATACGTAGAATATACCAAAATTATATAACAAAGTAATATATTGTCTATAGTTTCCCTAGGATGCGATATTTTGAAAACAGTTCTGAAGGCAAAAACCCACTCTTCACATTATTATTTAAAATATGGTAACTGGCAAA
This sequence comes from Rhamnusium bicolor, assembly GCA_029963845.1. NCBI lineage: Eukaryota > Metazoa > Arthropoda > Insecta > Coleoptera > Cerambycidae > Rhamnusium > Rhamnusium bicolor. The sequence continues at coordinate 2,853,111 of JANEYF010005896.1, forward strand.
CCGCATCAGGTTTAAAACCCTGATTATCTCAGACTAATGTAGATGTCTTGCTTATAGTCTCACTAGAATATGATCCTTTGCAAACAGTTCTTAAGCTTAAAAATCAGAAGTGGTTGCAAGAAAAACTTGACAAAAGGTAGCTTAATACACCAGTAATAGGGTAAGCTTTGCATATAACCATAAAGGGTGAAATCTACCTCAAATATTGAAAATCAAAATACTTCCACCAATCCTCATCGGACATGATTATCCTGAATATCTCACTAATAATCTAATCGTGCTTATAGACTCCCTAGAACAATCCTTGCAAACAGTCCTCAAGGTCAAAATACTCACACTCACCCTCCACATTTTTTAAAATATATTAACCTGCAAAACGCATCCGATTTACAGATACTGGTTGCGGGGAAAAGTTGACAGAAGGTAACTTAAAACACCAGTAACAGGACAAGCTTACATGCAACCTTAATTGGTGGAACCTGCCCCAAATATTGAAAAACAAAATACTCCCAGCCAGCATCTGATATGATTAAGCTGATTATCACAAAATAATGTAGTTATATCTGTATCGGATATGAATACCTAGAATATCTCAAACTAATATAAATATCTCTTAGTCTCCCTAATACGACCCTTTGCAAACAGTCCTTAAGGGTCAAAATCACCCTTTAAATTATTTAAAATATTGTAACTGGCAAACCGCATAAGATTAACAAAAATTTGTTGCAGGGAAAAAGTTGACAAAAGGTAGCTTAAAGTGCCAGTAAAATGGCAAGCTTTGCAGGTGAAATCTTCCCCCAAATATTGAAAATCAAAATACTCCCATCCGCATCATATACACTGATTATCACAAAATAATTTAGCTACATTGTCTGCAAACCCGTTAGAATATGTTCGTTTGCAAATAAAAATGTGTGTTTTTATAAAATACATGATTTTTTCCAAAAAAAAAATTTGTTGCAATTTTAATGACTTTAATCTATACTTTAGCTACTCATTAGTGAATATACGGTGTTTATATAAATATTTAAAATCAAATCACGTGCTTTTGTTCATAATAATTTGTGTCCTAACATCTGAATCAGAAATTACTTAGAAATCACGCGTATAAAATTATCTAGAGTTTAAATACTCATGAATGTGAAATTATGAATTTTAGAAACTATTATCCAAAAGGGTGTATCAATCACATTTTAATGTATAATTAATTCAATCCTACATTAGAATTTGTTGATACAAATTTGAAAAATTGACAATCAAAAGTTATGAAAAAAAAAACATCGTATTTGGCATAATTCCAACTATATAACCGCAAATTAAACTTCGCTTTGTCTAAATGCTATGTAAATATGGCATAAAAAATTATCTGAGCCTTTCGTTGTGACTGAAAACGGAGACACATTTTATTTATTTATTTATTTATTTATTTAAGTTACAACTACTCAGACAGATAAAAATCCAATTACAGGGTAGGAAGGTTTAAAAAATGTTTAACACAAAGTATTTTAAATAATCCAGTAACTAATAACTAAGTGCAACAATCAAATTAAAGTTACCTACAACATATCAAAGTGAATAACATATTAACATGAGATATACACCCATATATACGTATACATACATACACTCACACACACATGTACACATACTCACATATACATAGAATATATACTCACATATACATAGAATATATACATATGTGCAAAAAATTAATAGTAAAATGATAGAAGTTTTAATCCAAATGCAATATAGACTGTTTAATTTTATCCTTATTGGTACAAAATATATCAATATCATCCTGTATAGACATATAATTTGAACACAGAAGATATAGGTGAGTATTTAAGTAAATTTGTATGTGGCATATTTAAATAAAATGGGTTACAAGTACGAGTATGGAAGATAGGAACATGTAATTTAACATATTTATTTAAATTAGGACAGTCAATCTGGTTGTTTAGGATTTTATATAAAAACATAACTGAAAAATATTTTCGGCGGGATCCAAATCTTTTATTTGAAACCTGTTTAATATTTCAAGTTGAAGTGTACCTCTTGCTGGGTAAGTTCCATCATTCTTATACCGAAGGCACTTACTAAAAACTCGTTGAGTTTTTTCAACGTTAAGTTTGTAAATTTCATAACAAGGATTCCAGATCATGGAAGCATATTTCAATTTTGACCTGACAAATGCGTTAAAGAGTAATATTAATGTCCTATTGTCTGCAAATTCTTTACAGTTCCTTATTATAAATCCTAAGTTCCTATAGGAAGTCGCTACGATATCATTTAAGTGGTATGTGAACGTTAAGTTACGTCAAGAATGACTCCAAGGTCTTTAAATTGATTGCATTTATTTAACTGACAATTGTTTAATACGTAATTAGAATCAACCGGACTCCTTTTTCTCGTAAAAGACACATAATTACATATTTACATATTTAAATGTAATCTATTTTTATCACACCATAAGCTAATTTTTTGTAAATCCTCTTGTAGAATAAGACAATCGTCTAAATTATTAATGGCGGAGTATAGCTTGCAATCATCAGAATACAGCAGAGTACTACATCGTAGTTCCAAGTTAATGTTATTTATAAACATTATAAATAATAGAGGTCCAAGAACGGATCCCTGAGGTACGCCTGAGGTTGCTTTTATTTCGACAGACTTGAAACCACGGTATTGTACAGTAAGTTTCCTTTCAGACAGGAAAGAAAAGAAAAAGTTTATAGAAGCTTCGGTAAGTCCGAAATTGAACATTTTTTGCAATAGAATACCGTGATCAAGTCTGTCGAAGGCTTTTGAGAAGTCAGTATAGATGACATCAACCTGGCCACCACAGTCGAGTGTCTCTGCTATAAATTGAGTTATGCACGTCAAATTCGTAGTTGTGGACCTGCCAGATAGAAACCCATGTTGGTTAGTGGAAATTTGGGATTTGTCGTGGAAAAATAATATATTATAAATTACAGTCTCAAATAATTTACTAAAGTTACATAAAATTATAAATTCCTCGTAAATTTTGGGAACAGGAAATTGTGGAAAGTTAATATTTAAATAAGTGTATATTAAAATTTGTGAAGTCATAAAGGATGATTGAAAAAATGAGGTAAATCCAGCCAGTATATTTTGGGGATCACTAATAGGGACATTATTGTGAGACATTTGATTGGGAATATTAGTAGAATTTTTCATATTGTTACTATAGGACCAAAATCTGTTTGGGTTAGAATTAATCTGTATTTCAATATTCTTAAGATAATTTTTATGCGCAGTATTGGTTTCATTTTTAATCTTTTTCTTTAATGATTTAAAATTTACATGAACATTGTTATCACCAGTTTCTTTGTAAATACGCCATAAGTGTGACTTTTGTTTGATGTCTTTAATTATTCCGCGATTATACTAGGAAGAGGGGTAGGAATTGTTGACAGGAGTAGTTCTGAGAATACTTTTTGAAAAAAAGTGTCCAGTTCTTTATATATATTAAGAGTAGTGTCAATTAATAAAGTCCCGAGGTTCCCCATTTATTGAGGGACACCCTGTATAGGTAGGTAAATATATTTTACTCAAAAAATGTCCTTGAGTGACACGAAGTCACATTTTCATAAATCAACTCGGACTACCTCTGCAGTTTTCTCCATTAATATTTTAGTAGAAACATATCTTACTTCGTTTGTATTCAGTATAAATATTTAAAACTAGAAAGGTTATAAATGTGAAAGTCGTGAAATGGCTCCATTACCACATAAATATAGTAGTTTTAGTGCGGTCATTTTTCTTGTAATCGCCAACATTAAATGTGATTGCTTTTATTAAAATTTAACTATTTTCTAAGCATTTACAGTGTTGCTCATGCTTAGTTCGTACATTTAAACAGTCCACACGAAATGATATTTTGTTGTAAAGAAAAGTATATCTATCGGAATTTTATCTTTTTATAACTATATATTATTATGTATGCTATGTAAAACTTCCCTTATTATCAACCAATTTAATTCTTTAAATTTTGTGGATCTATATCCACATACTTTTCTGTACTATGTACAAATCTTATGCAAACATTTTGAATACATGTAATACGCATTTGATCGGCTTTTGTTATACAAGAAAAATAAACGTCAGCAAAGTTAAATTGTGATCAAACAAGTGAATCGTAAAGAACTGTTTTAGATTATTTATTCAAATACGACCCCACAAACATAAAGTAATTTTAAATTTCCATAAGCTTTTCCTATGCAGTTTGTACATGATTAATGGTTATTGAATCGCAAAGAATAGTCTACATACAGTGTGTCCCTAAAGTATGGAATAAATTCATTATTTATTAATCTAAAAATATTTAGAAAATATTCTCGGACACGTCGATTTTTAATTTCAATTGCGCATCTTGTCCTTTATTCTTTTAGTTATGACGTCATCACTGTTTCCGATATGACGTCATCGATATATTTTTTAAATGGTACACCCTGTATATTTGTCCATTTTTGGAATTCTGCTTCAACAGCTGATTTCAAATATGAACTTAGGGTCTAAAATTGATAAGTTGAAAGATACGGCCCTTTTGAATATAAGAATTTACTAATTTTTTATGTTTTGTTTGGACAAATAATATTCATAAGAACTGACGGTTAGTTAATAATAAAAACAATTTATAGTAAATGTTCGAACTGTACTCCTTGTTGTAGCTGACAGTACCCAGAACGATGAATAAAGTGCTGTTGAACCCTGTTGATAGTTTCCTGAGAAATGTTGTTTATTTCTGTTCTAATTCTCTCTTTTAATGCAATAATGTTTGCCGGTTTGGTTTTATAAACTAAGTTTTTTAGATGGCCCCACAGAAAATAAACAAATGGATTGAGGTCCGGTGACCATGGTAGCCATTCGATGGATTCACGTCTACCAATCCACCTGTTCAGAAATATTTGGTCAGGATACCTTCGAACGTCTGCTGCATAATGGGGAGGCGCACCATCTTGTTGATACCAACAAGTTCCAGGATTAATTCTATAATAAATAGGGCTGTCAAAAATGGTCCGTGGGACAGTGGCGTACGCGAAATTAACTAATACGAGAAACAATAAACTGTTACAATTTATAACAATGTATGTAAAACTTACCCTCTTAACTAGCTTGATGAACTAGCTTGCTTATCATAAACTGGAGAAGATGTGTAGCCATTTTGCAGCATCAGGTATGTTTCTATGATTGTCTCCAAGAGTAATGTTTGCTTTGGTGAAAATATATTCTTATATTTTGAAAACGACCGTTCGACATTTACTGATGTAATACACGCATACGTCTTTGAACGTACTTAACGGATCTGGGGCTGCACCATTACATATTTGTCTTAATTTGGTAAAACCGGTGTCTTTATTTAACACACTTGCGAACTTTTCTTTAACGCGTTCATTTATTGCGTCACCTATATCGTGTAGCAGTAGATTTACTTCGTCCACTATTTCCAGTGACTCCGCTAACGACAACGCACTGTTTTCTAATTTTTTTATGCTTTCATGTAATGGTTTATAGTTCTTCGCAATATTTTTTTAAAGCTGTTTCAACGAAAATATCTTTGAATTTTGTCTGGCTTTCCTTAACAGCTGTAGCCTCATCTGGATTGAATTGTAGTATCACAGCTTTTATTTGTTGGAAATATTTAGCATAATAAAAAGCTGCCTGCAACCATGTTCCCCAACGTGTAAAAATCGGCTGTGGTGGTTCAAGAATACCAGGATACTTGCTATGCACGGAGGCGTTTAGGAGATTTAAGAAACACTTTTTTGTACTTGTTATTAATGCATCCAACTCTGGAAAACCTGTTCGAATAGTTTCTACCACAAGATGTAAAGCATGCACTTTACACGTAACATGTATAAAGATACAACCTTGTTCTTGCAAAGAACGGCCTACCGAACGCATTGTCACGGCGCCATCAGTCACAAACATCAACAATTGACATTTTGACAGTTCAAATTTTTCTAACGTCTCCAGCACCACCCTGGTAATTGTTTCGCTACTACACTGACTTAGTCTTTTGCTAGCTAGTAATAGTGGAACTATCGGTTTAAGAGGCTCCAGTACTCGTACTATAACATTTAAAATAGAATTTTTTTTACAATCTGTTGTCTCATCAACAGATAACCACAGCCGTATATTTTTTTAATTCACATTTCATCTTATATTTACCATGTCTATGTGTACAGTTGCTAGATAGTTACATAACGTTGTGCGACTGTAACTTCACCTGGGCATTGTATTTATTCCAGAGCTCTCGAAATGGTTGTTTATCGAGTATGTACAACGGAACATCATAGGCAATCAGCATTAATAGTAAATCAAACATAAACTGTGTTGTCGAAGGCACGCCATTTTTTTATTTTTATGTTGTACACTATTTACGTGAAGTCCACAATCACGCTTATCCTAACACATCAAATCTTTTTCGCACACTTTACAAATTATTTTAGCACCATCATAGAATAAATCCGGGAATTCACCTATGAATTTATTCACTTTGTCAGCAAATGGCCGTTTTCTACCCCTGCGTACGTCAGCCATGCTCTATTATTAAATTAATATCAACAGTACAGTACAACAAATAAAATAAAAACACAAAAACAATATGCAATACGCCCAAGTGACTTAACGTGCACACAACTCGAAAGCTAATAATAGACTGGACTGGAGAAAGAGTTTCGTGGTCAAGGTGAATGCCGGCGACAGTAAGTACATCTGTACTCTACGACCATGATACACAGAAACGATTTGCAGCTTTAATAATAAATTTAATAACGTTGGGATGAGATAGCCCATTCAAAACTGGAGAAATGCCGGTCCATTTACAGATCCATCGAGAAAATGATTCTATTTCTTACAATTCCCGCACACACATTTACTTGTTGTGGATACTTTGTGTGCTGCTCCTGCATCCATCGAGGGTTTTCCCTTGCCCAGTATCTACAATTCTGACGATTCACTTCACCATTTAATTTGAAAGTGCAGTCATCGGAGAAAATAATATTTTTTATCAGATTAATACTGTCTGTACTAACATTTTGGTAACATCATAGTCGCGACTAACCTAGAGAACACTGGTATGTGGATTTTCCTCAACAGCCAGTAAAATATTTAATTTTGTATCCTCGTCAACACCTGGGCAACCTGTTTTGGGTAAATTTTCCACCGTACCAGTATCTCTAAATTCTTTTCAATTACTGTCGATTGAGTTATGGATCGTTCTGGATATTTAGTATTAAATAAATTACGTACATCTTGTTGAGTTCGCATCCTATCACCATACCCAATCATCGTAAGAATTTCAATTCTCTGCATACACTGATGTTATAAATTAAAACAAATCAACAATAATTATTGAAAAAACCCCTACTGGGGTAAAACATTATTAAGTGATTCACTGCCAAAGACGATAATGAGAAAACAAAAAAACAACAAACAAAAAGTAGCCTACTTTAAAAATTAATAAAAAACGTGTTTATTTTACATTTTTAACTTGTTTTTTTTTTTCTAAATGGCCGTATCTTCCCACTTATCAATTTTAGACTCTAAGTGTGATACATATTTGGAATCAGCTGTTGAAACAGAATCCAATAATTGAGAAATATACAGGATATTCCATTTAAAAGAAATATCGATTACATCACAAGGGAAACAGTGATGACGTTACAATAAAAAAAAAAGATAATTGAAATTAAAAATCGACGTAGATTTTTTCTAAATATTTTTGGTTTAAGAAATAATGAATTTATTCCATACTTTACGGACACACTGTATAATCCAAAATTACGTGTACAATAAACAAATTATGAACGTTATAGGGAGCAGCTCCTTGGTAAAACCACAACACCTGTAAAAGTCTTGGAGGTATGTTTTGACGAAGTTGTGGTTCTTTGAATTCTTCAAATATTTCTTTCTGTTTAGGAAATGAGAGCCCTGGGGGGGGGACATATGGAACACCTTGTACACGTGGGTAATTTTTTTATGTCCCATATTTTATTCATTTTTACATGGTACGACAGAGTTTCCCCTCTTATTTCAAAAATCAAACAATTCATTTATCAAATATAAATAGCCATTTATTGTAAATATCAATTTTTTCCTTGAACAGGTAATGCAAATTAAACTCTATGAACTTGTTTCCTTATGAACTAAACCATGGCACACAAGTCATAGTTTTGTATAACTTCATTAGCAGCTATTTAAAAGTAAATGTTTTAATAAAAACGGAAGTTAATTTGAACATCTTATTTATTTATGAATTTTTTTCTTACGCCTACGTTGTTATTATGTTGTTTCTATGTTGTTTCAATGGTGTTTATTAAAATTATTTCTCGTGTAATTTGGTTTTGGATTTGTTATTTGCTTTAATACCGTAATTAATATGTACATAATTATATTATTAACCTTCCTAACTACTAAATTCTGTCTAACCGGCGCATTCGCCAATCTCTTGATTGTACATTTGTAATCAAATTTGTTATAACCGAGCTGAATACTATTACTATTACTTACCACCTCTTTAAATTGATTATCAAATAATTTCAAACTGTATGTAAATAATATTAATTATAAAATCCATTTATACTAAACTTTACAGAAAGTTATGAATGATAGAAAGAAAAATAAAAAAGGTATATATTTATTTAAAAAGTAGACTGGGGATAATTGCATAGAGTACATAAAATTAAATGTTGATAACGATCTGTCCTTATTGATCTGAAGAGCCTTTTAAATTTTTATGTGGTATAATTTGTATAGAAAACTGTTTTCAATTACAAAACTCTTGGAAAAGTGTTTGGTTCAAATACAAGGAAAAAGCACTTTATTAGCTTGAATTACCTTAAATTTGCCTGAAGCAAAAAACTGCTTACATGTTCAGTTATTGTTACTAGCTAACGGTTTTATAATATTTCTGTTGAAAATATTCCTCAAATATTCACGTTTGTATGATATGGTTGAGGTTGAAAGTTGAAATCAGAATACACAAATCATAAATTTGTAAATCATAACTTTATAAGTAACATAATAATTTTACTTGAGACATGCTGGCGAATATAGATTATAATCTTTGCTATACACAATAAGTATTGAGCTTTTTTACAGATAGTTTGTGAGCATCTAATACATTCGCAATTCGCATATTGTGTGTCATGACCTGTTATACGCGTGCGTTTAAAAGTGCTTCCATTAATTGACAAATGTTTGAGGTTATTTAGAAACGCTTTAAATGATTGTAATCGTTATTTAAAAGTATTTTTAGACTTTAAAGCATTTATAATGAATTAACAAAAAGAGTATTTCAAACTTATTTGCAAATTTTTCCGCCGAAAATGAAGTATTTGATATTTTAAAATTAATCAAACCTAAATTTACCCCTGGTCCCGATGGCATACCTGCTTTCATCTTAAGCGACTGTGCTGTAGTGTTTGCCTGTCCTCTTGTGACAATTTTTAACCTTTGTTTAAATTCCAGCACATTTCCAGATATGTGGAAACATTCTAGAATTTGTCCTGTTTTTAAGAAAGGTGATAAAAGCTCTGTGATTAATTATAGACCTATCACGATTATCTCTAACTTTTCCAAGGCTTCTGAAATGTTACTGCATAAAGCAATTTATGCTAGCACTCATGGGTTGATTAGCGACTTTCAGCATGGTTTCATGCAGGGTCGGTCTACCATTACTAATCTTTTTTGCTTAACACAGTACATTTCCGAATCTGTGGATTCTTGCGGACAAGTTGACATCATCTATACAGATTTTAGTAAGGCGTTCGACAGTCTTGATCATGGTATTCTTTTGTATAAACTTAAGCAGTTTGGTTTTTCAGATAAACTGTCTAAACTTTTTCATCATACTTGCAGTGCAGGCGCCAATACGTGGAATACCGTAGTTTCAAGTCTGGCGAATTCATTGCTTCATTTGGTGTACCACAGGGTTCCATACTTGGGGCACTTATTTTCGTTATTTTTATCAATGACATTGTAGATATGATTGACGTCAATTGTCTTCTGTATGCAGATGATTTGAAAATTTACTGTGATATTAATTCTATCTGCGATTCCCTTCAATTGCAAATAAATTTGAATAAAATTAATGACTGGTGTGTAAAAAATAATTTGGCACTGAATGTGCAAAACTGTAACCTTCTGTCTTTCACAAAAAAAAACTGAACCGTATATTTACAATTATACACTCAATAATATGTCTCTAAATAGAGTAACTGAATTTAAAGACTTAGGAGTTATTTTTGATTAAAAGCTGAGCTTTAATCTTCATATTAATGCTATTGTACTTTCTAGTTACAAAAACCTTGGTTTCGTTATAAGGCATTCACGAGGGTTTAATGACACTGACGTTTTATTTTTACTATTTAATTCTTTTGTTCTGTCTAAGATAGAATATGCTAAGTATAATTTGGAATTCTGGGTATCAAACATATAGTAATAATTTAGAAAGTATTCAACGCAAATTTTTAAAGTACGTATCCTTTAAGATTGCCAGTTATTGGAGCGCCACATGAACAACTATTAACTAGGCATAATATGTGGAGTCTAAAAGATAGAAGGGAAATGTATTCTCTTATATTCTTACGTAATATTATTCATAATAAGATTGACTGTCCTTCTATTCTAAGTCAACTTAATTTTAATATTACTTCAATCGCAACTAGGCACACTGTCACTTTCTATTTACCAACCCCAAGAACCAATTTACTTAAATTTTCACCTTTATTTTGTTTATGCAACAATTATCATTCAGTTCAAGATAATTTGGATATTTTTATCTTTAGCATTAACTCGATCAAAAAGTTATTTGTAAAAAGTTATGTAAGTGCTGTTTAATGTATTTCTTTTTTTGCTGCTGCAAATGTATTGTAATAATTGTCAATTTTCAATTGTCAATTTTTTTTTTGTAATTAATATTCTTATTTTTATTTTTTTTTTTGTAATTATTATTATTATTTTTATTTTTTTTGTTAATTATGCTGTATTCCCATCCTATAATTAGTATGCAAATACTGTTGGATGGTGTATCTGAAATAAATAAATAAATAAATAAACATAAAAAAACGTCGGCTTCTTTGACTGCGGTAAAGGGATCAAAGAATCCGACGTGTTTTATGTTGCTAGTGTGTTTGAAATAAACTTTACAAAGCAAAAACCAAAGTATTTTATTTTCAAATACAAATCACTGATGGTATAAAATGCTTCAAGTAAAAATTAGTCAGCATTTATATCGGTTCTAATTCTTTTGAAAGCACTTTGTTTGAAAGCAATGCTCAGCTTTGGATGGAGCCCCTGCTAAGTTACTCGTCCTTAAGTTAAGTAACGAAATTTTTATTTAAATAACAATTTTGTTTCGTACTGATGGAATGTGATAATTTTCTGACAACATTAAGAACCAGTGAGAGTCGTTAAGTGTGATACACTTTTTGAAATAATATCATGGGAGTAGAGGGTGAACTATTCATAACATTCCTAACTACATAACTTCGAAAAAGATTGATTGTTTAAATTTTAAAGTACAGGTACAAGTCCACAAAAATTTTTGTTGAAATGTTGGTACTAGTTTAATTTAATAAAACAGTATAAAGTCTGAAAGTCAAGAGTTTCTTCACCCCTCTCATCACATTTCATTATTAATTATTTTGTACAAAAAAAATTACTGAGCGCTTCACTCATCTCTTAATTACAATGTCAAGATTGTGCTGGAGCCTCAGGTAATTCAGAATTTATGCAAACATATAATTTACATCATCAGCATATAGCAAATAATGTATGTACATCTAGGTTATCAACAATATTATTAATGAATAATATAATATATAATGGACCGAGTATAGAACCCTGTGGCACTCCAGACGTTTGACTAAATTCAACAGATTGGTAACCACGATACTGTACAAATTGAGATCGATGAAATGGATAGAGATATCAAAGAAATGCTAGGATCAACGTCTTCCAATTTTGTTAATAATATACCGTGGTCCAGTCTGTCAAACGCCGTGGAAAGGTCAGTGTAAATAACGTCCATTTGACCTTTACAATCTATTGTTTCAGAAATAAATTGAGTCTTGCACACAAAGTTTGATACCGTGGACTGTTACTGGATAAATTCATGCTGATTTTCAACAACTACAGTTTTAATATGAAATGAAATATAATCATACATCAAAAATTCAAAGAGAAATTGCATAAGATAGTAATTATGACTTTCAACTTCGTGGTTATTACCTTTATTAAATAGTGGACAAATTCTGGATTGTTCCCACGTATCCGGAAATGTCTCAGTTTCTAATATCAAATTAAGAATAATACAGAGCGATTTATAAAGGACACTGGCACAATTTCTAATAATAAATGCAGGAACTTATGTTGTTTTTATTTAAAGGAAGCATTTTTCATAATCGATGCGATGAATATAGTGTTTGATCTTCAACAGTATATGTATCAATTATCTGAAGACATCTCTGAATACGTAAACAAAAAACTAGGAGGTGTTTTACACGACAATCCTGGTTTTGTCACAGTTCATCAAATAGTAGACCTGTTACAGGGCAAAGAAGTGGATTGTTTATTGCCTCAAATAAACATGACGTCTTTACGAGTGTTCTCATATTTTAAATATGCATCAATAAACAGCTAAACCTATGGAGCAACTTTTAATAATATACTTCGCTTGTAAGGAATAATATCGCAGCAGTAACAGCGAAAAAAAATTATTGGTGTAAACTGCTAATATACTCTCACTTTATTACCTCCACTAGTTGGTTTTAGAAATATTATTTTGAAGTAACAGCTTAAGAAAAATTTGGGTTTAATTAGAACATAAATTAATAACAAATATTTTCTTGCGCCGACCCTATCTTTGACACTATGACTCGCTGACATCCGAACTATATTCATTAGAATGATTGTTTGTCTTCAATAAGTAAATTATTAGGAGAATTTATTTAAAATGCTTAAAATGTAACCATTTTCCTTAACTTTTTGCAAATTGTTAACAAAAAAAGTTGGTTCTAGAAATATTTGTTTTATTGTTTTTACGAACAAGGTTGACACCAGTCAAAAATTGTTTGTGTTAATTTCGTTACGAGTTATTTATTTAATTTTTTTAATGGAATACACTTTTGCAGAACATGCTGATATGCATATATGAACTTAGAAGTTTAATGATTATATGCTGAACAATAAAATTACCCATCATTGTGAAGCAATAGGAAATGATTATGGGATATTATGCCGAGCTCAGCGGGCGTCAGCTCGACGCGTGAGGATTTTTCATATCAATGCCTATTTCTCGAAAAGATTCATTTTAGCGAAATCAAACAAGAGTACAATTTTTTCCAGCATTATTTGTGAACACTGAAAAAAATCTACTCCCTTCAACGTTTTGCGGTTATGAAAGTTCTGGATAGTTCATCTCCTGCTCTAATGATGTATTAGTTAAAAGTGTATCACACTGTTCCTCGATGACTTTCACACTATTAACTTACCCGAAATTTATCACATAAGAAATTAGGTCATTTAAAAAAATATATATCATAACTTCATATTTGCTTATATATTGACTAATTCGCACGTGCATATACCATACTAAGATTTAAAAAGATAAGTTTGTATCCTACATTTTAGTCAAGAACCGAAAAAGTATTCGCAGTCAGTTTTAGTTTGGTTCATTGATTGAAATATTTAGGTGATTTTTCTTTTTGTACAATGAATAAAATCATGTATTAACATATTTACATCCGCAGTTCTTTAAACCCCTGTAAAACTTTTTATAAACGCTCATGCTACTGACCTATTAAAGAAGGCATATTTTAAATCAATATCTATTTAGAAATATATATGATTTTATAACAGGTCGTAACTTTTTATATATTGATAATATATTTATACGCCTATAACTTTTCAATTAAACTTGTTAATTTATTGCCTTTGTGCTGAGCACATTTTTTGTAGACTTTAAAGTAATTTCATTGTTGGGCAGATTTTTTAACTGGATAAGAAATACTATCAATTAACGACGTGATTGAGAATAGTTTTCAGTTGTTTTAACCTGAATATTTGAAATAAAATATTGATTATCCTGCATTTCCACCGACTGTAATCTAGCAGCGTCGGATAGCTTTTGGGTGAAAATTCTGTCAGTATATGTACGCAAGACTTAGGTGGGTTACGTGTCGCCGAAACCACCATTTATCCAGTGTCTGTTGAGGAATTCGTTTCGTCAGTTTTCCGAGTTTTCCACATAACCTATTTTCATATAACCTACAAATTGCTAAGGCCACATTATGATTGCCTAAGAAGCTGTTGCTTTGCAAGTTCCGTGATGATTTTTTAATTGTTATAATTGCCGTGTCATGTGTAATTTTCCAGGTTTTTCTTCTAAAATGGTAATCACTTAATTTTTTTAAAAATCACATTACTTAGATTTTGGTTTGAAAGCTTCATAGCATTTTAGAGTGTGCAGTGTTTGTATAGAAATTATGTAGATGCTTTTAAGGAGAAGCTTTTTTGATAATTTGTACAAAATAGAATTTTTATTGTACATTCTGCTATTTTTTATAGTTTAACAAAAATAGGAAACTAGTCGAGGTTTAAGGAAACTTTTTTATTTACGTTATATACATATACATATTTTAAATATTTAATTAATATTAAAAGTATTCAATGGCGTGCAATATTTCCAGAAATTATTTATAATTTTCATTTCCAAAGTATATAATTCATAAATTTATAATAATTCTTAAATGCAAGTTACACAATACAAAGCACGCTTCTGCATTGTCCAGTAGAAAAACCAAATCGTTTAAAAAGTGTAAAGAAAAAGAGAGAACAACTAATTTTTATTTTTAGTACTGACTGATTCATTATGACGTTGGAATAAAAGTTTAGTATTACTGTCTTAATTTAATTGCGAATACGTAATGATGCCTGGTAAACTTACATTTTAATTTTTGTTGTTCTGCACGTAATTCTAAAGATTTCAGGATGATAAAAGTAACACTATATGGGGTGGATCATTCAATAGATTTTGCCTAACTTTTTTTTGTTCGTGGTGACTAAAATAATATTGTGTCATCACGAGATAATATCAAATCGAGCTGAAAAAGAAAATGGAGGTACTGTGCAAATTCTAATTGATCCAAGGATGGAAGAGACAATTTTGAAAACTTAGATGGCTTATACCATAATAAATAATATCGTAAGAGCCATTTTGTCCAGTAAAACAACTATTTATTTTTGACCGTTATGTTTTGGATAACATTGGATGACACGCAAAATCGATTCTATTTTTGAATTTCACTAAGTATATTATGAACATAACGCCATTGATTTGTATTCACCAAACTGATGATATTCGAGTTATTTTAAATTCTGTAATCGAGAGCTAGAAATATCACAATATTTCGATGGTATGAAATAAATTAATTAAACTATGTGTAAAAAAAATATGTAGGAACAAATCTCTAATCCACAAAAGTAATCTAGTGGGTTTAAGTCGGTTGACCATGGTGGCCTCCAAATGTCCTCCTCGACGTACGACGTATCAACCGCTGGGGAAATATTTCGTGGATATTATTTACCTACTTTGATAATAACATAACACACCACACATAGTACAACCCCTTATATCCCTAAACTAACGCTGTGCTGGAGAGGATACATATTTAGAGACAACGGACACCCAATATTCGTGTATAGTGGAAGTAAATTCTCTTACAGTTAATTCTACTATCACGAACGGGAATCGAACCCGGAACTTTTTGGTGACAACCAAGTTACGTTGCCTCTCGACGATCAGTCATATTTTTATTCTCTAACCACCAATGTCCCTCACAATAAAAATGAGCGATTTTCAAATAGAACATTTTTAATTTCTTTTATTTTTGCCTCAAAAATTTCCTTCTGTAAGGTCTTTTTTTCCTAAAGTGTTATGCAAAAATTTCATAAAGGCATAATTTATAGCCAAACCATGCCTTCCTTCAAACCGTTTCTGGAGGTCTTTGTATTACGTTTTTACAACTTTGCTAGATACTTGGAATCGTTTTAGGTTAACATCCTTTTACTGAAGATGTTACTGAAATTTTTTTCTGATTAAATACCCTCTATACTTTTAGAGATTTAGAAAGAAAGTAACCGATTACGACGATACACGGTGGGTCAGAATTTGGACCCACCGGCAAGACCTCTGAAACTTTCTTGATGAATTACCAATATGTAAGAAATCATGGGAAAAATTGTGAAAAAACTTAATCATCAAAAAGAGTGTCTTAAGGGTGAAAAAAATTACACGCATTGAAAATTATGAAAAGTTGGAAATATATTGATTTTATGACGGTGATTATTAGAAAAATATTTAAAAAAAATTAGATCTTCAAATTGGGTGTTGAAAACTTTTATTCATATCTTAGTTTCATTATCAAAATCACAAAATAACATAAATATATGTTTAGAACTTTGAACAGTTATACTAGCCATCAACTATTTTAAAGTAAATATATGGTTATTTAATCCCCATCATCATCATCATCATCATCATCATCATCATCATCATCATCATCATCATCATCATCATCATCATCTTTATACTCATCAGTTTCACTAAATTCTTCTGAGGCTGACAACTCATGTATACATTCACACGTAAGTGTTTTTTTATATTTTCCTGTTTCGGGATTATATAATAGATTTAAAACTTCTTGAGACAGTTTGAAAGTTGGTTTTTTAGGTAATGGCCTTAAATCTATAATTAGTGGATCAGAAGAAGCTAAAAGTGCACGGATCAAATCCTCAAAACTTTTCTCGTGTGTTTTCTCTATAGAAATTTAGATCTTTGTTTCGCGCTTCTTGTACTTCTTTTGACAACTGACCTATAGATAGAATTGCTTTTTGATATCACTTGTGCCCCATGCAGCAAACTTTTGTGAATGCTTGCCGACATATAAAATCATGAATATTCCTGTACTAAAAGCTTGGCTGTATCTTTCGCGTAAATTTCAAATTGTTCTTCGTTGACTTTATATCCAGATGAAATGGCGTTTAATATCACACAACACCTATAAATTAAATACTCCTTTATGTCCGTAATGCTGCCGATAATGATGGGTTTCGAAAGAAACGCCTTGCCGTGTTTTCATTGTTGGAAATTCCGGCTCCTCCAGGTCTCACCTTATCCACTATTAGACCCATTTTTTCAGCAAACTGCTTTTGAATTTCTGCTTTTCTTTCTTTGACACTGGTAGTTGCTTCTTGGCCCCGGGCCTGCCATTTCTTGACATCTAAGCGATATGACAGATGAAGGAAATATTCGAAAAATCGTATCCATGCGTGAAGATTTGAAAGCCCAAATCTCGTTCGGCGTGTGTCGATAACTCTTTGAATAACATTTTCAATATCGTTCATGTCCCTGGGGGTCGCTCCACATAACATTTTTGTGCCAAGCTGGTGGCAGTTATAGCATTGCAAACTTTGCCATCAACCATGGTAAACACCAGATGGTAGGTGATTTCAATGTCATACTCAAAGACTGCTTCTTCAAATGGTAGCAAATTTTTTATTTGGTTGCCGACATATTCGAACTTGTATTGGGATAACTCAGTAGTTTCATTTGCAAATTGTATACGTATTGGCCTACAATATCTTGGAGACGAAGGTCTAGGGTTATGCCAGATAATTTTTTTCCCCGTTGATGTACTTTCAACAAACATTTGTATGGGAACCAGTGATGTTATAAAAATATCAGAATCATCAGTTATTTGACACTCCGAAAATTTTTGTCTGTACTGACTATGCCCCCTGCTTCCATGGAATCCCATTTCAATATTAACACAAAATTTTGCAGATATTGTTCAACTTTCTTCAATACCTCTTCCTGTGATTCAATGATGCGTGAAGAGGTGTGATCTAGAAGATTTTGTGGTGTCACTTCCGCAATTGTTTCGTTCACTGTTAATGATTTTTATAGAGGACAGCACTCATCCTTTGCAGCTCTTATTTTTTTATAAGAAGGATAGATGTTGGCCCTGTTTTCTCTTACATAGGTTCTGATCGTCTGATGCTGATGTTTGCTCAATTTGATTCAATTAATAAGGTTAATACCTCATTAGTTGAAAACGGTATCGGAACCGTTCGCGTTCTTTTACGTAGCCACGCTTCTCGTATTTTGAGCTATCGTGTAGGAGCCATTATTAAAAAAAAGTTTTGTCATTATTAGTAGTGTTATTAAATAAATATCCAATATTATACAATTAGTAAATAAGTGTAAAACAACAATTACAATATGTCTAGAAAATGACGACTGAGACTAAGTGACACATGTAAATCACGCGAATCCACCTCTTTTAATAAATTATAACCAAATCTAAAGTAGCAAAAAGTAACAACTAATTTTTTGAGGAAAACATAGACATTTTGAGTAATTGCTCCAGAAAAATTCAGAGTACATCCTCGCACTACTAATTTTAAAAATCTAATCAGATCTAGGTTTTCTCTAAAATAGTTGTCCATGATCAAGGTAATAAATATCGATACTTCATAACATTTTGCGTAGGAAGGCTTGTAACAAACTGAATGTCGAATATCTGCTGTTCTCGCATAAGGTTTCCACCCGTATATTATTTTCAGGTAGATAAGAATCAGCGTAGGATTGAATGTTGATAAATTTGGGTTTTGGCCGGTGGGTCCGAATTTTGGCCCACTGTGCGATTTATTGGGCTTATTTTGAATATTCTTGAAGATATCGAACAAAGTTCTTTACGACTCCATGAATATAATGAACGCGTTGTTGAGTTTTTTGTAATGGTTGTTTTTTTATCAAGTGACATGGCTTTTTCAGCAATGTTTCTAACAGCAGATGATTTTAGTTTTTATTTGTCAAACATTTTGAGGTTCAGTATTGTGACTGCTGCCTCTTGCGACATTATTTGAAATGATTCATTTAACTGAAACAGAACGTATAACTTTATTGATGTTGACGGTTTGGCTGTAAATGAGCCATTCGGGAACTTTTGCATAACTGTATAATGCGTATAAAAAGACAAATCATTTGATGACATATTAGACATATTAGATGACATATTAGAATGATACACGATCCCTGATTGAAGGGTTATGTATTCCTATCTAAGAACGCCACTGTCAGGTACGACGACATTGTATCCACTGGAATCCTCCAAGCACAATTTATTAAAGTTAGGAAATTGAAGTGGCAATTCGCAGTGCCCTTGAGATCGCAGTAAATTTGCATAATAAACACAAAGCTTAGATTCTTAGTGTAAGTATTCTAGATCTTGTAAAGAAGCGACTTAATATGTAAATTCTCATGCAGATTACGTGTATAACGGCTAAAAAAATAGTCAACATCATAATTCAAGTAAGTGAGTGGTAAACTATTAATACCTCATTAGCTGAAAACGAGTAATATTTTTTATGTATGTGTAAAGTTATTCACTCATGTCAGAAAATAAAAAAATAATTGTAGTAAACTATTATTCTTGTCATCCTCAAGTGTCTCGAGCGGGAAAACAACAAATGAAGTACAGGAATTAAGTTTTGTTTTGTCTTGTTAATTTTTCTATCATACTACCGTTTCTAAATTATTATGATTAAGTTCGTGAGCAGATTCTACCCAGCAAACATTTCAGTTAAATTTGATGTCGGGACTACAAGGTTATTCATTATAAATTAACCATCCCTTATCATCGTTATTATTGCGTATAGAAAAAATTTTTAAATAAAAAGTTGTGTGGTTATGACTGAATTTTGTTAAAATGCTATCAAAAGTACAGTAGCGTGCAGATTTCAGGTGATGCAAAGAAATAATTTTTTTTAAAATAAGATACCCTATATATTATTAAATTTTTGGAATGATCCTTTATTCCTGATTTCAAAAATATACCATATGTTACCCCTACCATATACCGTTTTTGAGTTATACCCAGTCGAATATTTTAGTTAAACTAGTTATTGTAAATATGGAAATTATTAAAGTGAGCTATGAAAATGACAACTATTATGTTTGATAAGTGACATTTCTTTAATGAAATAATCAAAATGGTTTACAGTGAGGATGAAAAAGTCAAAATATTTATTTTTTAGAAAATTCTGAATGTAGTATAAATAATGCAGTCGATCAATTAGGTAAAAGTTATTCCAAAATCCAACGTACGTTAAAAAATAACAATTACAGACCATATAAAATTTTACCCGTACAAGTTTTAACAGAGGCTCATAAAAGAAAAGTCTGGACTTTTGCCACCAGATGATTCAAAAGTTGGATGAAGATCCCGATTTTTTTACTGAAATATTATGGACTGATGAATCATCCTCTTCTAAGGCAGGAGTTTTTAATAGGAAAAATCGAAGGTCGTGGGAAAACAAGCACAACAGAAAAATATTGGTAAAACAAATAAAAAATTCAGGAAGAAAAACTGTTAGCGTTTGGTGTGGAATTTTCAGAAATAAAATTGTTGGGCCTATATTTTATGATTATACTTTAACTGGAGTTACCTATCTGGAAATAATTATCCCAGAAGTTGAAAATATTCTTTTGCAGAATTCTCCAGAAGCTGAACTTGATGATATGATTTGGATGCAGGATGGGGCAACTCCGCATTGTGTCCTACCCGTTCGAGATCATTTGATTAATGTATTCCCAATATGGACAGGGAATAATGGACCTATTAAATGGCCACCTAACAGTCCGGATTTATCTCCTATGGATTCGTTTTTTTGGGGATTTCTAAAAGACATTGTCAATAATAATAATAATAATAGTATTCAAGTCAATAAAGACAGGATTCGACTTAAAATAAACAATCTGAATGTAAATATTGAAGCCATTTCTGGTGCAATCATAAATATAAGAAGACGTTTTATCAATTATGCATTGACAATAATGGTGGCCACATCGAACATCTTTTATGAGTTATCATTTATTTATATTTAAATTTCCTAAATAAATCTTTGTTATCTATTTTGTATAAATATTTTATTTTTTCTTCCTCACTATAAACCATTTTGATTATCTTATTAAAGAAATGTCACTTATCAAACATAATAGCTGTCATTTTCATAGCTCACTTTAATAATATTAACTTTTCCATATTTACAGTAACTAATTGAACTAAGATATTCGACGTTTAATAACTCAAAAACGATATATGGTAGGGGTAACATATGGTAAATTTTTTAAATCAGGAACAAAGGATTATTCCAAAAATTTAATAATATACAGGGTATCCCATTTAAAAAAAAATATTATTTTTTTGTATCCAATGAAATCTGCACGCTACTGTACTTTTGATAGCATTTTAACAAAATTCATTCATAACCAAACAACTTTTATTTAAAACTTTTTTTCTATAGGCAATAATAACGATGATAAGGGGTGGGTAATTTATAATGAATAACTCTGTATAATCAATTTAGTCGTAAAATTGGAATTAACCATATTTAAGTAAAAGTTACGTAGACGTAACGTGGAATCGACATAAGTGGAGAATAAGACGACGTCGAAATTTAATTAAATCGACTAAGATAGGTAAAATTACATATAAATCTTCCTTGTGGTTGCAGTATGTTTGGTTACTAATACGTATTTAGGTATATTTGACTTAATTTCGAAGTTAATTCGACATCGAGTTGATTAGTTTTAGGTAAAAACTACGAATTTATGTGCAAATGGCAAATGACTCCTAGTAAAAAAAGAAAATTTGATACTTATTTCGCATTTTTCTCTATAAGTAGTCGCAACATTGTTGAGAGTCATCTACAAAATTAAAAAGACACCTGACTCATAGTAAGATAGAAAATAAATGAATGTCAGTGATAAAAATAAATCCAATTTAATTGCGTAGTATCAGAAGTTCCCGGTTGTTGATATTAATGCGCCGAAAATTTTTCCGTTCATATTAGCACCTATACTTTGAAAATGCGCCTCCAAAATATTCATTAATATGAAAATTCATGTTATCAAGAAAAAAATATATAATTATGGTTTGAGCCAAAAGTATATATATATATATACTTGTTGAATGTGACTTAGCAAGTATAATTATGTATTTTTTAAACCTTTTCATCAGTTCGTTTCCATGCAAACTCATTTTGAAAATTTCAATTTCAAATCGTACTAGAACTATGGTAAAAAAGGCGTCTTGTGGTAATTTGACCTTAAGGTTAATTGCCTTTGAAAATGTAATTACAAAGGATAATTGACTAAATGGTTGAAGTCAGGTAGATAAGCTAGGTAGAATTTATCGACGTTGTCGACCTAATATTACTTTAAAGAAGCTTAATAAAGGCGACCAAATAGGTTGCTATGTAGGTATAAATTACGTATAATTTGCAACAAAATCTACCTAGTTAGAATATTCTACCATTATGACGATTTCCAGTCACCGAAAAGGTAAATATTACCTAATTATACTACCTATTCCGACTTTAATAGAAATTTACCTTTAAGGTAATTAGTGGTAGATTTCTTTAGTTGTTTTTCCCTTGCTGCTTTAGTTAAGAGTACTTTTAGGCAAAATAGTGTATGAGGTAGATTTATTGGTATTATTTACGTAAATTTAAATATAAAGTAAACCAATAGATAGGTTTTCAGGGGAGGTGTATTTTTCCAGTCAATTTTACTTCATAACTACCTCATAACTATCTCAGTATGTTAATTTATCTTTTATCAAGCCGAGTATCAGCTAATATTATGAAAATGTTTGCTGGGTACATGCATGTACATATTGTTAGGTTAGGTTATCGTGAGTGGGTCCTTGTGGGCTATCCACTGCGGCCATTAGCATGTACATAATGTACATAGCATGTACGAAGTATGTACATATTGTACATACATGCATAAGAAGAAAATTTCGTATTAACACGTGTCTGCAAATTTTTCCTAAAAGAGCTACGGCCATTTGAAGCATGGGAAAAAACATGGTTTTTATTTAATATATTAGGACCCCGTCAAGTTATGGTTATGAAATTTGGTACATGGTTTGTTGTTAATAAGTGCTATTATCTGAGCTACTTAAAAAGACTACTACCACAGATGTGCGAAATTGAAGAGTTCTAGTATATTTTGTTTCCTAAAATTGTCAAATAGAGGCATGAATGTTTTTTTTTTGGAGAATACACAAAAAAATGCCGTTTTTTCAATTTTATCATAGGAGTAGCCGTTTTCGAATAAAATAGCTGAAAAAATTGTAATGTATAATTCGATTTTCTGTCAATGTTGGCGTTATAATTAAAACATTCGTACGCATAGTAGTAAATGCTTTCGTTGTGGGAATGAGTGGTTCGATTTCTAACAAGACATGCTTTAAAATATTGTTTACTGTCCTCACAAACATCGCAAACCGTGGATTTGTTGATTGAAATTCTTCGTAACACTTACCCTCTACTTTATTAGCTAATTGATAATTAACATTAATGACTTAATGAATGAGTTAAATATGATCCCAATTAAACACTCATTACTTTCGTCTCTAACTTATTTCTTCTTTACTGGCACAATTTCTAATTGGTAAATCTCTGGACACTTGGAATTATTACTCCACATAGTCCATTGGCGTAACAATATTGCTGTTTTTGAGGTTTTCTTGAAAACATGATTTGAAGTAATTTTAAAAGTATTGGTGTAACTGAAGTTCATAGAACGTATGCAGAAGCTTATCCAAACCGTCGCACTATGGACCGATGGTGGAGGCGCCGTCTCAAAAATCTGTAACTTTTTTATTTGTTACTATAGACACATGAAATTCGGTATACAGATATAAATAAAGGTCTGACGTTCAGTAGTGACGATAAATAATTTTTATTTTGTTTTTATACATTTCATTTTATAATTTTATAATGATAACATACAGGGTGTAATTTATGTACATAATTATATGTAAATAAATATTTATTGTAATAGTTGCAAGGCTTCTTCTTTAAGTTCCACAATCTTGCATGACACAGATTGTCTTAAGCACGTTATATAAGGGTCTGATGTATACAATAAAGTATGAAAGACATCTTCGTTAGTAGCTTTTCGGGAACATTTGCGAGAATGATGTAACCTGAAACGTTTATAATCCTTATTTATGGATTCCTGTGTATCTTCGGACAACTGGCCAAGTGGTAAAAGTATATTATATCGAATTATGCTTTCTCCATGAATGGATACTTTATGTACAGAGGAGGGCATATAGTACCATGGATATTTGCTCACATATAATTCGGCTGTTCTAAAAGCATATTCACCAAACTTTTTGGCATTGATTGCCATACCACTTGACATTGTCTGAAGTAGTATGCGAAATCTCATAATTAGTTCTTCATCAACTCCAGTAATTTGTGCAGTGCAAGCAGAATTGGCAAAGAACCTTCGAGCGGTATTTCCGTCATTACTACTTCTGCTGATTTGTCGAGGTTTATCAATTAGTAATCCTAATTCTTTCCGAAACTGCTCCTGTACATAAGCTTTTTTAGATTGCTTTTGCTTTCTCATGTCCTTTGAGGTTACTGACCATTTTTTAAATGATAAATTATATGAAACATGAAGTACTAACTCCATAAATCGAATCGATGCATGTAAAGATGAGAGTCCAAATCTATAATGCTCTTCATTCTCAGATCTCTGTTTAACACATTCCAAATCGTTCAT
Source organism: Rhamnusium bicolor (assembly GCA_029963845.1). Lineage (NCBI taxonomy): Eukaryota > Metazoa > Arthropoda > Insecta > Coleoptera > Cerambycidae > Rhamnusium > Rhamnusium bicolor. The sequence continues at coordinate 2,877,787 of JANEYF010005896.1, forward strand.
TTCTGTTGATTTTGCAAGACATATATGGCATGTGGCACTTGATGGAGTATTTGTTACTACTTGTGTAGCCTTACCATCCATCATTGTAAAGAGAAGCTCATGTTCAACAGACATCTGCTGTTCATTCTTCACTACAAAAGAAGGCAAAAGAGTGCTTATTTGAGTTTCCACTTCATTGACAACAGATCTTGTTTTCGCTGGAGTATCTTTTGACAATTCTACTAAAATGGGCCTACAGTATCGAACAGAGGACGGGGTTGGATTTTTTCCAAACGACTTTTTTTGTGACTTCATCTACAATTTGTAGTGGAACCAAAGATGTTACAAACAAGTTAGTATCGGATATTACGTCACTTTCACCAGACAGTATTTGCTTGTACTCACTTTTTCCCGAAGATCCATTACAGTCCTATTTACTGTATAATATTAATTGTGAACAGTTGGCCACATTCACAGAATCAATTTTGATTATTCTCTTACATGTGTGATCTAGAAGAGACTGCAAACTTACTTCATCATCAAAACAACACATCTAAATCTCTCCATATTCCTACTTTTGAAGTCTACTAACTGAACCCAGTCAACATTTAAATAAATTACCGAACCGAATTATAAAAGTTTGATGTATTAGCTATAAGAAAATTGAAGTTTGTGTTCCTTATTCGGTTTTTGGTTTTTGGTATTTTTGAGACCGTGCCTCCACTATCGGCCCATAGTGCGTCGACGAACGTTTATTAATATCGACCAGCGTCTGAGGGATAGTGGTATGTTTAAAGTAAACAGAAGAGACTGTGAAAAAGACCGTTATTTTCTAACGTCAGAACGAGAGGAACAGATGACGTTGTTGTAAACGATCCGCAAATCAGTAGTAGATGAATAACCGCCCAGGAGGGAATTTCCGTAACCACTGCTTGGAGAGTTCTACATGAGCAATTGCATTATCCCTACTATCTTCAAAGAGTTCAGATATTTCATAATGGGGATTTCTAAAGCAGATTAATATTTTCTTAGTCGTTTTTGCAAAACAAATTCGGGAATGTTTCCACATTTTGGTCGGGGATTGTTGCCTACTCGGTCACCCGATCTAAACTCTTTAGATCATTTTCTATGGGGTTATTTGGAATCAATCGTTTATGCATTTCCCATGAATAATTTTGAGGATATGAATCCACATGTACAAAATGTGTGTAACACTATCATAAACAAACCCGGAATTTTTGAACGTGTCAAACAGTCAATGGTGCATCGCCTTAACAAATGTGGAAATTAATGGTGGACATTTTGGGCCTCTTTTTTGACATACCTCCGTGTAAATAAGTAATTAATAAACGTTGTGTATAAATGAAAAAGTCCAGTGTCCAAAAAATTTTAATGTGGCATGAAGATGAAAATTAATGTATTCGTATATAGAATAAAACATCAATTATCGAATAGGATTGTAAATTTTACTGCCAATATTACATTAACGTTTTACAACAAATTCTAATATGCCACAACAAGGATACGGCTGTTTTTAGAGGGATATTTTATGGTTTCATAACGTTGTTTGTTAAAATGAAAACAATTCATTTAAAAAAAGTATCCGTATTAAAAGAAATCACTTCTGCCTCCCTTGAAATCATTATTATACCATTTTGAATTTAATTCCAAAGTATATATTATCCTTTATCAGATCTTACTTTCTTCATAATAAAAAATATAATGTAAAACATGCAAACTCTACAAGGAAACAATTTATCACCATATAATAACTCACTTTGAGCATAATCAAGTGAAATTTGGACAGGAGGCGGGAACTAACTTTTATATACCTACCCTAGTCAGGCTGTTCTTTCATAATATACAAAAAGGATCTGATTTAATAGTCACCTTTCTATACCCCTCGGATACAGTTTGTTTAATTCTTCTACAAAAAAATTCTATTATTTATTTTCGCTCGAATTTTATTTTGCGGCATTTACTTGATCTCGAAAATCTGAACTAAACACGAATTTCATTTTACAAGAGTTCTAAGAGTCGCTATCGAGGTATAATCCTTCTTAAATGAAAATACCTCAAAAACTTATCGATCACAGTTTGAAGAAAATATTAATAAACTGGTGTTGACGCTGATATGAAATTCCATGATCCAAATATCTACAGTGAAAAATTGATTATGATACGATATTGTGTTGAAAGGAATTAAAGGTTAAAAGAAAAATTTACTTCTGATTAGACAAAACTGTAACAATATTATTTTTTTACGCCAAGAGATTACAGTCAGTTGAAGTTCTACCATTGATATTTAGGCGGCATTCGCATGGCAAATATGGAGGATGAGACGGAAAGCCTTCTCGTTATTTGATTGGTTACAACTTTTTCGGAATGACGTTGATTAAAATACAACCAATCAAATAACGAGAAGGCTTTCCGTTCCGTTCTCGATATTTGCCATGCGGATGCCGCCTTAGAAAATGTTGAGAACGCAGTGGCAGCTGGTGAAATTTAGATTATATTATATCTTAACATTTGAACATGGGATCCAAACGAAACTTTAAGGCATAACCATGAAGACTAAATAAGGAAGTTTTGCAAAAAAGAAATTGCGACCGAAATTTGCGAAAATAGTTGAAAAATCACCAGGTGATTTTTGTAAAATATTTGCAAAACACTTTTTTTTTCAGAATCAGGTGAAAATATGTCAACAAATATCAAATTTAATAAAAAAAATATTGCTTTTTTTATAGAGTTACACCGTTTTGAATTTTTATTTTAAATTTATTTTTCACTGTGCAAATTTCAAAAAGGTGCATATTTTACAAATCATTTAAGAAATTTTATGAACTTTTTCGCAAATTTTAATCTTTTTTTTCTGCAAAACTTCATTTAGTCTTGATAGTTATAGCTTAAAGTATCGCTTAAGTCCCATGCTCAATACTAAGATATGACATAACCTAAATTTCACCAGCCGCCACTGGTGAAACGGAATACCTTTTTCATTTAATTATGGTAAAAAATTCTCAGGCAATCACAACTAAGACGTCAGAGAATATTTAGTCCAGACTTTGATCCCTGGTCAAAGATTTGTGATTCTGAGAGTAGAAAATAATATCAGAATATTCAGATATGTGTCCATAGTCTCCAAATGTCACAAATTTAATTTGATGGATCTATTTAGTATCTCTTTGTTACCTGATGCATGACAAATTAACTAATTCAATTATGAATAATATTTCATTTTGTTAAAACAAAATATATATCGCATATTTACAAGTACGCCAGTTTGCTTGCTAAAGTGTAAATAATTTTAGGTTGAGGTTTCCGTCTTTTAGCATTTCAGCTTGGAAATATTCTATTGTTCTCTGTTTCTCATGGAATAGCAAATATCAGCGTATTGTTGTAAAAAAAGCCGTCATACAAATCGTTTGTTTTGTTTCAAGACATTTGCATTTCGAAATATTGATGGTGAATAATGAATGAAATTGCACGTTCGCTCATAAGAAAAGTTTTGCAAGCACTTATTGGTCTTAGATAAAGTTTACAAAAAACCTGATCTGTGTACACGCTTGTATTATTTAACATTAGAGAGAGAAAAATTACAAATTACAAATTATGTATTATATTCTAAGAGAAGGAGTTAAAGTTTTGAAATTTTTTTTTTATCAAGTATATCTTTAACGCCCTGCATCTTGCAAATAAAAGCTCTAAGGACAAATGTTTACATGAGAAAATATTCTTGAATTCGGACAAGGAATACCCTCCTTTATTTATGACATTTTATTATATTACATCCGACATTTTAAAACATTATTTGTTTTTGTAAAATATTTATGAGTTAAAGGACAAGTAACTTTTATACGACATATCCTGCTATCCTTTTTGTTTATATATATATATATATATATATATATATATATATATATATATATATATATATATATATATATATATATATATATATATTTTTTTTGTTCGATTTAAATTAAACTGGTCTCAAAAGATAGAGGTCACCAAGGTATATTTAAGACCACAAAATCACTTTCCATCTTTAAATGCAAGGCCATCTACGATGCTAAATTATATGAAAGAAACCATAGTAGGTATTTTTTAATCAAACAATTTTACTAACAAAACTAGTTCGAAATCATTCAAAAACCCTGAATCCGAGGTTTAGTTTAATTCTAAAAAAAAAAATGAGGTTTAGATGAAAAAAAATCATTTTATGCATTTTAATAAAAATTATTTCTAAATTTATTTTTTTGAAACACAATTTACATATGAATAATAGACACAACCAAAAAGAATTAAATATTATGTTCTATCTAATCTCCATCAGCCCTAATGCATGCCTCAATTCGCTTTGTGTTGTTGTTCATAACTTTTCGGAGGGTTGCAGGCGTAATTTCAGCCCAAGCTTGCCTAATCCGGTTTTCCATTTGTAGCCTATTTCGTGGCTGAGTTTTGTAGACTTCATTCTTTAAAAACCCCCATAAAAAAGTCCAAGGGCGAGAGGTCAGGTGATCTCGGAGGCCAATTAATAAAAGGGCTATTTCTTCTAATTCACCTCCGCGGAAAGTTGTCGTTTAGCCAATTCCGTACTACCATTGCATTGTGGATTGGGGCTCCATGAAGTTGAAATATCAGATTGTTGTATGCAATAAGGTGCAGGTTTTCAATTCCGATTGAAAATTAAGTTTGCAAAAAAAATTAGAAAACGTTCCGCATTTAAATTTCCCTCAAAGAAATATGGCCCAATTTTTGTTCATTCAAAATACCGCACCACACATTAACCTTTTCTGAATACTGGCGTCGACAGTTTATAACCCAATGAGGGTTTTCAATGGACCAATTTCGAGTATTTTGAGGGTTAACTGTGCCATTAGTTGTAAATGTTGCTTGATCTGAGAATAAAATATTTTTAAAATTAGGGTTGTTCAAAAACTCTCCCTGATACCAAAAGCAATATTCCAGCCGCCTTTCTTCGTCTTCTTCTTCTAATATGTTTAAGAAAACAGGCTTGAAGGGACGTAATTTAGTTCGACGGAAGCATCGCCTAATTGTTTCCTTGGGTACATTTAAAATTGTGGACATTCTCGTTAGGCTACATCTTGGATTTTCTCTCACAAACTGAAGAATTTCTGCATCTCTAACATGATCCCTCACACGTTATTCTTGTTTGTTGCACACTTTGCCAGTTCTATTGAATAAATTATTAATTCGCCAAACTTTTACATGGCCTATTGGGGGTCGATCTGGATGCCGATTATTAAATTCTGTAGCAGCTTCCTTCACTGTACGAGAATTATCATCAACTAATCTAACAATTTCCACTTTTTTGCAGTTGTAAGCATTTTAATTGAAATAAAATATGCTAGAATACAAAAAGTCAAACAGAATGTCAACAGATTTACTTGAAAACTAATCTAACATTTACAAAATTGTCTTTTAGTATAAACAAAAGAGTCAGGAGTCAGTCAAAACGAGAAATTTGGGACTAGAAATTTTTTCATCAAAACCTCATTTTTTTTTTAAATTTAACTGAACTTAGGAATCAGGGTTTTTGAATGATTTCGAACAAGTTTTGTTAAAAAAATGTTTTGATTAAAAAAATGCCTAATGATTTTTTTGATTTCTTTCATATAATTTAGCATCGTAGATGACCTTGCATTTAAAGATGAAAAGTGATTTTGTGGTCTTAAATAGACTTTGGTGACCTCTATCTTTTGAGACCAATTTAACTTAAATCGGTCAAAAAAAAAAAACAAGAATTATTATGCTGTTACACTCTTAAGTGAGACACACTGTAGACAAAATAAATGGCTTAACCAACGCAATAAATGACATGTTTATTTAAATAAAACCTTATGACTGAAAAACAAAATGACTGACAAAGGTGATGGCAAATCAATAGGTAATAAACACTTTTTTACAGAAAGATTTGAAAGATAAATTTAAGTTATATTTAAATATTCGACAACTTTTTTTCAAGAGTTTCAAATTAGTAATTCTGGTTTTACAACAATGAACCTTACGGTGGATGTTTAATTAATTAATTCGGGTTGGGTAAGCGTGACTGAATATGTAAAGCCATGATATAAATATAATGCTTTGCCAATCGGTGATTTAACTCTAACCAAATCTAAGGTGAAGTTTGAAATAATAATAGTGGCGGCTCATAAGAATTTAACAGAAGAGCATATTTACAACTCAAAAGAAATATTACGTTTCTTAAAAAATTATTTTTTATACCGCCTCTCAAGTCACCGAGGTAACTCCCAGAAAATCCTAGAATTTTGTGTTGAGTAAAAAGAAACGAGGCCCTACATCTTATTGTGGAGTCCGAACCACATCTAGGGCATTGACAGTTCTCTCATATCTTAATTCGAAACAAATTACAAATAAAATTTCTAACTTGTGTTATTAAACTTTTAACTGTATTTATAAACAAAACGCCGCACCGGTCAGTTAACAATGCGACTATCTTCCAAAATCTTCACAACTGAAAGCATCTCACGCAGAGCATAGAGACGCAGTAGAGAAACTTCATGTAAGAGCTCTCTACTGTAGCACGGATGACCATAGAACATGCGGGCATGGGGACATCATCCGCGCTGTTCGGCCGAGTGTAGAATTGACGGTCATACCTTACAAATTTAGCTCGATATTTTTATATGTGCAGTGTTTGTTATGTAACGTTTGACAAAACTTCCTTGAGGTATATACTTTTATTTATATAATCAAAATGCTTGCATATCTTAATTATTAACAAATTTATTACTACCGAAAACACACATTTTTTACATTTACGTAGAATTACGAAAATGTTCCAGCAGACACCCCACTCTAGATTTTTCAAAAAAGGGCTCCTGTATTCCTTGACAACATATTCAAAAAAGTTTTGATAACTTCTGGCGACGTTCTGCAGATACTTGAATTTTCTTAGGCGCAGCTTGCTCCTAAATACGTATTAAGGTATCCACACAATATGAGGTGCAAGAAAAATATATTACCACTAATGCCTACTGAAGTATTGATAAGAATGTAAATGTTTTAAATAGAAGATAATATATTTTTTTAAGAAACAAATATAACCAGAAATATTTGCATAAAATATTAAACATAACAACATTTTAAAGATAATCAAAGATGCCGTTGCCAACATAGACAAAACTACTCGCACACTTTTGCACTAAACAAAAGTTTATACATTTATTTTACAGGGTGTTCCTAAATATCATGTACATATGCAAGAGGGTATTTCTTTGGCTTATTTCATCACTGAAAGGTTATATAAACATACGTCCGCAAACGCTTCTTTACTGATCTACAGGGTGTTGAAATTTGAAGATTTTTTTGGCATTTTTACGAGATTATAACGAGTATTTAAAACAGATATGCAGCAACAAGTTACGATTTCAAATGCGACCTGGCAAAATTAATAACAACAACAGATTATTGAAATAAAACTGGAGCCTACTAGACCATTTTAAAAATTTTCAATTTTATCTACCGATTTACAGAAAAAAGTTTTTTATTTTTTTTTCTCGGTAACGGTCGCATATACGGAAAAACTACAAGAGACCAAAAAGTTTCTAAATAAAACAGAAAATTCATATCGCATTTTAAAATCTACCAGCGGCGCATCGAAAAAGAAGTCCAGAGGGACAAAAAGGCATGACCCTTGAAAAAAAATTCCCTGTAGATTCTCACAACCATTTGGCATACCCAATGATGTAAGTTCTTCAAATTTTAACACCTTGTAGATCAGTAAAGAAGCGTGTGCGGACCTATGTTTATATAAACTTTCAGTCATGAAATAATCCAAAGAATTACTCTCGCGTATGTACATGATATTTAGGAACACCCTGTATATTTTCGTGTTGCAGGACCTTTATTAAGTGTATCATTTAATCTGTTAGATATAGAACGGAAGAAGCCCAAGGGTTTAAGATCAAGACCATAACAAATTATAGAGAACTGCATACAAAGAAACCCCCAATAGTATTTGGGAAATACACGTGATATTGAGTGGATTCCTAAATTCGTCGAATTTCGACAGTAAGATGCTCCAGAATAGCTGCTCGTTGCGTTCCTCGGAAGATAAAATATTGTTAACACAATCTGAAACACAATCATCAGTAGAAAAACCAACAGCTTATTTTGTTTCCGATACGGTAATAGAAAGTAATATATCTTTCACATATGGTAGTAACACTGCTACTGGTTGGTCGGGGAAAGACCTGTAGAAAGAATGTGATTTCTGTATTTTATTCACAATTAAACGTAAATGAAATAAATTAATTAGTGCATGGTAAATTTTTGTGATCGTTTGCATCCGCACCTACTCAGTGGGAGATATATTATATTTCAAGTATATGGTTTCGCAGAACGTTGATTATTTGCCTGCCGCGCAGGCCCTCTTTCTCCGGCTGGACGGTAATGATGATTTGATTGAATTACTAAGTATAGTTTATTTTCGTTATAATTATTTATCATTCCTTATAATTCAGTGCCGTATTATGTTCAATAAATTAATCATTCTAAGTTGTCTAACAAATTTGATGCCGCACCAAATACTACCCTCAATATACACTCCTATGCCTAATTTTTTTTAAATAATTTATTTCGTTCAATTTATCACGTTTCAAAGCTAATTAAATTAAAAAGGGCATAAAAATTGATTTTGTTGTACAAACTTCTAAAAGCACCACCACCTTACGATAATGTGTGAAAGGAAGGTTCAGAAATTACCTTTGGCCCTACAAGAGAACTAATTAATACATTAATAATGATATACAAAGGACAGCATGGCAACATTGTTACAACACAAATAGAAGACGCAACAAGTATGTGAATAAAAAAACCCAGTGGACAGTACAAATCAGTATAAAACCAAAACACGTTAATCACACATTCAGAATTAGAAAGGAAAACCTAACCTAGTTAACACTATTATAGTAAGCAATTACACACTTTTTATATAATATTTAAAATTTAGTATTAAAAATATGGAAGGTTTTTTACTAAATACCTAAATAATATTTCAACAACTACATAACAATAAATAACTAAATATCAGATGTTTCAAAAAATAAGAAAAAATATGCAATTGGATTGAAAGAGAATCCCATGAGGAAAACGACTAATATAATCAACAACAACGACGACACAAACATACTAAAATAAAAGAAGTTTCCATTATATTCTTAACCTATCCATGGCAACAACAAGAAAAATCCTATTCATCAAGTTTAATTCTTTAATTTGTAATTTGAAAAAGCTAAGACATAAACACAGTGGCGGTTTGTGGGTCAAGAGACAGGGAGGTCAATTAGAAAAGTTTACTGTATTACCTACCTTTTAAAGTGATTTAAATTCCAAGTCGATCCTCCGGTCTTTTTGAGATGCAAAGTGGTCAATTACTTTTTCATTCAAGCCTTTTATCTTCTTTATTAATGCCCTTTCTATGGTAAGCATAGCTAAAGAAGATAACCTTTCCTGACCCATGGTATTTCTTAAAAATGTCTTTATTCTTTTTAAGGTGGAAAAACAACGTTCACTTTCGACGGTAGTCATAGGGAGAGTACACAAGATTTTTAACAGTTTGACACTTTCAGAAAAAGTATTGCACAAATTATTGTTAATAAAAAGCTGTAACAAAGCAACTGCTCCACTGCTTCATACCCTCTAAAACGTATCTAAACATAAAAACTACTTGTACTTTATTATGTCCATTTTTCAGTTTTAATATATTTTGTACAACATTCATATTTAATAGTAAACACCAAAAACACTGTTTTACTTAATTTCACGACAAGTAGAGATTTACTAATAAAATGTTCACAAAAAAAACATTAAAAACAACGCGACAGAATTTACCGACCAACGCGTACCTAGTCAACATTAAGATTGCTAGTGCTCGACTGAACTTTGTGCGTTACCGTTTACGTAAAATGTGTCAGGGACATTGTCCCCACCAGTGCTTTCTGTCTCTTTTTGCTTTCTGACGATTCGCGCATAAGTCTATTTCACTATAATTCGTTGTAAATTCGGTCCGTAGCTAGCTTTGGGGACAAGTTGTGGACTGACCCAAGATTTTTTAAATTCTATAAATGAATAATGTAATGAATATGAAATCCTGTGATCTAGATATTTGAATAGTATTGTGCATAGAATGAACTAGAAATATATTTTTTAAGAATATTAAAAAAAAAAAAAATGTATATAAGTATATATATATATATATATATATATATATATATATATATATATATATATATATATATATATATATATATATATATATATATATATATATATATATATATATATATATATATATATATATATATATATATATATATATATATATATATATTGTCACAATATCCATGGTTCATTAAAAATAAGTTGTTCAAAAGGGACAAATAAGAAATTAGCTAAATTGGCAATTATTTTGAGCAGTAATATCATGAAATGTAATTTAGTAATAATACTGTGGTCAAATTTGTAAATTGTTGTTTGATATAACCATAAAATATTATATAGTAAAGAAATAACAAAATGTGTTGAGAATCATGAGGCAAGAAATAATAAAATATTAAATGAACATAGTTATTAGAATTTAAGTTATATTGTTATAATATAGAAGTACATACCGTACAGATAATTAACAAAACATTGTAATTAAAATAAAAGTGAAAGTGATGAATTTGAGGAAGCATACAATCATCATAAGTTACTTGAAGTCAGTTTAGAAACTATGAAATATAAATTTCAGCTAATATAGCACAATTGATTTAGTCATCCAGGGTAACTAAGAAAAACAAAAAAGTTTGTTAGGAGAACAAAATTTTGAGGAGAAGGTTTTTTTTTTGATTGATCAGGAGGAGAGAGAAAAAAAGGACGAGAGAAGAACGGAAAGAAATATAAGTAAAAGAAAGAAATAAAGCGTTGATAAATAAAGTGCAGTATAAGAAGCTAAAACAGAGTAGATAATCAAACAGAAGATATTTAATAAAATTGGAAGAAGTTTGAAAATAGTAATAATTGAACGTAAAATTGATAAAGAAATCAAAATATTTAGTATTCAGTAATAAAAGGTTAGTTTCCGGCTTTTAATTATTGTTTTAGAAAACCTTTAGAAAATCTGTGATTTATGAAGAAATTAATATTGGAAAGTGAAATGTCAAAATCAATGTCAGATGGGGAGAATATAAATTTAAGAAAATAATCAAAGTTTGGAGAATACGAGAAGAGGAAAATTTCAAGGGAGAACGAAGGAGACGGAGTTGATGTGATTTGTGCATAAGTATTATAAGGAACTTGGTATGTGATAATGGTAATGGTAATGGTAATGGTAATGGTATGTGATAAACTCTATTTAAAATCAATGTCAGAACGTTATTAAACTTAAGGAGACATATTGTTAAATATTTGTAAAAGTTGGAAAACATTATATGATCATTTGGTATTAATCTTGGCCTCAACTTTATAATAATGCCCTAGAACTTGCTCTTTGAGATAAGTGTTTCATGTTCAAAGTAGTTCAATCTAAAAATCCAAGTTAATGTATTAATTTGGTTGGCGCTCAACATACTTAAATTGTGAAATTGAATTTATTAAAAGTAAAATAAAATATTGGTTTGAAAATATCACAATATATATATATATATATATATATATATATATATATATATATATATATATATATATATATATATATATATATATATATATTATATATTTTTAAACTTCAGAAAATGAATAGCTCTATTTTTTTATTTGTATGTGGGAGGTCATTGACCAAATGACTCTATAGAAGAACCGCCAGTGCATAAATACACTGTGACTTGTGTTTTTACAACGCTACTTTACTGCAAATTATACAGAAATTTCTCATGTGTAATTTTGATGTTGCGGATCACGTTTTGTCAATTCACGCCACATAAGTACCTATGTGATTCACGCGCATCCATAATACGTACTAGTGATGAGTACTATCGAATGATATTAACTATAGAATAATTACTGAAGAATGATTCCAACCATCGAATGAATTCATTCGAATAAATTCATTCAATAAGAACTTTTCTAGAAAACATCATCTGAATGACATTATTAAGTTGCTAATTAATACTGCTAAGTTCACCTCTCATAAAAAATAGGTCTTTAGAATCAGAACCAACATAGCATTGTATCAACCACATGTCATGATCATTGGCAGTTGCGTTTCTATTTTGTTGTTAACACATAAAAAAATATGTCTCTTATCTATGAATAAAATACCATCTCCGTCTATGTATATTCATAACTTCCATTCTAAAATTCAACATTTTTTAAATTCATTCATTTGTAAGTCAACTATCGAATTATTCGAATAAGAACCAACTATCGAATTATTCGATAGTTTTTATTCGATATTTCCCATCACTAATACGTACTCTGGCTACCTTGTAAGAAACTTAGTTGCATAATTTGAGCTTTTGTTATCACTATTATTAATCATCTGCATTTACCTCCAATTAGGTCAACGAGAACTATTTTTGAGCTATATAAAGTCTCAACAACTCATTTGCCTGCCCTTACCAATAATTTTTGGTATAAATAATGTAATTAATTATATAACATACGAGCATTAAATATTCATTACATTACCAAACGAATTTGGGTGATTAAGTTTAATAACCATTTGTCTTTCTGGAGCATAAGCCTACCGCGTGATGTGGAACTGTTTGAATTATAATTACCATCGATTTTATACATTATTGCTACAAAGTAATAGGAAATTATTAGCACTACTGTCATTAACTGGAAATACGTGTCTATAAAATAGTAAGCATATTATATACAATAAGTTTATGTTATAACTTTACCATTCAGTTTTTTCAGGTAAAATAGCAATTTATAATTAAAAAAGACCAGGAATTAATAAAAAAATGTCAATTTTTGAAACTTAAAAAAAATCCGCTGATGCAGTTGCTCAAATGTTTTTAAGACGCGATCTAAAGATTATGACCTATTTGGTGATGGCTGTTGTGCCTAATGCTATGTTGCAGCTAACGACTTGTAATAAATAGAGCATTGTACAACTAGCAGAAAGATAACGATAAGTAGTTAGTACACAAATGAAACAATGAGGGCTACCGTTTTTAGGTTCACCAGTTGGCACCACTGGTGAGTAAGGTAGCTGTCAAAAGCTATTAGCGCGGAACAAGTTTATAGGGCTTTATTTTAATTATTTCGTACACCAGTAAATAAAAGAACTTGTTAATTATGCCTCAGTGTTGCGCAGTTCCATTTTGTTCGAAAATAAAAGGCGGACATGTTTCCGAGAGACAAAACTCACGTAAAACAATGGTTGATAGCGATTCGCAGGGATAAATTTACTCCCTCGAAACATTCGTGTGTTTGTAAGAAACATTTTAATCCTGACGATTATGCCTACTACAGAAAATCGCATGTAATAATCATGAACATTCGTTGTGTTCGTCATGATCATGCTTGATGTAACCTCACTTTAATAACATAAGACACCTCTGATAGGTACAATAATTTCTCTATTGAGCAAGTAAATTACTACTTTACCCTTGTGTCATCATTGTGTTAAATGTTTTTCAGCTAATTTCTATAAAAATCACTAAAACCCGCGTTTAAAGGCCATAATAAACATTTACGTTTAATGACAATTACCTTACCCTACACTAGCGCCTCTCGTGGTGAATTAAAACGCGGTAGTTCTCATTGTATTATTTATCAGACTCTATCAATATTGTTTCTGTATTCCATAGATAAATTATAAAAGTTATTAGCAAATATTAACATTTATAGAACGCTTGACGTTTACAGATCTGCCCGGCAAACATTTTTCGCCACATTTATGAGTGGAAAAAAGGCAATCGTTTATTTAAAAAAGAAAGCCAATATGTCCCAGATCAATAAATTCTGGTATACGTTTCAAAACTCTCAAATTATTTTTTTTTATTAAACAAAGAACAGTCCAGGGCTTAAGGACAGTAGGATATGGGTAATGAATTTTATAACTTTGTGAGAGAAGAAATATCTGGCAAAGCGGCAAACGATAGGACGTAGCAATAAATTTCTACGCTTTTTCTATGGCATAAAGCACTCCAGGTGTCAGATTCCGAACTCCTGTAGAGCGATTTCCTTGAAAACAACAGAAGAAAAAGACGATGTTTCAAAGTAGCAAGTGAACACGTCATTAACCATTGGCTTTATTTTGGTTTGAGTTAAACCAGGACATGTAGTAGTAGCTGTGGGGTATCTTTTCTCTAACATGATGATGATAGAGGCTATATGGTTAGAGTGAAGACACAGTATTGTCCAGGGATCTACACTGACTTTTCGGAGCTGAGCTAAAACGGTAAACCGAAAAGAACCAAATTTTTTATTCATTCTGGGACCTAATACTACAATGTTTAATTTCTGCGTACGTAAACAGGCGCACTAGATATTACTCGAGGGCTTGTTTAATTTCCCAGTTTGCAAGGTTGACAAAAATATATTGCTTATGTCTTAGTTGAACCGTGCGTTATTCAATGTAAACAAACTAGTTAAAAAGATGTTAACAAGATCAAATTGTACGGCTTCTTAAATACGCTCGAAGCGCTCCCAAAACTGAAATGAAAATTACACTTATTTCTAGTTACGTAGGATGTAGAAAAGAAAGATTTGGTAAATATGAGCATTAAATAAAATATAATTAAAGGACAAAATTATTTCGGTACAACTCTTTGTTTGTTTTGTTAGGCAAGAGGTGAATTAGAAGAAAATATCTCTGCAGAAAGATGAACCATGTGTCTTGACGAATTCACTTTTCAACGATTTCTTTTCGGAAATGGGGAATGTGTTATTTCTAACATTTCTTTCGCATGAACCAGAAGTTATGGCTCTCATTTGGGGATACAGTGAATTTGTTATTTATCCTATTGTTGAAATTATTTTTGGCTTCATCATTCATCAAAGAAACTGATTATTTTCATTAAGCAGTTAATTATAAATTATATACGGTATTATAAATAAAGGAAACTATCTAAATGGAAATGACAGAATTAGATTAATGGAAATCGGTTTCAGGCTCTATCTGATTGCCGAGGTGCTTGCCCTAGAATAAAGCGTATAAAACAAAAAGGATCGTATTGAACTTTTATTAGCTCAGATGAAATTTCAATATCTGATCATATCATTTTTCCGCGAAGCGAAAGTATTCGTTGATAGTATTCATTAAAACAGCCGAATTTGGCTGAAAATTGAGTCTGGCACGAAACATTGGGAAATGAAGTTTCACAGGCGACGGTGTGCAAAGTCGATAAACTAACTAGGTGGAATGAAATTTACTTGCAACATTGTGGCAGATGTAGGAAATCTAAAAGGGGTCGAATAATAATATGCAATGTGAAATGTACTCGTCAATGTTTGGAAAACTTTATGACTGTACTGGGCCAGCTTTTGATATAACGTTACTGATCATTATACGTTAATGGCCGTTTAGGTAACATTCTGATAAATATTTTTATGTGCCTAATGGTTGATTTTTTGCTTGACTAGTCAAACGCAAAACGAATCAAATGGAGTGAAACGAAAAGAGCGTGAGAATTTTTCTGAGGTGCCAGGGTGTATACGTATTCGATTTTTAAGTGTGCGACATAAAGAGAAAGACATATTTTCGTAAAAATTTTAATTTAAATTTCATTTGTTTCATTTTCATTTATTTAATTAATCGAAGTTGTTTGATATAGTATATTTACTTAAATAAATCATTAAGTATAATATCCATTTTTTAAAATGTAATTGCTAATGCTGCTCCATATTTGGTTGAAATCAAAGACGCAGGGAGTCATTTTGATAGTTTGTTATTAAGATTTTTAATGTTATGTGTATGTATATCTTACATATTTATTTTTATTCAGAATTTTATTTGTTACATTTAGTCAGTAAAATCCAGTGAGTGAGGTAATAAATAATTTATCGATTCGCCATGACAATATGTCAGTACTACACAGTTCAAAATTAAATGGTGTTCACATTTACCACTATAAATATTGTAAAAGTGGTGTGTACTCCAGGGAAATAAGGTAAAAAAAAGCGCCATCTGCGGAATGAGGCCGAACAAGCTGAATTTTTGCAGAGACCTTCGTTTTGATGTTCCAATGAAGCACAAGAAAATCTCATATGCCTACCCTTGTGCGTCTTGAGATATCGAAGGTCAAAGGTCATGAAAATCGGTTTTTCGCGAAAATCTCGCTTCCAGTGCATCTGACGTCGTAAGAACTCATAACAAAACTTACGTAAAATAGTATTCTCTACAAAATTGTTTATATACATTTTTTTTCGTACGACCAACCGTTTTCGAGATATAGCATGATAAAGCGGGAGCGCGCATTCGTAATAGGTAATACTGTATTATACTGCAGAGCTATAAATATAAACGCACTTTTCTTAATCTGTTAGACTGGAAAATTAAATTCCCATTATTAAAACCGTTAAAAATTTGTTTATTTATAAAAAAATATATAATAAATAATTAATAACAAAACAATGTATTATTTTCACACCACTTTTGTGAAATGAAATGCTTATTGAACAACTACAAGCTGCCAACATCGCTACAAAACAAGCCAAGGATGATGCAGATGTTCTAATCATCGAAACAGCCATGGAAGTATCGGAAAAAGAAAGAACCGCCATCATCATTGGAGAAGACATTGATTTGCTTGTTCTCTTAATAGGACGAACTCAGTCACATCACCGACAACTTTTCTTAAAGAAAATTGGCAAAGGGACTACATCAACACTAATTTATTCGTCTAAAAGTCTCGACAAATATCGTCTTTGCAAAGAACATATTTTGTTTTTGCATGCCCTCACTGGATGCGACACTACATTGGCACTATTCAACAAAGGAAAACTTAAGGTTATGACAATGTTTGAGAAACATCCCGATTTGACTCACTCGGCTCAAATATTTCAAGCAGAAAACTGCCCGCCAAATACAGTATTTCAGAACGGAAATCGTTTTCTGTGTATGGTGCTCCAAAAGATGAAGTGAACCTTGACAAATTTAGATACACCCAATTCATTAAGGCTACACGACTTAATAGACCTGTTAAATTGTCATCCCTTCCACCTACCAGTGAAGCAGCTCGACAGCATATTTATCGGGTCTACTACCAAGTACAGATTTGGCTAGGGAAAAATCTACAACCCGACGAACGGGGTTGGGATTTAAAAAACGACATATTACAGCCGAAAACAACACTACTGCCACCTGTTCCAGACGACCTATTAAATACAATATTCTGTAATTGTAAAAAGGGGTGTGGTGCGCAGTGCGGGTGTAGAAAAGTCGGGCTGCCATGCTCCAAAGTTTGTGGTCAGTGTCACGGACAGCCATGCCTGAACCCGTCAACAGAGTTGCAAAACATCGAAGACTTCAGTGACCTTGAGCCTGAAGAGGTTTTGCCAACAGACATAGAGCCAACAGATATAGAGGAAGCGTCTGACGAAGATAATGTGTTGATCGAGGTGCTAGTGGAACCCGACGAAAACGAGGAGGAAAGCAAGGAAACATAAGGTGTGGTGTGGAAAAGAATGTGTTTTTTGTTATTAATTATTTATTATATATTTTTTTATAAATAAACAAATTTTTAACGGTTTTAATAATGGGAATTTAATTTTCCAGTCTAACAGATTAAGAAAAGTGCTTTTATATTTATAGCTCTGCAGTATAATACAGTATTACCTATTACTAATGCGCGCTCTCGCTTTATCATGCTATATCTCGAAAATGGTTAGTCGTACGAAAAAAAATGTATATGAACAATTTTGTAGAGAATACCATTTTACGTAAGTTTTGTTATGAGTTCTTATGATGTCAGATGCACTGGATGCGAGATTTTCCGGAAAAACCGATTTTCATGACCTTTGACCTTCGATATCTCAAGACGCACAAGGGTAGGCATATGAGATTTTTTTGTGCTTCATTGGAACATCAAAACGAAGGTTTCTGCAAAAATTCAGCTTGTTCGGCCTCATTCCGCAGAGGAAGTTTTATTTCTCTGGAGTATGAAAGTTTACACATTTTAGTGTAAAATCAAACACCATCCAATATTGTAAAAAGTACACTCATTTATTGAGTAAATCTTACCATTTTTTGGATTAGAAATTATCTTAAATACTACATTTTCGTATATTATGCACCTTGCGTAGTGTGATTTTACGTTTCTGCGAATACGTAAAAAAATCTGAAGCACAGTAATCATGATCTTGCAATACACAGAACCGTATCTTGACTAAGTGCATTTGGTAGATATTTTATATATTATCTTCAGTGGCGGTTTATGTGCTGTGAGCTGTAGAACACAAAGAAAAACAGAAAAATAAGAATAACGATTGGATTATTACAATCGATTACGGAAAATGAATGACTTAAATATACCTAATTATCTCATTCTACAACTTTTTAGTTCAAATGGCAATGTACTCCATATAGTGTACAGTGTACAATTAATTGAGTTATCAGAAATGTGGCATTTACAGTTAATGAAATACATAACATTTTCACATTTTTGTAGTTTATTTAAAATTGATGTGTTTTTCATCCCTTAAGAATATCACCCTTTAGAAAATTTCCGTTTTCATTTTTAACAATTATAAGGTGTATAAATTAATCAAAAATAAAGTATAATTTTACAATTCATAGGTGCAAACATTTTATACACAAATAATGGTAAAATTGTACACCATATCATCGGTGTCTAGTATACACCTAATTGGTGTGTCTCTATATGTACGCCGCATGGTGTCAATTTGGTGTGAAATTTTACACCGTATTTTCAACTGTGTATAGAACTTTTTCGAAAATAGGCCCCATGCAAAAAATATGATTTTGGCATTTTTGGAATTTTTACAAAAAACAGTGTATAAGGAATTTTTTTAAATTTTTTCTATTACCAATGTTATTCAATATTAAAGTTCGAACTGTCGGCCGGGCAGACCGATACGGTGACGCCATAGAATAGCAGGCATCGTTGTTGCTAGTGAACAGTGAACACAGAGCAGGCAAAGCACGTTGTTAAATGTAAACAAATTATTAGTGTAGTGAAATTTTAAGTGAAATAATTATAATGATCAATTCTTCTATGTTATCGTCATATTACTGGTGCATCGTACCGATGTGTGAACATACTTCAATAAAAACGCCAGAAAAAAGCTTGTCCAAGTTTCCAAGAAACGGAAAACGTAGAAAAGTGTAGTAAAACAGGATCAAAGGAGTTTTCGATAACTAGTTACGTTTTTGCATGACAGGACCATGTTATGTGAGTAATTAAAAATATAATAATATTAAAAATAAAGACAATAAAACGCGATCCTGGCTTTTGAATGATTTTTTCTCATTTTTTTTATGTTATTTTGGGACACTAAAGAGGATATTTTCCATCGCGAAATTATGTGGGATCTACTATGGGTGCTACTAAATATCATCAAAAAAAAATTGTCAATAATTAATTATCGCTTTTGGGTGAGATTGATTTTTAGCAAATGTTGATATTTACTTGAAAATGATAAAGGCACGTCCGAAAATAATTTTTCTAAAAGTATTTATATACAGGGTGTATATTAAATTGTTACACATATCTAACAAAGGTATTTAAATATATAGATTTGGGTATTTAGGTACGGGATTGAAACCCCTACCACTGAGTAGCCATTAACATAGAACCAATCAAACACATTTACAGAATTTATATATCTCCAACCGCTCACGAGTTATAAGGAAGAAAAATATTACTTTTGTTTTTGTGATATGTTTTCCGATAGAACTAGTTTATGTATTAACATTTCAAAATGAAATAAAATTGATGTGTAATTTTAATCTTAACACTTTTAAGATACTGAAATTGTGCTTTCGTCATATCTAGGTCAACAAATACACTCAACGCTTTGTGCTTTGTATAAGGTAGAATTGAAGTTTTTGTTCAAGCAGTATTTGATGAATTTGCCATTCTATGTATAAAATTAAGAACGAGTCATACGTTTTCCGATAAAACCGATTTAAGTATTAACATTTTAAAATGAAATAAAATTCGCTTCGTATCGTATAAATTTCTATTTTTCTATTGTTGGGCATGTTCAGTTGGTATTTACATAAATATCGCAGACCGGAGACAACCAAATAATTTTAGGAAATCGCCACCCGTACTTAATTAATACATGAACTAGATACAGTACCGTTCAACACTCGGAGACATACTAACCAATGACGTCTAGCAAATAGGAGATTGTTCTCAGACACGCCATGTTCAATTAGTAATTTAACTATTTTCCAGGTTGAAATTGTTAAATCAGATTTGGTAATAGCTAATATTTAGTAAGACTATCTTATGGTTTCAATTTTATAATTTAAAGTGCACGAAACAATGGTTACTCTTCTACAACTTCTTATATACCAAGTTCATGGTTTTATAAATTTATTTTTTTTAATGAGAAATCGTTATTTTACTGTTACTGTTACACTTATACTTTGAATTTATAATTATGTCAGTTCTGTTCCCATCACTGCGGTTATGAATTTCGTGGTTATCATATACATTCCTTTGTCATAAAAACTACCTGTAATTTAAACTTGGCAAATCAGCTCTGTCTAGCTGTCTCAAGTAATTAAAATAGAAGCTATTCTATGTATTATAAAATAATAGGTATTTTAAATGTTGTGGCTTATAATTTGTATATAACTTTATATTTCATATTTTAGTAAAATTGGATGTGTCTTTCGGCGCGCAAATATGTATTAATTATTTCTGCTGCTGCTGTGTTGCTATTTTCGAGAGTGTTGCAATGGATAACAATCAGTTTTCAAGAAAGCTTCCCAGGCAGCGAGAGTTTCCCTGAACATTGTATAGAAGATCAAAAGAAAACACACAAATATTACCTGTACAAGATAAAACTTGTTCAAAAACTAAATGAAGACGACCACGAAGACAACAATTTTTGTAAAATTGTGACTAATAATAACCTTATGAACAGTATGAACTTGTATAACATCTGTTTTAGTGATTGTACATTTTCTGTGGATGGAGAAGTAAAGAGGCATAATAGTAGATATTAATCCGATATAACGCATTTATTTAGGGAAAATCGAACACAATATCCACAAAAACTCAATGTCTGGGCAGCGTTCTTAAGACCACATCATTGGTTCCTATTTTATTGAAGGTAATTTGAAACCACTGCTGATCCGCGTATAATAAAGCTGCTAAAAAATGACGAAAATTTGCCGTAAAATGAATTAGTTTATCAGCAAGATAGTGTATCTCCTCACCATTTAGCTCCCGTGTAACAATTTTTAAATATTCCATTTCCCGAGCAATGGATTGGAAGATGTGGTCCTATCGAATAACTGATTGAATTACCCGATTTTTCTCCATTGGATATTATCTTGTGGGGCCTTTGAAATTCAAAGCTTATGCGACACAGCCAACAAATGAAGGATCTTAGGCAGAATATCGTTAGTTGACGTCACAATTTTTTGCAAATGCTCGTTCTCTCTTTGGAAGCCTATATTTTTGTGTGGAAGTCAACGGAGGTCTTTTTGAACAGTTACTTTAATAACGAAAATATCCATTTACTTATCCAAATTAACGAAAATATAGAAAATACATAATATTTAGTTTATTAAGAACTCATCACCACAGGTCAACAGAAATCTTCGTTGGTACATGTTGTTGAATATTTTCTGAGGAACACTGTTAAGATGGTGAATTGTAAATTAAAAGGCTGAATTCATACAGTCTTCAAGATAAGGAATGATGCGTCCTCGAAGGAAGCCTTTTTAGTGTATTTTGTTTCTAAAGTTGGTAAAAATGGTAACACTTCATGTGGTTGGATGAATGTCATTATTTCATTTGAAATATCAAGTACCTACTAACGAATAAATAAAAGTTAAATGCAAAAAGAATAGATAACTAATGGATTTTCATAATCTCTTATATACATTTTTGATAATCGGTATGGAATCATTACTTCTTCTTAGCTATTAAGAAAATCACCATTCTCGTCCATTATTTTCATTATAATTTTTTTTAATTGTTTTTCTGAAATCAAAAAATATTTATAATAAATGTTAGCAGGAAACAGCAGAGAACAAGAATGGAAACTACGAAATAATAAAGAAACAGGTATAAAGAATATGTTAGCACTCAATAGCAAAGATCACGCATACAAATAAAATATAGTATGTCAATAATCTCAAAGAACCTACCTTGTGAAAACAGAAGATCTGAGGTTCCCTTGATTCTGAAGCTTTTTTAATAAGGCATCTTCATTTCTCATTGAATGCCTAATAAATTTAATAGGTACTCAGATCTCAGACTGTAGGAAAACTAAACGACATCCGTTCAGGTTCTATAGTGATTGATTTACATTTTTCGCAGAATCATTAAATTTGTTATTTTTCATCTGTTTTTTGTGGACTACCATGTAAGTGTAAAAAACTTCTAATACTGACACTAGTAATTGCTTATTCTTGTCTTTGCAACAGGCTTGCTTTGTGGAAAAATCCTTACAAAGGGCTTCCTTCACCCAACCACAAACGAACATGTTTCAAGATTTTTAAATGTCTTAGATTCTTCCATTGTGTAGGCACTACGTTAAAAAACTAAATAATTGAAAATATTCCGATGTGTAATATTTTGAAATACATCAATATTTGTGGTAAAGTCTTATTTTTTAAAGTATAAGCATTTAAACCAATCGCACTTCTTCCATGTATCTAACCTGTACATCACTAGACAATTCCGTAAAATACAAATTCATCTCTGTCTTGAGCATACAGAAATAACGAAATAATAAGGAATGTTTTAGATGTTAAATAACCAATATTAGTTTTTAAAACCGCAAAATACACTTAAAACAATATATTCAGTTGACAGGTCACACAAATTGCTTTGCTACAGCCTCAAAAACTTTGACGTCAACACGCTCGAATTATAACAGCGTTCATTTAACAACATTCAGCTGTATTTATAATTTTTTTCTTGGAAAATTGTCATATTAATTGATATTATAAAATGACAATCGACTTCCCACAATCAACAATAGAAAATAAGCTATCAATGGTTTCTAATCTTTGAAACATTTTAAAAAGAAGGAACCTAATTTTAAGAAATCCTTGTTCAATCCTTATTTTGAGGCATGTCTATGAAATAGTGCTTAAGGTTTTCTAGCTTGAAATTTTGTATAAATATAAATTTTGTAATTAAGCATACTGAATAAGTCCAATTTAATGTTTTTAATTTTTTTTAATTATGGCGGAGGAGCCTGTGATAGCAATTTCTGATTGCCAGAACGTACATTTTAACACGGTTTAAACTGATTTAATTAATCTTCTGGTTGTTTGCTATATAGCAAACTAAATTGGTTTTTAGTTTATATCGCTTTAGGGCAATCTCAACTAATTTTAAAACGTTATCGACCAACGTGACGTAAACTGAGAGGTTACACAAATTTTCTTTTGTATTTGAAAATGTAGAAGTTAAAAACTACAAATCGAAATTATTAATGATTTAATTAAACTTTTGTATGCTTTTTAAAGAAAATAACGACGCTTGATGTCCTTTTACCTAGTAAGTGACTCAGCACAGAATATTATAACGAGGCGTTTTGTCGCTATGTTATTTAAATGGATAATTCAAAATTTACTTAAAGGAATAAAACAAAATCTGGAAATAAATACATTCAAAACGATACAAATTTGGACTCTTCTCTTTTCGGGCGTGGAAAGTGAGTGATTGATGAGAACCAGGTTCAAAATAAAACTTAAAACTAAATACAAGCATCGACAGTCACTTAGCTAATTTAATCACTAATTAAAGTTCAATACACAAATGGAATTTTGTTAGGCGCCACTTTTTCTTTTATTAGTTTTTGTATGTACTAAAGTTCTGGCTAGATAAAAAACCAAGGTTACCGAAAAAAAGGAAAACAGGTAACGGTTTTAAACAATCTCTCAATACATTGGTTATTAATGTCCACAAAAAATCAAATTGACTTTATTATTAAAGTTCATGAACACCAGCAAATTTGTAAATTATTATTTTAAGTCATTCCTTGCCCCTTGAAGGCGCCTCCAGCAGTTGCGGAGGGAGAATGTTTACGTTGCTAGGTACCTAGTTACCACAGAACAGAAAAAGACTAGTTACTGTATAAGTGAATGTAGGAGACCTTATAAGCGGGTGGAGCACAGCTAGCACATCTGCCAGGCCGCAGGTCATCTCAAACGCATAAAGTGCACAATCTCATATCTCCAACGGGACACTGTAACATACTCAAAACTCACACCTTCTCTTGATCGAGGCTCAGCATTGTCTAAACATATAAAAGAATAAGATAACGTACTCAAACGTAAATAACACAAGGCAACTTATAATGAAGACATGCGTCCTGTCGGTGTCGTGGCTCCTGAGTGTCACCTCGCATTGTCCGTCTTTCGCACCAAAAGCACTGCCCGAAAAACATAGTCTCACAAACGCGTGCACTGTTATAAAAACATCGGGCATAACCTAGTAGTCCAGTAGCGCCACGCTACAGGGGTAATACAATATTTAACAAAATTATCCCAGTCAAGTCTGGAATTTGAAGGTATACTCAAACCATTTTATTTAATCTACGATGAAAGTGATCCAAATTAATTATTCCTAAAAATGGACAGTTACAGTATTAAAAAACAGAGAGAGTTGTCGTTTTGAAAGAACGATAAACCTAAGATCACGTACTTTTCGGAAAGTCATAGTAGAATCTCTACAGCAATTTAGAAATTAAAATAAGACTTTTGAGCTTAAATTATGTTCTAAAAAATATGTCAAATTGACTTCTTATATACTCAACAGTTTTTTTGATCCGTGGCGATGAGTTGCTCTACATATAAAGTACATACAGACTGTAAATCTCTAATTATTACATTGTTTCAACAGTCGACGGCATGCTCCGCCTTAGTTGGCACGCTGCTCCCTACATGTTTGCGGTCAGTCAACGCACACTAAAAAAGTTATATTTAAATGTGGCACAAGCAAATACAAAAGCTGGAGCATGCCATTCATTGTTGAGATAATGTAACAATTATAGATTTACAATCTGTATACATGGCGGTCCATATGAAACGAATAAATTCATTATTAACAATTTATGCGGAAATTTCTAAAACACGTCGATCTTTGTCTTTGGAATGACACTATCTGGGATAAAAAATTCACATCCCACTTCAACCTCCTTTGAATGAAAACTAGAAATTCAAAATTTTAAAATTAGTGATACCTTATTTGAAAGAGATTTTGATTCTTTATTCAACAATATCAAGTTTTTTTTTAAATTTGGTCAATTATTTACGGAGAAAATTAATTTTGAAAATTTAAAAATGTTAATATGCCTTACTCAGAAAGTTTTCTGTGAAAAATTGTTACCTTAGATTGATATTGAATCATTACCAATCATTTGTCAAAATTGACACTAGATGTCTTTAATTGTATTTTTATATGAGTGAGGTGATATTGTTTTTTAGACACACTTTCTGAGTCAGGCATAAGAACATTTTTAAAATATCAAAATTAATTTTCTTTGTAAACATTAAAAGGTTAGGATTTATATTGTTTTAAATTTTTAGTAACTTGACCGTTTCACTGACCGTCTCATTTAAACCATTTTCAGACTGCCAAGAAAGCATGTTTAGGTCACCAACAATATTTTTAAAATCCGTTCTTGAATAAATAATTTCCAATTCAGTCCTTAGTATGTCTTGTTGTAACATTGGATAAGATTCAACAACTCATTTGAAAGTCGCCGTGCGTCGGAAATTTATTTGAATAATTAAGAAAATTGTCTACATTCACTAAAGCTGCGGCTTCTAAATGACCTCTATATGACAATCTTTCTTTCATCTGAAAAATTATTGTATCACATACTTCCCTAGCGATTACGGAATTTCTATTTTCAGGATTAACTTTTCTCCGTTTATTTTCATACTCAGTATTAGAAATTTCTTTTTCTATCTTATCAGTTGATTTTCAAATAAATGATATAATTTTTTTAAACCCCCTCAACTTTCTTTTAAGTTCAATACTGTCTATATATCTGGCTTGAAATTGATTAAATAATATATCTACACGTGGAAAGATTTTGTGAAATATTTTGTTTAAAATATACCTATTTTTTAGTCACCTGCTCGGCGTGTTTTAAATTTTTTTTGGGTATAAACTGAATCTTACTGAACTGCAATATTTACTGAACCTAACAAAGCCAAATCCGTACTGCACTTTATATGATATGCAGAAATCTCCTGCTTTTTTATTTTCTGATTTAAATGTTTTAGTAAATCCTGTCACTGACCATATCTTGTCTATTCCGACAGAATCGGAATAAAATAGAACACATGGAATACAAAATAGAGCATTTACCTTATCAAATCCACAAATCCACTGACATTTCTTGTAAATTTCCTTAGAAAAATCCTTCGTGAAAGTAAGTGTCCCTACCTGATTGGTTGAATCAATTCTGGTGTTCATCGTCCAAGTTTCTTGATTTTTACTTTTTCTGCTAACAGCAAAGTTTTAAAATTCACTTTCAGAATACTATTTATACCATTCTCAGTCATTTTGGCGTCAGCCAACTTAAAATAACAAAACAATCAAAATAGTGAAACCACAAATAAATATCGAGAGCGAAACCGGCGAAACGATATAAGCACTATAACACTACACCAACATTAAAAGCGCACTGAGGCTCTGATAACTTAAGCCTTCTGTCGCGTTGTAAAATCTATTCTCCGTGATCGCTTGGTTCGTTTCTTCATATATTTCGTTATACAAGGAATGGCTCACATGAGCTGAGCCTGCCCCATACTCTCTGGTTAGAGTTTTTAACTATAAGTTGTGACTTTATTGTACCTATAGCAGTCGCAAATGAGTAATAACTATGTTAAAAAAGATATTAAATATAAAAAAAAAACTGAAAAAAAATATCATACATTTAATTACTGTTACATTTTTCTAATAGTAACTTGGGAGGCTCGAGCCCCTAAGCCTCTATGGAGCAGCTGCCACAGCCGTCAACACACAAAAATACAATCTATGAGAAAAAGACTTTTGTTTTCTTCAATATCTATAAAAACATGCTTTTAGTATGTTTTTTGATTATGATTAGGTTAAAACCAATCACCCTGCATGAATAATGCGTATATTGAAAGTTTTAAAGTTTTGAATATATCACATGTAATGTATTATTGGTGTAGATGGATGGTGTCGAACAATAATGCAACGGTAAACAGAACCACAACTACATCCTTGGGTTGAGTTCAAATCAATAGTTTGGACGGGTCTGTTAATTCTTCATATTTGATATCTCCAGACGATGTATAGGGCTATTTATATGGATCTCTGCACTAGAAATGACCTCATCAAATCACAGATCGCTAAAATCTGTGTTTTTGGAGGAGTGGGTGTATATCTCAAAGAGAATTGTAAATAAACAAATATATAGGTTAGTACGATATACCAAAAAAATACATTTTGCTTTGTTTTCTTATCACTAATTTAGTGTAACTTCACATTACTATAGTTTCAGCACTAAACGTGCTATTTCGAAACAATTCCAAAGAGGAATAAATAAAACAATTGTAATATATTTACACTAAAACTATTTTTGACTATTTACTGCCTGCGTTCCTCTTTTATTTTGCCTGATTATATCTAATAAACGATGAAAACAATTTGATGTCAACTGATTTTAACGTTAACGAATTCACAAACTCGATTTGTGGTTTTATTTTCACTATTACATATATCTAAAATTTGGTCCTTGTTGTATTTTAAAAATGAATTTTTCTAAGAAGAATTAATCGACATATTATACGTCTTAGATGAGTTTAAAGGAAACTGTAATTAGCGTCTCGAATGTATCATATGAAGTTCTTTGAACGATAAATAAGTACCAAAAAATAAACGAGTATTTAAAAAATTAATGGAAATATTTGATACCACAGACATGTTAATTATCCAAAACATAAAATGAAAATACTCAATGAATTGAAAATTTTTCTTCGAGTTCAAGAAAATCCTTACATTAGCAGCAAACAGTTGAGTGCCTTAGTGGAAACTTCTCAATATAACACAGAACTATGAGAAAGTATAAGTATCATCCCTATCATTTTGAATTACACCAGAAATTACATAGAAATAATTTTTAGAACAGAGTGGAGTTTTGTAATAATTTGTTGCAACGAATTGATATTAACCTTAACTTTCTTTCAAGTATTTTATTCATTGACATTGACATCGACATTTAAATATAATTGCTGAATAAATCGGTATAATGTGTAATATTATTCCGTTGAAAATCCTCGTTGGATGAGGGAAGTAACTGCAAAATGTCTGGTGTGGGATTATAAGCAATAAAAAATTTCTTTTATCGGAGTTTGACAAGTCCATTATATTTACAGTTTTTAAAAGAAGTGTTACAGCGTCTCTTAAAAGACACTGACATAAATACCCAATTATGTGGTACCAATAAGAAAGTACTCCGGCGCACTATCTCAACGAGGTTCGTGCGCACCTTGAAGAAGTTTACCTCGAAAAATTGATTGGTCGTGGCGGATTTATCCCATGACCTGCGAAGTCACCCGACCTGACACCACTCGATTTTTCTGTGGGGTTACCTTACGCTTTCAATAAAAATGAAATGAAAATGTTCGTATACCGTTATCTAAGTAACTAGGAATCTAATTTAGAAATTACTACGTATTATGTAAGTAGTATGTAAACAACATTATTTTTCATGGTCACAGAAGCAAATTCAAGTTATTTTTATAATTTATTTATGGAATATTGATAATGTTATATTGAGATGGAATTTAATAATGCTCTCTTAAGTTTTCATATAATTTCAACGTTCAGTTTAACAACTGACCGAAGCTGAATTATGTTACAGAATTTAATATTCAGTAATAAATTATTGGTTAACAAAATCGATTTTATCATATATTCCTATGGTAATGGCATTGGAGTAACTTTTATAAAAAATTAAATCAATACCGGAAATACCGTTATAATTTTATTATTATATTTTTGATAAAAACATTTATTAATAATATACAATCTTGAGAAACACGTTAATTATATTTAACTACTAGAATGAAATGAAGAGTGATTAGAGAATAACTGAGAACATCAATAAACGTTTTTGCAGAGTTTACTATCATCCTTAGTTCTAAGTAATTCTAAAAATTGATATATGACTGAAGCGTTGACAAAGTCAAAAAGTTACGATTTTTAAAACTGTGATAAAATTCAGAGAACACTTAAAAATCTTAAAATTTTTATTAGAGAATCTCCAGAAAGTTACGGAAAATCTGAACAGTTTGTAATATCTGCAATATATAAATCTACACGAAAAATTACTAGTTTTGTTTGCCATTGTAAAACAAAATAAATTTGCAAAATAAATATACATCAAAATACATTTTTCACAAAGTTGATGTTATACGGAAATACAGTTATACTTGTAATATAGAAGAAAACTATTATTTTCTTAGGTTTTAACGTATGTGATTCTTGCGTGTCAGTTGATGGATACCCTTTTTCTTAGTATTTGATTAACTTATTCATCGCGTAAAGTCAGTCACACCTTAAATATCAAAAATCGATTAATGTTAAATAATAGTTATTGAACATTTGCCTTCTTGGATTCCTCAAACTACCATTGCAATCCGTCAAAGGGATTTCTAAAATCTAAATCTAAATAGCGAAATTTACTGAGAAGGTATAAATAAATAAATAATCTCTTTATTTTTCAGTAGACATGCATTACATGTATAGAGAAACATCAAAAATTAATAAGAAGTTATCAGAAAAAAAGTTATTGATAACCTAAGTCAGTAAAAAAATCTAAAAAACAATTACAAAGTATAAAATGTGTATAACGAATAATATAAAATCTGTACATAAATAAAAAAAGGAAAAAAGTATATATAAACAAAAAATAGGTATATGAACAAACATATGCAGTATAAGAACAAACTGTGGTCATATAAAAACAAACTACAAAGTATAAAAGTGTAAAAGCATATTAAGGTTGTGTGAAAAATAAAAAAGTAAATAATTGTCGATGCCAGTGTTACAGGGTGGCACTAAAAATTCTTCTGAAGTGTAGAAGGAATGATGTACCAAAAATTTTTTTAATTTTGATTTAAATAGCTTTAAACAAGATATTTCTTTCAGTTGGGTAGATGATTGAATATTTTAATGGGCATGATAGTTACACCATTAGCAACAACAGACAATTTATGTTTTGGTAACAGAATGTTATTGGTATCTCTTAAACTGTAATTTATGTTACGATCTGTAAACAAAGTGAACTTGTTAATATTAGATTTAACAAACAGACAACACGATAAGATGTATAAAGATTGTAGCGTGAGTATATTGAGAGAGGGAAACAGGTCCCTACAGGAATGGGTAGGATGCTTGAACATCATGGTTCTGATGATTTTTTTTTGCATTATGAACTAATCATTCATTCTACTAGAATTGCCCCAGCATAAAATGCCATAATTTAATAATGATTGCACATGTCCAAAGTAATATAATTTAAGTACATCAAAATTAACATAAGAGCGAAGCTGTCGTAAAACATAGCAACTAATAGAAATTTGTTTTATTAAATAGTCAATATGATCAAACCAATTTAAGTTATGATCCACTAATATACCTAACAATTTGACTGAGTCACTATTTTTTATAGATAAATGATCAATTTTAGATTATAAACTAAAATCAGGAGTAATATGGGTAAACATTAACATTTGAGTTTTCGACCCGTTAAGTTTCAAACCAAAATCATTACAATATCTGTCCATTACTGAGGTACAAATGTTTGCGTTTCGCGATAGATCTGGAACATTATTTGCCACAGATGCAACTGCCACATTATCAGCAAATTGAATAACGTGAAACTCATTCCACACTTTCAAATAGTTGCAAAGGTCATTGATGAAAATCAGGAAAAGAATGGGACCTAGGGTACTGCCCTGAGGAACACCAGTTGGAACTAATTTATCATCAGATTGATGTGATTTGCCATCAACTTTTAATATTACTCTCTGAGTACGATTACCTAAATAAGATTTAATCCACGAATTAGGTACCCCTCTTATACCATAGGCATTCAATTTGCTGAGCAGCATTTCGTGGTTCACTGTGTCAAATGCTCTAGACATATCAAAAAACAAACATTCGCACTTTTTCTTCTTGTCAATATTTTCGAGTAAAAAAGTACAGAGCGAATTTACTGCATCTTGCGTACAGTATCCCTCCCTAAACCCATATTGACTAGAAGATATTATATTATTTTTACTTAAATAGGCTTTAAGTTGACAGGCATACGCTAGTTCGAAAAGTTTCGAAAATACGGAGAGTAGGGATATTGCTCTGTAGTTAGATATTAGTTCCTTATCGTTTTTTTTTATGTATCGGTACCAATATTGCTTTTTCTAAGCTGGAAGGAAAAGTGCCTTCAATAAAAGAAAGATTAATTAATTTACACAGTGGATCGGCAATATATTCACTGATATGTACAAGCAGCGAACAAGGTATACCATCAAAACCTGCAGAGTTTTTTTGAGATATGGATTTAATCATATTAACTACATCATTGATCACGATAGGTGCCAAAAACATATTACTAGAACAGTTTATATTTAAATGTGTATTAGCATTAATGTATACTCTCTGTCTTGCACAGGATGGTTCATTATTGAACACCTTATAAAATTTACGTTTATTTCTTAATAAAGTATTAATTACACTTCTTTTAAAACCGCGTTTTTTTAGTAAGATTTATAACAAGACACTATAAATGTGCATTGATTTTCAATAGTAGATTTTATCCATTATGTAACATTCACTATTTCAAACATATATTATTGTAAATAGAAGAAAGCGAGGATTTCAAAAAATGGGAAATATACAGGGTGTTCCGTTTAAAAAATAAAAGTTGGATTTATATCTATAAAACTATAAGTTCAACTGTTTTTCTGAATAATTCGTTGAAATCGCAAGAAAATTTCCTTCAACTTTGTTCCTTACTATCTTTCTCTAGGTAAGGAGATAAAAGTGTTAGAGGAGGTAGAATGTTACATGCATAACCCTGTGCATGTAGTTGTATTGTGTTCTGTGATATGGAGTATAAACAATCAATATTCACCATTATAGTGTTTATTTCATACTAAAATATACAATATGCAATTATAAGCTACATTTCAGTTATTTTTTTCATAATTTCATGTTTATCTGGAGTGCATGGTAAACTTTAATAAATAACAATTTTATAAATAACAGACTCCCAAGAGAATATATTTTAAATTCTATTTATGGCCACTGGCAAAATACAGAGATTATTTTAAACCTCGCCTTCCATCGAAAGTAATAATTCAAAACATGTTGGTAAAACGTTTTTACTCAAATGAAATATTCAAACTAGTCTGCATTTGCTTCAGACTCTCCATCATATTGATTGTAATTTTTTAAAATATTTACTAAATATTATTAAACTATATCTTATTTAGTTTTTGGATACTTATTTATTTATAATGCAAAACATTTTAATTCTCCATAATTGTATAATCTACATGGATTGGTTAACGCAAAATGCGGTACAAGTTTACCGTTCACTGTCCTGAACACCCGTATCCCCTCAAGGTTGACAAGTTTTTTGTGTAATAAATGAAATCTCCTCTAGCTATATCCCTGGTTGAGAAAACATACATTACTTCACTAATAAATTTTCTTAAGTGAGAACTTGCTCCGATACCTCTAATAGTTCTCAAGAGAAATAAGAAATGTCAAAATGTGACTTTTTTGAAACGTCAAAAAATGTAACATTTTTGAAACGTCAAAAATTACTTTTATTATAAACTCCACCACACGTTGAGTTTTACTACGGTGAGGAAGTTCTGATCCCCAAGTAATTGGCAGGGTTTCTTTTTATTCATTTATTCACTCCCGTGTCCATGCCTTGCCGTATTTTACACCTTGTATGTAACACAGGTTTGATTCCTTCAAACGCATCCAGCTGTCTAGTATTTGTTACATTCCTAATTAATCTTAAATTGCTAATATCTATTTTATGGTTATTCTCAAATTCATGTTGGGCTACACTAGACTTATCTGTTCTACCATATTTGAGATAGGCCATATGTTCTTTAAATCTAGTTTGAATTGATCGTCTAGTCTGTCCAACATATTTTGGATTACAGTCCTTACAGCTAATTTCGTAAATCTCCGTTTCTTTCAATTTTGTCTGTTGGATTGCCTAAAAGATTTTGTAGTTTGTTTCCCGATGAATGAACCACTGTCATACCATCATTAAAAATCTTACCAATACCACGGGTGAATGGAGGATCGAAAGGAATCTATACAAATTTCGGATTTTCTCTTTCATTTTGAAAGGTCGAGGAATTTCGAAGCGACTCTTTAAACTTTCGTTTCCTAATTATTTTATCAATTAAACTTACAGAATACCCATTACTCGCAGCTATATCCTTAAGCAATGTCTTTTCTTTTTTAAACCTCTCCTTATTAAGGGGAAAGCTTAATAGACGACGGACTAGAAGATTAAAACTCGCCATTTTGTGTTGAGCATAATGGTGAGAGTCCTTAGGGATATATCTTAGAGTACTGGCATCTTTTCTGTATATGTCAAATTCTAACTTATTTTTACTATTTCTAATTGATGTAGTAATACAGCTAAGAATGGTGTAGTCCAGAGTTTTCCGTTTCATATGTGAATTTAACTGACGCGAAATGATACAAAGTTATCAATATCAAAAGTCGCTGGCCTATTCCAAATAGCCCGCTTCTTTGGTTAGTGGGTCACGGTTCATTGAACTGTGACGGTTCGGTGAACCGTGACAATAGTTTAAGTATAAATAGGGTAGATTGTTAGCATAAGTTTAGTTTTAATCATCTCCAGATGATGCCAACTTCGTTGGCGAAACACGCGTCTAGTGCAGTATATAGTGTTTTGGTGTTTCGTGGAAAACTACGTCAGTGTTATCTTCACATCAAATGTTCCAACCCACTCCAGGACCAGTATTCATTTGAGAATAACATACAAACATATTATTATGCTTCCAAGCATCATTTGCAAGTGTCATAGCGATAGCAGTTGATAGAACATCGCCACCGTCAGCTTCAGAACAATTTGTATGAAAACCTGATGTCGAACAAGCAGGTGACGTTAACGTCTCGGTAGAAGCCGCAGTAGCCGTACATTGAAAATCTATTTCCTCTGCTCCAGGAAAAAATTTATCAAAACCTGGTGTCGATCTTTCATATCAGGTTTATGTTTCAGTAGAAACGGACCTGTTATTGTACCTGTAGTTCTCGATCGAAAGCTCAGTCAAAATATTCTGCATTCTCGCTTGTCCTATCATACCTCTTTCGAATGACAAAGTTCTTAACTTCATGGCCACGCTCTTGCCAAGTACATCGAATCGGTCTACTTTTTAAGTGGCTTCTGGCACGTCTTTATTGATAATTTCTTGTAATTTTTGTAACCCCAATAATAGCACGAAATATTGCCTTTCAGTTTGGGACATTTTTAACTGTAACAGACCGTGATCTTTGTTCTGAAATGCTAGTTATATCTTCATGAATGACATTTAAATTATCACTTACGGTCTCTTGTGTATTAGAAGCCGGAAAACTAGAGAAATCCATTTCACTATTCCCAGAATTGTTAACCTAAAACAAAAAAATTATTTTAGGTTCCTGCTTCATATGAAGAGTGGAAGACAGTAGAATGAAGATTCAACACACGTTGGATTCTTCCAGGGGTTTATGGTGCTATAGATGGCAAGCATGTGTTAATTCGAGTACCATCAAACTGTGGCAGTGATTACTATAATTTTAAAGGAAGAAACAGCATTATACTAATGGCCGTCGTTGATGATGATTACTACTTTCGATATATCAATATTGGAGCAAACGGCCGATGCTCAGATGGTGGTGTCTTTCACAACTCTTCGATTTTTCGCGATCTTGAAGATAATCTACTACCAAACGGTGGGTTTTTTGTTGGACATATTTGTTAAAACCTTACAAACATAGTCCTTTGACGTACCCACAGAAAATTTTTAATTACAGACTATCGAGAGCTCGCAGAATCGGCGAGAATGCTTTTGGTATTTTAGTGAGTCGCTTCCGAATATTTGAAAGAGCAATACCTACAGATGTGTTGGTTACTAATAAAATTGTTTATACATCATGTACGTTATATAACTGGCTCAGAAAAACTTCAGCCACATACGTGACAACGAGGTGTGTCGACTATGAAAATCTGGATACTGGAGAAAATATGGAAGGATTATGGAGGCAGGAAAATTTAATTCAGTTACAAAGTATTGACTACATACATATCAGTCACTCATCAAGAATGGCTCGAGAACTACGAGAAAGATATACGACATATTTTGTAAATGAAGGTGCAGTATCGTAGCAGTCTAGAATGATACATTCATAAATGTTTTTTATTACTTATACTTTCTATCGTTGTTCGCCATTCGTCTCCATCTTTCAATAAACTATCAATTTTCTTGTACTATGGTATGTTTGGTACGTACAAAGTGTTAGTTCCACTTCCAGAACGTATTGAATTTTGAACCCTTTCTGTTTTCCTAATAATAGGTTGACTGAAGTGTTCTCATTTTTTTTGTCTCAGGAACCCCGAAACCAGTTATATGCATCTCATCAATAAGTTTCTGGTATGCCGCCTCCCTCGCGTATTTATTTTTATATGTAGCCGATTTTTGGTTCCATGAACATTCATAGGATTTAAATTCCTGGATAAATATTATGGTTGTTTCGGAACTCCACCTTTCCCGGGCCACAGTAGGCACAATACAAACCAAGCAATATTTAATCACGTAAACAAACCAAAAAAGAACGAACACGTGTGCTCACTTGCCGTTTCAATTTGTCACTTGACGTTGACGTGGCTGTTTACACGACTCTGCAGGCGATAAGTGCTTAGTTGAATTGTGGTGGGGGTAGTTGCTTGTCGCTTAGTAAATAAGTTGGCCTCCTATTCAGTGCACTTTTCAGATTTACTAATGCTTAGTACTATGATACTTGTTTACACGTGGGTACAAGTGCGAGTGACAAGTGCGAGTGACAAGCACTAATGACAAGTACTAAGCTCGTGTAAACTCTGCATAAGGGTTACGAGCTCTTTCCTTCAGCAAGCCCCGGCCAATACAATTATAACTATTACCATTACCTACAAAACACACTTAGTTAGCAAAATTAAGGAATAATTTAAAAACGTAATATATACTTTTGAAAATAATAGTCAATGTCGCTTGGAAATTTGGAAACGTCCTGTTTCTTAAAAATCATCAAATTCTTTGCCTGATAGCTTTCTTCTTTTCTCTTAAGAAAAGTTAGAAGGTTTGTATACTAGCTAATACCGACATTTTTTCTTAAAGAAAGTACAGTTCGGAGCATGGAAAAGTTACTCTACAACGAAGAGAGTTTTTGAGCTTCCAATTTTTTCCTTAGTAGTATTATTTACTTGTCTAATTCCGCACCATTTTTCAAAGCGGTCGTAGGCCAACTCATACTTGGTACGCGATTTCTCGGATAACAACGATTCTTTTACGGCGTTCGCTGATTCTTCAATATCCGACGGATCGCTATCCGAACCACTGATTTTAACTAACAAGAGATAAAACTTTGCTTCAAACGAAATGTTTTATCACTGGACCATTGTTTGGTCTATTTTGTGAGGGCCACCCTGCATGTGTTATTATAAAAAACTATACTTTAAATATTTTAAATAAACAAAGAAAATTTGCTTTTAAATGTTTCAAAATTATATTTTCACTCTACACGTGTTTCGGCTTTTTAGGCCCTTTTCAAGAGTACAGATGAGAGGTACTAAATTATAATTTGTGTTCCTTGCTTATATATTGAATGTTACATCTGGCAACTTATACTAATAAAAATGGTTTGAATGATTTGGAATTTTGGAAGTCAACACAATAAAACAAATAGCAAGAAACAATGGATACAAAGAAAATATCATAGATAATTTAATAAAAACAAAACAAAAGAAAAATATGTATAAGGAATTTTATGCTGGTTCTGTACTAGACGCCAATATTATCCATAAATGTATTAATTATAGACCTGGAATTAGTGATAAAGTCAGCAATAAATTAAGTAAATTAGGTTGCAAAAACAAATCTGTAAATAAAAATAACCTAGGAAAAATGTTAATAAACAATAAGGATAAAACCGAAAAACTACAAAAGACAGGAGTGTATGACTAAAATGTAGTGACTGCGACGCTATATATATATTGGCCAGACTGGACGTAACATAAAATAGTGACTTGAAGAGCATAAAAAGTCTATTGTAAACAACGTATATAGCACCGGCATGTCAACACACTGTATAGAAAACAATCACTTTATAAATATGGATAATGTAGAATTACTTCATTCTGAAAAGAAAAGCAAAAAAGTAGACTTATTAGAAATAATAGAAATTAAGAAAGATTCCAAAAATAAAAAAACGGCTACAAATGAACAACAAATATTCGCAGGTCACCACATTTTAGATAAAGTAATTTAACCTTTCTAAAAATTCCAAATCATTCAAACCATTTTTGTTAGTATAAGTTGCCAAATGTAACATTCAATATATAAGCAAGGAACACAAATTATAATTTAGTACCTCTCATCTGTACTCTTGAAAAGGGCCTAAAAAGCCGAAACACGTGTAGAGTGAAAATATAATTTTGAAACATTTAAAAGCAAATTTTCTTTGTTTATTTAAAATATTTAATAATGTTTCACAAGGAGCGAACCGCAGAATCAATACAGTGTATAAAAAATTATAGTTAGCTTCGTCGTTTAAACCATATTATGAAAGTCTTGTTCTTATTTAGATTTACAATTTTTTTCTTTTGCATGTATCTGTTGTATATTATTTTTTTGTGGTTGTTGGGTTCCACAATTAGGAAATTTGTCTGAAATTAGAGTTTAAGAGGGACAACTTCTATAGTCACATACAAATGGAATATTGCAATGCTATTTATTTAAAAAACCTTTTGTAAAATTACTCAACGAGCTGCTTCTGTTTAAACGTATTGACAAAACTGTTTCTTGAGCTAGAAAATATTGGTGTGTGTGTTTCAAAATAATAAAATAACAAGCGGTTGGTATTGATTTATTGATGCACTTTAAGCCATTTCATATCCTTTATCTTCAGTTCTTTTATTCGGTCTTGCTGAAGCTTCGTATCTTCTACTAGTATTGTAGTGACTATCAGAAAAGAACGTCTCAAATTTCCTCTCCTTTTATAAAATAGCTTTTTAGTTTGGATATGTGCGTCATTCAATAACGTCATACTTAAAAGTAACAAAACAATGAAAAATGTAATTATACTGAATATAATAAAAAAATTAAAAAAATTAGTGCTTCTTTCAATGATTAAATGTTTGCAGTTCATTAAGAGGTGTAATGCAATTTTTTATAATTCAATAATTATTGTGATAATTGGTGGGAAAAGTAGCTGTTGAAAAAGAAACCTATTTATTTATACCTATCTATAACAAGTCTTTTGTAATGAAAAGAAAATAATGATGTTTTATTAGTATGTAATATTTTATTTTATTTTGTATGGATGTTTTACGAAACAAGAGTCATATATTTTTGTTGCCAACTAGGTACTATTTATTTTTTAAATAATTTAGAAATCTATCATTGATAAAAAATTTTGAGATATGTTCCAGTAGAGTACTTTTCAATTTAACTTCTTTAGAGGAAATAATGGAGCCCTATAATAAGCTAATTAATAATTGTGTTTATTTACTAAAATGGGGGAAATGAAACTTTGAAATAGATGTATAAAACATAGTATAAGAAATTGCCTTATAGATTTATATGAATTATTAAAAAACCCATAAATGTAAATTGTTACTTTCGATTTGTTAATATTTTAGTATAAAAAATGGATTACAAATCGAAACTACTTTGACCCTGTACGTTGATCCTTAATGTTGAACATATAAAAAATTGAATTAATACTGTATTAGCTAATTTTGGGATTAATTAATCTCACTAACTTAAAATAATACGACACCAATCGGATTCAATACCATAACAAAACATCTAACTAAAATAAAAATTATCTTAAATTAACACAAACCACCCAAACCAAAGATCTACCAGTTGCCCAATATTTTAGGAACTAGTTTATCTTATTTTTTTAAAGAGAAGACAGATACAAGTTAAATAATATAATGGTATTAGTGAAAAAAGTAAGTGCTTTAATATGCATAAAAATGTGTCACATTTTGGACTGTTTAGTGTTTAAGCTATGTTTAAATTGTAATAATTACAAATCGTTCTGTTTATTTTGTTGTATTAATCGGCTTCTAAATCACCTAAGTAATTCATTGAAATAAAGAAAACCTACAAGTGTACAAGGGGGTGAGGTCCTACAGTTTTTATTGGAGTACAATTTACTCCTTTGTGAAATTTTTTACATTTAAATATTATTTCTCAGAAAGTTTTTTTCTTTCCTTGACCGTTAATATCAATTAATATTGATAGTTTTTTTTTTGTGGAGATTTCGGTCAGGTATAACTAATTTAATTTTGTCTCTAACGTTTCGGTTTATTACACCATCATCAGAGAACTACAATTAATATAATATTTTAAAAACATAGTTATGGTTATTGTACATTAAAATTTACTTACACTATTAATTATTAGGAATTTGTTTTAAAATTTTTTGTTACATGTTGTTTGGTTGTCTGTTTTAACGCAACTGAGATATTTTAACATAGTTTGTGGGCTCTTAAAGTTTTGTTTATGTTACAGAGATAACGTTGGAATGTATATGGTTTATTGTGGGTGTTTTACTTAAATAGTGAATATATAATAAGATATTTTATTTCAAGAATTATTATTTTGTATTGGTCAGATGTAAAAATTTATTTCAAGTTGTAATGTACCCCAATCATTTAATTAAGTTAAAATAGGTTTCGCTTAAATTTTCTATATCAGTGCGATTATTTATGGCGTTGGTATGTCTTTTTATTTGCAGCATTTCATGTATGTTTCTTTGGTTATAATTAGGTTCTTTTTCTAATATTTGTATGTTGTTAAAATTAAATCGGTGGTTTTGTTCTATGGCGTGTTTGGCTAGTGCTGTCGTGTTTTGGTTTTGAGTTTTTATGCTATATTTGTGCGTGTATACTCTTTTATGTAGATATTGTTTAGATTGGCCTATATAGGTACCATTACAGTCATTGCAGTCTATCTTGTATATAGTGTTAGTTTCGTCTTCGGTTGGTAGTCTAGGTTTAAGTTTTGTGAAAAATTTTTTCGTGGTATTGTATGGTTTATGGGCTATTTTTATATTGTGTTGTTTAAATATGCTTGCTATTTTTTCAGATACTGTTGGTATGTATGGCCTAGATACATATTTATTATTACTATTATTTGGTGTGTGGGTTGTTTTATTATAGGTTTTGTGTATTTTTTTTTTATTATTGGTTCATAAAAGTGTTTAGGGTAGGAGTTTGCTTCTAGAACTTTTTTGATTTTTTTCAAATTATTTGGTCTGTATTTTGGATGTGAAAGTTGGATGACACGATCTGTTAGGCTATTGATGACGCTTTTTTTGTAGTTGTTTGATTTGTGGGATTTAAAGTTTAAGTATCTTTGCGACCATACTTCTTTTGTGTACCAGTTGGTTTCGATAATACCATCCTTATTATATTTAACTGTTAAATCTAAGAAGTTTATGCTATTGTTTTGTTCTATTTCCTTAGTGAATTGTAACCTTGAGTGATAATTATTGAAAATATTAACCATATATTCTATTTTATCTTTTGTTAAGCAAATAATGCAGTCGTCTACATACATATTTTTAAAATAAATTCCTAATAATTAATAGTGTAAGTAAATTTTAATGTAAAATAACCATAACTATGTTTTTAAAATATTATATTAATTGTAGTTCTCTGATGATGGTGTAATAAACCAAAACGTTAGAAAAAGAAATTAAATTAGTCATACCTGACCCAAATCCCCACAAAAAAAACTATCAATATTAATTTCTCAGTAAGCAAATATCAAACCCAAATCATTCATGTTCAGTTTCCATTTACAATTAGATACACTAATTAAGAATGTGTCCAAAATAGGTGTAATAATTTTGAGAATATAATCTACGCATTCAAGTTTTAATGCTGCCAAATGATTCAGGATATAAATTTACTTATTTGTATTTGTTTGTATGGCAAAAAAATCCACTGTTATAAGTTTTATTTAATTTTCTTTAACCATTGCATTGGTGTATAGTTTTCTCCATTACCAATTTTCAAGTTAAAGCAGTTTACCAACACAAAATTAAGGCCATACATTAAAAAATAATTTTAGATCTTCTGATAGTGTAAACAAGAGTGCAAAGTTTGCAAATCAATAAACTAATTTTCTTAGGTACGAAAAAGTGCAGGTTTCCTTGCCTTTTTCCGGAAAATATTGTTTCGCCATTTGTAACATTTATATTGGACATATTGTATATGTACAAGAAATTTAAAAAATATCATTTTGAGGTCTTTATAGAAAAAACCTGCTCCTGAGGTACTTGTTTAAGACACCGGCAAGCTCTTAGGAACAGTTTTTGAGCTTCCTTTCTTTGCTACTTTCTTATTGGACGATATAAGTTGGCTCAATTGCATCAATGTTTAAAATAATTGGTACTGAATCCCAAAAGCATGAATAAAATCGTCATCTTGAAAATTCGTTTTACTGGTACCTACCATTACCATTACCATTTAATACATTTATTAGCTATTAATATTTCTACAGAGCCACTCCTTAACTAAACGTATTTGATTTATTTTATTTAACAATGGTGCAATGAAGCAAATGAAGCAAAGTAGTGGCAGTGGCGTGTGATTCTACTGATTATCCACGTTCAAAACATGGCAAAACCGAGTCTATGAGGTATAGTGATGAACAGATCTGCCATCTTGGAGATACTTTCTGGACTTCAAATAAATGTTTAATACTACTCATTTTATATATTATTTCTGTGGTTTAATTTTAAAATTATTCGGGTTGTTTTAGATACACCCAGTATAAATGATGAAGCTCAGTGTCTAAATACTGTTAAAATTTAAGGCGAATTTATCGTTGTAACGCTATTACACAAAGAAAATTGCATAAACTATTATTATTATTATTAATCTAAGACATATTGCCTGCTCTGCATAAAAGAAAAGTATCCATAATAATCTACTATTAAATGTAAAAATTGTATATGTAGTATAAAATTAAATATTCGAGGACAAACAAAATTTTAAAATATTTATTCCTGATAAGTTTAGGTGTGAAGAGTCACTTCACTTGGAGGGTCCCCATTGAATTTTGTAGACTTAACGTAACTCAAGTGGACATCCTCTTGGCAAAAGCAGAAAGGCTAAGAAGCGATGTTGTTTTTGTGATTTGACACATACCTTTTGTACAGTTATTTCACAGTAATAATAATAATGACTATCTTAATGAATATTGAGGCATATATACCTTTTAAAAAAGATAATTAAAACATTAAACCACTAACGTCCAAATATTTATATTAATCAGTAGTATACATAGAATTATGAGTTTGTCATATACATTTTAGTTTCAGTCATAATTATCTATTAATTAAACATATATAAATAGATTTATTTGTCTTTCATAGTTACTGATAAATTTGAACAAGATATTCGATATTTGATTACATATTTTATTAATTTTGGCGGCATACAATAAAACCGAATAATGAAATGTTGCAAGATAATTTTATCCTTTATTTATTACTATTATCCAGCACATACAACAATAAAACGTAGGTATACATTGTTGGCTGGATCAATACTAGGTAAACTTACGGAGCTGGCGGATATTATGGAACAAATAAAAACAGGAAAATATACCTAAATATATCATTTATGGTTAATGAAACGTAAATTTAAAACAAAGTTAATAAGTACATGTGTTTCAACCACGAAGCGGTAAGGACACTCGCCTCTCATCTCCGTGTTCCAGGTTCGATCCAAGGTCGAGGAGATGCGACTTTTTCTAAAGCAAATAATTATTAATCATAGCATACTCTATGTGTGTCTGTTGTCTGTAAACATGTAGCCTAGTTCCGTGCACGGACTTTGGCAACAATAATTAGTATATTTTGATCATTTCAGTTAAACTGATCAGGAAAAATAAAAAGAACCTCCTAACACTAGAAGAAAAATTACATTTTCTTCGTCTAATGTAGAAAATGTGCTGGGTATTCATGATTCACACAATTTAAACCCATGAAGTGGCCTCCATTTTGAAAAAAATTACGACAACAATAGGTGCTGCTATGTAAAATAACAAAGAAGAAAAAAATTAAACTGGTATCTAGTCAACACAACTTATCAGTATCACACTTTTTTTATCTTTGCCATTTATTTTGTTTTAATACTCATTCAAAGCAGCCAAAAGTTATCGTATGTTTCCGAATAATGTTGAAGTGTAATAATTTTTACGTATGTGTACTACGCCGACTCTCACTGGTCTAATTTTAAGGCAACGTTTTGATTACGACGTCGGTAAAAATTAATCAGAAGAGATTGTCACTTCGAAATGAAATACGTTCTGTTCGTTAATCACACAAATCAATTAAACTTCAATTAAATTATCTCAAACAGAAATTAAAACAAAAAATCCCACTTTTTCGTTTGATTTCTTCGATAGAGACACTGTCAATCGGGAAAGAAGTGTCAGTAGAACAGATGTAATTAGAAAAAAAAGTTTGGAAGTTGTATGGCGGTGTGTGTTGGTGATGCAGTTAAAGTAAAGCATGCTCCAAATACTCTGCTTGATT
Organism: Rhamnusium bicolor; assembly: GCA_029963845.1. NCBI lineage: Eukaryota > Metazoa > Arthropoda > Insecta > Coleoptera > Cerambycidae > Rhamnusium > Rhamnusium bicolor. Next base: position 2,921,760 of record JANEYF010005896.1, read on the forward strand.
CTTTACACAAGATCTGGTTCTTTTTGCAACAGACCGACTGACTTTCAAAAACGTCAACATTTTCACGAATGCTATTCGCATTATTTTGCACTCTGACTTACAGTTCCTCGATCGTATTTATTGGTGCTGAATAAATTAGTTGTTTTATGTGGCCACCTAAATAAAAATCGCATAGAGTTAAGTCTGGCGATCGGGCAGGTTATGCTACTGGTCCGTTTCTACCGACCCACTTTTCCGTGGATTTCACAAATGTCAGTCTCGTACGTTGCGAGCATTGTGTGTGGGGGCACTATCTAAGAGGAACCATAAAGCATATCTTCGAGATGTGCTGCAGTCATGCGTGGAGGCAAAATGTGGGGTCCAAGTAAATAAGAGAATAGTGGATCTATTCTTGCCCACAGATGGTATAAAAATCGCTCTTGAAACCTATGTTCCCGCATAGTGTAAAGATTTTCCTCAGTCGTAATTGAGATGACGACGTGCAAGGTACCGTCATTTTGTCATTAACTTCAATCAGTTATAGTTAGTATAAAAGTTTTAGGTATATAATAAATCAAAAACAATACTTCTAATACATTTTATCATAGAAACTATTAAAACAACTACTCAATCTTGGAGCAAGAATTGCATTGAATTAAAAGACAGTATTCTTAGTATCATTTAATTTATTACTATACTAGCGCATTTGAGTAAGAATGACAGTATAAAATATAAAAAACTAGGTATTTATTATTATTAACCTGTTAGGTGTGAAAGAATGCTTGTGTAATATTCAATAATTATTTTTTTTATTCCTTTTTCTAGAAATGCATAACTAGGAAGCTTTAATATGTCAGATTTTTTAAAATGTAAGCAGAGAATGGGCTTATTTAGGTTTGGTTAGATATCATGAATGTCATTATGATTACTGAAATTACAGTAATTAATCTAGATATTGTCTTTCAATTTAAAATGTCAAAATAAATATGACATGTTCATATTTTGATTTATGTAATTTAAGTATTTTTATAAATAATATGTTCAGCCTCCTGAAGAGTTCAGGAAGAAAGAAAGCAGATATACATATATCGGACTAGGGATTTTCGTTTTTGTATTGATGAAATTATTTCTTAAGTGTAAAGATTTTCCCTTTTGGTGAGTCAATATTTTTTAATTTCAATATTTTTTTGTTTCTAATACTAATAACACTGTTATATAATTCATTGTAATTCTTACTCCTAGATTGAGTAGTTGTTTTAATAGTTTTTATGATAAAATATATTGGAAGTATTGTTTTTGATTTATTATATATCTAAAACTTTTATACTAGCGTATTCAGATTAGAATGACAGTGTAAAATATAAAAAATTATAGGTATTTATTATTATTGTCATGTTAGGTTTGAAAGAATGCTTATATAATACCCAATAATTATTTTATTATTATTTTTTTTTAGAAATGCATAAATAATGTCAAATTTTTAAAAATTCGTTAATATATTAAGCCATTAAGGTTTATTATAGTTAACACTGTAGGTACAAATATAAAAAAAAAAGAATACAATAATGAATGCATTCCTTTTAAGGAGGAAATGGAAAAATCTAGTTCGGTCGTCATCTTTTTATGGCAGCAGATTCCTAATAAATAATAATCAAATGTAAATTTTGGATGTTACTTCCTGATGTTCTTCCAGATGTTTACTCCCTTTCCTGCACTATATATAGAAAGAATTGCTTCTATTTTTAAGTTTATTGAATACTAAATTATATTTAGTATTCAATAGTGCACTGTAGTAGTACTTTTTAAACATTGATATGATACAACATTTCACGGTTAACATTAAAGAGTTGAAGGCCGTAGATACTCAACAATTATTCACACTTTTTAGCTAAATGTGAGAACTATAATCTATACTCGTTTAAGAAAGTTATGTTCTGGCCACAATATATATTTTTTATTGATATTCAGTTAACCGTCCTCAGTTAAAATGTTCCAAAATTAATAAACGTAATATGTTTTCAGATGCAAGTAGAAGTTCCGTCGTAAAACAGGAGTATGCCCAATTTGGGCGTATCTTTCCAAGAGAATTTTAATATGGCCTTGGATGAACAACAGAAATTACTTAACTCAGGTAAGTGATTTTTTTAAATAGTCAAGTATTATGAGTCGTTTAGTGTTCCTTTGAAATTTGACATCTGAAATAATTCCTGAAAAACAAATATTTATAGTCTAGGAGTCAGCGACCGATTAACCTATATGTCTTCCTCAAGAAAATTTTTTTATTTCTCAGTATTCTTGTACAATTATCAATGCATAAAATAAAAGTTTAGCAGCCAACTGCAGGTGGAATGTGGGGGCGGCAGACTCGCAAAATAAAAAAAAAAGGAAAAATTATATGATCGTCTCAAGGTTGTTTTTTATTTTTTTAACATATAGCGATGTACCACGTTATAGAAACATATTGATGGGGGATAAGCTAATGCCAGACCTAAATAAATCTGTGTATATGTGGAATGTTTATTTACATTACAGCCTCAAACTTGGAATTTATTTAAAACTAAATCTTAGTGCTATGTATATGCAATACCAGATGAACATTCCGGATCTAACATTTTGCCAGATCACCAGAAAGAGGTTAACATTTATAGGTATACTTATCTATCTGTGCAACTCATCTAAGTTCCCACCACCTTCAAAGGGAACAAAGAAAAGAAGAAAACTTAGAGAACGGGAGTGAGTACTATATTTGATTTAAAAGTTTCTCTACAACTTGCGTAATGGGCAAGTTGAATATCGGTCTTACCAACGGTTTTTGGTATACATTCAGCCTCTACCATTACCCTAACTACAGTGGCGGCTGATGGATCTAAGTTATACCATATCTCAGTATTGAAGCATGGAACCCAATAATATTTTAAGACTCACTACTGAATGAAGCAGTTTTGTAAAAAAAATTAAAAAAATTTTGAGAAAAAAAACTACAAAATGTGCTGTCAGATTACTTCTAGACCATTAGTAAAATTTTTACAAACTATTTTTTTTTCGTAATCAGAAGGAACATTTATCACCCAATTTTTTTTTGGTTTTCGAAAATTTTGATTTTTGCAGTTATGACATTTTGAAATTTACACAATGAAGAACTTAAATTTCAAAATGTCATAACTACAAAAAAATCAAAAATTTTGAAAACCAAAAAAAAAATGGGGTAAAAATGTTCCTCCTGATTACGAAAAAAATAGTTTGCAAATATTTTACTAATGGTCGAGAAGTAATCTGCCGTGCAAGCGCATTTTTGTAACTGTTTTTTTCTCATTCTTTTTTCAGTTTTTACTTTCTTATACCTAACATAAGGAAGTATAATAATCGTGATTTTTTTTTGACCTCGAGATTTTGATTGATATATACGTTTTGAACCCTCCTGAATCCATTATGCCTATTTTCCGAATGATGTCTGTCGGTGCGTGTGTGTGTTTGTGTATATGTGTATCCGTGATAACTCAAAAAAATACTAATGGGAGACTTCCCAAATTTGGCAGATTTTCAACAAAATTTTAGGTGACACATTAAATTTGGTGAATATGGTACCACCAGAAGAGAAATGTTTATTGCATTTCTGGACAAATCTCAAAATGAAAAAACATCGTTATGAAAAAAAATCTGTCCGCATATCTCTAGTATTGTGATAGTAGCCACAGTTCTTGAAATAAAGCTTTCAAATTTGGTACACATGTTCCAAAGGCTAAAGACAACGAAAAATCGGCGATGAGCAAAATTGGCTAGCTGAAAGAAGGTCTACGAGACCCAAACATGTTTTTATTTGCTTTTATAAAAAAATATATTCATGATGAAAGATTATAAACCATGTCTACTATATCAAGCCAATAAAATATATTTTCCAAGACAAATAAAACTAATGTAAATGAAATTTTTTATACATTTGACCTCATAAAATGGGGTTAGAATAGATTTAACAGTTTGACATTTGAAATGTCTAATTTAGTTACAAAAATGTCAATGTCAATAAGAAGAAATTATTAAAATATATGATATGAATTATTATTGACATTTATTTTTGCAAAATTTTTTCATTGAGTATTGATAACGGCCTTAAAATATTGCTTGGGTTCCATGCTCCAATACTGAGATATGGTATAACCTAAATCCACCGGCCGTCACTGCCTAACTAACATTAAGAGATATGTAAAATCATCAGCAAATGCAAAGGGGTCAGTACTAATGTGATTAGGTAAGTAATTAACAAACATTATGACTACGGAACAAATCTCGTAACCAAATACACAAACTAAATATTAGATATACGGGCACCTTAACTTAACTTGTAAATCAAGAGAAGATATTATAAAAAGTAAAACAAGATAGATTTATTGGGGTTCAAACTGTACTTTCCAGCCTTATTTTAGTTCTTGTTCCTGATCTATCCCATCGTAGATCCAATTCCTTAGCTACGCTACGCTGATGAGGGGCAATAACTCCAAAACACGTGTCCGTAGCTGCATAACTGTTTCTTTTTGGGGAATATGGCACTAAACCTTCTTTGTTGTATTATAAAAAGTGCTCCACATGTTGCCTATTATGATTGACACACATTTCTATGCGTCTTTGGAATGAGGTTTCTACTATTCATAAAATTGCCAGAGTGACACTTCTAAAAGCATTTATTATCCTTTCCTTAAAATTTTGGATTATTGTTGATGTGATGTTTTTATGGGCATCATTTAACACGCTTATTCTTATTATAATACCTTCTCTTGAATTATTTGAAAAAAACAGTCATTTTTAATTTTTATGTCTGAATTTTGCAGTTATTGTTCAATAAATTGCAAATGGCCACAAATAACCATAGAAATGTATGAACAAAAAATGTTCGTTTTTTAATCCTACATCACAAATATATCCATTTGGAAAAGTTGAGAAAATTCAGTTCAAAAAGTTGTAAATTTAAAAATCCTTTTTTGGCCACTCTGTACACTTTTAGGAAGTGAAAATGGCCGTGTCATCACGCAGATGTCTCATGACTGGTACTAACATACTTTTTCTTAAAATCGATAGTTGTGATTGTAGTAATATTTTTAATATACACGTGTAAATGGTATAATTTTAACAAAAAAAAAAATCATTACATCCAAGTGGTTGGGAGAGTGTCAATAATAATACAGAAGTGAAAGGAGGCTACAAAGAAGTTTCAAAAAATGTTCTGATATACATGGCATTTCGTTTAAAAAAATGCTACTTGACCCTGTAGAATCGTCTTGGCTCACCCTGTATATTCGAAAACAATTTCCGGTTATACATTTTTTTGTCTAGTTTACTTATGTTTTTAAATCAAGTTTCTAGCCATCATAGAACTCGAGATATTGAAGTCCGAAATCTGTTGCTTCACCCTGTATGGCATTAAGACTATTTTTGCTTGCTACAGTGGAGATGTATTGCCATAACACATTTTTTTTTAATTTCGTTGCACACAAATGTTTCGAAATTGTTATTATATTTGTTCTCCTAACCCTTTTGACATTACCTAGTCCTTATTCAAAGAGAAAACAAAGAAAACCCTGCGACTACCAAATTTGTTTGACCTCGTCAGTTTGTTAATGGCATTATCAAATTTTAATAACACAAGAGAGGTTATCATAACTTCAGGGTTTAAGGATAAATGAAAGGGAATTAAATTGTTCTACACAACGGTTGCTTTATAACTATTTAAAGGCGAATATTCATTTATAATGAAATTTCAGGAAATGTTTTTCAGTGCTTTCACTTTGATGTTTATTTTTATTTGGAAGATGTAGGTCGCACCTATGAATATTCGAAAAAATAATCCTTCCACGCTGCTGATGTTAATTATGTACGTTTTGTGGTATCCTAACTACAGGAAATAGCTAAATCGCTTTACTTTCGTCAGGCAACTTTTTCATGTTTCAAATTAGAGGATGCTTTCATCAATACTTCAGCATTTTTAAAATATATTTATAGATGTTGTGTAATAACATATACCCATTTTTAATCCTAAAGAAATTATTTTTTAAAATGATTCCATTGCACTTAATGTAAAATTGTGTTAAAAAATCGATCGGAATGAACCTGTTCAAGTTATGAATGATTAACTTTATACTAACTATATATAACAATTTTTTTTAAAATACATTGACCGGCACAAAAATTGGGATAGCAAGAAAAGTTGATATATTTTTAATTAAAATTTTTCTTAGTGTAAATAAAACGTGTAAAATTGTTCATGGTATCTTTTCCAAACCTTTTCGCTTAAAAACATGTTCACATCAAATGTTCTAAACCACTTCAAGAAAAACATAGTTATTTTAGAAGGATAATTTAAAGTTTTAGGATAAAAGGTGTCAGACGAGAATTTGGATAAACGACATTAATAAGTACTAGGCAAATATCAATAGCTATTTGGAAAGTGTAACATCCTGCCGATGAAATAATCATCCAAGGGATAAAATCATACTTTCCTCCCATGTTATACATATGATTTTTCTACGACCTCTAATATAAAAAACGGGAGAAAGGGAAATAATATTTCTTTAATGCACTCGTTAATTTGGCATTATGAGAGATTAAATAGTAATTTAAATAGTAAGTAAGCCGTGGAATATTAAATTGGTTGTCATGGTGACAAAACATTGTAAATTATAAAAAAAATTTAAATGTTAATAATAATTATGGTTCTAAAATGAGCTCTATTGCTTAAAATTAATAAAACATTATAACACCGTAAAATGAAATTACCTTAATTTTAAAGTCTATTTTGACATTTTAGCGGACATTGACATTTTAAGGTAACAATGTAATAGTCAAAAATTCGGTTAGAAAATGCTTTCCGCCTTAGGGAGGAAAGTTATTTTTCCTCAATGTGCAGAGAAAGTACTATTTTCTATCAGCATTTGAGGAGGAAAATATTACTTTCTACTTGTATAGAGATAGTAGAAAAATAAAATTTCTTTGTTTAATAACAAGTATTACCTCCCCTAGCTTTGATTACACTCTCAAGTCCACGTTGCATGCCTCCAATTACGTGGATAGCCTCTTGATGAAAATTATCCAACTCTTCTTATAGTGCATCCCTAAGTTGCTACAGTGTTAACAATTGCCCACAACATTGCCTGATCCATATTTCCAGCATATTTCATGGCAGAAACCACCACAAGATCTTTCAAAATGTCATTAATGTACTTCTAATACTCCTAACCGTTAAATAACCTCCATCTACGAACACAAGCTCTGTGTGAGCTGCATAAGATATGCCAGCCCACGCCATTACAGACTCACAATCGAAGCTCACCCTCCCACTAAATTTGCATTGAGCGTATCTTTCTCCTCGCATTCTCCATATTCTCTCTCGTCAATCTGGAGAACTCATCGGAGATAAGAACATTGCTCCATTGGTCGATATTACAATTGAGATGGTTGAGTCCGAAATTGAGCCTGGACTTACGATGATTCCGGAGAAGTTCGGGGCCTGTTGCTGGTCTTCTAGCAGATAAATTTGCTTCAACTAGCCTTCTCCTAACAGTTTTATCGCTGACGTTAACCTGGTGCACTTCTTGCAGTTCATTCCTTACTTGAACTGCAGTCATAGAAATCACCTACAATCTATCGTCGCGAGGAGTTGTGCTTTGATTTCTTCCAGATCCTGGCCTTCTACGGCATTCGCCTGTTTCTCGAAAGAGAACAACTGTCCTGTGGATACTGGATCGAGAAAAACCCATCTTTCAGCGACTTCTCGGATGCTAAAGCCAGCATCAATTAAAGCAACTGCTCTACGGAATCTTCCGAAGAAACGGGTATTTTCGAAAATTACCAGCTCAACACAATCGGCAAAATGCAAACCTGTACTAAAGAATGATTTCTCATAGTGATTAAAAATGTTAAAATTCGTCAATTTTTAAAATAATAAAGAAAAGAAAAAAATTGGGGAGAAGAAATGAACAAAAAAGCTACACGAATGCAAAACAAATAATTCCACATATTTTGTGTACACTAAGAAAAATTTTAATTAAAAACATACCAATTTTTCTTGATATCTCACTTTTTGCGCCGATCAGTGTAGAATGTAGAGTAGCTTAACTTGCAAAGAATTGTTCTTGTTTATTTAATGACGTAACAAGTATTGACAAAAACATTTAAAAGGGAACATATTTCAGTAGTAATGAAACCATTACAATAACATGTTTTCTTGCCTAACTATTAAAAACAAATTAAAAATATTTTTTTTATCTCAAACTATGCGATCATTGTATATTGTTAATAGATTTTGTAATATGTTTATGGTCGATTTCACAGCGAAATCTTGAAAACTGGAGGCTGGTGCTTGTTGAAATAATACACAAATAAAAAATAAATTATTTTTATTTTTAGGTGGGCGTTCCCAACTAACTGTTAGTATAGTGGAAGTTGGAGGAACTCCATCTCCAAGTCCTTTGTCCGATCGTAGTAGTCAACATCTTCTTCAAACTCCTCTCGAGTCAGGTAATTTTAAAGAAATATTATTTTAGACGATTTTGCTTCTGGAAAACAGATTTCAATAAACGATAACGAGTGAGAAAATGATTGGAGACACATTAGACCAAAAATGGCAAAAACAGCTCGAGGTATTAGTATAAGGATAAAAACTTTAGTTAAAAGAACTAGGTTATTAAATTTTTGGAAAAATATATAAAATCAGAAAATCGCTTAGTATATGTTAGATTACAAATTTTCTGACTAACCCTTGTATAAATTGCCAATGAATTTTCCCTCAAAACATTTCAAACCGTATCTTAACTAGGTAACTCTAACCGAATACATATAGTGAGAAAAAGTGACAAAAATTTAAGATGACAGTAATTTAGATGCAACTGTTAGTTATATTATGAGTAAAAATAACTAAAAAAATCTGCCAAATTATTGACGTTTTTAAACTGGTACACTTGATTTTAAAAAAAAACTGGTACACTTTCTTTTAGCTATGGAAATCATTCGTTCTTTGATTGATATTAATAATCTTACAAATGTCACTTTGACGTTAATCAGTGGCGTCATTATTAAAAATGGTTCGACATCTAACAGATATTCAAAAATTTCGAATTGTTTCTAAAATTGAAGATGATTGGTCCATAAGAAGACTTGCTGCTGAATACAATGTGAGTAAAACCAGATAATGAGTGTTAAAGAACAATGGGAAACCAACCAAACGGTATCCCGTAAAGTTGGTTCCGGTAGGCCCAGAAAGAGCAATAATCAAGAAGATGAAAATCTTGTAAATTACCTAATAGAAAACCCTTTTCAGACTGCAGTAAATGCAATTTCAGAGACAAATTTCCCTGCTTCGGTATCTACTGCTTGCAGAAGAATAAAACTACAAAGCGACTTGAAGAGTTGTTCAGCGGCTAAAAATATACAAACTTTCAGAAGAAAAGAAGCAGGGTAGGATTATTTTTACACTCAACTATATAATCAATGATGAAAACTTCTGGGGACAAGTTGTCTTTTCTGACGAAAAGGTTTTTAAATCCTGTAACGATAGACATGTTCGCATATATAGGCCTCCTTCCACTAGATACGACGAAAAATATACTTTCGATCCACAAATATCAGGAAGGTTTTCAGTCAATGTCTGGGCTTGGATGAGCCTAAATGGGTTAGGTGTGTGTTGGAACAGTGGTGGTCATCTCAATTCCATTAAATATATTGAAATATTAGACAATATTATGTTGCCGTCAGTAATAGAGGTGTTTCCGGAAAATAATTTTATTTTCCAACAAGACAACTGTTCCATACATACGGCCCATCGTGTCAGGCAATGGTTTCTTAATAAAAACATAGAGTTGTTACCGTGGCCATCTAAAAGTCCGGATTTAAATCCAATTGAAAATGTATGGGGACTAATGGTGAAACATATAAGAAAATTAAATAACCATCCAAATAATGCCCAAGAATTGGAAGGGATAATTGAAGACGCTTGGGAGAACTTGTCGCAAGAAGTTGATCTTGCAAGAAATCTGGTTTTGTCCATGCCTGCAAGACTTCAGGCAGTTTTAGACGCTAATGGAGCAATGACAAAATATTAGTTAATTCTGTATTTCGTAATTGAAGTTCATTTATTTTATTTTTTTTATTGTATTTTTATGTTCAGTTTGCACTGTTTACATTTTTTTTAATCTCAAGTGGTATTTTTGTGTTCTTATTTTAAAAATAGAAATATCATTTTGTAACGTAGGTAGGTTGATCCCATATGAGTAATTATTCATGATAAATCAAAAAGAAAAATTCTCATAAAATTCCTTTATTACTGTGACCGGTTTCGTGAACAAATTAATTACTTCACATCATCAGACACAGGACTACAATAGAAAATGAGTATGGTGGTTACATACATACATAAATATATGTAATTTTTTCTACTGAAAACCTGTTCCACGTGCACGATATTATAAAATAACCTCAATTTCTTATAAGTTAATATTTTCACCACGTTCAAATGCAATTTCACCGCTGTCACCATCTACAGTGGAAATAAAATTAACTACAGTATTGTAAAAAAAGAAACCTAGTGCACACATAGTTTTCTACTTTAATTTTAATTTTATTTTACGTTAGTTCTAAGATAGTCCGTTAGAGGGCACTATTTTTAATCTATTCCTTTTTTTAAAAAAAAAAAAAAAAATATTTATCCCCTATTAGATTTTAACTTGTAGTGTATGTATGTGTTTAAAGGGACAAGCACGTTAAAAAAAAAAAAAAAAAAATTTAGAAATTTTTATCAAAAAGTTAATTAGATACCAAAAATTTTATATCTTACATTTACAGATTATTTGACTATGTTGCAAAACTTTAATTTTAATTTGACGACCCTGGTTTTTTATTTATAAAAATGTAAGTATTATATAAAAATGAACCTCCTTTTTACACATTTTAATTGTTTAAATTTTACATTATTCTATTTTATAATTTGAAACTAACGTAATCCTGTTCATTTTGAATAATTTCAATCTTTCTTGTACAAAAAATTTTTTAAACATTTTTTACCAATTATTTTTTACTAGTAAAAAATTTAAATAATTGTTTTCTGTATTCCTTGTTTTAAGTTTTATTAACTTATTAACATTTATTTATGTATGTATGTAACCACCATACTCATTTTCTATTGTAGTCCTGTGTCTGATGATGTGAAGTAATTAATTTGTTCACGAAACCGGTCACAGTAATAAAGGAATTTTATGAGAATTTTTCTATTTGATTTATCATGAGAAATATCATTATTCAGTTAGTATTTTAATTACAACCATTAGTAGAATTATCCGTAACAAATATTATTTTTTTAAACAATAATATGGCAGGCTTGAAAATGTTTTGAAAAAGTTATTTTCTAATTATTTTTTAAAATTCCATTTGAATAAAATAAAAGAGAAAGGTTTAATAAGTTTAAAAACACAAAGAAAACCGATCTCCTCCAAAAAACCCAGGTCCGAGGTAAATCACCTCTTCACATGCCTGGCCAGCCCTATTTACAGACATATGCACACAACTAAACTATTATGATTTTCGATTACAAGAGTTGTACAAGTTTTTTTTGAAATCAAGTGTACGACTAAATTAAATTTGTAGATATATTTAAATTATAATCAAATTAAATAGGTCAATATTATCCCAAAATGATAAATTTCATAACGAATGCCGGGCGAGCTGTAATCGAATTAAAGAGATCCATCAAAATCCATTCGTATCCTAAATTTTAAATTCATTAGGACAATTTCTTTTACAGGTTTGATAAATAACTTGTTATTAATGTGAATCATTTCTGTGTTTTATATAAATCTCTGTCACAGTATCTATTGTAATCTTTCGTATATTGTGAATGTAGTAGTCATTTTACTCGCCTGAATTTATTGCTTTTATATATCTTGCTTTATGAAAGCAATAAAAACTCTTGCATTTACCAGTGTAGTAAATTAATATTGCAAATTGCAAAACTGATGCATTACACTCGTAATAAAACATAATCTAGGCTAGAATGTATTGGCTAACAATCATAACGATACTTATTTCTAAAAATGAGTAAAGTATTTTCATAAATAGACCGAGTAGACTTTGAAATTTATGATTACATAAAATCAACTTTAATCACCGAAAGACACATAGCCGGGTTAAACGATGAGCTATAAAGGCTCAGTCAAGGGCTCAGATGCGCAATGAGGCATTCCAAATGAGAAATCATATAAGATGTAGAGAGGTAGGAAAAAAAATTAAAAAAATAATGTAATATTCGTATAAAACAATTTATTCGTAGTGTTAAGTCGTTCAATCTATAAGGTAGATAGAGATTAAATTAAAAGAATAGACCTTTTATTTTCTTTTGCTAAGTAAAGTATGATAAAAGTGAAAATTTTGGACTTCGAATTCTTAATGAAATTAAGTGTTTTGGACTATGGCTCCATAAGTCATGTCTTATATTCTCCATACGCCTTTAGGGCCAGAGTTAATATTTACGTTATGCAATTTTTCCGAGCCCCTCCGTGGTGCAATATACCGACACTCCTTGTGGTAACATTCAATAAAAAAAATCTTTTCAGTCCGCCCTTATGGATTTTGTTTGCTGATTTAATTTTTATAAACTATTGACGTAAGAAAGGTGAAAAGGAAACTAATAAAAATTCTCAAGAATCGTAAAGTTCTGCTATTTGACAGAATAAGTACTAAAAATGTTTAAGTTTGGATTGAGGACATCCCTTTGGGATGAAGGAAAATTTCAATTTATAGTCTCATATAAGCCCAGAGATGGTTGTTTCCTGTAGCTGCTACATGCGTTAAACGTTAATATCGATTAGAGTGAACATTTTAACCAGAAAGCAAATACAAAAATTTTTGTAAGCAAACCATAGACTTCCTTCAACAGACGACCTCTAGAAGTCTGACATATATAGTAAATATTACTAACCAACTTGGTTTAGGAAGTTCATTTGTTCATAAGATTAATTCATTTAAAGAATGTTCTCATAAATAGTATGCTTTTTAATTTGTACCTTAAAGGTGTTTGAAATTGTAGTCTAATAGTTAAAGAATTGCAGAAATCACAAAAAATAAATATATTAATGTTAAACTGTTAGTTAATATTAGTTTTGACACAGTTAACTCACAATCCTCACAATCCTCTGTTATGTACAATTTTCAAGATAATCTTTTCTGTATTGATGAGGTCAGTTTCAGTTTCATAGGTTGCTAAAAGCATAATAACATGTTGTTTATTCATCAAAAGCTTTGCGAGCATATTACGGGTCTACACGATCACCAGATATCAATCCAACAGATTTATGGCGCCCAACGTAAAAATGAAGCTTTTAATAATGAGCCCAATAAGTATCCAAGATTGAGAAGAAACACTGTTTCTTGCAGAACACTCAAAATTTTTAAATTATGCTGTAAAGCTGTATTCTCAAAATAATATATGTTTTATGATTAATATACAGGGTGATCCGAAGTTTACTTGTTAAATTTCGGGAGGTGATAAAGCGGCTTCAGATAAGTAGAAAAGATATTAAATAAATAAATATTAACCTACATCCTAAGGTGATTGGTAACAATGATGTTGGAGTTTTGTGAAAAAATAGTATTTTTTCTATAACTCGCAAATTACGAAAGTTATTGACTTGAAGTATAAGGGGCTTTAATACATTTTAAGCCTCTGTTGTTTACGAAACCTTTACTTTGTACTACCCCCAGTGGCGTCATCAAGGGGTGAGGAATAAAAATTTTTCGCCGGTACTATGTCACACCATTGCTTTGTACAGTTGATTTTGAGATTGTTTGAATCTGTATTCAGTTTGGAGGAGAAAGTTATCTTTGAATTTTTTCTTACAACGCTTACTTTTCGAGTAAATTAGTAAAAAAATTACCACGACAAAACTTTATTGCAGGATGATCATTTACGTTATTAAATACAGAATTTGTATAAGAAACTAAAAATAGAAAAAAACCATTACCAAACAATAAAACACAGAAAATTACAGAAGTTGCTCAGATTGGAGTTCATTCACTTTGACAGCAACGGATACTTGATGATTTTCTCTCATTCAGTTCTAATCTTGTTGGATACGATCAAGTAGCTGATCCTGCGTTGTCACTGGCGTAGCATGAACTTTATCTTTTAAATAAGTCCACACATAAAAGTCCACAGGCGTTAGGTCAGGATATCTTGTTGGTCAGGCCACCGGATCTTTATTTTCTTCGATGTTTTGATTGTTTCCCAAACGACCTATCTATCGCTCAGGATCATTAATGTATATCCATTAGTGCACCACCGGTACAAAATGCGCCGGTGCACCGCCCAACTGTATCCAAGTTTCATGTCGCATAATACGGGGAATACCCCCATTATTTTGAACAAAATCCCGAAACAATTCTACATTTAACATAGGCGGTAAGAAGTGTGATGCACAAATGTTGTTGTCAATAATGCCTAGCCAAAGATTTACACTAAATTCATTCTGAAATGAACGAAGGCGGATTTGGTAAGGATTTGCGTGCGTCCAAACATGCATACTATGATGATTTACTACTTTAGCTTTTGTATACGTCGCCTCATAATATTCTTCTTAAGAGTTTAAGATTTTCTCGTACAGAGTTAATTAGCCCATGACAAAAATTCAAAGGCCTCCCTGCATCACCGGGATATAACTTTTGAACGGGATATAAATAATAAGCTTTTCTGTGATCTCGATGTAATATTCGTAGCACCTTAGACTTTCATATTTCTAATTGTTGTGCTGCCCCTGCGAGAACTTAAACATGAATTTTCGTCGAAGCTTGAAGAATTATTCTGTATTCATTTCTTCCAATATTTCTTCGATCTTCATTTCTGTTTTGTCTGTTATCTCACAATCCCCTTTTGCAAAAATTGCAATGGATGTCTATAAAAACTCGAATATTTGTATGCCTTCTATTTGGATACCTCCCATTGAGCATTGCCATTGCAAAACCTATAAAAAAAATGAACAACAGCACTCCATGTTCAATTAACTGAATATCTTAATGAAAACAATATTCTCCCGGTTAATCAATCAGGTTTTCGTAAGCAACATAGTTCCATGACAGCTCTCTTAACTGTTACTGATGATATTCGTAAAGCCCAAGATGTTGGCAATGTAACTTTACTTACATTACTTGATATGTCGAAAGCATTCGATTGTGTCGACTTCAATTGTCTTATTGCTAAATTAAGATTTTATGGTTTTTCAGATAACTTAATTCATTGGTTTGAGATGTACTTAGTACATAGAAAACAAATAGTCATTTTAGATCAAAATAATATTTCCCTTCCTAAAGTTGTGAAATCGGGTGTACCACAAGGATCTGTCCTTGGGCCTACACTTTTCAGTCTTTATATTGCAGATCTTCAAAGTTTACCATTGCAATCAAAGGTGCATGTATATGCGGATGATATTCAGATGTACACTTTTCTAAACTCTGACAGTGCAGCAGAAAATGTGGACTTTCTGAACCATGATCTGGAACTTATATCTGTTTGGTCAAAAAATATATCATTAGAATTGAATCCAGAAAAATGTTCTTACATGTATATAGAAACCCCTCATCGTATAGAAACTATCAAAGACCAGAATCTTCAAGTTAAACTTGGGAATTCTGTGATTCGAAATGTTAATCATGTAAAAAATCTGGGGGTTGTATTTGATGAAAACCTCTCTTTTCACCAACATGTGGGCTTACTTTGTAAATCGACCTATTTCAGGCTAATACAGCTATACCAATACCGCGATTACCTTAATGAATCTGCTAAAATCTTATTAACCGAGGCACTGGTGTTATCTATTTTAAATTATTGTGACTGTGTGTACGGTCCCAGCCTCAACCAAAGAGATAAACATAGATTACAGGTCATTCAGAATTCTTGTATTAGATTTATTCGTTATGTACCGAGACGTGATCATGTCACTCCGTACCTAAGAAGGCTAAAAATGTTAAATCTTGCCGAGAGGCGTTTTATGCATTTCGTCGTTTTAATCGTCAGTATACTAAAAACCAAAACTCCCTCCTATTTGGCTTCGAAAATTGAATTAAGAGAGTTTGCTCATGATAGAGACCTCAGGCAACTTAAGAACGTAACATTTCCTATACACAGCTCCACCACATTTGAGTCGTCGTTTTCTTATCTGGTTCTGTATGTCATAACTTTTCTTTTGACAGTTGGCTAAGTTGCACCAAGACTATTAAAAACAAACTAAAAGTGACTATTATTGATGGAAACTTAACTCTGGATGTTAACAAATTTTAATGTTTTACTGTTTGCACAATTTTTAATGTTTTGCTATTTACATATTTTATTTTCTATTTACTAGTGTATTTGTAATATTTTGTATTATAGTTATACTTACCTGGGCAGGGTTATAAATATCATTTCTAAATGTATCTTGTCCTTTTGTGAAAAACAATAAATATTTTTATTATTATTATTATTATTATTATTATTATACTCTTCATTGCTGAAAAATCTTAATACACAACATTAACACAACTAGTTTTAAAAACTGGCAGGTTCAAATACTGACTGACTAAAATGTCTCATTGTTTACCATAGGCAACTAAGATTAATAATATTTAATGTAGTGAGGGTTTGTACTGTTTTGGTATGTTAGATTAGAAGTAAGCATTGTAAGAAAAAATTCAAAGATATCTTTTATCTTCCAAATTGGATACAGATTCGAACAATCTAAAAATCAACGTGGCGTTACATAGTTTCGACGAAAAATTTTACTGCCCCACCCCTTGACAACGCCACTGGTGGAAGTACAAAAGCAATATTTCGTAAAATAATAGAGACTTAAAAATATAAACTTCAGGTTTCGTAGTTTCTGAATTATAAAAGAAAATTGTTTATTTTTTACAAAACTTAAACATCCTGTATCTTAGCAATCATCTAAGAATGCAGGGTGAAGGAACTATTCTAGGTATTTTAAGCCCTACTATTACCTCCTTAAGTTTGTCAGGTAACTTCGGACCATTCTGTAAAAAAAATATCTGATAGTGTTAAGAGTATTATTGGGTATTTTCTGAAATGTTAAAAGACCTCACAAACTTGATTGAATTAACCAGATACATTATTAAGATAAATAATTTGCCCTCCATACATAAAACGAATATTAAATAAATCGAATGAAAGACCTGTTTGTTATTAAGCAAATTACATAACTAACCTTCGTATTTTGCATGTGTGTGTTGAATATCCCAATTTATGTTTCAGTGCCAAGTACGACATGTTGCCAAGGAATAAATCCCACAGCTCTATTACTAGAGAGCCCACCAAAATGGGGAGAGGCAGCTAGATACGCTTCCAAACAACACCGTAAAATAGCAGGAAGAGCTACGTTTCAAGGGCAAGTTTACAATTTTTTGGAAAGACCGGACAACTGGAAATGTTTTGTGTATCATATAATTGTGTGAGTACTATTTATTTTTACTGCATGGTGGTCTATGATTGGGTTTAGATTAAATGTCATCCCATTGAGAAGGGATATATGAAACATTTATGTAAAAAAAGAGACACAATCTTCGTTTTAGTACAATAAAAAGCAGTACGTATTAATTGTACGCTATCGTCCTTAAAAAGTATAAATCCCTTATTACCTTAATTTTTTCTGAATGTTCTGTCTTGGCATGGTTTTACTCACCTCAATTATATAGGTATGTACATGTGTTACGTCTCCACATCTTTGTATTATCATGATTTTTTGTACATTTAAATTAGTTTATTAGATACAATTTTATTAGATATAAAATACACTTAGTATATATGTTTTTTGTCTCACTCGGTACATTTATCCGTGGAAACAAAAAGAGATTTTTCGTGATTCCTAGATAGGATGGATAATATACAGTTATAATTTGACTCCCGCTGTGAATATTTTGTATTTTCAATTAATAATCCGCTTTAATTAATTTTCTTTAAAATATTCATATTTTCGCCCCCCTTTTATCCACTGTGATTGTGCTTTCTGTGTCAAGAAACCTAGTGCATTCCTACCTGAAGAACATCATCAGAGACCCCCCGGTCCAATAAGACATCTGCAGGCTACAGACATCAGCTAGATCATCCAGCAGGATTAAAGCAAATTAATGAGGGCTAACGTTTCTAGACTCACCAGTTGACGCCACTGGCTGGGTAAGGTCATGTCAAAAGTTATTGTTAGGCGCGGGAAAAGTTTATAGGTTTTAATTATAATTATTTCGTACACCAGTAAAGGAAAAAACTTATTAATTATGCCTCAATGTTGTGCAGTTCCATTTTGTTCGGAAAGAAAAGGCGGACATATGCTTCCGAGAGACAAAACTCACCTAAAACAGTGGTTGATAGACATAACTTTACTCCTTCGAAACATTCGTGTGTTTGTAAGAAAAAATTTAATCCTGACGATTATGCGTTACCAAAGGAGTCTACTACAGAAAATCGTGAGTAATAATCATGTACATTCGTTGTTTTCATCATGCTCATTCTTGATATAACCTAACTTAAATGACATAAGATACCTCTGATAAGTACAATAATTTCCCTACTGAGCAAGTAAATTAATACTTTCCCCTTCTGCCATCATTGTGTTAAATGTTTTTTAGCTAATTTTTATAAAAATTGCTAAGAACTAGCATTAAAAAGCCATAGTAAATATTAACGTTCAATGACATTGACCTTTCCGTACACCAGCGCCTCTCTTGGTTAATTCAAGCGCAGTAGCCCTCATTAAAGCGGATTCTTAATTAAGGACATGATGGGAAAGGAAGCACAAAAAATCTTAAATTATTTTATTCGACCCTAAGGGGTATTTCCACTATATAGTTTCAATTATTCTGTTTTCTGAGGCCATTAATGTTTATTACATTAAGGTTTACAAGTTTCCTTACTTTGGATTCTTTAAATGTGCTGGCTACCCTGATGACGCAATGCAAGCAGAAACACGTGTAAGTAGATATTTTAAAGTTTTTTAAAGTGAGTGTCAGCTGGTGAGTACCTTGTGTTATTTATTTTTGGTTTTACTAGACAGAATAGTTGAAATTAAAAATAACATTATTGAATCAGTTGTACTGAACATAATGTGCATATTATCTTTTTTGTAATCCAAGTTTCAACGTTTTGGCAAATAGCCGGGAAAATAATTGTTTAAAAAGATATATGTTATACTTATCTGTGATAAGATTTGTAAAAGTTAGTAAATAATAATTAGCAAAAAATTTTCAGTTAATATTATTTTTCATTCCACTCTATAAAAAATCTTTTTTTGTTTTCACAAATAAATGTTTTATTATATCATAAACATCGTGTATGTCTTTTTATTCATACAAACATTCAGACGACTAAATCTGTTCTGAAACACCACATATTCACCATGATTCATTCAAGCTTGTATTTACTATAGTCGACTTCTTATTAAGAAAGAGTAATATAAATCATAGTATAACACCCCTTCCATGAGCGTGCCATTTATTTTAGAACTGTTCTCTATAATATCAAAGATATATAAAAAACGAATTTAAAATTAAACTTCTTATTTTTATGTTGTAAATATTAAATTAATTGTTATACAGGGTGTCCCTAAACCTACTGGCCAACCATCAGAAAGCGAATCTATGTTGAAAAATAATATGTCATTTGTCCTGTAAAATTCCAAAAATGGCTTCCTTCTGCGATACGGTGTATTAAAGGCTCTGGTACGAAAGCGGTTTTCTGTAAATATTTCACGAACGGACGCAGATGGAGACTTCCAATTTGGCACATAGTATCAGTGATTGGTACAAGCCCGTCTGCATAGTGCTGTGGATAGACACAAAGAATCAGTGGCGTAGATCTAGGAATTTGAGTACATAAATTAGTTGCCATATTCATAACGACAAGCAATATCAAAAATGAAAACAATCGTCCAAAAATACATTAAACATTAAACAATTTTATATCCCTGCAAAATGTACTTTTCAATACTTTGTATCTTAGAAACTAAACCGATATAGATATTTTGTTATAGGGGTAATTATTGTTTTTTAACGAACGACCACCTATTAGTACTTATTTACTATTATAGTAGTATAGGGCTGCTGGAAGCTTACAACGCGGGAGCGATGATTGCCAAAGTAATGACTTTAAATATGACCTAATAATAATGAATCAAATCAGTAACATAACAAAATAAAGCAACAAAAGCAATTATAGAAGGTGTTCGAAATGTTTCCATTCACACGGATCCATGATTCAGTTGTTTGTAAAAATGATAGACAAACACGCTCAAAAATAACACAAACAAATAAAACTTTTAAATAAATAAACTCAAGTAGTATTAAAAACAATGCAACAAACAATGTCTGATAACAATTTTGACAGGTCAAATACAATTATGCCATTCTATTAAAATAATAGACAACAGCCTACTGGTCGTATTATAACAAAATGTTCAAGCGAACAATATTCCTCAGCTCTAGATTTTGGAAGTGTCTAGAAATTCCATTTATTCTAAATTAAATTAGCCCTAAAACGAATTATCGAAATTGGCTTCCTTTCCCAGATACAAAGTATGAATCTGTGGTCTGATGGCCGAGCGTGGACAGAGCGACCACGTCCCGAGAGCTGACAAAAGTCCAGAAACTAGCCTGCCTAGAGATCACTGGTGCAATGAGGACGACACCGACAGCTGCTCTGGAGGTTCTGCTAGGCTTGCCTA
The DNA here is from genome assembly GCA_029963845.1 of Rhamnusium bicolor. NCBI lineage: Eukaryota > Metazoa > Arthropoda > Insecta > Coleoptera > Cerambycidae > Rhamnusium > Rhamnusium bicolor. Next base: position 2,942,465 of record JANEYF010005896.1, read on the forward strand.
TCTCGTGAATAAAGAGGAAGGCTATGGTGGCCTATCTGAGAGTGAGGGATTTTGGGAGCTAGCAGTGTTCAGGTAGAACTGAAGGTAGCAGAAATTGCTGGACTGGCGGAGGGGAAAATCCGCAACTCTGTCCTAAAGGTGAGAGAAGCGATAGATCAGCTAAGGTTGGAAAGAAAATCTACTCTTACTCTTCCTGTAGAGAGGAGTGGAGTGAAATGAGAATTGACTTCACAGACGGATTTCGGGTGGCCACTAGATCGTCCTCCGAGGCAGGAATTATCTGGAAGGCAAATGAATGAAGGAGAGGTTTGTTCTAAGTTCGTACACCACGGTCTTCCAAGCAGAGGTTTACGCCATCCTAGCGGTGGTGCTAAAGCTGAGGTTAGAAACGGGCCGAAAGACATGGTATACATCTGATCCAATAACCAGACTGCTCAAAAAGCGGTGTACTCCCCCAGGACGAGATCAGTTCTAGTTCAGGAGTACGGGGATGACCCAGAAGAACTTGCCAAGCATAAACAAGTAAGACTGATGTGAGTCCTGGGACATACCGGAGTTCCAACCAACAAAAGGCCGATGAATTGGCTAGACTTGGAGCCGAGGAACCGTGTCTCAGGTCTGAGCCTATGTTAGGCATTGCAAGAACGCAGGTCACAACGGCCCTCAATGAGTGGGCCCACGAGACACTGAGGAAGCATTGGAGAACCAACAGGGTCTGCAGACAAACTCGAACTAATCGAGAGTGGGAAGACTCTGAATCTTTTAATCGGAGTTCTGACAGGCCACTGCAGACCTGGGAGGCATCTATCATTGATAGGTATTGAGGAAGACCCTACATGTCCAGGATGTGATGAAGAAACATCTTACCACTTCCTGGGACAGCGTAAAGCCTTTCGGCAACTGAGACATAGTATCTTCGGTTTTGGGGTGCTTCTATGGGAGATGAGCTCCCTCGCAATAAGTATAATCCTGACCTTCATTAGAAAGTCGGAAAGATTCTACGTGGGAGCAAGAGAAGCACATGGCTGAGGGGACAGCTGGAGGTTGGTAAAAAGGGCTCGCTGTGGCCTACTTGCCAGGCGTCAGCCTCCTTCACCATTATCATTACCATTACAGAGTATTGAAAAGTACATTTTGCAGGAGTATAAAATTAGTTAATGTTAAATATCTCTGAAATGGTGCGCTCTATCAATTATGGAAATAAAACACCCTTTCGTATATTTTTAATAGACGTTTTGATAGTTGTTTTCATTTTTTAATATTGCTAGTCATTATAATAACTGCAGCTAATTTATGTACTCAAACACGTACATGTATGCCACTGACTTTTTGTGTCGTACAATAGTACTATCGGGACTAGTTCGTATCAGTTACTGATACTATATGCCAAATTGGAAGTCTCTATCTTCTATAGTTAGAACTTTTTTTAGGTATTGTGATATATTTTATTGATTATCATTTTCCCTTCCTTAACATTTATAATTCCTGTAAATGAAGGCGCTTAATAGTTAATCCATTGTTTCCAATTGGGAATTTTGTCAACAATAATTTAATAATACCTAGAACAGCAGAAAACTTAATAGGTTATCATTATTCTCAATCTACTGGAAATCCAGTACATATTTGTGAATTTGAGAACTAAAATATTCAGTTCTCTAACTACTGCTAGAACATTTTGACATCCGAAATGTATTTTGTGAGTGAAAATTGCCAGTACATAAAACACATTATGTATTCTCAGTTGTAATATTAGTATAATTAATGTCCATGACGCTGAGGCAGTTTTAGAATGACTGGAATAAAAAGAAATGATTTAATAATTTAGGTGCCATTAAGATTTAATTCCTCTACACACGAATATGATGCACGACTATACAACAGATTAATACATAATAAGAAGGTAACAGTAATAATTGGTCTATACCTGGGAAATACTGAAATTAACTGTAAACTTAAAATATGTCCATATCTGTGTTTGTAATTCTGAAAATAAGACAATTAAACATATTCTAACGTGTCACAGAACCAATATTTTTTTCCCATATGAAAACATTAACTGATTTAAATATTGGCGACATGTTTAAATTTGCATGTAAATCTCTCGATCTTACATTAACTTCAGATGCATTTTGATCCTCCACTAATTGTGTCAAGTTACCTGTACCTGAAAAGTTTGTAACTAACTCAAGTGAAATAACTTAATAATAAGTAAGTTTGCTATCTTAATAGACAACGACAGGATAGGTGGCAAGGAATCTCATATCGCTTCCATATTAATCAGACTCTAGCTAATTAAAACAGCACGAAAGTTAATGTTCTTAAGTGTTAGAAACAAAAATACTAAAGCCATGAAATTAATAATCAATACATCCGCATTTGCAGTTAAAAATTAAGATGTGTGGGCATATTTGAAATTTCACTATTTACTTTCACAAGAATAAAGAAATGTGACAAATAAATAATAGCAAAATTCAGTAATCTATTAAATCGCTTATAACCTCAAAACCATATACCAATCCTTCAAAAAAAAAAAACGATGTCAAATTGCCCATGCAAATGAAAACGTAGGGCTTAGATTTACTAATGTTATTTTTGATTATATCGACCGTTCTGTTAAATTCTTCTGTGAGACAGCATTGTGAAACAGAAGAAAAGTAGTTGGTCAAGGAAACGCACGTCTGAACTTTTAAGAGAATAATTATTGGTTCAATTCTGTTTTATGGAATTTTATCCGAACAGAGATATCGTGAAGAGATTCTAATCCTCTTCATAAATCAGCTTGATGCTATTGAAAGAATTTTTGGTTATTTCCAACAAAATGGAACCCAAGCACATACAGCAGCGGCAACAGTAAACATGTTGCAACTCATTTCTCAAGATCGTTTAATCTGTGTTAGTTCTGTAAATGAATGTCTTCCAAGATCATGTCATAGCGAATGACATGTAAGAAAAATAATAACCTAATATAATGCAGCGGATGCCAGCTTAATAGACCTATGCTTTCACTTGGATAAGCAGTTGTTTTTTTTAACGCTCGTTACTTTTTGATGAGATAGTTTAATCCCTATCGTAATATATCAGTTGAAAGTTGGTCAAATACCATCATTAATAATATTCAAATAACTAATGGTTTAATTTCTCCCAAAGAAATAGTTCATTTTGAATTAAAGTAACACAACTTGTCTACTATTCTGTAGATATTACGTGATGTAATACAAAAAGAAAGATTCACAGAGAAGCAGTGCAACTATCACGTATAGCACTGTCGTAGTTTTTCACTAAACACCAAAACACTATATACTGCACTCGACGCGCGTTTTTCCAACCAAGTTGGCATCATCTGGAGATGATTCAGTTTTTATCATCTCCAGATGATGCTAACTTGGTTGGCGAAAGCGCGTTGAGTGCAATATATAGTGTTTTGGTGTTTTGTGGAAAACTACGTCAGTGTTATCTTCACATCAAAGGTTCCAACCCACTCTAGAATCACGTATAGAATCAAACAATCTTTAATGATACAGAATGCAATCAATTTAGAAATTAATTTTGTGTTTTGGATAGTTATCGTACTTGTTTAATTCTTCTTTTAATAATAGGTCACAAAATCATTGTCTAAAATGTGGTCAAGAAGAGAAAATTGAACGAAGAATGGAGTCACACTGTATTTAGCAGTTTCGCTAGGCTTTCAATCAACAACAATCTTAAAATTTCAACAAGGAAATGACCATTATCAAAAGATTTGCATAACATAATGTTTTTGATAAGATTATTTCCGGAACTAGTTATACAGGGGAAATTTTAAATATAAGTGAATATTTAAACCTATGCTTGCTCGTAGATTTATTAATTAATCTACGTTGTTTTAATTTCAAAAGGTCATAGATAACGTTTGTAATAATAGTTGTTTGATGAAATCTTTAATTAATTACCACACTTTAGAAAGTCTTGATTAAAAAGCAATGCTATATTACTATAATATAATAGTGAGTATCTGTAGCTATAGAATCCTTGCCAAAAAGTTGTTTCCACGAAGTGCCAACAAGAAAACAAAACACTTTTAATCTATCAATGTGCGCACGATTGTGGCGAGTTGATTTACTTCGGATGGCATCGGCCAGTTTTGAACTGGCTCTAGGTATTTTTAGTACCAACAGAAATATTGGCTGGATATAGATTTGGGTTATTATTGAATAAGTTTAAAAGTTTTGTTTACGAAATGGTAACGAGTAAAAAATACATTATTGTCAATCCAAATTGTGCATTTTGCAGTGTGCGGGCGTCGTCGGTTAGATTAATTATTGCGACCAAGAAATGTGGCAACTTCTTTGACATAATGTGGTAGTGTCCTATCGCGAAGATTCCGTATTACCACTATTTCATCTCTCAAGTCAGGTAAAACGTTATTTGAATAATTCAAGTAACCCTGTCTGTCAAATAAAAAGTAAGATCATATTATAGTGTCCCGACGGTTTCTGACCAAACGTTTCTCAAGAATTTTTGTTGATGCCTGAGCTCGATTATTCCGTGGAGATATTCCTTACTATCGTGTATGTATTATGCACAAACCTCATACCGTGTAAAGTCAGCTTTGAAAGTAAAAATTTTGTTTATCGACACACTTGTACAACAACCACACACAAAATTATTGTCAACGAACGTCATTACCAAGCTTTAAACATTGCACTTTTTATACCATGGTACATAGAATTTATCAATTCTTTAGAACATTTACGGCAACACATACGAATTGCGTCAAATTGCTGCACAACGTCTGACAACACTTTGAACGTAGACTTGTACAGAAGTTGTTGAGAGAATGTGAACATTTAATCAACTAGCACGAAATTAATTTATTTTATTAGGTACTAAATCTTTTGAACGAAATTTGTCGGAAACTAACAGCTCAACTTTAAAAAATGCCGTTCTAGAGAGAATTTAACATACTTTATAATGATGTGTCACATGTCTTACGATTTGACATTCTGGGAATATATGTCATCCTCGTTTATGCTTTATGAAAATCAGTATCACTCTTGAAAATGAAATCGACCAGTTCAAACGGTTTGTCTAAAATTAAGTCAAAATAGCATAAACCCAGTGGACGGTTTTCGTTGGGATACTTGTTAAATGAAGCTACATAAAGGGTTGCAGTTGTGAGAAAAAATAAGCTAACTTACCCCACTGTGCAAATTGTGTGCCCGAAAGCTTAATTTCATTAGTTATTTCCATATTTTTATTAATTTTATATTAAATTTATTTCTCTCCGCTAATTTCTGTGTTTTCTTTTAAGACAGGAGTATGGCGAATAGGAAATCGTTTAGGGTAAATTTGCCTTACATTGCCCCTTACGTTAATAAAACACCAGTCCATTCCCTGTTTGTTAAAAATAGCCAACGCGATAAACACGCAACTTTGACAAATGATGGAAATAATCTACTTGCTGTCTACATGGACAATATCTAGGCGCTTAAACCAAAAAAGTAAATTGTAGCAAATCTTTTAATAACGACAACTTTATTGCCAATTTATAATAAATACGATGTCATATTATTTTCAACTTTAGCAGCGATCAAAACATAATTTCTAGACACAGATTTTAATGCATTACAAATAAAATAAAATAACATTCTTGTTAAGAAATAAAAAAGACTTTGACTTTTAAATCTATCGCAACGGAAATTATTCCGCCGTCTTTGTCAATATGGCACTCTGCTAATCTGTTATGCATTTCCTCGTCTATATAAGATGATGCATCAGAATTTAGCTTTGATCGTGACTCGTTCGAAACTCCTTTCAATTATTGTTGATTTTGTGAATAATTCGTAAAAATGGATAGAGGTACAACGAGGTGTGACGGCCAAATAATATTATTTTATTAAATATATTTGTGAGTAATATTTGTATTAACTGTATGAATTGAGTGAAAGGTATTTCTCCCCAACTGCTAATATTTCCAAACATTGTTTTAAAATCAAGACTTGTTTATCATTTTTTTGTGTTAATGCATAATTAAAGCAAAAGGATTTAGAGTAGTCATGAAAAATACTCTACAGAAACACGTTTAGAGTTGAGTTTGTTAAATAGCTCAACAAAACTTAATGCACTGAACTGACTCTGGGGTTCGCTTCTTGTTCATTGTTACATATTTTAAACATATAAAGAATTATTTAAAGAGATTTTAGTCTGCTCTTTGCGTTGCTCTAATACATTAACAATTTGTAGTTGATCTCAATTTGCTGCATCTTGTAACGCTGGGTTACCATATCATTAAAATAGTTGAATTAAATTTAATTAAATGAAGCAACAATTAAATAGCAAAATGCATTTATTCCAAATAAGCAATATTTACGACTCTCTTCTCTGGGCGGGGAAGCAAAGTGATTAACAAAATAAATCAAATCAACTTATAACTAGATAAATCAAATCAACTTATAACTAGATAAAATAAGAACAAAGTCAGACAAGGCAATCGCCTCTATAATTATTACGAAAACGTAAAACCAACTAATTTATTAATGATTTGGACGCCACCATATTTTATGTTTAAAGTACAATGTTTTTCCTTAACTTAAAAACAGTGGGCTACCATTATAAGATGGAAAAATGTGTAGCTGTTTAAATAGTCAATGATAATCAAACACAAAATAAATGTAATGTACATTAAACGAATTTTGTCTCAAAGCACGGGGCTGATTTACAAATCTTATAAAAATTCATGACAACAAATCATTGTCACACGTAAGGTACTTAAAGTCTGATCACAAGTCAATAGATGGTGGTACCTAGGTACCTAGGGTGTTCGAAGTTAAACTTTTTCTGCATTTACATATTTTTCTTCGAGAAGACAATATAATTAACTTCTTACTTGTTGCTCCTGTGCCGAATATACGGCCTGGGCCTTAAGGAACTCCAGTAAGCTCAGCTACTTTCACAAGTAGCCTTTCCAAAAATTTTCTACCAAACGTTACCAAGCTTAAACGAAATTTTAATCACACAACTCCACTCTCTTCGTGTCTCGAACCTGGCTCGAGCCTGTTTATCTTCGTTTTGCCTATTCAGCTCAAAGCACCACCAAATTTGTTCCTGATTACGTGCGACGGAATTGCTTCGTAAATAACTTTTTCTCCCGCACAGTAGCGGCGCACTAAATAGCTAATACAATAAGGTTTAATAAAACTATTCTATTCGAATTTGGAATTTAACTGATAGTTTAAATCATCTCTATATAATTTATAAGGAATGTGGTCCAAAGTATTTATAAGAAACCGGACCGTTACAATCTGTAACAGACCGAAATACACATATTTTGGGTAGAGTATAATTTGCTCATGTCTTTTTAATATTTATACTCCACGTGCGAAACTTTTAAAATAAAAAATAATTATAATATACCACCAAAACATCCATACTATAGGCAAAACCAGATAGGTTTCAACACTTTACACAAGTATTTCAAATATGTGCACCCCACGTACGCCACTAGTAAAAAAAAGTAAAAAAAAACGGCACGCCATCAAAACATTCAAATCCCAGGTTAACACATCATTTTACTTAACAATTTCAAATATGTTATGTACACTTCCGTACGCTACTGGTATCTAAAACATTTTTTTTTTTTAAATAATTAGACATTACTATATGAGTTAATACTTAAAAATATAGAGACATAATCTTTTTGATACCATGAAAATAAATATGGAATTTCCATTTTATAAATTCACCCAGTATACCATTAGAGCACTGGTTTAAATACATCCTTGGAGGGAGTTTTAAGGCCTCATTCATCACTCAGTCAACACAATCTTCTTTTGTGCACATTGTAGAAGAAATAGCGTTCTTAAGATTATAGGGTGTCCAGACTTTAAAGTGAATATTCACAGTTGGTAACCTAAGAGTTATATTTAAAAAATATACATAAATAAATGTAAATAAATAAACAAATCCTTAATTTAGCACTTTTCTATACATGTACAATAAAAAACAGTATAACTTAAATCGTATGAGAAATAAACAAGACAGTTCCATCTTTAACCACATACATCTTAAACAAAATTGAAAACATATAATTTAGAGATAAATATTTCTAACTATTCTTTTAAAAGAAGCTGCTCGGACAAGGGTTACACAGTTGAAAAAATGCACACACACAACCCTTCGACTTTGCCAGAATCGAAATCGAGAGTTGGTAGGCAGCTACTTTTGTCACTTAACGCTCTGGACCACTGCGCCACCGAACAGCAGTGTTATAGTTATGAAAATCCTCAAATGTCCATATATTGTCTTGCAAATAAGGAGGTACGATCTGGAGTCTAATTTTATGGATAATAAACACCACAGAAATTAGATATTAAAATCAGTACATATTGAATTCAACCTAATTTTTCACATTCATCTATCCGAATACGTTCAACATATCATTCACTCTAGTATAAATACTATACTTCAATATAACCCTTATAGCCCTATCTTGCAACTTTTGCAAACGATCCAAGTTACCCTGGTTTGCAAGATACAGAATAGGTAAGATAACATGATTATATACCAAGTTTCTACTTTCACTAGACAAATACCAACTAACTCTTTTTAAGACATTTATCTTTTTACACGCATAATTGACAATGATTAATAAATTTATGATTATCATCTATGATTACTCCTAAATATCAATTTCCTTAACGACATCAATTACATCCCCATAAGCTCAACATTCTAATCTTCTCTGTTCTATTTCATTTCTAAATTTCCTTTTCCCTAAAACAATACCTTTTGTTTCTGATGTATTCAAATGTAATTTATTAATTCACTCACTTCTTTCAAAACTTCATTCATTCTGTTCACCATTAACGCACCGCTTTCCTCTGTCATATAAATAACTAAATTGCGTACATTTACAGGGTTATTCATTATAAATTACTCACCCTTCATCATCGTTATTATTGCCTATAGAAAAAAAGTTTTAAATAAGAGTTGTGTGGTTATGACTGAATTTTGTTAAAATGCAATCAAAAGTACAGTAGCGTGCAGATTTCATGGGATACAAAAAATAATGTATTTTTTTAAATGGGATACCCTATATATATATTATTAAATTTTTGGAATGATCCTTTGTTTCTAATTTCAAAAATATACCATATGTTAGCTTAACCGTTTACCCTTTTTGAGTTGTTAAACGTCGAATATCCTATTACTGTAAATGTGGAAAAGTTAATATTATTAAATTGAGCTACCAAAATGACAACTATTATGTTTGATAAGTGACATTTTTTTAATGAAATAACAAAATGGTTTACAGTGAGGAAGAAAAAACCAATTATTTATACAAAATAGATAACAAAGATTTATTTAGGAAATTTAAATATAAATAAATGATAACTCATAAAAGATGTTCGATGTGACCACTATTATTGTCAATGCATAATTGATAACGTCTTATGTTTATAATTGCACTGGAAATGGTTTCATTATTTACATTCAGATTGTTTATTTCAAGTCGAATCCTGCCTTTAATGACTTGAATACTATTATTATTACTATTATTATTGACACTGCCTTTTAGAAATCCCCAAAAAATTAATCCATAGGGGTCAAATCCGGACTGTTAGGTGGCCATTTAATAGGTCCATTATTCCTTATCCATATTGGAAATACATTATTCAAATGATCTTGAACGACTGGGACACTATGCGGTGTTGCCCCATCCTGCATTCAAATCATATCATCAAGTTCGGCATCCGGAAAATTCTGCAAAAGAATATTTTCTATTTCTGGAATAATTATTTCCAGATAGGTACCTCCAGTTAAAGTATAATCAGAAAATATAGGCCCAACAATTTTATTTCTGAAAATTCCACACTAAACGCTAACAGTTTTTTCCTGATTTTTTTATGTGTTTTACCAATCTTTTTCTGTTGTGCTTGTTTTTCCACGACCCTCGTTTTTTTCTATTAAAAACTCCTGCCGTATTTTAGTAAAAAAATCGGGATCTTCATCCAACTTTTGAAACATCTGGCGGCAAAAGTCCAGCCTTTTCTTTTATGAGCCTCTGTTAAAACTTATACGGTTAAAATTTTATATGATTTGTAGTTGTTATTTTTTAACGTACGTTGGATTTTGGAAAAACTTTTACCTAATTGATCGACTGCATTATTTATACTACATTCAGAATTCTCTAAAAAATAATACAATGTTTCAAAAAAGTCTATACTCGAATAAGTATGGATGGGCTTACCTTCGAAATGAAGCAGTATATCTAGCTGTTCTTCCTGGTTTGCTTGAACCTTTTTCTACTAAAACTGGAGGTATTATTCACCTTTCGGTAAATATTTTTGAACGTATTTTCTGATGGTGTTGGACGATTGGATACAACACCCTATATGCTCTTTTTGCTGCACGTTTATTTTTGTTATTTTGTATATAACAAGTAAATATTTGGACTTTTTCTTCCTCACTGTAAATCATTTTGATTATTTCATTAAAGAAATGTCACTTATCAAACATAATAGTTGTCATTTTCATAGCTCACTTTAATAATTTTAACTTTTCCATATTTACAGTAACTAGTTTAAATAAGATATTCGACGTTCAATAACTCAAAAACAGTATATGGTAGGGGTAATATATGGTATATTTTTGAAATCAGGAATAAAGGATTATTCCAAAAATTTGATAATATACAGGGTATATTATCAAATACCCTTTAAAAAAATATTTTTTGTATCCCTTGAAATCTGCACGCTACTGTACTTTTGATAGCATTTTAACAAAATTCAGTCATAACCACACAACTTTTATGTAAAACTTTTTTTTCTATAGGCAATAATAACGATGATAAGGGGTGGGTAATTTATAATGAATAATATCCTTTTTCATTATATTCTCAAAAGCTGAAAGCATATGTATTGGACGAAATATCTCGGTTAAAAGTTTGTCTACTTTACTCAATACAACAATGGTTGAAATGTTCAATTCAGGTACAACCCAAATTTGCAATGAAGCGTAATGATATTAAGAAGTGAGTTAGAAAATACATCGAGAAAACTCTACAAACAAACATTGCAATATCATCATCTATCAATGTTGGGTATGCCACAGACAATTTCACTGACGCTGCTTATATAAAATTCATTAAACTGTCTCACGATAGTATTTTTATCCATTAAAAGTTCACTTTCAAACAATACCTCACTCACAAGCGTCCTATCTTTACGATATGATATTTTTTAAAGACTTCCACGTCATTTTTTAGACATTTCTACAAAAGTCAATTTTGCACTCAAAATACCTATATTTCTCCTGTCTTATGATTTCCACTACTTTGTTACGTTTCAATTTATAATACTCCCAGTCATTTTCTGTTGCCAGTTGCGTATGCAGTCATGACCCTTGGGGATATATAAAAATAAATAAAATTAATAAACTTTACCTAAATAAAAAATTGTGCGATTGTGAATTGCAGTAATTAGAGTGGACGCCACCATAAAACTTTTTTAGTATTTTTATATTGAAACATAAATAGGCGAACGGCAAAACTAGTTTGCTTAACCTTTAGATATTAAAAGTGTAGGATCTCACCACCGAGTGTATAGTTTATTTATTCATCATACGTAATTATGAGTAATAACCGACATCGTACTATTTATCTTTTTGTTTTATGTAAGGATTTTTATATGTAGACTACGATACGATTTAGATTCAATTTTATTATGAGTTTCAAAGACGGTTGATATTGTATTTTCGTTAATAAAACGTTGTGAAAAATTAGTACACGACTAACTATACTAACAGTGCCCCGCACATCTAACATCAGAAGTGGTGAAGAAAAATGCCCCTATCGTATAAAAAGAAAAGACATGTCAACCCTAATGAAAGTTTCAATAATAATTCTAGTTATAGTTGTAGTGATAGTTCAGATACATCTACAGCAGCAACATACAGTTACACCCTATATGGTGGTATTTACATACAGCTACATCCATTGTGGTGGTATCTACATACAGGTACAACCACTATGGTGGTATTTACATATAGTTACATTCGCTGTAATAGTATACAGTTACACCCGTTTTGATGGTATTTACATTCAGTTACGCCCGTTGTGTTGGTATTTACATACAGTTACACCAGCTGTGGTAGTGTTTACATGTATTTAAATACCACCACATCCACTGTGGTGGTATTTACATACCGTGTGTTGGTATCAGTTACACTACAGTTACGTGATAACAGTAACGGTGTTTCGTTTCATTTCTAAAACTACTTTGTTACAGGTATATTCTCATATGTCGTCGTTGCGAGGACGAACGACAATTACAGGATGATCAAGTGTAGTGCCTCACCACCGAGTATATAGTTCGTTTATTCATTCTTTCAAGAGTTTTTATAGGTAGACCATGACACAATTTGGAGACAGTTTGGTTGTAAATTCCAAACAAGCCGGTTGATATTATATTATCGTTAATAAAACGTTGTGTAAGATACAGTTGAGTATTAATTACACCGGCACACAAAAAAAAAGTTGTTTGTACATTTGACGCCACCTACCTCCCGACATGTATTTCGACCCGCTGAATCCGAATTTGAAGTCAATTTGGACCGTACACCCTCAAATATCGAGTAAATTGAAAAACCGTAAAAAATAGCGAAACTTGGGTGTTTCGGTAATAAAAAAAATTTTGTGGATCTAAACCAAGCCTAATTTTTATGTATTTCGATCCGCTGAATACGAATCTAAAGTATATTTAGACCATAAGCCGTTTTAAATCTAAGTAAATTGTAAAAAACCCTCAAAAATTGCAAAAAATTGTGATTATGTTGATGAAAAAAATTTTGTAGACCCGGATCGAAGAGGATTTTTATGTAATTTGATCGGCTGAATCCGAATCTGAAATATATTTGGCCCATTAATCCCTCAAAATCTCAAAAAATCGCAAAAAACCGATAAAATAGCAAAAAATTGCAGTTGAAAAAAATTGAAAAAAATCTATGAAACACGATTAAATACGTTTCTTGTATTTTTTTATGCATAAAATACAAGTTTAGAATCTGAAAATGTGAAAAATTGTAAAATCTATAAAAAATGACGTATAAACAGAATGAAAATTTTTTTCATCAACATAATCACAATTTTTTACCATTTTGAGCAATTTTCGAGGGTTTCTTACAATTTAATTAGATTTAAAACGGCTTATGGTCTAAATATACTTTAGATTCGTATTCAGCGGATCGAAATACATAAAAATTAAGCTTGGTTTAGATCCACAAAATTTTTTTTGTTACCGAAACACCCAATTTTCGCTATTTTTTACGGTTTTTCAATTTACTCGATATTTGAGGGTGTACGGCCCAAACTGACTTCAAATTCGGATTCAGCGAGTCGAAATTCATGTTGGAGGTAGGTGGCGTCAAATGTACAAACAACTTTTTTTTTTGTGTGCCGGTGTTATACTAACAAAAGATATATAATATTCCTATAAAATAAACTAGTTAGTTAACTAATACATGTATTAATAAATTATTCGAGTTATAAATACTATTTTTTTTAATAAGTACATTTTATTTTATAGTTTCGTTTGAGACCATGGGGGATATCCCTCTCATACCCCCTCGTAAATACGCTACTGTCCTCTTATATATTTAATACGTTTCTTCCCTTTCTTTATAGTATCAAGGACCATTTCACCTCAGTATTGTTTCCATTATAGATTATAGATATACTGCAGTTTGTCCAATATTAAAATTACTTACAGATATCAATTAATCAGTTCTACATAATAAATATAGTTTAAAAAAAACTAAAAAACACTCTTTTAAAGCACATCAAACTAAAAAGTGAAAAATAATTATTAATATAAACTGAAAACAATAATGAACGAAAAATACTAGTATTATTGTGAAAAAAGCGTGGGTTGCTCGATATACGAAAAATATGGCACAAAGCGCCTCACGCTTTTTTCACAATAATACTAGTATTTTTCGTTCATTATTGTTTTCAGTTTATATTAATAATTATTTTTCACTTTTTAGTTTGATGTGCTTTAAAAGCGTGTTTTTTAGTTTTTTTAAACTGTATTTATTTTTCACTTTTTAGTTTGATGTGCTATGAAAGCGTGTTTTGTAGTTTTTTTTAAACGATATTTATATTGCTTATTGATGCTGATATTATAACATATTACGATCCAACAGATATTTCTGAAAAAAAAAAATAATTTTTTTATTTCAGCCATGGGATTTGAACTCACGCCCGAGGAGTCCGTCGTTTCGCGTCGACTAAGACTTGCCCGCTCGGCCAACGACCGAACTGAGAATCACGGAATATACTTACAATATTAAGCCTCTTGCTCTCACGCAGAGGATACGTGAGGAAAGGACTGGCGATCCTGATCAGGATAATGATATAAACTTATCAAATTATTGTATTGTTACCGGTTCTTCGTAAGTGTACAAAGTTTCAATTAAATCTGTCCGTTTAAAGTGGGTCAAAATCGAGTCCAAAGAGTCGGTTACAAACAAACAAACAAACATACAGGTGAAGCTAATAAAAGCTTGTTAAAAATTAAATTAGGTAATGGAACTTGGAACGGTGTATTATTTTCTGAAAACTTGATTTACTCTGGAATACTTTTAATTAATTTGCATCTTCCGGCTGCATTTGTTTCAATCGTGTACAATATTCATCATACAAATCATATGCCAATCATAATAAATAACTTATGCATAACACTTTTTTGAAATTCAAAAAAATTGTTTTTAATAGGTAAACATGTACCCAGTCTCATAGTTGAATTAAATAGTAAATGTGCAAGCCTTTTTACTTTTAATATGCAAATGCATATGCAAATATTTAACACTGAAGTGCAAGTTGTTTCTGATATCACTGGTCTGCAACGAAATCCTCCTTTAAAAAATTATGCTATAAGTATGAAGATTTTAATGCTCTGAATCTATTCCCGTTGGCCGATTTTTTCTATCACGTCTAGATTTTTTTATATGAATTTTTTTTTTAAATTTCATAAATTTTTTTTTTTTTTTAAATTTTTTTTTTTGTCAACATCAAGAACAGTATACATACATACAAAATAAGTTTTAGCGAGTTGTAAGAGAAAGAAAGAAAGTATTGACAGTGATTTTTATGGTAGTAGATATGCGCATGCGCAGTATTCGCTGTGACTTTACTTTCTTTCTCTTACAACTCGCTAAAACTTATTTTGTATGTATGTATACTGTTCTTGATGTTGACAAAAAAAAATGTAAAAAAAACAAAATATATGAAATTTAAAAAAAAATTCATATAAAAAAATCTAGACGTGATAGAAAAAATCGGCCAACGGGAATAGATTCAGAGCATTAAAATCTTCATACTTATAGCATAATTTTTTAAAGGAGGATTTCGTTGCAGACCAGTGTATTTAGTCATGAAAGTTTCTCATAGTTATAATTTCCGTTAAATTTGCAAAACAATAAACAGAACTTCAGGTTCTTTGTTCAATTCGCCCGAACCAGTAAAGTAGATGAGATGATAATCAATAACACACCGTCTGTGTCAGGATACACAAAGTTGTCCCTAGAGAAGTTTACCTATTAATTAATGCGGCCAGATTGATGTGACATTATTGCCTTCCAGGGAAATTATTTTTATACCAAAATGTAATTAAGAAGTAGTGGGTACTCTGTTTCACAAAATGCGTGACTAATAATATTTAAAAAATTAGTTATATCCAGTCGAAAATGAATATCCCTTATGTAATCATATTTGTGTCTGTGTTAATTTCTCATTTTCATTTCCCGATTTTTCTTAATTAGAAAAGAAAAAAAGATGTGCCCGGGAGTGCTTTAGGGCTTTGAAATTTTTTTTAAAACTTCATTTTTTAAAAAATTTCTTTTGTTTAACTACTTCCTGTTTTTATTTACTTGTATCTAATTGTTATGTTGGTAAAATCAATAGATTACTCTATTACTATCATTTATTTCATAAGGAAGTAGGTATAGTTCCGTAGTTTATACAGAACATTCTCAAATAAAATACAATAATTAAAATTCAAACATTCCTCAACATTTTTACAGTTACTTTTTTTGCACAAAGTGACTTATTCTTTTATACTGCAAAGTTTGGCTTGATCATTCTGAATCACACTGTGTACCCATTCCACAATTTAAATTATGGGTTTGCCCTGCATCAGACGAATAATACAAGGTATCCAGAAATGTTGGCCGGATCTGTTGACGCATTTCTTGGATTAGTTAGGATCAGATAAACGGAGGTATACTGACTGTAGAGAGAGATTCTGGAAATCTAGTAGTAATGAATGGGTTCACACGTGCATTTTGTTTAAAAGTATTTTATAAAAACAGTTACTGTTACGTTCGAATTCGTCAACTTTAAAATTCAATTGATTCACGCTCTCAAAGTGGAAAACTGCTGAAGAAAACGGTGAAAATGATGACTTTATTTGAAGGTTTTGAGAACATTTTGTTCAACGTTAAAGCCCATTATCACTTAAATGGGTTTACGACCTATAAAGAAAATTGACGTCATTGGCGTGAGGTAAATCCAAGAAAAAAACATCGAAACCCCTCCACAGGCCAAAAGTCACAGTATGGGTCTCTATGTCAGCTGTGAACATAATTGACACTTATTTTTTTGAATATACTAAGGGAAGAACTGTATACTTAACTTAGGCCAGGTATATAGAAATGCTGAGATCTCAATTTCAAAATTTCAACACTCAATGATGAAACTAGACCAACAAGATGAGGCAAGAGCACACATTGCCCATAGAAATAGGGCAATACTTTTGAGTTAATTTGAAATGAGGGAAGAGAGGCTGCAGAGCTCCAAGAATTTACTACTGGTACAAATTCAAGAATCGATATTTAATATAGGTCAAGAATTTTGTTCGGGAGATAGAAAATTTTAGGTCTCTTTACTGGTCGAAGTTGAAGAACGTGAGTCGAAGTCTGAGAACCCGAATAAAATCTGCGAAACAAGAAAATCTGTTTCTGCAGCACGTCAACAAACCTCAGGATAGTATATTCTATAACAAGGTGGAAAAATTGGGTTTATCGATCAGTCTGATATTCGCCTTTCTAAGGTCAGTTGGGCTTAAGTAGGAGACTGATTGATTCAATGAGGTATCGTTACTAATTAATTTAAAATTTTTATGATTGTTTATAAGAACATTTTGGACAACGCTTAGATTCTTCTATATTTGAAAAGGACATTATGCTACATTATGCTCTTTAAATCTACTTCGAACTGATCGTCTCGTTTGTCCAACATGTTTTTCACATGAAACTGATACAAATTTTGAATTTTTTATTTCATAGGTTAAGGATATTCAGGGTGTCCTTAAATAAACGCACATCTTACTGTACCATTCGATAAACTTGATATTCTAATGATAATATTACACAGTTTCTCAAAAAGTGATTGCGTAAAATTTTGTGTATTAGTGCAAAATTGTGAATATGCAGGCTTCATGCTATATAACATACATTGCTTCAAATTTAATTTAAATCGTAAAAGATTAATACCAGAAGTAGAAACTCTTCTGACTTTGACAAGTAAAGATAGATGTGGCCTTAATGACCGTGTGCGGGAAAGGTAATTTGTTACTTTTTTATTATTGGTGCTTTTGAGAATTGCAGTTAAATTTGCTTCATCGTAAAATGGTTGTATTCTGTCTGAACAATATTTTCCGTTACAAACTGTGGGTTAATTATTCTCTTTTAATTTTTAATTTTCATTTTGTGTTTAGCTTCAAACGAAAAACCGCTGCTTCCCAGCTAATTAGCGTTAACTTTCTGAGTAAAGTAAATTAGCTTATACTTACTAAAAACGAGTATTAAAAATTATATTTTTTAAATTATGTACTAAATTAACTTATCTGTTTTAAAACAGAATTGCATAATTTTATTTTTGATTTATTTTGTTTAAAAATGAATGTTTTTTACGTATTTAAAATAATAAAATTATTCTACTAAAATGTAAGCTATTTTTAAAAGCAGTTAATATTCAAGTCGTTTTTTACAGACCCAGTGCAATATACAGGGTGTAACTTAAGTATGTTAAAATATTTCAGGGTGGTATTTGTTAGCTTATTTTAAGAAAATGAGTTCACATAAGCAGCTACTCAAAAATTCCTCGTGTTGAAATTTACAAAAAATATCGAATTTTTTCTAATTACTTAGATAAGTTGCCTTAAGCTATGATTGTATTACGTTCTACAATTAACCAGTGGTGGGTAAGCAGTACCATCAATTTGATAAAAAGTAGTAACACCCTGAAGAAAATTAAAAGCGATCACATCTAACGATAGGTCATTCAATTAGACAATAATTTTATTTTCAATTTTTTTGATGTTTCACAGCAGTTTTTTTAAATATATTCTACCGTTACGAGGACCAAATCAAATGTCTACAGAATTTAAATATCTTGAACCGTTCTATAATTATAATGAAACATGTTAAATGCAGCGTCGCCATGTCTGGAGACAAAATTTTAAGAACACCAAGGGCACTAGGTATAGGGTTGAAGCCTGTGCAAATGGATAACCCTTGACACCAATTAAATATCTTTACAGTTTTTTGATACCTCCAACCTTACACAAGTTATGAAGAATTTTTATTTTCGTGATATTATTCATTTTATTTTTTTCTATCACCAGGCATCTCGGGCACATGCTTTACTGCAGTCGCCATTTTTTTCCTTAATGTCATCTGCCACATGTCTTCATCTACAGGAACTCTTTACCAAACACGCATACACATGATTTTGGTATAACGTCAGCAGTTCAGTAGGTAACTTTTTGTCTTTTGGCATATGTGCTAGGGACTTATTTCATTCAATAGAGGCCTACTGATAAGAAACAGGGCAGTGGGAAGATATTTTTGATCATCTTTTAGATATCTCCAGCAGATTGCGAATTGTAAGGACCTTTTATTTTTGGAAGGTTATGTTACACTGGAGTTCTGGAGGGAAGCGGGTTTAGATAGAAGTGGGGGTGATCTGAAGTGCCAATTTACCTACTCATAGTAGTGTTGACACTCGAAATTCATATCGATTTTCTGTGTAAAGAATATTATTCTTATTTAGGAACTTTATCAGTCGATCTTGGTAACGATACTCAAAAATATTTGAAAAACCAGATGAAACAGTAATTGACCTGTAATTATCCATGTCCTGTGGAGCACATTTATTAACAAGAGATACTACGTTTCTTATTTTTAAGAACTATGAGAATATTCTAGTGAGAGAAGGTTAATTAATTAATAATTATTTGAATACAACTTTTACCAAGAAGGATATTTAAGTTGTTCCAAAGTAAATTAATTTATTAGATAAGTAAGCGGTTGTATTCAACAAATCACTTTCTTTATTATAAAAAAGTATTTTAGCAGGATCTGCTGATTTCTTATATTTTTAACTCATTTTTTATAACGATTAATAATTGTTCACTAACATATTGTTCGATAAAAAAAGAGCGCTAATGGTTAGGAATATATTTACTATATTTGTATTTCTTTTGTTATTATTTGCTAGTAATTAATAGATTACTTCCAGAGGTGCGTTAATAAAATAGTTATTAAATGTAGAAGCCACTGATCATTGATCAACAAATTATTTATTTGTCAAGTTCATATTTTTAACATTTTTAGTGTATACATATATATATATATATATATATATATATATATATATATATATATATATATATATATATATATATATATATATATATATATATATATATATATATATATGCATATATATATTTAGATTTTTGATTTTTCCATATTTAAACTTTACATTTTAACATTTTACCCATTTCGTCAAGTACATTTTTGTATTCGACATCTGTTAAATTCCAATTCAGCGTTTAGCTGTTGTTGGTCATGCTGAAGTGGTTTTAACTCTATATATCATTTTTCATTCAGCTCGGTAACGTTTAACTTGAAAACTTGTAAATGTTTGTACAATTTATTGAAATAAACTTCTCATGATATTTATGATATACGAATTTTTCTAAATCTCACGGCTTAGCTGTGTACTTATGAAAATACAAGAAAAATATGTTTTGTGATGCAAATATGAAGCATCAAGTTAAAGTTAAGCATCGAGTTAAAAATTAAAATTATATATGATTTTTTAGATAATTTCACAGCTTAAACTGCACTCAGACATGCTTGTGATACCAGAAATAAATATTTTCTTATATCCAGATTTTATTTACAACAATATTATAACTTAGGAATAGGTCATTCAAAAACAGAGAAACTTAACTTTTTTTAACTTAGTCGACGTTTCGCTAACATTTGCAAGCATCCTCACGACTCTAAAAGAGACAACAAAATATATACAGCAATTTTGGACAAACATAAAAATACTAGACTAATTATGTAATATATAGACAGATTAAAATCATGATAAAAATGTATTTTATATTTATTTATTTATATATTTAATATATATTAAAACCTTTTTGGAAAGTAAAATTGCTTTATCTATTAAAGTCACTATAAATTATGTATTAATATGCACTTAATTATCGCATGAATCTTTAAATTAAATAAAACACAGTTAAATTGTATTTTCTTGTTCATAATCAGTAATAAAGTCGGTTAATAATAATTATGAATTACATAGGTACTAACAATTCCCACACTAATACCTTTCAAATAATTTCCTTTGTAAAATACAAGTACTTAATTTTAACCCTTTTAATAATATATCACAAAGGGTGGATAAACAATGATGTAAAATTGTCAAGTACAATGTTATCGAAACAAAATAATGAATGAAGAAAACCCCCGCACGAACTTCTAGGGGTGTTATCTACGAAATGTCTAATAACAGTAAAGATGTTAAAAATATGAACTTAACAATAAATAATTTGTTGATCAATGATCATTGGCTTCTACATTTAATAACTATTTTATTAACGTACCTCTAAGTAATTTATTAATTACTAGCAAATAATAATAAAAGCAATACGAATATAGTAAGTATTTTCCTAACCATTAGCGCTCCTTTTTTATTGAACCATTTGTTAGTGAACAATTATTAATCGTATCAAAAAATAAGTTAAAAAATATAAAAAATCAGCAGATCCTGCTAAAATCCTTTTTTTATAACAAAGAAAGTGATTTGTTGAATAAAACCGCTTACTTATCTAATAAATTAATTTACTTTGGAACAATTTAAATATCCCTCTTGGTAAAAGTTGTAATTATAATTATTAATTAATTAACTTTCTCTCACTAGAATATTTCCATAGTGCTTAAAAATAAGAAAAGTGGTACCTCTTTTTAAAAAATGTGATCCGCAGGACATGGATAATTACAGGTCAATTACTGTTTCATCTGGTTTTTCAAATATTTTTGAGTATCGTTACCAAGATCGACTGATAAAGTTCCTAAATAAGAATAATATTCTTTACACAGAAAATCGATATGAATTTCGAGTGTCAACACTACTATGAGTAGGTAAATCGGCACTTCAGATCACCCCCACTTCTATCTAAACCCGCTTCCCTCCAGAACTCCAGTGTAACATAACCTCCCAAAAATAAAAGGTCCTTATAATTCACAAACTGCTGGAGATAATCGCAAATATCTTCCCACTGCCCCGTTTCTTATCGGTAGGCCTCTATTGAATGAAATAAGTCCTTAGCACGTATGTCAAAAGACATAAAAGTTACCTACTGAACTGCTGACGTTATAACAAATTCATGTGTAAGCGTGTCTGGTAAAGAGTTTTTGTAGATGAAGACAAGAGGCAGATAACATTAAGGAAAAAAATGGCGACTGCAGTAAAGCATATGCCCGAGATGCCTAGTGATAGGAAAAATTATGATGATGAATAATATCACAAAAATAAAAATTCTTCATAACTTGTGTAAGGTTTGAGGTATCTAAAAAACTGTAAAGATATTTGATTGGTGTCAAGGGTTATCCATCTGTACAGTCTTCAACTCTGTACCTAGTGCCCTTGGTGTTATTAAAATTTTGTCACCAGACATGGCGATGCTGCATTTAACTTGTTTCATTATAATTATAGAACGGTTCAAGATATTTAAATTCTGTAAACATTTTATTGGGTCCTCGTAACGGTAGAATATATTAAAAAAAAAACTGCTGTGAAACATAAAAAAAATTGAAAATAAAATTATTGTCTATAATTGAATGACCTATCGTAAAATGTGATCGCTTTTCATTTTCTACAGGACGTTACTACTTTTCTTATCAAATTGATGGTAATGATTACCCACCACTGGTTAATTGTAGAACGTAATACAATCATAGTCTAAGGCAACTTATCTAAGTCTACTGCGTGCCAAACTTGATTTAAATAGATGCAGTAATAATGACAATATGAGAAAAATTCAATATTTTTTGAAAATATCAACAAGAAGAATTTTTGAGCAGCTGTTTATATGATCTAAAATGATTCTGGAGCTTCTATGTTATTATTAGGAGGAGAAAACATACTTTTTTTTACCAGAAATCACACTATATTCTGATTATATATATATATATATATATATATATATATATATATATATATATATATATATATATATATATATATATATATATATATATATATATATATATATATATATATATATATATATATGATTAAATATGATTTGAACGAAACAACTACTCAGCGGGCAAATACCCCGACCTGCATTGAATTACACCTTCAAATCATGATAGATCGATAGCCAATATCATTTGTCAATTCCTAACCAGACATAGATCGATTTCGAACTTATTTGTTCTCTTCAGTATGCCATAGGTTATGGAACAGACAAATGATAGTGGCCGACCTGCTAGTTATATACTAACTAAGGTGAAGTGAATAGTGGTGAGAGGTATGAAACTTCTCATATGGTCTGAATGCTACTATCCGACCGACATCCTAGATGTCTCTGTGGCGGATAGCGACTTGCATCACAGCAAGTACCGAGAGCGGCGAGCCCTAGCCCAGGTGGACTAAACTAATGTGATTAAATATGATTTGAAGGAAACAACTACTCAGCGGGCAAATACCCCGACCTGCATTGAATTACACCTTCAAATCATGATAGATCGATAGCCAATATCATTTGTCAATTCCTAACCAGACATAGATCGATTTCGAACTTATTTGTTCTCTTCAGTATGCCATAGGTTATGGAACAGACAAATGATAGTGGCAGACCTGCTAGTTATATACTAACTAAGGTGAAGTGAATAGTGGTGAGAGGTATGAAACTTCTCATATGGTCTGAATGCTACTATCCGAATGATATTGGCTATCGATCTATCATGATTTGAAGGTGTAATTCAATGCAGGTCGGGGTATTTGCCCGCTGAGTAGTTGTTTCCTTCAAATCATATTTAATTACATTAGTTTAGTCCACCTGGGCTAGGGGTCGCCGCTCTCGGTACTTGCTGTGATGCAAGTCGCTATCCGCCACAGAGGACATCTAAGATGTCGGTCGGATAGTAGCATTCAGACCATATGAGAAGTTTCATACCTCTCACCACTATTCATATATATATATATATATATATATATATATATATATACAGGGTGAGTTTTAAATGCGTAGTTATATTTTAACCCTCAATATATTTCGTCGAGTACAATTGATTGGCACTGTTAAAAATTTTTTTTAAACAAAAAAAAAATTTTGAATTTCTGATAATTTTTTTCGTCCTCCGGCAACCGACATTTTGATGGTCACTGGATATCTGTGTAAACACAGTTCATAGAAATTACGTAACTCAAGGCAGTGTTGCCACTGTCAGCATTCCGCACAAATCTATTTTAAATTAGTACACATCTGGTAATTTGGTTTCACTTTACTAAAAATGAAACAAAATTGAAAATAATCATTTTATAAAGAAGCATATACTTTAAGGAACGGAAAGGTAGATTGGTTTACTTAACACGTGGATGGCACAGAAACATCAGTTGCGAGTATTGAAATAACGCAGACTTAGGACTACATACCCGACGTCCGTGAAAATAAACAAACTATAATAAAGGGCAAGGAAAAAATGTAATCTTCATATAAATCTTACTAACGAACTAAAAAATACTTATTTAAAAAAAAAAAAACAAAATAAGTTTGTGATTCGAACCCGCGTGCTAGGCGAGTATATTCTCTGTCGTCTAACAAGTTCCTTGCTGACAATTCGTATAATGCGAGGTTATAAGTTGTCTGTCTCACTTTTGAGAGAAACTGATTGGTTCCATGAATCAATCAAACGTCCAAGTCTGGTGGGACAGGACCGTATTAAGATCATTTAATACTTTTGCAATAATGAAGTATGATACTCTCTTAAATTATTAATTGCTATAATCCATCCACAATAGAATTATTTTTTGCCCAGTTTAGCCAACAAAAAAATTTTAAATAAGAAATTATTATTGTTGCCCAGTAAGTACCACGTGGAGGTATGAGCTTTACCTGCCAGGAAGTGGTTGGGGTGTTGGTTTGGGTGAGGCTGTGTTAGTAAAATTAACAATAAATTCTGAAAACAAAAACTTAAACTCCTTAATAAATAAATTAAACTATAAAAAATTCTAATACTTACTGAAATAAATAATAAAAAATTGGCATTCTGCACGTACCTAATTGAAATAAAATAATCTCTTCTATAAATAATCCACATACCCTGGTACACAGCAAAAATAAATCACTAATAATAATCAATAATTAAAAACAGGACTAAAACACACACTAATAACTATTAAATAATATTACAGTTTCCAAGAATAACACTAATCACTAATAAAAATATCACACTTACAATGTCACAACTTTACTTGTTGCAATCTTCCCACAGATGAAACATTAATTGTTACAGTGGCGGTTGGTGGATTTAGGTTATATCATATCTCAGTATTGGAGCATGGAACCCAAGTAATATTTTAAGGCACGACTACCAGTTACTGAACGAAGAAGTTTTGCAAAAAAAAAATTGAAAAAAAAAACAGAAAAAAAGTTACAAAAATGCGCTGCCGATCCAGATTATTTCTAGACCATTAGTAAAATATTTGGAAACTATTTTTTTTCGTAATCAGAAGGAAAATTTATCACCCCGTTTTTTTTTTTGTTTTCGAAAATTTTGATTTTTTGTAAAGTTATGACAATTTGAAATTTACACAATGAAGAATTTAAATTTTAAAATGTCATAACTTTACAAAAAATCACAATTTTCGAAAACCAAAAAACCGGGGTGATAAATTTTCCTTCTGATTAGGAAAAAAAATAGTTTGCAAATATTTTACTAATGGTCTAGAAGTTATCTGGATCGGCAGAGTATTTTTGTAACCTTTTCTCAATTTTTATTTAATTTTTTTTTTGCAAAACTTTTTCATTCAGTACTGGTAGTCATGCCTAAAATGTATACAACATAATAATAGGTATATTAATATAATTATATTGTAGAGGTACAACAAGAAACAAAACATTTTGACTCCTAATTTCTTTGCAAGAACTAAAAAATAAGGTATTTAAGAAAGTTTTAGCTTTATATTTATTTTTTTATTTAACTAGATGTAATCTTTTGTGTCTCAAATATAAGATGCTTTTTTTGTAGTTTTTTTTGGGTATATTTCTTTAAATAACACAATAAAGAACATCCAGACTATTTAAATATTTTTATTAAAACCATATACATTTTTTATTTTGGCTTCTAAAATATAATTCAAATAAAAAAATTAGTATTGAAAATAAAGTGATTTTATTGAAAAAAAAACAACAATTTTTATATTAGCTAACCTATGCATTGTGTATTTTAAATAATAGATAGTATTCTATAAACCTATGTATCAATATAATTAAAAAAACAAAGTTTATTTAGGTTTTTAAATAAGTTTTGACATGATCCTGGCTAATTTTGTAAGTAGGAATATACAACAATAATTGATTTTCTTCAATAATATTGTTATAGAGGAATGTTATACTTTCGATACAAAACAACAATCCTATTACTCCCATTTTTCTTACACTCTCACAAACAGGTTTGCCAATCACTAATTACAAAGATTTTAAATAGTCTGCTGTTTCTGACAAAAATTTATTAAAACCCTCAAAATATTGTTTGTTAACAGGCTGTTTGTAACCATACTGATACATATTTCTGGAATTCAAGATGTCAAATAAGTTATTGATACATCTAATAAATTTTACTGTAGCTTCACAATCTTTAAACTGCTCTAATTTTAAAGTTTCGTTTAAAAACTCCAAAGCATGTGCTACAGAAGTACTAAATAGTTGGGTGGCTAATTTAACTTTCATTTTTTTTGTTTTTAAAGAATATACGTGACTTTCTTAATTTATTAGCTAAATGAACACCCTCTTCATCTTGCAATTTCATTAATTTTACTAAATATTCCCACTGAATAATATCACCGTTATCATCAATAATATTTTTTTTATCTCCTAACAAATTTCTTAACAATTTAATCATATGACAGGGGTAAAAAAAGACTGCAATTCTTCTGCCACAACTGGGATCAACAAATGTAGATTGTATATTTTTGGGATCAAAATTACACCCTAACTGTTTGGCCAACGTAACATTGTTCATAGCTCCATCAAAACATATCGAAACCAACAGTAGCCCCGTTTCATTGACTAACTTTAGACACTGTAGCACTAAATTTTTTTTTTTGTTGACCGGTTAAACTATCTATTAAAAAATATCCAAGAGGAAGCTTCCATGACTCATTAATGCAAACTAGCATGAACACGAGTGCATCCTTGGCTACAGGATGACAGTCAATTTCAGTTTCTACTCCAAAATCTACAAATCCGTAATACTTCGTTCCATCCCACTCCACATGCTGACGAATTGCCATTTCGTCTACAGTTAAGCTGCAAATAAGTTTATAATCTGTATTCTGTCCTTTGATTTTTAATAGGTCGAAAACTTCTGCTGTAAATCCGGCCTCGCCATTTATATTTTTGTACCACCTCGATATAGTCTGGGTGAGGAAGAGCCGAATTAAAAGTATTACGAACAAAATTGTATGCCTTAACAGAATAATAATGAAGAGTTAATGAAAAGGCTTTAAGCTGTTCGCCATACTTATGTTTATGGTACATCTGTCTGCAAAAATTCTTCATTAGGTCCTATCTTACACAAAGTTTCTAATGTTCCATCGGTGACTTTGCCACTGAGTGATTTAATCACCTCACCAAGCCTAGCAACTCTTTTCTTAAAATGGCAAAGACTTGTCCTAAGCCTCTTAATTTTTTTACGAGCTTTAGTCAACTAAGACTTCAGTTTTCGTTTTCGGGGTGTTTCAACCTTAAAAAAAATTACATAATTAATAAACAATATTGGCACTATTATTGATTTTTGATTATAGATTGAATGAAGACTTACTTTACGTAAGATATTTATTTTTTTTTTTTAATTTAACATACTTCTATTACTTACTGAATGCCAATATTAAATAATAAAGGCCCTGGCAATGCTGACTAAACAATTTGAACAACTTATTTAATGTTTTTTAAATAAGTATACTTTATTTTTCAATAAGTTAAAATACTTAGTAATAGTAATCAATAATAAATTTTACTTAGTTAACTTACTTTAGAATGCCCTCGAATAGGAGAACTTGGGGGTGTTTTATTTTCCACAAAACCCAAACTAGTAAATGACCTTTGTGGCAATTCTGTCCTTTCTATGTCCTGATAAAATCCAGTACTTCTTGATGGCCGTGGTTCATTTAACAAAGATATAGCAGCACTCGTCGATGGTTGAGACGAAACAGATGTAGTTTCGGTCAAGCTTTTACTAGTATCCTATAAAAAATAAGATGCATTATACCTACGTGTTATTGTTTATATTGTTTAAATCCTTTTGATATTTTATCTACAGGGTTTTTCTTCATATATTGACACTCCCCCTGTCGAGCCCCCTGTAGACTTCATTTTAGGAGTTATCGAAAAATATTAAGTTTTATGGATTTTTCTCAATTTTCATAATTTGCAATCAGAAAAAATAAATGAATATTGCGAATGTAAAATTTCTAATTGAACTATCCCTCTGCTTTATTGAACATCATTCACCTGAATTTAAAAAAAAAATTAAAGGCCCTTGGAAAATTTTACATTTTCTATATTGATTTGTTTTTCTGTAAGAAAATCACAAAAATAAATCCTCGAAAAAATATATTTGAAAATAATAGTATACCTAAATAATACACACCAATTTTTTAATTATATTCTCGAATAAATTTAATAGGTATTTTTTATAAAATAATTTTTCTGCTCATATGGAAACAGTAAATAAACAAAAGTTATGAATAAATACATTATTGTAAAAATAATTTAGGCACAAAATTTTAAATACGTTTCTAATTTTTATAAAATTTTATGTAAGTAAATATTTGAGAACTTCGGAAAAGGTAATTTTTTGGACACTATTAACTTTTTGTTTAATAATTTAAGTAGGTAGGTACTGTATTTTTAATAATAATTATTTTAGTGATCTGAATAAACTAATATTATATATTTCTTTCGAATCTACTTACTGTAATGTCAAAAATAGGTGTTTTAAATGGAGTGAAAAAGGTGCCTTCTCAAAATCATAAGACTCCTGGGTAAAATGTAAGTGGCATACATTGGAATTCACAAACATATCTTCTTTTTCCAAATTTAAAGATACTCTCCAAGCCTCTCTGCTCTCAGTATCCTTTGGAACACAAAAAATAATACAATCTTAAAGTACCTATTATGTAAAATCGTATAAAACGTGCTACTGTCAACATTAAATATATTCATCCCCTTTGATTAATCCACATTATTGCAATAATTAATAATTATCTTTGCAAATCTCATGGAAATGGGAAATACGGCTCTGTGTCTCCTTAAACAATCGAATATGGCCTCCAAAACAAACATGTTTATTAAGTAACTTACCGAAATAAATGAATAGATGATTTATCCCTCACACAGTTTGCAGTTTTGTGGTAAACACAACTTTTTATAACGCACCTGGGCATTTTTCACGCCATATAGTCATAAAAATAGTCACTGAATCAAAACCTCACTTCCACAACGAACATCGAAATACAATATGGATGCTATCGAACTGTCGAAGATACCGACACACTTCCTGTGATTGGTGGGTGCCAGCAGTGGGAGAATTGGCAGCGTGCGCCGTGAATTATGTTCTATCTCCCCCTTTCATAAATCTATGTTGATATGTAAACAAGCAAATTGTTGTTTCTTTATCGGTCATAGCGGTTTACGAAAATATACCTAGAGAGGCCAACTCACTCTCGCTGTCTTTGTTATTCTTATAGCAACAGAGAAAATAATAATTGGAAATCGTTCAGAGTGAATTTACGTAAACGTCTTTAGCGTCATTGACATTAAGTGTTAGGTAAATCGAGAATAAGTTTAGTTTCGATTTAAGTGCGTGTTGTTCTCTTTGTGCTTGTTTTAATTTCAGTTTTGCGATATTTTAACAGTACCTAAAAGTGCTTTTTGTTATTAGAATAGTTCTCGTCAAAGCTTGGATTTTGTTTACAAATAAAGTTACGTAGTTGTTTTTATTTAGTGATGTTTAGTTACTGATTTGAACTAGATTTTCCATCTTAATTCATAGGAATATGCTTGATGTCTGTAATTTGAATCATAAATTGGTTGGTAATGTAATGTACCTAAAAGATAGGTTAGTGTAACTCGCCCATTGACCTACATATCAGGTCAATGAACCAGCCGAACATATGACTTAGAAAACGATTTATTTATTAATAAATTACAGGATTACTTCAAATTATTATAATCGCAGGGTAAGTAACTACTACTTGTTAAAAAATAATAATTCTTTTATAAACTGAAAAAACGAAATCAAAATTGTCAGTAGCATTTTATGTTTACTGTTTATCGGAAAATTTGGTTTTAGTTTACGAAACACTTGAAAGTTTAATTGATGCAAGAAAAAGGCAAACTTATACATTTCTTATATTAAAAGGTATTTTAAAATGTTTAAAAATTATTTCAAATGGAGCACTTAATCGCATAAGTAGGTAATTATTTAAATTGTATATGAAATGCGGCAACACTGCTAAAGATCAATGCACTATTTCAGATAAAATGAGGAATGTTTCTAGCAATCAGCAGTTCCAAAACAATTTCATCTTATTTTTTTGAAAGTCGATAACTCAATTTTACGTGGGAATTAAGAGAAAAAAAATGTGTCAGTGGGTTTCTACAGATGTCAAGAATCGGTGGTTTAAATATAACTACGCACTTAAGACTCACCCTGTTATATATATATATATATATATATATATATATATATATATATATATATATATATATATATATATATATATATATATATTTACAAACACAAACAAAAATAACTATTATAATTATTATCATATTGTAAATAATACGTTTTGCAGTGTGATCAATCCATTATATTAATGTAATTTGTTCAATCATACACGGGAGTTATTCGTCATTCATTGTTAATTACGAATTGTTACATCTCTAAGCACGCGACAAAGGAAGAAATTAGCATACTCCATGAATAAGCATTTTCGCATTCTACTTCTCTTGAATTAAAGTGTATTACAAGTTGATTGTACAAACTATAAACAGCGTGTGTACTTTAGGAACAGTTGCGTTTATTGGTATTGTACTAATTAAAATGCCAAAATAGCGTAAAGAAGAAAATTTAAGGAGACACTTCAAAATTCTTCTACCTTTCAAAATGAGAGAGAAGTTTAAAATTTGTAGCGATTTGGGGTTATTCTACAAACACTTTCTAATAAGCGTTTTGTAAATAAATAAGCATTTAAAAATTATTCTTTATATTGCCCGATTAATGTTGAGGAAGTATCCTTAGTTTTATATACCAGTACAGTTTATAACGGACTTCTTCAAGGGTCACTGGTTATTTCCTCTGCCTTGCTTGCAATAGGACAATTGTCTGAAGAAACGCAAGAAGCAAGAAATAAAGGTTATCGAGAGTACCATATGAGTAAAATCTCCAGCATAACCACTAACAGATTTATTAAATAACTTCTGGTATCTTGAAATTCAGTGATTTCTTCTATAAGAAAGTTATCAAGAAGAAAATGAGATTCCTTTCTACAGAAGTAAAACAACTTCTAGAAAAACCGGGTCTTGGACAACAAAAAGAATCAATACTTTTGAAGATGAAACCGATTCCAGTAGTCACAGAGAAGGATATTAGTTTTATGTACATTTATCATTCGATGTTGCCTTTGGTGTAATTTATTCAAAATAAGTGTAGTCCATTTTAATTATTAACAATTAGATTCTTCCAATTAACCCCTCCACAGCTCATTTTTTTTGCATTTTTATTTATTCTTCCAATATATTTCTTAGACTTTTTCCGTATCCATAATCAAATTTTATTGGCATATTTGTAAATTTAGGCTTTTGGTCAGTTTTTCGAAATCTTGCTCACTGTACATTGGTTTGGCTTTGGCTTTGGTTCATATATTACCACAGAGTACCTAGCTATACAAAGGCGAAAACTTTGGCAGCTCCTATAAGAGTTTAATGGTCTGTGTACCAGTTACGTCCACACTGAGAGAAATGTGTTGTTAAATGTTTACTTTAAATTTCAGTATACACTGAAATAACAATGTGTTTCAAACTGAATAAAAACTACTATCATTTTAAACTTCCGGTTAATATTCTGAATTATTTATACTATTACACAAAGGTAGAACATTTCTTGAAATTAGGTAATCGAAAGACTAATTTGGAAGCATTTTGAGATTACTTAACTCTATTTTTCTGCTAGTAACTATGCAAATATTTAAAAAATCTGTAATAGGAAGAATGATGATTAGGGGACTGAGGCTGAGAAAAAAACCCAAAATAAAAAAGTTTTTATTTTGTAGAGATTTTGTTATTTATGAAAATATTAATTTTTTTTAATATTTACAACACAATTTTGTTTCACACAGCTTCCTGGATGCAATTCTATTTTTCTGCTAATAACTGCAAATATTAATATGTCATAGGCAGAGTGATGATTAGGGGGATATGGCTGAGAAAAAGTCAAAATAAAAAAGTTTCTATTTCGTAATGAGATTTTGTTATTTATGAAAATGTCCATTTTTGTTCAATATCTCCAACAAACAATTTTTTTCACACAGACTCCTGAGCACAACCTCCCAGTGACTGGAAATAAAGCAAATTTTACTTATTCATCCATTTAATGCAAATAATTTTAAAATCTTTATTTATAAATATAGTCCATTATTCTTATACTATATAATGTGTCTTTATAAATAATCGAAAAGCACATGACAAATTATTAGTTCTCCTTAACAGCCTTGTCGAATCGTACCGTCAGCAAGAGATGGTTGAAAATGATTCATTAGACACATACGTATGAGCAAACATCCCCATCAGGCACTGCCGTAAAATAATTGAACAATTTCAGTTTTTTGTCCTGTAGGAGCAACAATGATGATATCTGAAAATAAGAAGTATAAATTAATTAGTAGAAATAAACTGTAGAATGCATTTGAGGGAAAATTCACTAATGTGCTGATAATTTTTTCATTTGCATTAAGAAGATATAGTTCAAAAAATTTCGGTTGGACACAAATAGACAAAACTAACTAGGAATTAATTTAATGGGTGTTGAAATCTATCGTACACAAGTTGTCATGACATTTATATAATCAATTTTTTTTCAAATTTCAGTCTAAACAATATATCAGCAAAACCAAAAATGTCGCTCATTGTTTTTATAATTATTGTCATTTTACTTTTAATAATTAACTGCAATACATTTTATAATTGGAGCCATTAAATTCATGGTATTCCCTGAATAAATACCACAATAATTCCAAACAGTCAAACACATTTGTATGCTGACTTCGGGGGTCTTTCGGGGCTAGGCTCTCCCTAAGAATAACTTTTTGTTTGTAAGTACTTTTTCTAATGACAAATTGTCTAATTACTATATTTAATACAAAACCAAGTTTCTTTTACAGTAACATTTGCAATAGGTTTCCTGTTTTCTACAGTATTGGGCAAAAAAATAGAATTTCATATTGCCGTTGAACTGCGAGACGAGAAATTGGTCAGCGCAGTTGGTTAGCTGATTTTAATACCTCCCAGTTAGAATATGAACAAGTTTCTTTGCCAACAAGCTATAGTGTGAACGACAAAAGTATATATAAATAAACTGTAAAGCACCAACATAATTTACAAACTTACTAACACAGATGAAACTGTATAACATGAATAATTTTATAAACAGTTTACATAGGACAAATAATAAAAACAATATTTTTGTTATTCTACTAAACCAAGTATATTCATTTCTACTTGCAGAGCATAAAAAAATGAGACTGTGTCCTTCAACCCTGCACATATTAACAAATTCAAGACAGAGCAAAAAAAATCTTGTTTTTTATATAGTGGAATGAATTTTTTTGTAACAGCTAGCAATCCTCAAACACCCAATTGAATACCTGAGGGCATTACATGGGCAACCGATAATAAATTTTTTTGCAACCCTGGTTACCTTAATAGCAGATTATTATGAATAACAGAACTGCTCATTGTGCTCGTTTGAGGTTATTTATATACTATTATTATTGTTTAGTTACATGATAATTCTTACTTTGTAAATATTACTTACCAGAAATAAACACAACTTTTCTGGGTGGTTCCTCACAACTAACATCAACTGCAATACCTTACACTAATAAACGCTTCAAATTTTCAGGGAAAATAGTTGGAACAGTGCGTTAAAATAAATGTTTCTGGGCTCCACTAATTTATGAGATTTTTTCCTCAAAATGGCGCTCACATTGTTATTGTTATGCAAAACATCCAAATTTCTGTCGAGCAAATCATCTCGGTTACAAGCTCTCTGCCACGATTCAGCTCTGAAAATAGAAATAATTATTATTCCAATATACTATATGAGCTACATTTCAATCTCTTGAATTTTCATACATCATAATGAAGTTTTTATTATTCAAATGTGATAAATTTCAGAGAAAATTCATCAAATTGCAGTAAAACCCTTAGTTCACTCACTGTTTAATGACTTGTGAAAAGTGAAAATTAACATTTTTTATCTGTCTATTATTAATATATAGTCAGTTCTATACCATTAATTCTTTTACATACCTTATAGGATCTTTTGGAAAGAAGAATAGGGATGTTTTTCCACCAGTCCTCGACCAACATCCGTGCAAAACACAAACAGATACTTCTTTACGATACATTTTTTCTCAAATTAATTAAACACCATGCAAACAAAGAAAAAGCTCACAAATCTGAACATAAACAAACACAGTAAACAAATAAATGTAAACACAAAAGCTGTGACAAAAGTGAGGTTGATTGATATACCAGTTAAAAATGGTGATTCCGCACATACGCATACAAATTTGGTTTTGGCCCTCTCTTTCGTCTATGTATAGCTAGGTACTCTGTGATATTACAACAACAATAACTGTAAGGCAATCCAGAAAACGAAATTGGAATAAATTAAAGGTCAGGGATTTGCGAAATGTAAAAATAGTTTGAACAGGAAGAGAGGATCTATTCCAAACAGTCAGCTTTATTAGTTTGAGAATCA
Source organism: Rhamnusium bicolor (assembly GCA_029963845.1). Lineage (NCBI taxonomy): Eukaryota > Metazoa > Arthropoda > Insecta > Coleoptera > Cerambycidae > Rhamnusium > Rhamnusium bicolor. Next base: position 2,977,079 of record JANEYF010005896.1, read on the forward strand.
CAGTGTCGTCACAATGACGTCACCGCGTCTGGTGCGGCCGTTTTTCTCTAACTAGACACATCAGTTGTTAACATAAGTTTAAACCTATAATCCACCCACAATCCACAGACGATTTCAACTTGGTTTTTGGAACGCACGTGGAATATAGTACCTCATGCCGTGGCCGTTGCACATATTTTAACGAACCGTAGTTCTACAGTAGCGTTTTCACAGTCAAATCCAATCAAGCACAAAAACCATTTATGCCAAGTTTTTTACCATTGTGAAAATATAAAATAATTGTTTAATCACCACTAAAAATTGATATTAAATTCACCGGTGCGAATAATCATATTTGTTGTTAAGACAAAAAAAAACCAAATTTCTGAAGGTCGTCCAGTATTGCTGTGACCATATTTCATCAACATGTTGGAGGAATATAAATCGACTTGATCCACAGGGGCAGGGATGGCATAGTCAAGAATAAACCATCTGTAAGTCCACACTTAAAATTCTCAACATTAGGGCTTATCAAATTCCTATGTGTAACCTGAAAAACACTGAAAAATAATCGTGATTAATAAATACATACAAACAAATTGCATTTATTTCGTGTATTTTAAAATATCCCCAGGCAATTTGATGTCTCCTTGTGCGGAATGTAATTTATATTTTCCACATATTGATTTGCAGAAATTTAATTTATTAATGCCATTTTATATTAAATGATAATCCTGTTTTCAGCGTTTAGTAAATTAAATGTAACGGATGGCAAATTAGATAAATCAGATTATTACTTTTTACTATTAAAAAGAATAAATATAAATATCGTCATATATTATCATAAAATAAAAGAATTACTACGTATTTAATATATTTTCTTATATAACCATATTAAAATATAGACATAGTGAGTGATAAGTAAGCCTGGCCAAGCGATGGTAGATTCAGGGTCGGGCGCAATACCAATGCCATCGCGCGTTTGTTTATGATGACGATGACACGACCCACTTCAGTTGTTATCTGTCGGTCGATGCATAAAGTACTAATAAATAAAAATAATACAAAGAAGGTTTAATGCCGTATCCCCAAAAAAAAAACAACCATGCAGTTACGGACACGTGTTTCGGAGTTATTGTCCCTCATCAGCGTAGCGTAGCTAAGGGATTGGATCTATGATGAGATAGATCAGGAACAATGTGTGGCACATGGGCACATGGGAACATGAAGGCACTAATTGAGTACTGTGTACTGTACTTTCCAGCCTTATTTTAGTTCTTGTTCCTGATCTATCTCATCGTAGATCCAATTCTTTAGCTACGATACGCTCATGAGGGGCAATAACTCCGAAACACGTGTCCGTAGCTGCATAGTTTTTTTTTTGGGGGATATGGCACTAAACATTCTTTGTTTTATTTTGAACCCCAATAAATCTATCTTGTTTTGTTTGTATAATAAATAATGTTGAGCGTAAAGAGTAGAAAACGACCATCGACTGATAAAGTAAATAAATTTATCGGTGAATTTCCGAATTTATTCTATGATGGATGTAAAATAATTTGTAAAGTTTGTGATCAAGACTTAATGTGCTGGAATAAATGCGGCTGCAAAATTCATGTCAATAGTAACCGGCATAAAAATAAAAAAAATGGCATGTCTTCTTTGGAACCTCAGTTTATGTTTGATTTACTGTTAATGCTGATTGCCTGTGATATTCCCCTGCGCATATTGGATAAACCAGCATTTCGGAAGTTCTGGAATAAATACAATCCCCAGGTGAATTTACCAAGTCGTTCATTGTTACGTAGATATGTACCCAGTGTTCGTGAAGACATTGTAAATAGGATTAAATGTGCATTAAAAAATACACGGCTGTGGTTATGTGTTAACGAGACGACAGATTGTAAAAAAAATATCTATTTTAAATGTTATAGTACGTGTACTCGACCCTGTTAAACCAACATTTCCACTTTTACTAGCTAGCAAAAAGTCTAACTGAGTGTACTGGTGAAACAATTACGGGGGTGGTGTTGGAGACTTTCGAGAAATTTGAACTGTCCACAAGTCAAGTGTTGATGTTTGTGACCGACGGTGCTGCGACAATACGTTTGGTGGGCTGTTTTCTTCAAAGAGACGATTGTAGGTTTTTACATGTTACGTGTAAAGTGCATGCGTTCCATCTTGTAGCAGAAACAATTCGAAAATATTTTTCAGAGGTAGATGCATTAATAGCAAATACAAAAAAGTATTTCTCAAATCTCCTAAACGGCCTCGAGCATTTCACACACTGTGTCCTGGTATTCCAGAACCACCAGAGCCGATTCTTACATGTAGGGGAACGTGGTTGAAGGCAGCTTTTTATTATGCTGAATATTTTTAACAAATAAAAGCTGTGATACTACAGGTCACCCCTAACGAGGCTGCAGCTATTAAGGAAAGCCAGACAAGCTTTCAAGATGTTTCCCTTGAAACAGATTTAAAAACTATTTATAACAATTATAGAGGACTACACGATGCAATAGAAAAATTGCAAAATACTTCGTTGTCGTTAGTGGAATCGCTGCAAATAGTGGACGACGTAAATACACAGCTACAGACTATAAATGACGCCAAAAATAAGCCCGTTATTGAAAAATTCGAGAGTGTATTACGGAAAGATTTTACCAAATTAAGACAAATTTGTGATGGTGCATCTACAGCTGCGTTAAGTGCACAGAGTGTTTTACTTATGCCTGTATTACTTCCGTAGATGTCGAACGGCCTTTTTCAAAATACAAACATTTTTTCATCACAGCGAACATCGCTTACTGAGACAACTGTAGAAACATATCTGATGCTACACAGTTATTATAGAAGTGCTCCAGTTTGTGATAACGACAACCAAGCTACTTCATAAATCTGCTTAAGAAGGTGAGTTTTGTACATATTTTTATAAAGTGTACCAGTATTAATAAAATTTATTTCCATTTTTTTTATTTATTTATTTATTTATTATTAGTTATCACTTAGATATACAATGTACATGTGTGAACGTCATTTAACAGTTTAAGCTCTTGCTGCAAGTAAGTTTTTATGCAGTTAAAGAGGTACTGTTTGCAATTATAAAAATCCTTATTATAGTGTCTGTAGCAACTCCAATGTAGTAACTTTGTGGTTGTTATATTGAAGAAATATAACTGAAATGAAAAAAGTATATAAATCCTTAAGAAGCAAGAACTTTTTGTTGTAAAAGACAATTACTGGGTTATGATTTCCGATAAATCTTTAAAAAATATTTTTTGCACTATTACGGCTGTGTTATAGTTGCCTGTTTTCATTTTATACACACAAACACTTAGTTAACATAATATGTTAACAGGGATAGCGACGTAAACATTATTATGGCGAATTATTAGGAAACTGAATGCAGATTTTTGCTTACAAATTAGTAGATGCTGTCGTCCGTAGAAAACTAAACTTGTAGTGTAAAGAAAACTTTTCTGTTGAAAGATGCTGTTACTTCGAATTAACAGACGGGCCTCCATAATTTTTTGAATTTTATATTATTAAAAATTATTTAATAAATACGTATTTTTATTTTTTTATAAAATTGACATAAAATAATGCAACCATGTATTATGAATACCCTATAAGGGATTGTTGTAAATGTTTAGCAAAATTTTCCTTTTAAAGTGATAAAAAGTTAATTACGCCTCGAACTGATAACAGTGGCCTCCCCGTCACATTTACTTTCACAAAATAAAATATGGCTCCTTGAAAGAATCCGAAGAAGGTCACTACGGAAGCAGTTATAAATCCTTAAAACAGCACTTTGGCTGTATATAAGTGCTACTTACTTTATAAGAGATGTTTTTTCGAGGAAGCTCACTTATAAAACAATTTATAAACTAATAAAAGAGTACTCTGGCCTTTGGCTTCGTAGAAGTGACATGAATAGCATTTCGAGAAGATGTATAAGGTATTTTAATGAAACCTTCATAGAACAATTTCGCATTCAGTGACATATCAATAAAATCCTCAGACAGGTGAATTTGATTGTTAAAATATCCACATTTTATATATTAATTCAATTCATGATAATATAATTTTGGTCTAGAGGGATATATGAAATTGGAATTTTTTTTTAAATTTAATCACTATATTTGTTTTGAATTTGGTAGATGTATGCAATTTATAGTGTCAAAATGTCTGCAGAAATCGTTTGCTTTATAACATAAGAATATGTTAGGAAGCACATCAGATGATATTGAAAAATTATCACTTATATGTATACTTACCACTGATCGTAAATAAAAAAGCTATCATCACTATGGTATTGGTACATTATCAAACAAAATTTAGCTGTCGAAGCATAGGGTCCAGCAAAATTTATACTAGAAGGTGCATCGCAGTGGCGGAAGATATAGTCAGTCTGATTTCCTATGTAGTTAGAGCCGGTTATCGATGGTAGAAAGTAAAGTTAACGAACTAAGATATGACTTAACTGAGCTTCGATAAACCGAGCCTTAGTAGTTTCATTTTGATAGATTTGTGGTGAGCTCATCGTTAAGACATTTATTTTGAAACATATTATGTATCAGTTCCTTTTATTTAGAAATTAAAAGCACAGGTATTGAAAAACCTGCTGATTTTCCACACTTCTTTCTCCAGAAAGGTTCAAGTGAACCCCCTTGCTCCTTTGCTGTCTCTATCGGCACCCACGTGTGGTAAGGGATCATTTTTACAATAAATAATAATTTTTAAATTTTAATGGATTGTCCCACATTTACTTCTGCCATGGCAATTTCGATAAAATCTTAATTTTTGGGATATTCTATTCCGAGTGCTCCTTTTTTGGGCACAAGGATCATGGAAGAAGCTCTTTTAATTTTTAGAAATTACGAGATTCACCAACCCTCAAAATTATATCTTTCACATGAAATACAGCACAAAAGCACATGAAATACGAACGAATCTTCCATCAAACTGTCTAATTGATCATTTAAGAGGTTATGAGATGGAGTAAGTTTAGCTGTAAAAGAGTTCCATAAACGTGTAAAACCACAGCTACATAGCTCCAAATGAGAATTTTAGTTGTATAAATACTTTATAGAATACTTCTTCTCCTATATATAGAAAGCCAATTTATATTAGGGTTGACATAGTTGGTATTTGGTTTAAATAACTATATTGATATAAAATTTTGCTTTAAAAGCCTTTAAAACTCAGTGTTATATAATCATTATCGAAAAATAGCTAAGCTGTAAAACAGTTGCGTAAATGTTATATAAAAGTTTATACATCTGTTATAAATCCACGTGGTTTGTACCTGTATAAAAGATCTTACTAAACTTTTTATGAAGTAAAAAGAAACTTTATAAGATGCATTAATAAAGTAGTTTTATATTTATACTGTGAGATTGTTTTACCAACAATCTTATTCCACCCAACCCCAAGCGTTATAATCAATTTAGTGCTGAAAAAAATTTTCAATATTACCAATTAGTTCTACAAGTTGCCATAATATATTATTTATAACGTTTTAAGCGTAATAAGAGGACCACATGTGTTACTTGGGTAAGTTCGAAACCGGTCTATGTCAACTGAGGAATTGGCAAATGATCTTAACTACCAAACAAGACTTGCAGGTTTAATTCAACGCTTGTCGGGGCTTTTGTCCGCTGAGCAGTTGTTTCCTATAAATCTTATTCAGTATACTAAAATAGGACGTACACTGTTATAAGTTCAACATTTTTAATGAAAACTGCACTATATTCTATTTTATCTACAACTATGCGATCAATTATTCACTGTAATGAATAATGCTTTCATTATTCACATGATTTTATTAAAATTTAAATTTTTTAGAATAGAATATATTTTGGTTATATGCTATACTAGTTCTTATGTTTTGGAACTAGGTTCATTTATGAAATATTCACTATGATTAAAAATGACTCAAAACGACTGCGATTTGTAAAATGCACTATGATGTTACAAATTACGGACTCATGTAATATAATTTTATATTGAAACCAGTTGTAACAGATGGCCGTAAAGTTATAAAATCTTGGATCATCTGTTTAGCTATTAATTTATATTTACAAGATTTATGAACAAAAAATTCAGTTTAGTAGGCAAAAAGTCACATGCTGTATAATGCTCTTAAAAACCGTACGCTTGGGAAAAATTGCGTACGTCACTGAACTCTACGAAAAAATTTATAAAAGGTGTACTTGAAATATTTCAATAAGAAATACGTAAAATTTCGATTTTCCATCATAATTTCATAAAGGAAAAATGAACTTGAATTTTCTATATTACTATTACCATAAAAGTGGAATAACAAAGTAAATACTAGGAAATATATATGTAAACCTCGTGCTTCTATTTTTATTCGTATGCCAGATACCTTATAATAGGTACAACAAAAATAATACATACGTATATATTGAGTAAATATAAACAGAATTTTTATTTCTTTCGCACAAACTGTGTTGAAATCTTCTTGAACGAACTTTTTTTTGCATCACAAAAGTCTGTCATTGGTTCAAAATTTCATTCTTTTTCCCTCGTATACAATCACAGAACGATGACTTTTTAACTTTTATTTGTTTTGCCAAGTTTTCCAAACAAACTGATCAAAAATACATTATAAAAAGGTGTCTGAGATGTCGACATACCTGATTTGATAGCAACCTAGGTAAGATCGATGTCGAAAAGCGACGACCGCGACGCCATCGACGCTGTGGCGTCGTTTACAAACGGTTGCGCGTTTTGTCATTTTCAACTCCTCACACAAACAACAGTTGGTTTCATGAAGTGCTATCGGACGCGTTGTCGATAGTGTTCGAATAATATTTAAATATTAACCGCGAATTTCGCTAGTTCTGTGACATGAAATAGAAGGTGAACACGGATTATTACAATCTTCCGCAAGAGTCTAATTAAATCACTGACAATTATTTTTAATTGTTTTTATAGTAAATTTAATAAGTATAGTCATTATACAATGCCAAAGGTCCAAGGTTACAAAAACTGCATTGAATAATATTAGATTTAATTTCTAATGCGATACAATTTTTAACTTTATCGATCCGTTTGAGTTTTAGCTGCTTAATATATATATAATTTATTATTTAGATACTTCTTTTTCCAATGATTTATACATTATCAGGTCATATAAAACAAACTTATTAGATATTTATTTCTAAATGTGCGTAATTAAGGTTAATTATACATTTAATAATTCTTTAATGATACGTACATTATGATATTTGCATAAAACATATTGTGCCCTTCACCAATGTGACATTTTAAAAATACATTATTAAGTACATGTTTGCAACAGCTGAGTACACTGATATTTTAAAGTGAAAAATGTTTCCTTCTACTTCATGTTACTAAAAGACATTACTACATGAGACAAAAATTTGTGAAAGTGATAATATTAAGAAAAAGTTACAACCTACAATGGTTATTACACGGTGTTACGGCTGTTACGATCGTTTCATCAACAAGTTAAATAGCCGCCATGCTGGATATACCAATGCTGGTGCTCCTTTAAACTAAATCTTATATCACCAATGCTATATTTTTTTATGAAGCTTGTACTGGATGGTCCAGGCTAATATTTTTTTTATCGATGATTTTGAATGCATTTTTCGAGGCATTCTTAGATAAATCAATGGAAAATGCTCTTTCTTGCACATTGTTCTTTCATTTCTATTAATTTTCCTTTCAGGAATTTACGCTAAATCTGGATCGGCATACGTTTAGACAAACATAAACTAAATAAAATATAGAAATGTAAGGACTAAAGTGGATATAGTTTTTTTTAGTTACTTTTTTCGGAAAAAAAAACTGATCGAACATGTCAAATCAGCAATTGGAGTATATTTAAACAAAGAAAAATCATTGATATTTTTTTTAAATATCTCTGCATATATTTCTAGATTTAAATAGTGTTTCTTTATTGCAAGCACACGCATAAAAGGTTTCATGAATCTATCTTGATTAATTAATTAATATAAGTGGATACAAAATAAAATGATTGCGTTGTTATGCACGACCAGGAGCTGCATAATACTGACAAAACCAATTTTCTCAATTATCAGTTTCATCTGAATGGGCAAATAATTCTACTAAGAAAGGAAGTAACTCTGTAAAAATTCTAAATATGACACTTTATTAAAGCGTCGAAAAATTAATGATTCAAAATTTCAGTTTTGAACTTGGACAAACATTGACTTTTTGGGGCTATGATTTTTGAGCAAACAATTGTTGCATCAGAAAATGAAATATTTTAAATGATCATATTATTATTGTTGCGATATCTTATCACGATGACTAACATAATGTATTAGTTTGGACCATCCCATACTTCTTTGGTACTAGGTTGCAATGCTCACTTAGTACGATTGCCTGGAGGCAATGGCAATGTGATATTGCTCTTCATGGAGGATTGAGTAATTTTAGCTTCTGTAGTTAATATCTCGGCCCATTACCATGAGATAATTAAACAATTTATGTTAATTTATTACTGAGTCTCCAATAACTGAAAATAAATTTAAAAACCTTTAGCTATAGATAGAATATTTTGCAAAAATAATAAAGCCAAATACATTGAGAATTAGCAATGCAGATTAAACTAAATAAACACTTTTTAAATTAGTAGAACCGTGGTTTTAAATATTTTATGTTTTTTCTATATTTAGTTTTAAATTAACCGAAGTAAAGAAATTTAAATATATTTTAAATCAGCTATTACTGTGGTCTGATTTTTAAATCTTAGGCCATTAGAATAATTAATATTTCGACTTCTGCTTCTTAAGACACAATACTAACTGACTATACAAAGAATCATTGTTTTAAACTTATTTTTCTATTAAAAACATTTAAAATTTTGCATTTTAAATGCCTCACATATTTTATTGGACGGGATTTTTGTTTCAGTTAATTAAATCCCAATAATTATGCTGTTTTCTTGACAATATGAAGGAAGAGGAGAATTTCTCGTATTAATATTGTTACGTGTTGCTATCCACACAGACACCTATACTCGTAGATTCGTTGACTGAAAGTCCACTACTTTATTTACTAATTAACAATTAACAACAATAGATTAATTACTGTCTTAACTATAATCACACTTAAACACTTATAAGTCTCTTTCTTATTTCTTCTTTACTCGTTCACGTTCAACTTAAGACTGAGTCTCGACCCACCGTGCGTCTTATTTATACATCTATTCACACGGTCTAGAACATTCCAGAATATTCCCGGCCATTCTCGTACAATTCCAGTCTCATCTAACCAGTCTACATGGTCCAGTGGCGTAACAATATGTATATCTGTAGTACAACCAATGTTGGATGGCTGATACTTTCCGACAGTCGTATAATTGATTCTGTTCCCTTCTCATAACAAAAACGATATGCAACATCTAACCTTATGATTGATCAGAGTAATTGCCATGAAAATTATTCCAGAGACCAAACACTGTAAATGAAACATATAACTCAAGATGTACTTGTGCGATCAAAATTAATGTCTAAAATCGAATAGATTTAGAAGAGCTGGACACTGCGTTTTATCTTATTAGTTCATCTATTCGTCAGAGAACTATTCTACTGAATTTCTTATGAAAAATATGGTGAACACTCATCTGTTTGTAATTTACATTACATAGTATCCACTTCCAATTAAAAATAATGTGTTATGTTTTATTTTGTTGCACTAAGCTTAATTTTAATAGCAAATTTAAAACTATTTTGAAGTGATTGTGGCTTCACAGTTCGGCGAATAGAAAAGCTAGTTGCTTCAGCTACGGTTTATGCCATTATTTCCAAGGTTACCAATTTCGGACCATTTTGATCGCATAGGACACAAACCAACTTAATCAATTCGCTTTATGTAATGCGTATAAGTAGTTAAAATATTACCTCTTTGAAGCGTCATCATAATGTGTTTAAAGTCACGATTTTGATACACTAAAATTATAATGCTGATAGCTAAGTGAAAGGAAAATTGTAGATCTAAGAAAACTCGTTATATAAATTCTCAGCTTACCTTTCATCATTCTAATAACCCAGTAATTAATAAATCAATATCAATGTAATCGAACTGCTGGGCGATACCTCAGGTTTTACTATTTTTTTTAATGTAGACTACTTTGAAATACAATGCTTTGACTGGACAAATATTTAAACAAGCTACAAAATTTTATATGAAAAATAAAGTAAACGTCACGCAATAGACATACAAATACTAACAGTAATAGTGATAAATATATATCAAATCTACTTATCTGTGAAAAAACTAAAAGTTATAAAATGTGAGTCTCCTCCTTGTTTAAGTTAACCAAATTTTTTCTGACCAAAGAATTTATTTTTTATAAATATTTATTGATAACATGACGTTGCTTCCTGTAATTAAAAAAATGTATCATCTGCATAGTACACTGTTTACAAATTCTTAAAAAAAGAAACTAAATCGTCTGTGAAAATTATGTATAAGAGCAGGCCCCAAGAGAGAGCCTTGTAGAATACTTTAGATCGCCTTCTTAGGTTCACTTAATGATTATAATCATTAATTTGATACCGATTATTATTAGATATGATTTTATGTGTAGTATAGTGATGGTCTGGTTCTACATCCACGAAGTTTCTCTAGAAGCAATTGATGAACTACGCAATCAAATGTTTGAGAAAAATCAATGAATAAACCAAAAGGCCGCATCTTTTTATTTAGCGCATTTAAAATTTCTACATGGAAGTTACCTACTTAACCGATATCTACATCCTTATTTTTTAAAAAACCGTGTTAAACGGATGAAATTATATTATGTATACAAAAAGACATCGCTAGTAATTTAAAGCTGATTCATAGATCTTTGAGAGGCAAAATAATAATATATCAACTAGCTCTATGACAATAAACATTTGAGTCACCTTTCTTATATAACAGGCAAACTAGAGTTTTAATTCTTCAGGAAATATTCATTGTTCAAAAGAGAAGTTTATTAAAATATGACAAGGGTTGACAGATAAGATATTTACAATTTATTAGTAAATTATTTGATATATGTATTTGGGTATTTTATCTGTTGAACAATGTACGTAAATAAATAAATAAATATATTATTGTGACCACTAGATACTTTGAGTTTATTTGTTAAAGTTTGTACGTTTTGTTCATTTAAAAATAGGAGAAAAAATTAAATGTGATGAAAAGGTACATCAGCTTTCAAAAGCTACTTGGTATATGAAAATGCAATGTGGCGGTAATCTCGATATTAACTGACAATATTTAAATATGTCGCTATTTTTGGTTAGTAAAGAAGGTACATTTTTACACAGGTTCTGTATAGACAAATTATAGTTACTTTATGAATTATAACATACAGTTTATTTTAAAAATACTGTGCACGTAAAAAACTCAAAGGCTGCTGACCCAGCTACTGATAGTTATTTGAATGAAAAGTGGGGCATGCTTTAATTTTTACACCGTTTTAAATAATAAATATGATGTATTATTTAATATATGAAACATCAATATTCTTATGTAAAATATGTTCAGACATGATTAAAATAGGAAATTAACAGAAACATGCTTCTTTTAACTAAGATTCCTAAGCTTTTTAATAATAGTGCGCGATTCGCCCCTATAAACAACAACTTAATTATCTTCACGGTATCTTTGTTCCTTCTCCTGTGTCATCCTTTGGATACAGGGCAGAAGTTCGAATATATCGGTCAGATTCGCGAAGAACGACAGAAGTGTATCAGTAGTAGGTGGGTTAGTAAAATATTCTAGTAGGTCAATAGGTGATATTTTGAGAGTATTTTATATTACTTTTAAGAATTAAATTAGGAATTTCCATCGGTGTGTCAGTGCTATAAGTGTGTTATATACTGTTTGTGTTTACATTATATCTTTTAGCAGACTATGATAATTTAAAGGGTTTAAAAGGTATGTAGGTGAAATTTTCCTCTGCGTTTAAGTGTAGTATATAAAGTGTCATCAAGACTGGTATGGCAATGTCATGAAGAGCTCAGAACTCTGGGAGAACGGAACAGAGTTAAATTACTCTGGGTGCCCGGACATTCTGAGATATCAGGCAACGAAAAAGCAGACAGCCTTGCTAGACAAGAATCTGCTGACCCATTTCTCGGCCCAGAAACCGTGCTGGGTATTCCCAAATGCTCAGCAAGGGGAATCATCAAAGACTGGATCAAGAAGCAACATAACAATTACTGGAGGAACATTCCAGGCAACTGACATGGGAAAACACTAATCAAAGACCCATGCTCCAAACAAACTGAAGAACTGTTAAGAATGACTAGGTTTCAGTTGAAAACAGTAACAGCGCTTCTAACAGGACATATGGCTGTTAAAAAGCACCTGCAAACAATGGGAATGTATGATGGTGACTTAGACTGCAGACTATGTCGGAAAGACTCAGAAACCGTGGACCATATCATATTCGAATGCGAAGCATTAACTCGTAGGAGGTACAATATATACGGGCAAACACAAACCGACCCGGAAACCATCAGAAGTCATCCAGTCATATACCTGTACCATTTGATCTGTGGCACAGAGGTACTGGAATGGGTAGAGTAAAACAAAATAGGGAGTGCACAATAAGCCCAGGAGGCTGCTCGGAGTCAACTCAGACGAGCCCTAGGGAAGGAAAAAAAGTGTAGTATATGCAGTTGTATTTTTATAAATATTTTACCGAACGGTGACTATTCGGGTGTTTCCTGTTTACAAGCGGCTGTGACAAAATAATACTGGAAACATGTTCAGGCCTTGGCAAGATGCTCAACTCATCACCAGCAAGGAATGTCACGAAAATGGTAATGTTTCACAAATCACAAAGAAAGTTTGAAAACAGTATGCCAGCAGTTAAAAAATAGTTTTAAATGTTTACAAAAATATGAAAGAAGGTGAAAGAGAAACAGGAGCCGTGGAATAACTGTCTACTTAACAGAAGGTGCAGAACGAACTGTTTATAAATTAATTCAGGAAGAGCAATATGAACAAAAAGCTAGCAGCAATAATAATTTAATGTTAAAATTATTATTAGCGAAACTGAGTTAGAGTAAAACAGTAAGATTTTTGTAATTTAATAGAAGCGGTATCAAATATCTATTTATCTAAGACACTACTTTTAAATCTATTGTATAATTGTGTTCATTGTAATACACAGAAATATGAAGTACGACTCTGTATGCCTCTAACTAGGTCTTGCCGGCATATGAGAGCGCTGGCTTTGATGTTTTTATGGCAGTTTTTGTAGCCTTTTTTATTTGCACAGTGTTTCTGTAATAAACTTCAAATATTTATTTACCTACCACTATTTTAAATAATTATTAATTTAATAGAAACATTTACGAAAATAAACAATGAAAACAATTTTAAACATATAGGAAGGCTTTAATTAACATAAGGAATAGGAATTATTCACGCATTTAATAGTTCAAAGCGGTTAGTGAAATTTGGAATAGGGAAATTGGAAGATTAGGTGTTCAAGCATCAAATCATGTAATACCACAAATTTGACTGGACATGCGCAGCTTTAATTTACACAAGACTGTCTAAAACAATCCCAAATTGTTTGTTCGACAAAGCTATAATCAACGGTTCTGATATTTACATATCATTATTACTGTCAATATTTGTGTAATTACTGTTTTTAAAACAATATCAGTATCTATGAAGTTTCGTTCTTAGTTTTAAATATGACAGAAAACCCAATTTATGGATTCTTGAAAAACAAAAATTATCAAAATTTTTTAAAAAAAGATTTTTTCAACGCAACGTAACTTTTTGTGACAAATTGAAGGTTTCTTTTATTAACTAGAAATTATTTGTTGTATTTAAATTTAGTTTATAAAATTCAGTACTGTATAGAAAAACAACACACTGAAGATCAACTAAAGTGGTTCAATAAATCACACTGTTTTAACTTCTGAACCGCGCAACGTAGAACGATGACTTTTTGGTACGTAGATATCTCCTTCAGGAAAATATAACTGCATCAAGCATCTCTCTAATTTATTGTATTTTAGGAGATTCGAAACTACTCTTAGATCTATGTTGGTAAAGTTTAAAGCTAAGCATGGCGTGTATTTGGGGGGGGGGGTCATAAATATAATTATATTATAGTTTATATCACGAATGTTGGTGTTCAAATCATCAATTTATGTACATTTCAAAGACATGCAGATTTTCTATCAGTTTATTTTATTATACATGCACAGAACTGTATAGCAAATAACAGAAACGTGCGTCTTCTGAGGCTATAACAGCCGTACCGACCTCTTCTAAATAAAGTGGCAATTGATCGATTTCAAAATCGATTCTTCATCATTTTTGATTCGACTCTCTATCTCAGTTGATGTGGTGGAGATTTTTTTAAAATAGGATATCCTATATATTATTAAATTTCTGGATTGACCCTTTGTTCCTGATTTCAAAAGTATACCATATGTTACCCCTACCATATACCGTTCTTGAGTTATTAAACGTCGAATATCTTAGTTAAACTAGTTACTGTAAATATGGAAAAGTCAACATTATTAAAGTGAGCTATTATAAGTGACATTTCTTTAATGAAATAATCAAAATGGTTTACAGTGAAGAAGAAAAAAACCAAATAATTATACAAAATAGGTAACAAAGATTTAAATAAAAATAAATGACAACCCATAAAAGATGTTCGATGTGTCCACCACAATTGTCAATGCATGATTGATAACGTCTTCTTATATTTATAATTGCATCGGAAATGGCTTCATTATTTATATTCAGATTGTTTATTTCAAGTCGAATCCTGTCTTTAAAGACTTGAATACTATTATTATTATTATTATTATCGACAATGTCTTTCAGAAATCCCCAAAAAAATTAATCCATAAGGGTCAAATCTGGACTGTTAAGTGGCCATTTAATAGTTCCATTATTCCCAATCCATATTGGGAATACATTATTCAAATGATCTCGAATGGGTAGAACATGCGGAGTGGCCCCATCCTGCATCCAAATCATATCATATCAATCAAGTTCGGCTTCCGGAAAATTCTGCAAAAGAATATTTCCTGCTTCTGGGATAATTATTTCCAGATAGGTAACTCCGGTTAAAGTATAATCATAAAATATAGGCCCAACAATTTTGTTTCTGAAAATTCCACACCAAATGCTAACAGTTTTTCTTCCTGATTTTTTTTATTTGTTTTACCAATCTTTTTCTGTTGTGCTTGTTTTCCCACGACCTTCGATTTTTCCTTTTAAAAACTCCATAATATTTTAGTAAAAAAAATCGGGAATCATCCAACTTTTGAAACATCTGGCGGCAAAAGTCCAGCCTTTTCCTTTTATAAGCCTCTGTTAGAACTTGTACGGATAAAATTTTATATGGTATGTAGCTGTTATTTTTTAACGTATGTTGGATTTTGGAATAACTTTTACCTAATTGATCGACTGCATTATTTATACTACATTCAGAATTTTGCAAAAAATAATAATGGTTCAAAAAAAGTCTATTCGCGAATAATTATGGATGGGATTACCTTCGAAATGAAGCAGTATCTAGCTGTTCTTTCTGGTTTGCTTTAACTATATGCTTTTTCTACTAAAATGTAGGTATTATTCACCTTTCGGTAAATATTTTTGAACATATTTTCTGATAGTGTTGGACGATTTAAATACAACACCCTATATGCCCTTTTTGCTGCACGTTTATTTTTGTTATTTTGTATATAACAAGTAAATATTTGGACTTTTTCTTCCTCACTGTAATCTATTTTAATTATATCATTATAGAAATGCCACTTATCAAACATAATAGTTGTCATTTTCATAACTCACTTTAATAATGTTAACTTTTCCATATTTACAGTAACTATTTTAACTAAGATATTCGACGTTTAATAACTCAAAAACGGTATATGGTAGGGGTAACATGTGGTATATTTTTGAAATCAGGAACAAAGGATCATTCCGAAAAATTAATAATGTACAGGTTATCCTATTTAAAAAATATATAATTTTTTGTATCCTCTGAAATCTGCACCTTACTGTACCTGATAGCATTTAAACAAAATTCAGTCATAACCACATAACTTCTATTTAAAACTTTTTTTTCTATAGGCAATAATAACGATGAAAAGAGGTGGGTAATTTATAATGAATAACACTGTACATGCAGATAGCTTTGGAAAAAAACAGTTGTTAACTCATAAGCAGCAAACTAAAAAAAGTTAAGAAAAAACACTTAACAATAAAAATTACTAAAAGCAGAAGACAAAGTAATATGAATTACATAATAATATCTTATTGGTCCACCACATTTCTAGTTATACCCTGATAATATCTAGGCATGCTGGTAACACAATCGTCTATTAAATTTTGGTTGACTTGAGGCCGTTCTTCCAGAATCACACTAAAAAGAGATTGTAAGCCTTAGCACGAATTCTAATGCGTCTTCCCAAAGTAACACACGTGCTCAATGTGGTTTAGTTCTGTTGAATGTGCAAACCGTATCATTCTTGCGATACTTGTATTGTCAGAAAAATTGTTAAAAATACAAGCACTATGTGGTCTTACATTGTAATTCATATAATGGATATAAGGCCTTTAGTTGGGGAAAGGTGGCTAATTGGTGTCAGGACTAGTTCAAATATACTGATTTAAGAAAAACGACTACTGCAGTTTTTTTTACGTACCCACCTCTTCTCCAGTATGAATCTTTTGTTACTATACAATTCCCTTCATATATTTCGCTGACTTCTCGCCAAACTCATACACTCCTATCCGCATCACGCAGTTTCAATATTTTTTTATCAGTGAATAAATAGTTGTTCTATTCTAATTTCCACTGTAGATGTTCCCGGGCAAAATTTTAATGATTTCTTTTATGCTCAAAGCCAGGTGTCTTGACATTCATCTTACTCACAAATTTACCTCGTGGAGCCACCTTTATATCATGTGACGAGAAATTAGCATTTTATGTACCTCTCGATGACGTACCGCTAGTTGTGGCTATGATTCTGTTTCTACAATCTCCTTAAAGTTCTGTCAAACAATTCTGCAATTTTTATTTTTGCAACTTGCAACATTCATTGATTGAGTTGATGATTATATAGTCTAAGCATGCTTAGCATTAATTTTAATAAAATGAAATTTGAAAAATACTTTAGTACTACAAAGAATCAGCAAAACGAAACTGTTTTATAACACTACGATGCTTAGTTGCTAAATTCAAATTTCACAGACCACAAGTACTGTCAGCAAAGAGAAACAGTTTTTTTTCAAAGGGATTCATTGTGTTTAACTACATTCTTATTCTGCATATAAGGTAAAAAATTGCAGTGTTCTGTAGAAATCGTTATTTCTTGAACACTAATTGAGATAGAAAGTCAAATCAAAAGTGACAATGAAGATAATCGATCAGGCTATGAATGATATATCACTGTAGTTATGACTCCTCCCATCCTCCCATACCCGCAAACCTCAGCCTTAAACTTTATAAAATCACAAAGCTCGAAGTTTTGCTTCGTAGCTTCTAAAATAAATAAGCTAGATAGATGCTTGATATAGTAATGTTTTCCTTTAGGATACATATACCTACCAAAAAATAACTGTCTCAATTCCTTAATGTTGTGGGTGTAATTGATCGAATATTAATCTTTTTTTTTTATTTTGAGGATCTTTAAGCCGAATGCCAGGTTGCTTCATTGACAGACTTTCTGCTAATATCTTCCACTAAATATCATCAAAGTAATGTGGGACATTTATGCAACATGAAAATAGTGTTTAAAATCTCCCGCCGATTCCTCAATGTACGATATCATTATGATTACAAAATTATGTGCACATTAACTCCATATCTTCTACATAATACGCTTTTTATTGAACTTTTGTCCACATCAGTTACTTCCGTAGTTACGTTAGGTACGTCGCGTTCCATTACATAATTTGTCAATACATTTCAATAGGTTGAACAAAACTTGTCTTTAATTTATATGTCGTGTTCTCTGGCATCCCTAAAGCTATTGGTGAACGAGTTTAAAATTCATTCGTTGCTATTATACCCACTATTACTCATCTCACCAGTCTCGTTCAAATTTGATATTAACTGTTGAGAATAATAATTACTGGTATATTTATTTCGGTAACAGCAAAGTAATAAATATTCTTATTACTACAAAAATTTTAGAAATATATGTTTGAGAGAAAAATAATTTGCAAAAACAAATTTCATTTTTAAGAAAATATTTGTTATTTTGACTGATGATTGAATGTAGATAGAAAAATCTAAACATTGTGAGTCCCCCATTGGCAATATTTTACTTATACTACGAGAACCACCAATACTGAATTTCTGTAAGTAGCATTTCATTAATTGAAGACTTATGTAATGTCGACCTAAATGAGATTAAAGGTCTATACTGATCGGTAGTGATCTAATTCAAAAAGACGATAGGACTGCATTGCGGTGGATGGTTTTATAACTCGAAAATAAGTCTTGACATTGTCTTGGTCTTAAGTTTGATAACATAACAAATTTTGGTCATTGCCTTTGTTTAAAGACAAAACTAAGGCAAAGACCCAATCTTATTATAATTTCGCTAACCTCTATATAAGAGAATTTTGAATTAATTTTAAATTTCTTCAACATTTTAGTTGAACTGAATAGCAAAATTAATGTGTGCATTTACTTGAACTTTTATGTTCATAGACTAGGTACTCCTTAACTGCAAAGTTCTCAAATAATTTGGCTTCATCTTTACGCACAAATTCTAATTAATAGTTTGGTTTTATTAACCTCTATTTCTTAATTCTAGTAATTGCATATCGAAATTAATACCGTCGTCTTTCCGTGTAAAATAAATTATAATATCAAATGTGTCTAACGCAAGTGCTCTTCGTCTTAAATTAATAACACACAATCACGATCAAGCACAATTAATGAAACCGAAGGACCATGAAAATATGAGAATTGATATTAGGGCCTTTAGGCCGAACCGCCAATGCTTTCTTTAGTGATGATCCGCGAGATGAATCGAAGTGAACAGGAAAATCTCTATCGGACATCAAGAAAATTAAGTCTTGTCCCCCTAAGTCAAACAGCACCAGAATCCAGAAGACCTTCAGCTATTCGAGAAGAACTTGCGTACCGAAATGAAGGTGCATACAGAAGACATTCATACATAAAGGAAGATTTCACACCGATATTAACTGATTGTTGTCCTTTTGCCAAGGACGATTTGCTTCAAGGCGCAAGAGCCCAGAGTCCTCCGGTTTATTCTGAGGATTTGGTGCTGAGCGTCTTAAAGAGTCCCATTAATCATACTAGTTACGAAATAAAGGAATCCAGTTGTGGGTTTTCATCCAGTGAGGAAGCAGGGGCACATAATGAACAGGAAGATGATAGGTAATTGTTTATATTATATGGTAAATATCAATAACATGCCGAACGAAATAGCCAATAGTACGACATTACGTATTTCATAATGTCTTTAAATATAAGTAGAAAACATTGTCAAACTGAGGTGTTATTCAAAAAAAATAAAAAATTCCATGCAGATCATTGAGAAACATATATTCTCTATTGAATGAAATATTATAGTATTCGTAATCAAAATTTATTTAGTAAATAGTCTCTGACTAAATATTACATATAGGAACTATTAGAATTAGCTTAGATTTTCAAATACTATTATATGAACAAATAAAAAAATGTGGGAAATACCTGTTAGAAGGTAACTTTCAGCCATATTCTACAAATTACAACAACATTTTGAAATTCCTCTGTCATATTATTTTTCTCTATATTCTAAACAAGAGTGTGCTACTTCTCACATTAATAATAATTGTAAAAAAAAAATGTGAAACTTTGTTTAATATTTTTATACTAATGCTAAAATTATTCAAAATACGAACAAATGATATCTAGATAAATATGCAGAATTTATCATGTGGAAATGGAGGAAGTTGTTTTCGTAGTCATCTAAATTGTATGCCGTATATAAAATTTGTCGAAGGCCAAATTCGAAGCAATAAAAATCTGCGTATCAATTTATGAAATAGATGTAGGTTATGCGACCTACACAAATTGGATCAGACCCTTGAGAAACAGAGAACTATTTGATGGTTTTTGGTACAAGAGATGTATCTACTTTTTTATATTATTGAAAATTGTATCTAAATTAGGTAATGAGGGAAACAGTATCTTGTTTTCGATGTAGGCTGTCGAGGTTCAAATCTGAGTCGATGAGATACAACGGATAAGCAGATATGAAGTCAAATTGTATTCTCCACTTATATGAGTAGGGCGTTAGGTAGTTAAAACTTTTACATTTCATTAGAAAAATATGATAATTTAGAAAACTTATCTCATTATCCGTTTGTTCTAGGATTATGTTATGATTAGTCAAAATATGTCTGTTTTAGC